>OY282409.1:12137500-13337500 GCA_958295455.1 Coleophora deauratella
GTAATATCCTAAAACAAAACCTTCCTTCTGCAATTATTAACAAGTCATAGCGCCCCCACTGCCGTTGGGGCGCGGGTTTCTTCCTTTAGCTTTAGTCTTCGGCTTTACTCATCTAATAACAGTAACCGGCGAAAATGAATCAGTCGAGATAACTACACCACTTACAATCAAACCCATCCAGGTTATGACCTTTTGCGTGGAAGAGATCAAGTCGTAAACCTGATACTGGAAGTAAAACATCAGAAAGAAGACGATGTTGATGACTCACCGACAGTCATGAAGAGCAACTTGCAGCCAGGTTCCAGGAAGTACTTCGAAGGTTCAGTGTAGTGGAGCCGGTGGTAGATCACGTCATACCCCTCGACGGATTTGCCCGGAAGAACGGAGAACTCCCTGCAAAAAACAGGAGTGATATAGGTAGAAAATATCTTTTTTAGCCAAAAGACGTCCACTGCTGAACAAGGCCTCCCCTAAGGATTTCCACGCCGACCGGTCTTGCGCTGCCCGCATCCAGGGGCTTCCCGCGACCTTCACTAGGTAGATAATATTATTCTCTGAGTTATTCCAGGGATCCAACTAATTAACTGTGACGGGTAAGAGTCAAAACGAAGAAGTTTTCTCGATAATTACAAACTAAATCAACGACAATTTTAAGAGATCCTTGTGTCCCTTGTCTTTTAAAGCTAGCGCTGCCGTACAAATTAAGAACACAGTAAGTGACAGAGTACGGTGCTACGAATAAGGTTCAAAATCATTCGCGACAACCCAAGTAGCACAAGTAGCATTATAAGAGACCACATTTGGTGTAAACGGAAACTAAGAGCTGTATAAGACAGTGTTATAATGGTGTTTACAGCGCTGTTAATACTGATATAACTCTTAATTGGGCACAAATTATTCAGCCTATGGTTCTAATTTAGTTCACATTTCTACATAAAAGCATTATAGTAGCACTATATTGGAATTATTATGGTTCACAAGGCTGTTTATCAGCTGCTTAAGGCGCGAAGTACACTCAATCTGAGCAGGTTGATGCATGACAATATAATATCGACCGTAACGCCCTACTCATTTTAAGTACAGATCAGTGTGGGTACCATCGCGGCGGTTACGTCAAGGCCGAACGCAAAATTCTCGAGATTTCGATGTTTTTATTACTTTTCTTGGCTTTCAAATAAGTTAAAAAAAATCCGTTCAAGATAAATTGAAGGTATTAAAATGGCCGATTTTTGTGTGTTGGTTTCAACATAAACAAATATTGTGTTTCCGAGAGAATTTGCAATTTATGCAAAATACAGGGTCTACAGGATATTTTTTTTCATCAAATTTTTTGTGATTTTTATGATTCTGTTCAATACAATTTGTTTTTCATTGTTGGAAGTATGTTATATATTTTTTCCATGGTGATAGCTTTAACCATTATTTCAAGAATTTGAATTGAATATTGCGATTTGGCTATACTTAGCGCCTTAACGGAATACGATTGTCCTGTTGTACAGACTAAGCGCTAGGATTGGGTGACTGGTTCTGTATTATTCTTCGATCACTAGAAAACTTTATTTTATTTGTCAGAGCTGCTTTAAATAGCATTATAGCGGTGCCGATAATTTCCCAGAGTGTGATTAATGGTGAAGTGAATGTTATAATTGAGATTTTTTGGTACTTAGGTATAAATACACTTTTATTATGTTACTAGCATGTAAAAACACTTGGGATTGCAAGTTCACTGTGAATTTTTTTTGGTTTGTAATCTCTTTATTGCACAAAACATAAACATATCATGTTGATATGGTTTTAAAGCAATAATTTTACGCGCCTCGAAAATATCTCGTTTTTAATTAGAAATATTGTGAAAAAACTAACACGTTAAAATATTTTTGTCTGATTTACATAAAATTATGCAAAGTTTTATATTATATTATAATAAGTGTGTGCGCGACCATTTTACACTTCAGTAATTACGCCGTGGCTAATAAAATTGCAAGAGACATCGTTGAAGTGCACCTGAAACGTTACGATATATGTACTGATTTGCACAAAATGGGATATTAAAGAAAGAATATTGCATGTCTATGAAGAGTTATCAGTAGGCAAGGTGACAGTTAAAATGAAACAAAAATTTGAAATAAAAAACTTTAAAAAAATGTGAAAGATAAAAATGAATTATTCTCTACAAATGTTACAGACAATATATCATGTAAAGTACATAAATCTACATATTATGTCTCTTTCCAAAATACCACGAAAAATCACGAAGAGTTTCAGCGTAGTAGCAAAGCTTTGTTAGACATTGTAATTGTATGGATTTAGCATACCTACCCCAAAGCTCAGAAAAAGCCTAAAATACAGTGCAGCCTTTTAATCGATTAACTTGCTTCAAGAAAACCTATGATTGAAAATATCGATGTCTGTGGTACAAAGCAAGCCATAAAATATTCATGTTGGAAGCTCTAAAAGCAAGAATTTATTCTAAAATGACAAAAAAACACGCAAAAATTATTCTACAACGGTTAAGTTTGATGATTTCTCATACATACATACATTTAAATGAGCCTGATGGTGACAATGAAGTGCTGTCCTAAAGGAAAACAGCTACTCAAATGACTGTTGCCAGCGTGAAATATTCCATGCTCGCCAAAACTCGTGATAGGTATGGCGAATCAGACAGAGCAAGGGCTCATTAAGGCTTTAAGATATGTGAAATGTCCAAATTCTTGGATATTTCAGGCAAATTGTTTCAATAACTGTTAATCTAATCTATAAATAAAAAATACACAATAATAGACAAGGGTTTAATTAATCTTTTGTCTTGATCAAAATTATATTTTTGACAACCGCCTCTCAGAAAAAAAATCCCTAAAGAACACCTATTTTGCCATAAATGTTATTTTCTCTCGGAAACGGCACAAGATATCGTGTTAATTTTTACACATGATAAACATCTTAACAATATTAACAGTTTGTCTTGAATATTTTATTTTTACTGCGTAATTTATTCGTGAAAAGTATTTATTTCTCCAAAATCGAAGTAAATCCGCGCGACCCAGCCTGCTCCACCGTCCTGTAATCCCCCGCGGACTCTGCCGGCAGTCCGCGTCGCGATCTCATCGAGGGTGGACTGCGCGTCTGTTTCGGAGCGACGTCCTTGACAAAAACACTTCGCTTTTGAAGACTAAGCTCACTTGTGCATACTTTTTATAATATCAGTAACTTAGTTAAGATATTTTCTACGCATTAGTGGGCGAAAAGTAAATGTAAATATTTTTTCACGAAAAAATATTTTTTTTATCTCGTCAAAGTAAAAGGAACCAACGATTGTTTGTTTCATGTAATAGAAATGCCTAAATACAAGAAAAAATATTAAGTCTGTTAAAGCAGGACGGCGATTACAAGAGTACTGATGTTATGACTTTTGGTTCAGTGATCAGGAGCGCTATCCTGACTACTGATCCACGGGTTGCGGGTTCGATTCCCGCCCAGAGCAAACATTTCTTTAACGATAGATTTGTTTGCTCTGTGTCTGGATGTATAATATTTATATATGTTTTTATTCCAAAAACGTATCTATTTACATATGTATATTATTCGTCTCTGGTTCCCATATTACAGAGAATCCTAGTATGAAGCCAGATGACCGCAGGATGATTGTATGTTAATTGTCCTGGATATTTATTTATTATCTTATAATTTTTGGATATTTGCACAGAACCCCTGAGGGTACCCTCTGACCGAAATCTAAATAAATAAAATAATATACAGGTTGTCCTAAAACTAATGCGACAAATTTTGGCTGGTGATAGCTTTGAGCAAGACCTAACAAAATAACGTAACATATCGTCGTATCTTACGAATAAGGGCATAATTGCAAAACGACAACTTTTCAGGAAGTGGTTTTAACTAGAGATGGGACGGATATCCGGTTACTATTCGGTATCCGGCCTATCCGGCCAGTATTTAATAGTAGGCCGGATACCGGATAATAGCTCAATAATCCGGCCCCCGCCGGATAGTTACAATTTCGTAAATGAACATCAAAAAACACAAAACCAATTTTTAGTCTAGTCCAATGGAACTCTTTAATGAGGTAGGAGAAAAAGAGTAGTAGAGTAGGAAAAAAAGCGTCGGTGGCGCAGCGGCTAGTGACTCCGTCCTCCTAACCAGAGGTTGTGGGTTCAAATCTTGGCCACTGCATCAATGAGTTTTTCGAAACTTACGTGCATTTTCATACAGACTGCTTTAACGGTGAAGGAAAACATCGTGAGGAAACCTGCACATTTGATTTCTAGATTTGTATGATAGTCACGTTGCACACGCCCGTAGGTGTAAATCTAAATGCCCTACACGTAACCGCGGGTGATGCTAAGTGCAACACTAGGCAACCGCCGTCTATATCTTGTGGGAAGAACGGTTGAATGTGCCACACGATAAGAAGAATAATGAGGTAGTAATTATGCTTTTTGAGCGCCGACGTTTCTGCCTTCTTCCCAGTGATACCTCGAGAAATCACCTCACATAAATTACACTTAGAAAATTGTTCCTCTTCGACGAAATCTCATCTCATCTCACCAATATTATAAATGCGAAATTATGGATGTTTGTTTGTGTTTTTGTTTGTTTGTTTATTTTAGTTTATTTTGTATTTTAGTTTATTTATTTGTTTGTTCCGCTTTTACACCACAACTACTGAATGGATGTAGATGAAATTTGGTAGGCAGATAGATAAAGCACTCAGCTAACACATATGATACTTTTTGTGCCGGAAACTTAAGGGTTCCTGGAGGAATGCTTAAAAACTCAAAAATTACCCTTCGTCACTAGATGGCGCCACCTTAACATTTTTTTCTCTCTGGATCCAATTTTAAAGTCCACGCAGGCGAGTCGCGGACGGAAGCTGATACGTCCATAAAGGCGACTTTTTCTGTACACTTGCCATTTTTACAAACACAAATTAAATTAGGACCACTATCACGATAAAATTTTTATCAGTAACTTAAAAAAGGATATAAGCTATAAGATCGCCTACATTTTACCACTGTAACTTTAATATTGTGCCTTTTGTTGTTATATATTTTTTGTGTGTGTACAATAAAGAGTATATCAATCAAAAACGTTGTGATTGTTTGATTGAATACATAAACAAAACAAGCGAGTAAAGTAACTGTCCACGTTCGCTAGGTGTCAGCCCGAAGAAAGCCCGAATCAATGCAAAGCGTGGGCGCCACGAAGCCTCCCGCAGCTGCTGCGCATAGTCACGTCATAGCAATTAAGGCTGCCATCCGTTTGCAGACATTTTTAGACGGCAGGATAATTTAGCCGAATATTCGGTATCCGGTTATCCGGCCAAAACACTATACGTCCCATCCCTGGTTTTAACATTATATTTTCAACAGGAACTGATATTTTTGAAGTGTTAACATTCAAAACATAGATTAACTACTCTTGGGTTGTTATTAGCGATTTTATCTCAATAGGTATATAACGTTATGTACGCAATTTAACTCTTTCAGGATCTTGATCAACAATTAGGATATTACTGAGAACTTCGCGAATACAGCCGATACGAGTATAAAAACTATAGTGGTATCAAGGTGATGTATCAAACAATGAAGTAGGATAATCGAGTCATAGATACTTGTAGTCGACTGAGCAGGGAATGTTCGCTCTCTAGTTTGTAGTAGATCTATTAACTGCAGGTCAATGTTCACAATAACCATCATTGCTGATTAACATAGAGCAATTGACCCCTTAATCCCTTCTAGACCTGGGAGTAGTTTTGCGTTTGATTATGTGTTTAGAAGTACCTGGATATTCAGGAAAGGAAATATACCAAATGCTACTAATACATTACCTATCAAACTGATGAAGTTGGATGATTGAGTCACAGAGGTCAACTTGGCAAGGAATGTTATGACTCCCAGTATCAGTACGGATTTGTGGTAGGTCTGTCAACGGTAAGTCAATGTTCACAATCACCATGATTGCTGAAGAACATAGAGCAAAATATTTAGTTTTGGCGATCCACTGCGAAGCAGAAAATTTAAACGCTTGATGTAGGTGATAGCACTCGAATTAGTGATTCGATCATATAGAATAATCTCTAAACATTTTTGGGAAATCATAAGATTACTAGATGTCATTTTGAATGGGACAGCCTAATATTTATTGTCATAGCGGCAAAAGAAATACACACTCTGTAAAATTTCATTTCTCTACTTATTACGGTTCATGAGATACAGCCCGCTGACAGATATACAGACGAACGGACGGACGGAAAGTGGAGGCTTAATAATAGGGTCCCGTTGGCTTTTGAACTTTGAACCCTAAAAAAAATAAATTTTGCCGCCACTTTTCTATCTTTCTTCCAAAACAACATCTCTACTTCGGCCAGGCAGTCTGTAAATCAGCAGCTTGGGTGTATTAAAAATCTAATAGTACAGTTGTCTCCGATTAGGGTAGGTACTTTTGTCCCACAGTGTCGCCGCTGCTCTTTCACTCTTGCGATTTAAATGAAATGCTCACAGAGTTTGAATCACTACAGAGTTTAAACACTACACAGAGTTTAAAATAATATTAAAAAATTAAAGGGGCTCCTCATACAAGAGACGTGTTTTTTAGAGTTTCTTGTACGATAGTACGGAACCCTTCATGTGCGAGTGCGACTCGTACTTGGCCAGTTTTATTTTTATTTTAGGTAGTTAGTCACGGTGACCTTCTAGAACTAACATAATATGATCGCCTTTCTATTTTTAATCAATCTAATTAATTTTATTTGAAAACCTCGAATATAATAAGTCAGCACCTTGAGGTCAAAAATAGCAATTAACTCATTGTTTGTAAGGAAAATATCCAAGTATTATACATTTCTAAAATGGGCATGAAACAAGGATTTTTATAGCATACTATGCTCTATCTTATAATGTGAGACAAAAATTATTCAGTATTTTTTTTTACGTCGCAGATGTATAAAGTTTCGTTATCGAATATTTTAAAGCTTTTTTTAATTGATGATGTATTTCTGATGGCATATTTAATATTTTTGTAGAATAAAGTAGTGAATCCGAGTGGAGACACTAATCAACGATATTTGAGTCCAAAAAACAAATTAATTAAAATACATAGTAGTGTTTTTTTTTTTATTAATCTGGTATACCTCGAAAACTATAAACTTTTGCAGAACATATGTTTCGTTATTTTGATAGGTCTTGATCAAAGCTATCACCAGCCAAAAGGAGATCATTAATTTTGAGCCTTTTATGAAAGTGCCGGCCAACAAAAAAGAAGTACGAATTGTTAGAACTATTTGGAGCAATAATTAATGTTAATAATGACACAAAAGTTGAAAAATGTAAATTGTACCAGATGATAAACTCTAGTTATATCTGAGCTTTCAGGAATCAATAAATGTATGAAAATGACGATTCATCCATCTTATATAACATTGTTCAGAAAAACCCTACAACTTTTGTGTCATTTTAACTATTGCTCCAAATAGCAAGTTCTAATAATACATTTTTTTTTGGTTGACCGGCACTTAAAAAAAAGGCCAAAAAATGTATGGAGCCTGAATGATCTCCTTCGTCGCATTAGTTTTGGGACATAGTTAGTTAGACACACTTAGAAGAATATTTTTTATATCACACCTAGTCCTAAAATCTAAAAACATAAACTTGACGGACTCGTTGGCTCAGTGGTTTGTGCCCCTGACAACATCCGAGAGTCGTGGGTTCAATCCCCACCCGGTGCAGGTCAAATATTTCTATGATGAGTAGATTTATTATTTTTCTCTCTGTTGTCGCGGGCAACAGCTAGTAATAAAATAGTGTACCCCATGTCACTCCCACAACTGAGAAAAATCTAATAACATCAAATACTGCAATCCGACAAAAGAAGTTGAATCCGATTTGGCTGTAGGCACGCTCTACATACTTACATACTTCGTATTGGTTCCTGACGCCTACTGGTCATAAAAAATAAAACTCAACACTTTGCACGTAACGATGACGTCAGTTGCAGTGATGTGCAAACAAAAATAGGCAGTTGCTCGGACCAATAATCATAATGGACAGATTCTTTTGTTTTTGAGCATGGCCATTTTTTGTTAGTGAGCGTTCTAGATTTGTTAATGTGTGCGTGATTAGGGAAGTGACGACGTCGTTGTTGTCATCTCCTCACGTTTATCGATAATCGATAGTGAGTGAGAAATAATATCTAAATAAAATAATTATTTACTATACGAATATAACATAAAAACCAGCCAAGTGCGAGTCGGACTCACGCACGTAGAGTTCCGTACCATTATCTATAAAAACGGCAATCAAAACAGGTCTGTTGTATGGCAGCCCCTTTAATACCTATTTATATAATTCTTTTTTTAGGGTTCCGTACCTCAAAAGGAAAAAGCTACGCTAGAACATTGACTAACCACCATCTTTCTCTAACATTATACTATGTTACATTAATGTCTTAGGTATGCTTCGACTTTTTTCCATGGTTCAGTGATGCCACCATCAGATTTATATTTATTTTTTAATATCTATGGCACAAATTAAAAAAGTCTACAATAACCAGTATAGAGGAATATTAAATAAAACTATTAAGTTTTATACTGTACACAGTTTGCAAAATCTACTAAGCGGAAAATGAAGCCCACCAAATGTTTCTCGTTTATACAATATGTATAATATATTGTTTTAATACTTAAATATTCCTCCGTACTGGACAAAAGAACAATTTTATAGTCTTAGATTTTGACTACGTCTAAAATTTTAAGAAAAAAAGATATAAATGCGATGGTGACGCCACTGGACCGCGGAAAAATCGGGACTCTCTAAAACTTTTTGGCCGATATGCCTGTTTTATATTATAATGAAAATAACAATAATAATAAAAAAACTAATTTGATAAGAATGTATTTATTTTTATAACACAATTATTTAAAAAAATGGTAACGGTAGAACGGTGCTACTTAGCGATCCATTAGTAAAAAATCAATAGCTTAACGAATACACAAAATCAAAGAAGTTTTATTTCGTCGCTCCGCTCGGGAGCGGGGTGAAACTCTGTGCACAAAATATTCCTCATCGGTCCATTTGGTGATGACTGATGATATTTTTAATAGCTTTAATCCACTCGCGTCTTATTTGTGAACATTTGGGGAACCTGAAATAATAATTTAACAATCAATAATTTTGAAAAAAAAAGTCAAATACATGGAGTGTAGTACCGGTGCACTATAGGTCAGATTTTTTATGATTTAACCTCCCTTTTTTACCATCGTATTGAGTTGGAAGATCATCTGTTATAATTTGCAGTTTCTTCGTGGGGGCACAGTTTTCGAGAGAAATGCATCCAAAGATGTGCGTTAATAGGGGGACAGGGGCCTGGAAATGTTCGTTTTTTTTTTCACAATTTTGTATTTTGGTTGCCATTTTTCTCGAAAACCACCCTACAATCAATAAATGCAAATATCCAAAAATTCTGTATGGTTCCTATCTGATACAATCATAATACAAAAAAACCCGACTGAACAAACGCACATGTTTGGACGCAATTTTCTCAAAAACGGTTCCCCCCACGATGAAATTGCAAAAAACAAAAGATGATCCTCTTAGTAGCCCCTACTCGATAAAATAATAAAAAGGGGGTTGTGAAGAAAAAATATTTTAAAAGTCTCTGGCCCCTTTATATGTATAAAAGAAATTAAAAAATAAAAGTCTTTGTTTTCTGTGCCTTTCAAGGTATATTTAACAACCCTAAGGGTATAATCCAACATCGGCCTCCTCCCCTAAGGATACACTGTGACCCGTATACTATCGATAAATTAAACTTGACTAAATTACATCACTAAAACGGCTGCTTGAATTGAACGATATAATTTTACCTCATTTCATAGCTTTTCATTTGTTTTTTAACAATGTAATTTAGGAATAATATGACTTAGAAGTGAGACAGTATCAGGACACTTGTCTGGTTCTAAAATATTGGTTTTTCACTTTAATAAACGTTGTCAAAGACTTACGTGTGAAATTACAGTTCCGGGGCTTTTACACCACTTTTCGTCGTTCTTGATGAACAAGACACAGCTCAACACGACATAATTTGAAATGAACATATCACTTTGCCACAATAAACTAGGATTCTTTCAATAAAATAAATATTCCGCACTTCTTTTGCAATGTTATGGCCGACTACTCGGTCAGGAATTGACACGATTCACACACACAGAGCAACGTTGCCAAACCTCTATCGACTATCTCTTCTACTCATACCTAGGTTGCGTCGCATAGACAAAGATACGTGATAGTTCGCTTGGTACACAGAAACAAAAGCGGCAACGTCTTATGACTCCTTCCATTTATACTTGTTCCTAGGGCAGTTGTGTAGGATAACTTTTTTTTTTTTTTTTTTTATGGCAGAGGTGGCAAACGAGCAGACGGATCACCAGGGCCCTGTACTATAAAGATTACAATTCGACAAATTTGTCGGATTTTGACAAATTTGTCGAGTTGTCACTACAAGTCCTGTATTATAAACGTGACAAACTTCTAAAAATGTGACTGGTAAACAGCAGTCGCATTGTCACCTGTCAACTCTGTCTTATAAAACTTTACAAATTGTAAAAAATCGCCTGTCGGATTTCGATGACAATTGTAGGTTATAAGTATGTCCGTAACTATGAAAAATTTGTCATGGTAACTGACAATATTGTATTTTTTTTTAATGAGTATTAATGCGGGTAGGTGTAAAATCATGATAACTAGGTACTCGGTTCTTTTTAAGTTGTTGGGTCTTACATTTTCGCTACGATGGAGCAAAATAATAAAAGCCTGCCCAACGCAAATAACACAGAATTTGTTGCACTGCTGTAAGAGGGTGATTTCTTTCAGTATTAGGCTCTAGATGTTCACCGATTTTATTTATAATATATTCCAACGACGTTTTGCTAATGCGAAACTTTTCCTTGAAGTCGAAGTCCGTTACATTTATAGAGAAGAACTCTTTCACGAAACACCCTAAGACGACGCTCCCGTGAATTAAGTTCCACGTATTCATCATCACTGCTATTCTCTGAACTAGATATAAGAACCATAATTGATTTCTAATTCGCGGTCACTCAATCAAACTCGTTCAAAGCGCCGTTTTGTTTTGTGTTTCGATTCTCGACATTGCCCTATACCCTATGTCAAATTGTTCTGACATATCTACAAATATGTAAACTTGTCACTACAATTTCCTGTCTTATAAAGCAAATTCTACAAGTTTTTCCTGACAAATTGTCACCTGTCACCTGTCACTTGAAAATGTTTATAGAACAGAAATATTTAAAATTGTCATGACATTTCGACAAATATGTAAATTTTCCACCACGACAATTTTGTCACCTGTAATTTTTATAGAACAGGAAATTGTAAAATTGTAGATTGTCACCTGTCGCCTGTCACCTGTCACCTGTCATCTTTATAGTACAGGGCCCGGGCAATTTTATATATTTTGGTTGCCATTTTTCTCGAAAACCACCCTACAATCAATAAATGCAAATATCCAAAAATTCTGTATGGTTCCTATCTGATACAATCATAATACAAAAAAACCCGACTGAACAAACGCACATGTTTGGACGCAATTTTCTCAAAAACGGTTCCCCCCACGATGAAATTGCAAAAAACAAAAGATGATCCTCTTAGTAGCCCCTACTCGATAAAATAATAAAAAGGGGGTTGTGAAGAAAAAATATTTTAAAAGTCTCTGGCCCCTTTATATGTATAAAAGAAATTAAAAAATAAAAGTCTTTGTTTTCTGTGCCTTTCAAGGTATATTTAACAACCCTAAGGGTATAATCCAACATCGGCCTCCTCCCCTAAGGATACACTGTGACCCGTATACTATCGATAAATTAAACTTGACTAAATTACATCACTAAAACGGCTGCTTGAATTGAACGATATAATTTTACCTCATTTCATAGCTTTTCATTTGTTTTTTAACAATGTAATTTAGGAATAATATGACTTAGAAGTGAGACAGTATCAGGACACTTGTCTGGTTCTAAAATATTGGTTTTTCACTTTAATAAACGTTGTCAAAGACTTACGTGTGAAATTACAGTTCCGGGGCTTTTACACCACTTTTCGTCGTTCTTGATGAACAAGACACAGCTCAACACGACATAATTTGAAATGAACATATCACTTTGCCACAATAAACTAGGATTCTTTCAATAAAATAAATATTCCGCACTTCTTTTGCAATGTTATGGCCGACTACTCGGTCAGGAATTGACACGATTCACACACACAGAGCAACGTTGCCAAACCTCTATCGACTATCTCTTCTACTCATACCTAGGTTGCGTCGCATAGACAAAGATACGTGATAGTTCGCTTGGTACACAGAAACAAAAGCGGCAACGTCTTATGACTCCTTCCATTTATACTTGTTCCTAGGGCAGTTGTGTAGGATAACTTTTTTTTTTTTTTTTTTTATGGCAGAGGTGGCAAACGAGCAGACGGATCACCAGGGCCCTGTACTATAAAGATTACAATTCGACAAATTTGTCGGATTTTGACAAATTTGTCGAGTTGTCACTACAAGTCCTGTATTATAAACGTGACAAACTTCTAAAAATGTGACTGGTAAACAGCAGTCGCATTGTCACCTGTCAACTCTGTCTTATAAAACTTTACAAATTGTAAAAAATCGCCTGTCGGATTTCGATGACAATTGTAGGTTATAAGTATGTCCGTAACTATGAAAAATTTGTCATGGTAACTGACAATATTGTATTTTTTTTTAATGAGTATTAATGCGGGTAGGTGTAAAATCATGATAACTAGGTACTCGGTTCTTTTTAAGTTGTTGGGTCTTACATTTTCGCTACGATGGAGCAAAATAATAAAAGCCTGCCCAACGCAAATAACACAGAATTTGTTGCACTGCTGTAAGAGGGTGATTTCTTTCAGTATTAGGCTCTAGATGTTCACCGATTTTATTTATAATATATTCCAACGACGTTTTGCTAATGCGAAACTTTTCCTTGAAGTCGAAGTCCGTTACATTTATAGAGAAGAACTCTTTCACGAAACACCCTAAGACGACGCTCCCGTGAATTAAGTTCCACGTATTCATCATCACTGCTATTCTCTGAACTAGATATTAGAACCATAATTGATTTCTAATTCGCGGTCACTCAATCAAACTCGTTCAAAGCGCCGTTTTGTTTTGTGTTTCGATTCTCGACATTGCCCTATACCCTATGTCAAATTGTTCTGACATATCTACAAATATGTAAACTTGTCACTACAATTTCCTGTCTTATAAAGCAAATTCTACAAGTTTTTCCTGACAAATTGTCACCTGTCACCTGTCACGTGAAAATGTTTATAGAACAGAAATATGTAAAATTGTCATGACATTTCGACAAATATGTAAATTTTCCACCATGACAATTTTGTCACCTGTAATTTTTATAGAACAGGAAATTATTAATAACTTCTCTGTATCTCTTCAATATTTCCAATCTTTGTTGAAAATGCCTAAGACTCTTAATGTTTCTGCCACTTCCTTCCATTTTTTAATTTTATCGTCATGCGTTAATGTGTCACTAAAACGACCGAATAATATATTTTTGTTTTCATTACTTAAAGAAAGGATGGTTAATTTATTATTTTGCTCCATCGTAGCGAAAATGTAAGACCCAGCAACTTAAAAAGAACCTAAAGAACTTAAAAAGTACCTAGTTATCATGATTTTACACCTACCCGCATTAATACTCATTTAAAAAAAAAATACAATATTGTCAGTGTACCATGACAAATTTGTCATAGTTACGGACATACTTATAACCTACAATTGTCATCGAAATCCGACAGGCGATTTTTTACAATTTGTAAAGTTTTATAAGACAGAGTTGACAGGTGACAATGCGACTGCTGTTTACCAGTCACATTTTTACAAGTTTGTCACGTTTATAATACAGGACTTGTAGTGACAACTCGACAAATTTGTCAAAATCCGACAAATTTGTCGAATTGTAATCTTTATAGTACAGGGCCCTGGGCCCTGTACTATAAAGATGACAGGTGACAGGTGACAGGCGACAGGTGACAATCTACAATTTTACAATTTCCTGTTCTATAAAAATTACAGGTGACAAAATTGTCATGGTGGAAAATTTACATATTTGTCGAAATGTCATGACAATTTTACATATTTCTGTTCTATAAACATTTTCACGTGACAGGTGACAGGTGACAATTTGTCAGGAAAAACTTGTAGAATTTGCTTTATAAGACAGGAAATTGTAGTGACAAGTTTACATATTTGTAGATATGTCAGAACAATTTGACATAGGGTATAGGGCAATGTCGAGAATCGAAACACCAAACAAAACGGCGCTTTGAACGAGTTTGATTGAGTGACCGCGAATTAGAAATCAATTATGGTTCTAATATCTAGTTCAGAGAATAGCAGTGATGATGAATACGTGGAACTTAATTCACGGGAGCGTCGTCTTAGGGTGTTTCGTGAAAGAGTTCTTCTCTATAAATGTAACGGACTTCGACTTCAAGGAAAAGTTTCGCATTAGCAAAACGTCGTTGGAATATATTATAAATAAAATCGGTGAACATCTAGAGCCTAATACTGAAAGAAATCACCCTCTTACAGCAGTGCAACAAATTCTGTGTTATTTGCGTTGGGCAGGCTTTTATTATTTTGCTCCATCGTAGCGAAAATGTAAGACCCAACAACTTAAAAAGAACCGAGTACCTAGTTATCATGATTTTACACCTACCCGCATTAATACTCATTAAAAAAAAATACAATATTGTCAGTTACCATGACAAATTTTTCATAGTTACGGACATACTTATAACCTACAATTGTCATCGAAATCCGACAGGCGATTTTTTACAATTTGTAAAGTTTTATAAGACAGAGTTGACAGGTGACAATGCGACTGCTGTTTACCAGTCACATTTTTAGAAGTTTGTCACGTTTATAATACAGGACTTGTAGTGACAACTCGACAAATTTGTCAAAATCCGACAAATTTGTCGAATTGTAATCTTTATAGTACAGGGCCCTGGATGGTAAGCGATTACCGCCGCCCATAGACACCCGCAACACCAGAGGAGTCACAAGTGCGTTGCCGGCCTTTGATTTGGGAGTACGCTCTTTAACTAATAAATAACACTTGTCCCTTCTGCAGTTTTTATAGTATTTCAACTGTACCGACCGTTGCCGCTAGATGGCACTGACGTCTGCAAAACTCTCAGCGATCTCCGTTTCAGCAAGGTTATTCAGACTACTTAAAGCCTTAAGACAGCAAGAAGCTGCACTGATTTTTAAGCACTTTTTGAGCTTTGGGGCAGCTACAGTTTGGCAAATTCATACAATTGCAAGCAGAAATATCTTTAAAAAGCTTAGCTTCCTACGCTGAAACTTTTCATGATTGTTTGTGGTATTTTGGAATGAGATTTATGTAGATTTATTCATTTTACGTGATATATCTGAATTATTTGTAGAGACAATATATTGAAAGTTATTTTTTGTATTTCTGTTTAATTTTAACTGTCAGATTGCCTACCCATAACTTTTCATAGAAATGCAATATAATTCATAATTATTTATTGCAATCACAAGTACAAATTGTTGTTACATTTATGAAATACAGTCCCATTGTGATACCTTCATAGGCACAGCAATATAGTCGCCTGGTATTGTTAAATATCAACGTCAATACAATAATAATAATTTCCAAAGTCAATTTTGTTAGTACTTATTACAATTTTACGATAGTTATGTCAGTATTACAATATAATTATGAAAATAAATAATATATTACATTAAATTACAATAATATATGTCAATTTTAGGAACTTACTTGTACAACTATTATTTTCCAGTCAAAAAGTCATCTAAATTATAATAACATTTCTCTATTAACAATAATTTCAATTTATTTATAAATGTATCTATCTTAGTTTCATTTTTTATGTCCCAGGGTATTTTGTTGTAAATTTTTATAGCTATGCAATATGTGCTGTTATGGTAGATTGTCATAGTCGATTTAGGCAGTGCCAAGTCATTTCTAGATCTAGTCATTTTTCGTAAATATGTCGATTTTATATTTTCTTTAATATCCCATTTTGCGCAAAACAGGACATATATCGTCACATTTCGGGTGCACTTCAACGATTTCTCTTGTAATGTAACCAGCCATGGCGTAATTACTGAAGTGTAAAATGGTCGCGCAAAGTGCAATCTGCACCCCCCTGACCCCTCACCTGACGTCTTAAGTTATTGAAAAGAAGAAGTTTTTGGTTTTCTTTTAAAAATATGCTGTATTTGCTCCCAAATAGTGCAAAAAAATAATAAAATAATTGAATTCAGTTAATAAATGTGGTCTCTTGAAATCGGTTCTAAAAATTATTTTTTCAGATTTTTCAAAGTGAATCCGGAGGCTTTTAATGATAACAGCGCCCAATAATATTTTACACGCGTCATTTCGACCCTACCTAGCACCTTTATATCGCTATTAAAATAAAGAAATCAAAAAAAATGATTTTCGGCACACCCTACTGTACGGTAGTGTTAACAGTGACTCTTTTAAAATGCTAGCATTGTAGTGGTATAATTCTACGTCTTTATACAGCAATTATCATATTCTACTACCACTAAAGTTCTCTTAAGCAACCAATGCGATAAAGGCTGTAAGAAGGCATTTTTGACATCTGCTTTAACTCTGATCCCGTAACAGTAGTATCCGTTGCTACTTTTATGATGCTATTATACAGACTAAAGCGTAATGCGCAGCTCTTAGTTCTCGGTTGAACCATATTAACTGTTTATTAATTCCTTAAGTTCCGAGTTATACCAAACGTGATCTTTTGTAATGCTACTTGTGCTACTTGGGAAATGTGTCACTTACTATGTTCTTAATTTGTACGGCAGAGCGGTTGCGTGGCTTTCAATAAACCAGCTCAGCTGGAGTCCTTTTTATTACATTAATGAATTTTAAAAAGTTTAAAAAACTTCATGCTTTTATCTCGGACTATAAACAAAACCTGTAAAACTAGAGACAAAACCTGTTAAGTTCGACTGCAAGCAAAGTGTCGGTCGTTACTGCCTCACACAACCTTGGCACAAGGAGAATGCTGTCGCCGCGCCGGAAAACTATCCGCACAAAATAGACACAGAGACAGAAGGTCCGCTCAGTACAAACCACTAAAATCGTAAGCATATACATGCTTATAGAAATATACGGTCGTTCGAGGCAAGGTCACGCGCCAAAGTATCACAACATTATCGTGACCTTGCCTACAACGACCGTATACGTCTATAAGCATGTATATGCTTAGGATTTTAGTGAGCGTATTGAGCGGACCTTCTGTATCTGTGTATTTTGTGGTTATAGTCTGTCGTGTAAAACTGCTTTAACTGAAGACCTAGAATTCGTACTACATTATTTTTAATCGGCTTCAAGAAACGGAGCTTTTGAATTGTTGTTAAGTACCTATGTACGAGTATAGACAATCAGAGATAACTGTCCACGATTTTCTTGAAAAGTACGGATTGGAGTGAAATAATTTTCATGGAAAACTCTTAGCGTACCGTGGAAAATATATCGTTTTGATGAAGATTTCGGAGATGATAAACAGATTCTAAGGACAGCTCAGTTATAGTTATAGTCACTGTAAAACTAAGCCTATTGCCAAGTAAAGTTAAGCATTTGTAGTCAGAGAAATAGTGATATAGCAAATTTTCCGAAGCATTTCGTTATTTACGATTTCATGTCATCGAAACTCAAAAAACATGTCTCTTCGTCAATTGTTCGTCACAATCGCAGAATTCTATATAAATAGTCCTATCTATTTATTTAAAATATCGTAATAAAGCAAAGCGGGCAGAGGAGCAAAATGTATGTTTAAAAACAATAATGATGGGATATTGATAGTCACCTAGCCCCAAACTAGGTGCAGATATTTTATTTGCTCTGTGTCTATATGTCGTTGGAAGAGCTCCGAAAAAACTCTAGGTTAGGTTAGGCAACTGGTGTTACCGTATATGTATAAAGGGTTCCGTTGACTCAATTTTGTCGGAGCTCCTCGACGATATGGCCATTTCATGATCTGGCCAATTCTTATAATCTAACCACGACATGTACATACAGATAGACACAACACAAACACATCTGCTCATAACTGAAATGTTTGCCCAAAATGTAATCGAACCTAAGATCCTCGGATTAGTAGTAAGAAGCGCTAATCACTGAGCCACCGAGATTTTGATATTATGTTTGTGGTCAGACAGAATCAAATGAACTTATAATAGCCTACGCGTCCTATACACAAGTACTGTGCTGGTCACCACAACATCCTCAATTAGCAACATATAATATGTAGATATATTTTATTGAAATTAGCACTTCTCGAAATAGATCTGAGAAGTAATAAATAAATCACGAAAAAATCGGGAAATTTGAAATTCGTCGCAAGATCGAAACACACCGTACCTACCACACGAGGTTTGGTGCAATGCTGTATTCGTTAATATCTCTTGTATTGCCGAGACTGTCAATTGAGATTTTTACCCACAATATGCATTATCTCACCTGATGGTGAGTGATAAGTTCTCCCCTCTAATCTATTGTTGTGCCTATGATGTTTTTTTTTCTTAAAAACCTACTTATATATGTAGAAACTCATGGAATCCAATAAATGCTTCAGTATGATGCCGATTCTATTTCGTCTATTTCAATTATATCTATTGCTTTTGGTACTTCTCTTTTTTTAACCGACTTCAAAAAAAGGAGGAGGTTCTCAATTCGTCGGAATCTTTTTTTTTTATTATTATTTTTTTTTTATGTATGTTCACCGATTACTCGAAGACGCCTGAACCGATTTGGAAAATTCTTTTTTTGTTTAAAGGGTATACTTCACAGGTGGTCCCATATTAATTTTATCGAAATCGATTCAGCGGTTTTTGAGAAAATCAACAAAAACATAGCAAAATTGGAGTTGTTGCGGTTGAAGTCGGTTGTTTTTAACGTATTCAGCGTGGTCATTACTGACTCGATGGCGTCGCTCGGTGGTTAGAGCTCCAAACTTCTACGCCAAGAATCGAAGGTTCAAATCCCCGCCTTCTAGCGGGGCAAACATTTGTGCGATGAACAGATTTGTTTGCTCGGTATCTTACTCTGAGTGTTTAGTTTGTATAAATGTAATTATGACCGCCGTGAACATAGCCGCCCCATTTCTTGAAACCCGCGTTTTTTAGCTTAAATCGTTAGTTCTTCGTTAGTTCCGATTTGTTCAGGCCAAATTTCGTTTGTTCCGTCACGTGAAATAGCGATTTTTTTAAAATTAATATGGAGGCGGCTATGTTCACGCTAGCCGCCCCATTCCAGCTTTTTTGATTTTTTTTCGCTATAACGATAGGCATTCGTTAGTTCTGATTTGTTCAGAAGGAAATTCGTTTGTTCTAGTAATAGTTTCCGCGAAAAAAAATACCAAAGTGGGGCGGCTATCTTCACGTGAACATAGCCCGCCCCAAAGGATTTTAAAAAAAAAAAGTATACCATTCGATAGATATTCGTTAGTTCTGATTTGTTCTGAAGAAATTTTGTTTGTTCTAATAAGCATTTCTGAGAAAACAGCAAAAAACCCTCAGTTCATTTGCCAATTGAAATTAAACTCTATACACTGGAGATATGGCTCAAAATACTTATCATATGTGTCGACTCCTAAGATTTTGGTCATAGCAACGAATCAATCGTAGTAACAGTTCATGGATCTGAACATAACGTCAAAAATAACTATGTCACTTTGCTTAAGTAAGGATATTGATTCCTCACCAGATTAACAATGCATAGGACGAAGTTGTAAAAAAATAATATAGGCTGAGGACAATACCCTAACTTTGTACCCACGCTCGATTTAAATAATTAGCAAAACATTTCGTTTGTTCTGGTATTCCATTCTAGTCCAGTGGCGTATTTAGGCTGAAGACGATTTTCAAATACCACACCAAGAGGGGTGCGTTTGCTGTCTAAATTCTATTTGTTCTAGCATTGTGCCCGCTATTTATCTTCAAACATATGTAGAACTACCTATTGGCTAACGTCAGGCAAAATATTTCGTTTGTTCTATGAATAATTTCATGACCAGAATTTTTTAAACTGAGAAACACGGTTTTCATAGAAAATTTCTATAAGGTAGGACTGTAGTTAAATTTATCATTTGTTCTAGCCTTGTGCCCGCATTTGAACCTAATAACCATGAAGGATGGTCTATTGGCTCACGTTAACCAGAATATTTCGTTTGTTCTACTATTCTTATCATATCCAGAGACGTATTTAGGCTGATAGCGATTTTCAAATATCACAGCAAGAGGGGTAAGTTTGATGTCTAAATTCTATTTGTTCTAGTATTGTGCCCGCTATTAATCCTCATTAACATGTAGGACTACCTACTGGCTAACGTCAGGCAAAATTTTTCGTTTGTTCTATGAATATTTTCGTGTCCAGAATTTTTTTACTGTGACTAACTATTTTCATAGAAAATTTCTATAAGGTAGGACTGTAGTTCACTTTATCATTTGTTCTAGCCTTGTGCCCGCATTTGAACCTAATAACCATGAAGGATGGTCTATTGGCTAACGAAAGCCAGAATATTTCGTTTGTTCTTGCATTCGTTTCGTGTCCAGGGACGTATTTAGGCTGAAGATGATTTTTAAATACCATATCAGTAGGGGTAAGTTTGATGTCTAAATTATATTTGTTCTAGCATTATGCCCGCTATTGATCCTCATACACATGTAGGACTACCTACTGGCTAACGTCAAGCAAAATTTTTCGTTCGTTCTATGAATATATTCGTATCCAGAATTTTTTTACTGTGAGAAACTATTTTCATAGAAAATTTCTTTAAGGTGAGACTGAAGTTCACTTTTTGATTTGTTCTAGCCTTGTGCCCGCATTTCAATCTAATAAACATGAAGTATGGTCTATTGGCTAACTTCAGGCGGAATATTTCGTTTGTTCTAGCATTCGTTTCGTGTCCAGGGACTTATATAGGCTGAAGATGATTTTCAAATACCATATCAGTAGGGATAAGTTTGATGTCTAAATTCTATTTGTTCTAGAATTGTGCCCGCTATTGATCCTCATACACATGTAGGACTACCTACTGGCTAACGTCAGGCAAAATTTTTCGTTTGTTCTATGAATATATTCGTGTCCAGAATTTTTTTACTGTGACTAACTATTTTCATAGAAAATTTCTATAAGGTAGGACTGTAGTTCACTTTATCATTTGTTCTAGCCTTGTGCCCGCATTTGAACCTAATAACCATGAAGGATGGTCTATTGGCTAACGAAAGCCAGAATATTTCATTTGTTCTAGCATTCGTTTCGTGTCCAGGGACGTATTTAGGCTGAAGATGATTTTCAAATACCATATCAGTAGGGATAAGTTTGATGTCTAAATTCTATTTGTGCTAGCATTGTGCCCGCTATTGATCCCTATACAAATGTAGGACTACCTACTAGCTAACTTCAGGCAAAACTTTTTGTTTGTTCTGTGAATACTTTGGTGTCCAGATTTTTTTTACTGTGAGAAACTATTTTCATAGAAAATTTCTTTAAGATAAGACTGCAGTTCACTTTATGATTTCTTCTAGACTTGTGCCCGCATTTCAATCTAATAAACATGAAGTAGGGTCTATTGCCTAACTTCAGGCAGAATATTTCGTTTGTTCTAGCATTCGTTTCGCGTCCAGGGACGTATTTAGGCTGAAGATGATTTTCAAATACCATATCACTAGGGGTAAGTTTGATGTCTACATTCTATTTGTTCTAGCATGGTGCCCGCTATTGATCCTCATACACATGTAGGACTACCTACTGGCTAACGTCAGGCAAACTTTTTCGTTTGTTCTATGAATATTTTCGTGTCCAGAATTTTTTTACTATGACTAACTATTTTCATAGAAAATTTCTATAAGGTAGGACTGGAGTTCACTTTATCATTTGTTCTAGCCTTGTGCCCGCATTTGAACCTAATAACCATGAAGGATGGTCTATTGGCTAACGAAAGTCAGAATATTTCGTTTGTTCTAGCATTCGTTTCGTGTCCAGGGACGTATTTAGGCTGAAGATGATTTTTAAATATCATATCAGTAGGGGTAAGTTTGATGTCTAAATTCTATTTGTTCTAGCATTGTGCCCGCTATTGATCCTCATACACATGTAGGACTACCTACTGGCTAATGTAAAGCAAAATTTTTCGTTTGTTCTATGAATATAGTCGTATCCAGAATTTTTTTACTGTGAGAAACTATATTCATAGAAAATTTCTTTAAGGTGAGACTGAAGTTCACTTTTTGATTTGTTCTAGCCTTGTGCCCGCATTTCAATCTAATAAACATGAAGTATGGTCTATTGGCTAACTTCAGGCGGAATATTTCGTTTGTTCTAGCATTCGTTTCGTGTCCAGGGACTTATATAGGCTGAAGATGATTTTCAAATACCATATCAGTAGGGATAAGTTTGATGTCTAAATTCTATTTGTGCTAGCATTGTGCCCGCTATTGATCCTCATACACATGTAGGACTACCTACTGGCTAACGTCAGGCAAAATTTTTCGTTTGTTCTATGAATATATTCGTGTCCAGAATTTTTTTACTGAGAGAAACTATTTTCATAGAAAGTTTCTTTAAGTAAGACTGAAGTTCACTTTATGATTTGTTCTAGCCTTGTGCCCGCATTTCAATCTAAGAAACATGAAGTATGGTATATTGGCTAACTTCAGGCATAATATTTCGTTTGTTCTAGCATTCGTTTCGTGTCCAGGGACGTATTTAGGCTGAAGATGATTTTCAAATACCATATCAGTAGGGATAAGTTTGATGTCTAAATTCTATTTGTGCTAGCATTGTGCCCGCTATTGATCCTCATACACATGTAGGACTACCTACTGGCTAACGTCAGGCAAAATTTTTCGTTTGTTCTATGAATATATTCGTGTCCAGAATTTTTTTACTGAGAGAAACTATTTTCATAGAAAGTTTCTTTAAGTAAGACTGAAGTTCACTTTATTATTTGTTCTAGCCTTGTGCCCGCATTTCAATCTGAGAAACATGAAGTATGGTATATTGGCTAACTTCAGGCATAATATTTCGTTTGTTCTAGCATTCGTTTCGTGTCCAGGGACGTATTTAGGCTGAAGATGATTTTCAAATACCATATCACTAGGGGTAAGTTTGATGTCTAAATTCTATTTGTTCTATTATTGTGCCCGCTATTGATCCCTATACACATGTAGGACTACCTACTGGCTAACTTCAGGCAAAATTGTTTGTTTTTTCTGTGAATACTTTGGTGTCCAGATTTTTTTTACTGTGAGAAACTATTTTCATAGAAAATTTCTTTACGATAAGACTGCAGTTCACTTTATGATTTCTTCTAGACTTGTGCCCGCATTTCAATCTAATAAACATGAAGTAGGGTCTATTGCCTAACTACAGGCAGAATATTTCGTTTGTTCTAGCATTCGTTTCGTGTCCAGGGACGTATTTAGGCTGAAGATGATTTTCAAATACCATATCACTAGGGGTAAGTTTGATGTCTACATTCTATTTGTTCTAGCATGGTGCCCGCTATTGATCCTCATACACATGTAGGACTACCTACTGGCTAACGTCAGGCAAACTTTTTCGTTTGTTCTATGAATATTTTCCTGTCCAGAATTTTTTTACTATGACTAACTATTTTCATAGAAAATTTCTATAAGGTAGGACTGGAGTTCACTTTATCATTTGTTCTAGCGTTGTGCCCGCATTTAAACCTAATAACCATGAAGGATGGTCTATTGGCTAACGAAAGCCAGAATATTTCGTTTGTTCTAGCATTCGTTTCGTGTCCAGGGACGTATTTAGGCTGAAGATGATTTTTAAATACCATATCAGTAGGGGTAAGGTTGATGTCTAAATTCTATTTGTTCTAGCATTGTGCCCGCTATTGATCCACATACACATGTAGGACTACCTACTGGCTAACGTCAAGCAAAATTTTTCGTTTGTTCTATGAATATATTCGTGTCCAGAATTTTTTTACTGAGAGAAACTATTTTCATAGAAAGTTTCTTTAAGTAAGACTGAAGTTCACTTTATTATTTGTTCTAGCCTTGTGCCCGCATTTCAATCTGAGAAACATGAAGTATGGTATATTTGCTAACTTCAGGCATAATATTTCGTTTGTTCTAGCATTCGTTTCGTGTCCAGAGACGTATTTAGGCTGAAGATGATTTTAAAATACCATATCACTAGGGGTAAGTGTGATGTCTAAATTCTATTTGTTCTATTACTGTGCCCGCTATTGATCCCTATACACATGTAGTACTACCTACTGGCTAACTTCAGGCAAAATTTTTTGTTTGTTCTGTGAATACTTTGGTGTCCAGATTTCTTTTACTGTGAGAAACTATTTTCATAGAAAATTTCTTTAAGATAAGACTGCAGTTCACTTTATGATTTCTTCTAGACTTGTGCCCGCATTTCAATCTAATAAACATGAAGTATGGTATATTGGCTAACTTCAGACAGAATATTTCGTTTGTTCTAGCATTCGTTTCGTGTCCAGGGACGTATTTAGGCTGAAGATGATTTTAAATACCATATCACTAGGGGTAAGTTTAATGTCTACATTCTATTTGTTCTAGCATGGTGCCCGCTACTGATCCTCATACACATGTAGGACTACCTACTGGCTAACGTCAGGCAAACTTTTTCGTTTGTTCTATGAATATTTTCGTGTCCAGAATTTTTTTACTGTGTCTAACTATTTTCATAGAAAATTTCTATAAGGTAGGACTGTAGTTCACTTTATCATTTGTTCTAGCGTTGTGCCCGCATTTGAACCTAATAACCATGAAGGATGGTCTATTGGCTAACGAAAGCCAGAATATTTCGTTTGTTCTAGCATTCGTTTCGTGTCCAGGGACGTATTTAGGCTGAAGATGATTTTTAAATACCATATCAGTAGGGGTAAGGTTGATGTCTAAATTCTATTTGTTCTAGCATTGTGCCCGCTATTGATCCACATACACATGTAGGACTACCTACTGGCTAACGTCAAGCAAAATTTTTCGTTTGTTCTATAAATATATTCGTATCCAGAAATTTTTTACTATGAGAAACTATTTTCATAGAAAATTCCTTTAAGGTGAGACTGAAGTTCACTTTTTGATTTGTTCTAGCATTGTGCCCGCATTTCAATCTAATAAACATGAAGTATGGTCTATTGGCTAACTTCAGGCATAATATTTCGTTTGTTCTAGCATTCGTTTCGTGTCCAGGGACTTATATAGGCTGAAGATGTTTTTCAAATACCATATCACTAGGGGTAAGTTTGATGTCTAAATTCTATTTGTTCTATTACTGTGCCCGCTATTGATCCCTATACACATGTAGGACTACCTACTGGCTAATTTCAGGCAAAATTTTTTGTTTGTTCTGTGAATACTTTGGTGTCCAGATTTTTTTTACTGTGAGAAACTATTTTCATAGAAAATTTCTTTAAGATAAGACTGCAGTTCACATTATGATTTCTTCTAGACTTGTGCCCGCATTTCAATCTAATAAACATGAAGTAGGGTCTATTGCCTAACTTCAGGCAGAATATTTTATTTGTTCTAGTATTCGTTTCGTGTCCAGGGACGTATTTAGGCTGAAGATGATTTTCAAATACCATATCACTAGGGGTAAGTTTGATGTCTACATTCTATTTGTTCTAGCATGGTGCCCGCTATTGATCCTCATACACATGTAGGACTACCTACTGGCTAACGTCAGGCAAACTTTTTCGTTTGTTCTATGAATATTTTCGTGTCCAGAATTTTTTTACTATGACTAACTATTTTCATAGAAAATTTCTATAAGGTAGGACTGGAGTTCACTTTATCATTTGTTTTAGCCTTGTGCCCGCATTTGAACCTAATAACCATGAAGGATGGTCTATTGGCTAACGAAATTCAGAATATTTCGTTTGTTCTAGCATTCGTTTCGTGTCCAGGGACGTATATAGGCTGAAGATGATTTTTAAATATCATATCAGTAGGGTTAAGTTTGATGTCTAAATTCTATTTGTTCTAGCATTGTGCCCGCTATTGATCCTCATACACATGTAGGACTACCTACTGGCTAATGTAAAGCAAAATTTTTCGTTTGTTCTATGAATATATTCGTATCCAGAATTTTTTTACTGTGAGAAACTATATTCATAGAAAATTTCTTTAAGGTGAGACTGAAGTTCACTTTTTGATTTGTTCTAGCCTTGTGCCCGCATTTCAATCTAATAAACATGAAGTATGGTCTATTGGCTAACTTCAGGCGGAATATTTCTTTTGTTCTAGCATTCGTTTCGTGTCCAGGGACTTATATAGGCTGAAGATGATTTTCAAATACCATATCAGTAGGGGTAAGTTTGATGTCTAAATTCTATTTGTTCTAGCATTGTGCCCGCTATTGATCCTCATACACATGTAGGACTACCTACTGGCTAACGTCAGGCATACTTTTTCGATTGTTCTGTGAATACTTTGGTGTCCAGATTTTTTTTTACTGTGAGAAACTATTTTCATAGAAAATTTCTTTAAGATAAGACTGCAGTTCACTTTATGATTTCTTCTAGCCTTGTGCCCGCATTTCAATCTAATAAACATGAAGTATGGTATATTGGCTAACTTCAGGCATAATATATCGTTTGTTCTAGCATTCGTTTCGTGTCCAGGGACGTATTTAGGCTGAAGATGATTTTCAAATACCATATCACTAGGGGTAAGTTTGATGTCTAAATTCTATTTGTTCTATTACTGTGCCCGCTATTGATCCCTATACACATGTAGGACTACCTACTGGCTAACTTCAGGCAAAATTTTTCGTTTGTTCTGTGAATACTTTAGTGTCCAGATTTTTTTTACTGTGAGAAACTATTTTCATAGAAAATTTCTTTAAGATAAGACTGCAGTTCATTTTATGATTTCTTCTAGCCTTGTGCCCGCATTTCAATCTAATAAACATGAAGTATGGTATATTGGCTAACTTAAGACAGAATATTTCGTTTGTTCTAGCATTCATTTCGTGTCCAGGGACGTATTTAGGCTGAAGATGATTTTTAAATATCATATCAGTAGGGGTAAGTTTGATGTCTAAATTCTATTTGTTCTAGCATTGTGCCCGCTATTGATCCTCATACACATGTAGGACTACCTACTGGCTAATGTAAAGCAAAATTTTTCGTTTGTTCTATGAATATATTCGTATCCAGAATTTTTTTACTGTGAGAAACTATATTCATAGAAAATTTCTTTAAGGTGAGACTGAAGTTCACTTTTTGATTTGTTCTAGCCTTGTGCCCGCATTTCAATCTAATAAACATGAAGTATGGTCTATTGGCTAACTTCAGGCGGAATATTTCGTTTGTTCTAGCATTCGTTTCGTGTCCAGGGACTTATATAGGCTGAAGATGATTTTCAAATACCATATCAGTAGGGGTAAGTTTGATGTCTAAATTCTATTTGTTCTAGCATTGTGCCCGCTATTGATCCTCATACACATGTAGGACTACCTACTGGCTAACGTCAGGCAAACTTTTTTGTTTGTTCTGTGAATACTTTGGTGTCCAGATTTTTTTTTACTGTGAGAAACTATTTTCATAGAAAATTTCTTTAAGATAAGACTGCAGTTCACTTTATGATTTGTTCTAGCCTTGTGCCCGCATTTAAATCTAATAACCATGAAGAATGGTCTATTAGTTAACGAATGCCAGAATATATCGTTTGTTCTAGCATTCGTTTCGTGTCCAGGGACGTATTTAGGCTGAAGATGATTTTCAAATACCATATCACTAGGGGTAAGTTTGATGTCTAAATTCTATTTGTCTATTCTATTCTATTTACTGTGCCCGCTATTGATCCCTATACACATGTAGGACTACCTACTGGCTAACTTCAGGCAAAATTTTTCGTTTGTTCTGTGAATACTTTGGTGTCCAGATTTTTTTTACTGTGAGAAACTATTTTCATAGAAAATTTCTTTAAGATAAGACTGCAGTTCACTTTATGATTTCTTCTAGCCTTGTGCCCGCATTTCAATCTGATAAACATGAAGTAAGCCAATAGACCATACTTCATGATTGTTAGATTGAAATGCGGGCACAAGGCTAGAAGAAATCATAAAGTGAACTGCAGTCTTATCTTAAAGAAATTTTCTGTGAAAATAGTTTCTCACAGTAAAAAAAATCTGGACACCAAAGTATTCACAGAACAAACGATAAATTTTGCCTGAAGTTAGCGAGTAGGTAGTCCTACATGTGTATAGGGATCAATAGCGGGCACAGTAATAGAACAAATAGAATTTAGACATCAAACTTACCCCTAGTGATATGGTATTTGAAAATCATCTTCAGCCTAAATAAGTCCCTGGACACGAAACGAATGCTAGAACAAACGAAATATTCCGCCTGAAGTTAGCCAATAGACCATACTTCATGTTTATTAGATTGAAATGCGGGCACAAGGCTAGAACAAATCAAAAAGTGAACTTCAGTCTCACCTTAAAGAAATTTTCTATGAAAATAGTTTCTCACAGTAAAAAAATTCTGGATACGAATATATTCATAGAACAAACGAAAAATTTTGCTTGACGTTAGCCAGTAGGTAGTCCTACATTTGTATGAGGATCGATAGCGGGCACAATGCTAGAACAAATAGAATTTAGACATCAAACTTACCCCTACTGATATGGTATTTAAAAATCATCTTCAGCCTAAATACGTCCCTGGACATGAAACGAATGCCAGAACAAACGAAATATTCTGGCTTTCGTTAGCCAATAGACCATCTTTCATGGTTATTAGGTTCAAATGCGGGCACAAGGCTAGAACAAATGATAAAGTGAACTACAGTCCTACCTTATAGAAATTTTCAATAAAAATAGTTTCTCACAGTAAAAAAATTCTGGACACGGAAATATTCATAGAACAAACGAAAAAGTTTGCCTGACGTTATCCAGTAGGTAGTCCTACATGTGTATGAGGATCAATAGCGGGCACAATGCTAGAACAAATAGAATTTAGACATCAAAATAACCCCTACTGATATGGTATTTGAAAATCATCTTCAGTCTAAATACGTCCCTGGACACAAAACGAATGCTAGAACAAACGAAATATTCTGCCTGAAGTTAGCCAATATACCATACTTCATGTTTATTACATTGAAATGCGGGCACAAGTCTAGAAGAAATCATAAAGTGAACTGCAGTCTTATCTTAAAGAAATTTTCTATGAAAATAATTTCTCACAGTAAAAAAAATCTGGATACCAAAGTATTCACAGAACAAACAAACATTTTTGCCTGAAGTTAGCCAGTAGGTAGTCCTACATGTGTATAGGGATCAATAGCGGGCACAGTAATAGAACAAATAGAATTTAGACATCAAACTTACCCCTAGTGATATGGTATTTGAAAATCATCTTCAGCCTAAATACGTCCCTGGACACGAAACGAATGCTAGAACAAACGAAATATTATGCCTGAAGTTAGCCAATATACCATACTTCATGTTTCTTAGATTGAAATGCGGGCACAAGGCTAGAACAAATCATAAAGTGAACTTCAGTCTTACTTAAAGAAACTTTCTATGAAAATAGTTTCTCTCAGTAAAAAAATTCTGGACACGAATATATTTATAGAACAAACGAAAAATTGTGCCTGACGTTAGCCAGTAGGTAGTCCTACATGTGTATGAGGATCAATAGCGGGCACAATGCTAGAACAAATAGAATTTAGAAATCAAACTTACCCCTACTGATATGGTATTTAAAAATCATCTTCAGCCTAAATACGTCCCTGGACACGAAACGAATGCAAGAACAAACAAAATATTCTGGCTTTCGTTAGCCAATAGACCATCCTTCATGGTTATTAGGTTCAAATGCGGGCACAAGGCTAGAACAAATGATAAAGTGAACTACAGTCCTACCGTATAGAAATTTTCTATGAAAATAGTAAGTCACAGTAAAAAAATTCTGGACACGAAAATATTCATAGAACAAACGAAAAATTTTGCCTGACGTTAGCCAGTAAGTAGTCCTACATGTTTATGAGGATTAATAGCGGGCACAATACTAGAACAAATAGAATTTAGACATCAAACTTACCCCTCTTGCTGTGATATTTGAAAATCGCCATCAGCCTAAATACGTCTCTGGATACGATAAGAATAGTAGAACAAACGAAATATTCTGGTTAACGTGAGCCAATAGACCATCCTTCATGGTTATTAGGTTCAAATGCGGGCACAAGGCTAGAACAAATGATAAATTTAACTACAGTCCTACCTTATAAAAATTTTCTATGAAAACCGTGTATCTCAGTTTAAAAAATTCTGGTCATGAAATTATTCATAGAACAAACGAAATATTTTGCCTGAAGTTAGCCAATAGGTATTTCTACATGTTTTTGAAGTTAAATAGCGGGCACAATGCTAGAATAAATAGAATTTAGACAGCAAACGCACCCCTCTTGGTGTGGTATTTGAAAATCGTCTTTAGCTTAAATACGCCACTGGACTAGAATGGAATACCAGAACCATGCTAGAACAAATAGAATTTAGACATCAAACTTATCCCTACTGATATGGTATTTGAAAATCATCTTCAGCCTATATAAGTACCTGGACACGAAACGAATGCTAGAACAAACGAAATATTCCGCCAGAAGTTAGCCAATAGACCATACTTCATGTTTATTAGATTGAAATGCGGGCACAATGCTAGAACAAATCAAAAAGTGAACTTCAGTCTCACCTTAAAGAAATTTTCTATGAAAATAGTTTCTCATAGTAAAAAATTTCTGGATACGAATATATTCATAGAACAAACGAAAAATTTTGCTTGACGTTAGCCAGTAGGTAGTCCTACATGTGTATGTGGATCAATAGCGGGCACAATGCTAGAACAAATAGAATTTAGACATCAACCTTACCCCTACTGATATGGTATTTAAAAATCATCTTCAGCCTAAATACGTCCCTGGACACGAAACGAATGCAAGAACAAACGAAATATTCTCGCTTTCGTTAGCCAATAGACCATCCTTCATGGTTATTAGGTTCAAATGCGGGCACAAGGCTAGAACAAATGATAAAGTGAACTACAGTCCTACCTTATAGAAATTTTCTATGAAAATAGTTAGACACAGTAAAAAAATTCTGGACACGGAAATATTCATAGAACAAACGAAAAAGTTTGCCTGACGTTATCCAGTAGGTAGTCCTACATGTGTATGTGGATCAATAGCGGGCACCATGCTAGAACAAATAGAATGTAGACATCAAACTTACCCCTAGTGATATGGTATTTGAAAATCATCTTCAGCCTAAATACGTCCCTGGACACGAAACGAATGCTAGAACAAACGAAATATTCTGCCTGAATTTAGGCAATAGACCCTACTTCATGTTTATTAGATTGAAATGCGGGCACAAGGCTAGAACAAATCATAAAGTGAACTTCAGTCTCACGTTAAAGAAATTTTCTATGAAAATAGTTTCTCACAGTAAAAAATATCTGGACACGAATATATTCATAGAACAAACGAAAAATTTTGCCTGACGTTAGCCAGTAGGTAGTCCTACATGTGTATGAGGATCAATAGCGGGCACTATGCTAGAACAAATAGAATCTAGACATCGAACTTACCCCTACTGATATGGTATTTAAAAATCATCTTCAGCCTATATAAGTCCCTGGACACGAAACGAATGCTAGAACAAACGAAATATTCCGCCAGAAGTTAGCCAATAGACCATACTTCATGTTTATTAGATTGAAATGCGGGCACAATGCTAGAACAAATCAAAAAGTGAACTTCAGTCTCACCTTAAAGAAATTTTCTATGAAAATAGTTTCTCATAGTAAAAAATTTCTGGATACGAATATATTCATAGAACAAACGAAAAATTTTGCTTGACGTTAGCCAGTAGGTAGTCCTACATGTGTATGTGGATCAATAGCGGGCACAATGCTAGAACAAATAGAATTTAGACATCAACCTTACCCCTACTGATATGGTATTTAAAAATCATCTTCAGCCTAAATACGTCCCTGGACACGAAACGAATGCTAGAACAAACGAAATATTCTGGCTTTCGTTAGCCAATAGACCATCCTTCATGGTTATTAGGTTCAAATGCGGGCACAAGGCTAGAACAAATGATAAAGTGAACTACAGTCCTACCTTATAGAAATTTTCTATGAAAATAGTTAGACACAGTAAAAAAATTCTGGACACGAAAATATTCATAGAACAAACGAAAAAGTTTGCCTGACGTTAGCCAGTAGGTAGTCCTACATGTGTATGAGGATCAGTAGCGGGCACCATGCTAGAACAAATAGAATGTAGACATCAAACTTACCCCTAGTGATATGGTATTTAAAATCATCTTCAGCCTAAATACGTCCCTGGACACGAAACGAATGCTAGAACAAACGAAATATTCTGCCTGAAGTTAGCCAATATACCATACTTCATGTTTATTAGATTGAAATGCGGGCACAAGTCTAGAAGAAATCATAAAGTGAACTGCAGTCTTATCTTAAAGAAATTTTCTATGAAAATAGTTTCTCACAGTAAAAGAAATCTGGACACCAAAGTATTCACAGAACAAACAAAAAATTTTGCCTGAAGTTAGCCAGTAGGTAGTACTACATGTGTATAGGGATCAATAGCGGGCACAGTAATAGAACAAATAGAATTTAGACATCACACTTACCCCTAGTGATATGGTATTTTAAAATCATCTTCAGCCTAAATACGTCTCTGGACACGAAACGAATGCTAGAACAAACGAAATATTATGCCTGAAGTTAGCAAATATACCATACTTCATGTTTCTTAGATTGAAATGCGGGCACAAGGCTAGAACAAATCATAAAGTGAACTTCAGTCTTACCTTAAAGAAACTTTCTATGAAAATAGTTTCTCTCAGTAAAAAAATTCTGGACACGAATATATTCATAGAACAAACGAAAAATTTTGCTTGACGTTAGCCAGTAGGTAGTCCTACATGTGTATGTGGATCAATAGCGGGCACAATGCTAGAACAAATAGAATTTAGACATCAACCTTACCCCTACTGATATGGTATTTAAAAATCATCTTCAGCCTAAATACGTCCCTGGACACGAAACGAATGCAAGAACAAACGAAATATTCTCGCTTTCGTTAGCCAATAGACCATCCTTCATGGTTATTAGGTTCAAATGCGGGCACAAGGCTAGAACAAATGATAAAGTGAACTACAGTCCTACCTTATAGAAATTTTCTATGAAAATAGTTAGACACAGTAAAAAAATTCTGGACACGGAAATATTCATAGAACAAACGAAAAATTTTGCTTTACATTAGCCAGTAGGTAGTCCTACATGTGTATGAGGATCAATAGCGGGCACAATGCTAGAACAAATAGAATTTAGACATCAAACTTACCCCTACTGATATGATATTTAAAAATCATCTTCAGCCTAAATACGTCCCTGGACACGAAACGAATGCTAGAACAAACGAAATATTCTGACTTTCGTTAGCCAATAGACCATCCTTCATGGTTATTAGGTTCAAATGCGGGCACAAGGCTAGAACAAATGATAAAGTGAACTCCAGTCCTACCTTATAGAAATTTTCTATGAAAATAGTTAGTCATAGTAAAAAAATTCTGGACACGAAAATATTCATAGAACAAACGAAAAAGTTTGCCTGACGTTAGCCAGTAGGTAGTCCTACATGTGTATGAGGATCAATAGCGGGCACCATGCTAGAACAAATAGAATGTAGACATCAAACTTACCCCTAGTGATATGGTATTTGAAAATCATCTTCAGCCTAAATACGTCCCTGGACGCGAAACGAATGCTAGAACAAACGAAATATTCTGCCTGAAGTTAGGCAATAGACCCTACTTCATGTTTATTAGATTGAAATGCGGGCACAAGTCTAGAAGAAATCATAAAGTGAACTGCAGTCTTATCTTAAAGAAATTTTCTATGAAAATAGTTTCTCACAGTAAAAAAAATCTGGACACCAAAGTATTCACAGAACAAACAAAAAGTTTTGCCTGAAGTTAGCTAGTAGGTAGTCCTACATTTGTATAGGGATCAATAGCGGGCACAATGCTAGCACAAATAGAATTTAGACATCAAACTTATCCCTACTGATATGGTATTTGAAAATCATCTTCAGCCTAAATACGTCCCTGGACACGAAACGAATGCTAGAACAAATGAAATATTCTGGCTTTCGTTAGCCAATAGACCATCCTTCATGATTATTAGGTTCAAATGCGGGCACAAGGCTAGAACAAATGATAAAGTGAACTACAGTCCTACCTTATAGAAATTTTCTATGAAAATAGTTAGTCACAGTAAAAAAATTCTGGACACGAATATATTCATAGAACAAACGAAAAATTTTGCCTGACGTTAGCCAGTAGGTAGTCCTACATGTGTATGAGGATCAATAGCGGGCACAATTCTAGAACAAATAGAATTTAGACATCAAACTTATCCCTACTGATATGGTATTTGAAAATCATCTTCAGCCTATATAAGTCCCTGGACACGAAACGAATGCTAGAACAAACGAAATATTCCGCCAGAAGTTAGCCAATAGACCATACTTCATGTTTATTAGATTGAAATGCGGGCACAAGGCTAGAACAAATCAAAAAGTGAACTTCAGTCTCACCTTAAAGAAATTTTCTATGAAAATAGTTTCTCACAGTAAAAAAATTCTGGATACGAATATATTCATAGAACGAACGAAAAATTTTGCTTGACGTTAGCCAGTAGGTAGTCCTACATGTGTATGAGGATCAATAGCGGGCATAATGCTAGAACAAATATAATTTAGACATCAAACTTACCCCTACTGATATGGTATTTAAAAATCATCTTCAGCCTAAATACGTCCCTGGACACGAAACGAATGCTAGAACAAACGAAATATTCTCGCTTTCGTTAGCCAATAGACCATCCTTCATGGTTATTAGGTTCAAATGCGGGCACAAGGCTAGAACAAATGATAAAGTGAACTACAGTCCTACCTTATAGAAATTTTCTATGAAAATAGTTAGTCACAGTAAAAAAATTCTGGACACGAAAATATTCATAGAACAAACGAAAAATTTTGCCTGACGTTAGCCAGTAGGTAGTCCTACATGTTTATGAGGATTAATAGCGGGCACAATACTAGAACAAATAGAATTTAGACATCAAACTTACCCCTCTTGCTGTGATATTTGAAAATCGCCATCAGCCTAAATACGTCTCTGGATATGATAAGAATAGTAGAACAAACGAAATATTCTGGTTAACGTGAGCCAATAGACCATCCTTCATGGTTATTAGGTTCAAATGCGGGCACAAGGCTAGAACAAATGATAAATTTAACTACAGTCCTACCTTATAGAAATTTTCTATGAAAACCGTGTTTCTCAGTTTAAAAAATTCTGGTCATGAAATTATTCATAGAACAAACGAAATATTTTGCCTGACGTTAGCCAATAGGTAGTTCTACATATGTTTGAAGATAAATAGCGGGCACAATGCTAGAACAAATAGAATTTAGACAGCAAACGCACCCCTCTTGGTGTGGTATTTGAAAATCGTCTTCAGCCTAAATACGCCACTGGACTAGAATGGAATACCAGAACAAACGAAATGTTTTGCTAATTATTTAAATCGAGCGTGGGTACAAAGTTAGGGTATTGTCCTCAGCCTATATTATTTTTTTACAACTTCGTCCTATGCATTGTTAATCTGGTGAGGAATCAATATCCTTACTTAAGCAAAGTGACATAGTTATTTTTGACGTTATGTTCAGATCCATGAACTGTTACTACGATTGATTCGTTGCTATGACCAAAATCTTAGGAGTCGACACATATGATAAGTATTTTGAGCCATATCTCCAGTGTATAGAGTTTAATTTCAATTGGCAAATGAACTGAGGGTTTTTTGCTGTTTTCTCAGAAATGATTATTAGAACAAACAAAATTTCTTCAGAACAAATCAGAACTAACGAATATCTATCGAATGGTATACTTTTTTTTTTAAAAATCCTTTGGGGCGGGCTATGTTCACGTGAAGATAGCCGCCCCACTTTGGTATTTTTTTTCGCGGAAACTATTACTAGAACAAACGAATTTCCTTCTGAACAAATCAGAACTAACGAATGCCTATCGTTATAGCGAAAAAAAATCAAAAAAGCTGGAATGGGGCGGCTAGCGTGAACATAGCCGCCTCCATATTAATTTTAAAAAAATCGCTATTTCGCGTGACGGAACAATTGAAATTTGGCCTGAACAAATCGGAACTAACGAAGAACTAACGATTTAAGCTAAAAAACGCGGGTTTCAAGAAATGGGGCGGCTATGTTCACGGCGGTGTAATTATGGAATGTAATGTAATGTAATGTAATGTAATGTAATCATCATCATCATTTTTATAAGTATTATCATTTTAATTTTTTTATTCATCAGTCTTTGAAACTTATAGAACACAGAATGCTAAGTTGGATCCTGTTGCGTTTAATGAAACATTAGAAAATATAATTAGAAAATACTCTTAATAATAATTCGATAATACTGCAATGAAAAACTAACAGATTTAGCTTTGGTCACTTAGCGAATTGCTGTTATACAGGGTGTAACAGAAAGGTGTGACAATACTGTTGCGTTTAATGAAACATTAGAAAATATAATTAGAAAATACTCTTAATAATAATTCGATAATACTGCAATGAAAAACTAACAGATTTAGCTTTGGTCACTTAGCGAATTGCTGTTATACAGGGTGTAACAGAAAGGTGTGACAATACTTCAAGGTTGGCTTTTACCCATCAAACTGAATAACTTTTGTTCTACAACTTTGTTGAAATCGCAAAAAATTTTTTGGACTTTTCATACAAACTTGGTTCGCCAGCTGATCGATTTGTATGAAAAGTCCAAAAAAAAATTGCGATTTGAACAAGGTTGTAGAACAAAAGTTGTTCAGTTTGATGGGTAAAAGCCAACCTTGAAGTATTGTCACACTTTTCTGTTACACCCTGTATATTAAATAATTAAATATGTATGTATAAACTAAAAACAAATATGTTTAAATGTGCGCGTCTCTATAACTCTACAGTCTCGACAACTCTTCATGTACACAGATAGACACAGGGACAATTAAATAGCTTATTGAAGACCCATTACGAAGCAAGGCGAACTACCTAAGTGATTACTTTAGATATGTATAAGCAAACAAAGACGTAATGTATTTTTATGTACTGTCTAGGATCTTAGTACTTCTCACATTTTCTTTATTTTATTTTGAATTGGACAAAGAAACTGGCGACAAAAATGATATTCGGCTTGCATCAGCTTGCATCACTGTTGCAAATTGCAAAACAAAAACCTGCTAATGTTGATTTGTACAAAACGAGCCATAAAAAGTGATACTTGTATTGACAATTTAATACTTAGGCTAACCAATTGTAGATCTGTTAAAAATTATAAATACTAACTAGAAAAGCGACTAGAAATACTGATTGTGCGACTAACATACTAACTGTGCGACTAAAATACTTACTGTCCTACGATTATTTTTTTTAATTTTAGAAAACTATTAAGTAACTGTGCGACTAATAATAACGAGTATGCGATTATCGTACTAAATGAGCAACGCTTAATTCATCTAAGGAGGACTAGACACTATAAATATAATATTGACAATACGTGTTTTCATCAATCCACCATTAACTTACCGTCAGCCGTTCATTCCAATCACTATACTGTCAATAATTGAAAATATGGTCAATATTATTGATAGTGCCCTTTACTTGGCGTTTTTTTTATAAGCTGCGTTCCTTTCCAACACTATTGCCTATATTAAAACTTGCAGGAAATCGCTGTGCGCTGGTTGCAAGTTGACTCAAAACTGTGCTAAGTGTAGTCTATGAGTGTAGTCGCCGGGAATCAAACCTGCGACCTCCTGATGTGAAGCGAGTACATTTGCCACTACTCCACGTTAACTATATTAGGTATTCAATTGTATATCATAATAGCCTATTGTTTATCCCCATTCTTCAGGCCATAACATGTTTATGATGGGTTACGCACTTTCAAACCCGTCTAGGGACCATATCCGATTGGGTACTCAAGTTACTGTGACTCTTTCATTGATCATTATTTTCTACGATCAACGTGAGTGGTCTAGGTATTTCTCAATAATACCTCCCTATAGGTACATGACAATAGGACAATAATACCACCATGTACATGACATGGTACATGACAATAGGAGATAATATTAAACCATATGTAGAGCAGAACCTTTAAGTTCAATATGTCATTCAAAGAAGTATAACTTGGCATATAAGTTGGCTTAAAAATTTGGAGGTGTCAAGAGTAAACAAACGAAGAACAAAAAAAAATAATAAACACAATATTTTTCATATAGTATTTATAAGTCGGGATGAGCCGTTTTTTTACACAATAAATATACACAAAAAATAAATAACGGACTGAAACAGTTTTTCGTGAAATTACGGTTTGCACTCCGTTGCAATAAAGCACCCATTATGCAATATTTCGGAATTTATGAAATTTAGCTGATCGATTTTTATGAAGGGTCCAAATTTTTTTGCGAATGAACCATGTTTGTTTCTTGTAGAAAATTGTTAGGACTCATGAGTAGAAACTAGAAATAGAAACTCAAGTCTAAGCTCTGGCAGATATTTCAAGAGCACCTAAAAACTATGTAACCTACCTATTTAATCTATTTAAGTACCACAGTATGGTTATATAATTTCTAAATGTCAGCTGGTGGCGGTTCATGGTCACACTGACCGGTGCGGTGCGCGGTGCAAAAAGGTCAAAACAAAACCGCTTCGGCATTTTGTAACCCGACTAGCAGAACACCCGCGACTTCGTTCGTGTAGACTAAGTCTATTCTAAAGAGCCAGTCGAACATGTTGCGAGAGTGAACACGTCAAAGAACCGTTCAGTGAAGTAAAAAAGTTTCAGAGAAAAAAAAACTTTGGTACTTATGCTTTTTTTTAGCAGAACCACTTGGAATTTTTTAACACTTCACTTAACCAGAGCATAAAAAGATTCTTGTTTCCTGCTTTGGTCTTCAAAAAAGTTTAACACCCCATTGTATCACACTTCCAAGTCTGAGCTTGGAGATCTCATCTCATCTCACTGATACTTATTATAAATGCGAAAGTATGGATGTTTGTTTGTTCCACTTTCACGCCGAAACTACTGAAAGGATTTCGATGAAATTTGGTACGTAGATAAATAAGGCACTCGGCTAACACATAGGATACTTTTTATCCCGGAAAACTCGAGGGTTCCCGGAGGAATGACTAAAAACAGAAACTTTTACTTTGTCAATAGATGGCGCTGCCTTAACATTTTCTCTCTAGACCCAGTTCAGAAATCCACGCAAACGATTGCTAACCCCTTGGCATCAAAAATCTAATCCTTTCTTAGGTACTTCTCTAAGGTACTCTGCGCCCTCGATGTATTAAGGAATGCATGCTTCAAGTTTCGTGAATAATTCAGTAGTCAGCCAGTCATGGTAGAGTTTCATATGTTTTGAAGATGAAGCTGTGGTATTTATAATTAATAATAGGAGGCATGATATATCACAATTCTTATGGCTCTCGGCCGAATGTAGAAAAGACTGTTTTATGGCATACCTGGCAAACGAGGAGACGGATCACCTGATAGTAAGCAATTACTACCGCCCATAGACACCCGTAACACCAGAGGAGCTACAAGTGCGTTGCCGGCCTTTGAAATGGGAGTACGCTCTTTTCTTGAAGACTTGAATGTTGTATCGATCCGGAAATACCGCAGGCGACAATTCATTCCACAATTTGGTTGTGCGAGGCAGAAAGTTTGTTTTATTTTTAAGTTTTTAGTTTTTTAGTTTTTTAGTTTTAGTTTATAAGTTTAATTTATATTGATAAGTTTCTTTCTTTTAGTATGTAACTTTTGCTCTACCTATTTTTCCTGTTTTCTTTTCCGGACACCGGGTTGTCTGGAAGAAATCGCTTTTAGCGATAAGACCGCCCAAATTGTACCACTGTTATTTTAATATTGTGTCTTTTGTTGTTTTATATATTATTATTTTTGTGTGTGTACAATAAAGAGTATATCAATCAATCAATCAATCAATCAAAGTTTCTAGTGAAACGCATGCGCACGCAAACGCAAATAATAGGAGGCATCATATATCTCAATTCTTATGGCACTTGGCCGAATGTAGAAAAGACAAATTCTATTCTATGTAATGATTATTTACGAATTAAATTTAACAACACTTCATGCTTGAAACATCAAATTGTTTAGGCTTATACCTGTGCCAAGCTAACAGACATACTTACATGCACGTGGAAAACATTAACCTCTGCCAGGGACAGCATACAAAATTGTTTCAAGTCACCAGAAATTAAGTATCATTATTATTGTTTCATGTAGGTATTGTACATGAATTGAACAAAAAATGCAATATTAATAATATTTTACAAGTACAATATACATAATTTTTATTATTATTTATCATTAAAGATAGATATGTAAATGGAAAAAGTTATAAGTAGTTGAAATGAAATGAAAATATTTTATCGAAGTAGGTAGCAGTGTACACTTTTCGAACGTCATTCTTTTATCTACCTAATAAGAGGTTCCTACCACTCGGAACTCGTATACCCACCGTTTCGGGAAGTGTTTGCAGAGTGAGAAGAAACAGCGGGCCCTAAATAAACTCTCTCCAACACATTTTTTGAAAAAAGAATAAAGAAAGGATTCAAAAGAGATAAAAGTAAAAGTTATTCCAAATACCTATTGACCGATTGTACAGACACAGTCTGCATCACATAGTTTGAACACAGATAATATAATAAATACCATGTCCCCTTTAGTGGAGGCAGAGAGTGGCCATACTGTATTTCAGTACTAAAGCTTTGATCATTACTAAAGTAAAGTTTGGCAAATAAAAACTCTGTTTGTTAATGGAAAGAAACTCTATTTTGGTAGGTGTTTGTAAACTGACTTAAAACAGCTTTTTTTCTGCAAACACTGCCAAAATTATACTTCAGTGATATAGGTATGCAACTATTTTTGAAGAGAAAGATAAACATACTCTGTAGGTTTAAATATTACAATAACAACACTGTTTTTTTTTTTATGTGATAAGGAAGGCAAACGAGCAAGTGGGTCACTTGATGGTAAGTGATAACCACTGCCCATAGACACCTGCAACCCCGGAGGGGATTGCAGATGCGTTGCCAACCTAGAGGGCTAAGATGAAATGCCTCTTGTGCCTGTAATTTTCTCTGAGTTTTTTTGAAGTTTTCTTTTTTCATTTTTTTGTGTATGTTCTTTAGAACCCTGTTATTGTATGTTATAAATCTATTTTAATCAGCCGCAGTACCATGAAATTATCATTTAACAACAAAATCTCAGTATCTTAATCTCAGGCTGGTTAAAATATTTATGTAACAGTTTTCTAGGTTTTCTGCATCTAGTGTTTTTAATCTATGGCTACCCACTGACCGAGTAACCTAGTGTTTATGTTAAGCTCTAATGCACTTACAGTAACTCTATTACTAACATACCACGCAGTAGCATGTAACAGATCAGAACCAAATGAAGTTCTCAGAACAAATGTGTGTATAAATAAAATAGGTAGGTACAAGGATTAGTACTCAAAAAATATAATATGGGTTTTAAACATCTACCTTTATAGGAAAGGCATTTATTTAAATGTCGTAAGCATAAAAAGCATGCAGCCACCGCGTCCTAAGGTTGTAACAATGTATAAAGGGCTATTGTCTTGTACTCACAATGCCTCGACGCTCGGCCTCAATTCTTCAGATTCGATTATTCTGTTATCAAAAAACTCCGGTGTGTTCTTCCTGCATGCATAATACTTCTCAATACACATCTTCGTCTTATCCATATCCCCGTAACATGCATTATAAAACAGTACCAACTGTTTATCGGATAAATCTTTGGGCACATATTTCGATTTATCCAATTTCTGCGTCCAATCTCTTAGATTATTTATATCTTGCTGTGAAAATGTGTCCATGGCCGCCGTAGCGGCGGCGTAATCATATTCCAGTTCCACGGGCATTTTTATTTATAATTGATGTTATAATCGTAATTAGTTACGAGTTTATTCCGCAATGGGATCGATCGCACATTCACACTCTTGAACAAAAATCTGACAACTGAATTTTTGCAACAAATATTGACAAAACTTTAGACGTAATCAGTGTTGCCAGCACAAAAACATAAACTACTATACTCTACCACGTTTCATGGCTGGGATTCAAGTCTTTTTATCCCATACTAATAAAACCATCTAGATTACGATTAAACTTGCTTTTCAGAAATGTGTCCTGCTGTTATACTTAGATTTCAGTGAACCAGTACTGATAGAAATGGAATCTTCGTCAGAAACAGATACTTCGTGAGTATACAACGTCTTCTGGGTATCTTAATAATTTTAACAAAATATTTAAGAAAATAATATTTTCTGCCTTCACAGTGAGACAAATCTTGTTATAATAACAAAGCGAGATCGTTTAAAGTTGTTCTGTATTATATACTGGAGAACACTTGTGATTATAATTACTCCACTGATTTTACTACCGGTAGCTTTTATACAAGACATAAATAATAGTAATGTGAGTACTGTCAGTATTATTTAATTTAACCTTATTAGGTACATCTTTGTTTACCATTTTAAACGAGGTAAATATCTTCATCTCGCTGAGGGCTGATATCAGGATTTTTTGTATTCACCATCGCATCGCTAACCCCTGTTCGTGCTCCACCACTACTTGGAAATGGGACCTAAACACGCATTTTCACGTGAGAAAATTGTTAAAACATAGGTAAACGAATAACCAAACATTACGATGGCTGTGGCATGTGAAGCAGTGGGTTGAAGTGCTGGTGGTGATATCGATCGGCATTATCGGCGGCGATAGCGGGAGCGGGAGTGCAAGCGGAAGCGGGAGATGGAGCAGGAGCTCAGTCCAAGAACCGCCTTTAAAAATCTAGTGGGATTCTAGTGGGAGACTAAAAAGTATTTCTTTCATAAATTCATAATACCTATGCCTAAGTACAGTTATATCCCGCTTTACGCGAGGGATACGTCTCGCGAAAACTCCCGTTTCAGGATAATTAATTAAAATTATAAGTACGTAAGTAAGTAGAATAATCAGTATAAAATAAACTTACCAAGCTCTCGGCATCGGCGAGCGGGAGCGGGAGCGGGAGCAGACGGGGGAGCAGGCACGGGAACGGAACGGGAACTCTTGAAAATTTTTTGATTAAATTTATTATATTGATTAAAATTGACTGAGCCCAGCAGACAGATCCCTTGCGAATACTTTTGACCCTTTATTGCGCTCGATAGCCTCTTTAATAGGATTGGTATTAGATCGGCGTATATCACGGGTCAAGGACTTGGAGATCTGTCTGTTTAGTCGCCGATACTGACAAGAATCTTCAGAGGATTTCAGAATCAGGCTTCGTCTTTCCTCCATGAGCTTGCTGGTGAGGTCCGAGATACGAGATGTTCTTTTTAAACGGCCGGTTTTGAAGGCCTTATTCCCAGCCGTTTGGACAATTTCCATGAACCTGTCGTTATAATTGTTCACATTTTCGCATTCTCCTAGGCATTCGAAGCGGTTGTGCAACTCGAGTTGAAAGCTTTCGGGGTTTTGGAGTTGGATAGGCGCTGGTCGGAGCGTGGACTTCATCAGTCGACATCTTTCTAGCTTTGTTTTTAGATTCAATGTGCCTCTTACCATTCGGTGATCGCTTCCTGTCTTCAGCGAGTTGATCACAGAGACATCATTGAATATTTGCCTTTTTGTCGACAAGATGAAGTCAATCTCATTTTTTACTACGCCACTGGGATGCAGCCATGTCCACTTGCGCTGTTTTGGCTTTTTGAAGAAGGAGTTCATCATGAAGAGGCCCTCCTTCTCCATAAAGCCAGCCAGCAGCTGACCCCGCGCATTCCTCTCTCCGTATCCAAATTTCCCCACTCTCAGCTCGTTGTCCCTTCGTTTGCCTAGTTTCGCGTTGAAGTCCCCCATCACAACGGTGAAATGGGTCCTGGAGCTATGTATGGCTCTGGAGATATTCTCATACATAGCCTCCACCTCTTCGTCGGGGTGTTCCGCGGTCGGCGCATATACTGTATGACCTTCAGCGAATACCGTTTGGTTAAAAGTATTCGCAAGGGATCTGTCTGCTGGTCAAAGCCAACTGACAAAGCTGAAGACCGAGGATGGCAGAGTCGTGTCGTCCAAGCCCGAGCTGTTGGAAGAGGTTGAGAAATTCTACGGACAATTATACATCACTACACGCTTACCTGTCAGCAATCTGGCTGAAGACCCGAGAGCCAGATTGTCCCGACACTATACCGAAGATATCCCAGACGTCAGCCTGTGCGAGATTAGAATGGCTCTCAAACAGCTTAAGAACAACAAGGCACCGGGTGATGATGGAATTACGAGTACGGCTGAGCTTCTGAAAGCAGGTGGAGAACCGGTACTTATAGCTCTTCAGAAGCTATTTAATTCCATCATGCTCGAGGGACGAACGCCTACAGCATGGCACAGGAGTTTGGTGGTGCTCTTCTTCAAGAAGGGTGATAAGTCTCTGCTGAAGAATTACAGACCCATCTCACTCCTGAGCCATGTCTACAAGCTGTTTTCGAGAGTCATTACGAATCGTCTCGCACGCAGGTTTGACGACTTCCAGCCTCCCGAACAAGCCGGTTTCCGAAAAGGCTTCAGTACCATAGACCACATACATACTCGTACGCTGCGGCAGATTATACAGAAGACCGAAGAGTATAATCGGCCACTATGCTTGGCGTTTGTGGACTATGAGAAAGCCTTTGATTCGATCGAGACCTGGGCTGTGTTGCAGTCTCTCCAGCGGTGCCAAATTGATTATCGATACATCGAAGTGTTGAAGTGTTTGTATGAAAACGCCACCATGTCGGTCCACCTCCAGGATCAGCATTCGAAATCTATCCGGCTGCAGCGTGGGGTGAGACAGGGAGACGTTATATCTCCGAAACTGTTCACCGCTGCACTGGAAGACTTTTTCAAGCTTCTGGACTGGAGAGGACTCGGCATTAACATCAATGGCGAGTACATCACTCACCTTCGATTTGCTGACGATATCGTGATCATGGCTGAGACCTTGGAAGACCTAGGCGCAATGCTCGAAGGACTTAGTAGAGTCTCCCAACAAGTGGGTCTTAAAATGAACATGGATAAGACGAAAATCATGTCAAACGTCCGTGTTACACCCACTCCTCTGAAGGTTGGAGACTCTACACTCGAAGTTGTTGACGAATATGTATACCTGGGACAAACAGTCCAGTTAGGTAGGTCCAACTTCGAGAAAGAGATCAATCGTCGAATCCAACTCGGCTGGGCAGCGTTCGGGAAGCTTCGCAATATCTTTACGTCCAAAATACCGCAGTCCCTCAAGACTAAAGTCTTTGACCAGTGTGTGTTGCCAGTGATGACATATGGATCCGAGACATGGTCGCTTACTATGGGCCTTATAAGAAGGCTCAAAGTCACCCAAAGGGCGATGGAGCGTGCTATGCTTGGTGTTTCCCTACGTGATCGAATCAGAAATGAGGAGATACGTAGGAGAACTAAAGTTACCGACATAGCTCTCAGAATCGCTAGACTTAAGTGGCAGTGGGCAGGGCACATAGCTCGTAGAACAGATGGCCGTTGGGGCAGTAAAGTTCTCGAATGGCGACCGCGCACCGGAAGGCGCAGTGTGGGCAGGCCCGCGACTCGGTGGACCGACGACCTGGTAAAGGTTGCAGGAAGCCGCTGGATGCGAGCCGCACAGGACCGGTCGGTGTGGAAATCCTTGGGGGAGGCCTTTGTCCAGCAGTGGACGTCTTTCGGCTGATAGAATAGAATAGATTAAAATTATAAGTAAGAAAAAAAAAAGTGTGGGTAGGCGCAAGTAGTACACGCAAATATTAAGTGCTTAGCATTTTTATTAAATAAAAATACTTACAAGTTTTTTTTATAAGCTAATGCTAAACTAAATCACACCCAGTTACACCTGCACTCGCCACAATACTGAAACTCTCACTTAACACCTCTCATTGGAGTTCTACACCACTCAGCCACAATGGATCTGTCTGACAAGCTGGCATCCAACATAGATGACATGGCAAAAATGTTCGAGGCTCGTATGGGTGACTATGAAGAAAAGCTGCAAAAGGCGACAACCGCTGGCTCCCCTGCATCTCCAGATATCTCATCCCTCACCCGTGAGTTCACTGAATTTAAGCAGTTTGTCTGGAAATCCCTCTCCAACATGAAGGCTCAGATTGAGCTACTGTCTCTTGGCCTTGATAGACATGAAACTTTCCTACGCAAAAAGGTCCTTCTGTTCCATGGCATTGAGGAAAAGGCTGATGAGAAGCTCTTAGAGGTCATCACTAAGGTCATAACTGACAGAATGATGTTGTCCGATATCAATTCTGATGATATTCAAGTTTGCCACCGTCTTGGGGGAGGGTCTGCCAAATCCCGAGCTGTACTTGTCAGATTTCAAGACCTGGAGTGTCGAAGACAGGTATGGGACACAAAAACTTCCTTGAAAGGCTCCGGCATAACGATCTCAGAGTTCCTGACTAAATCTCGTCATCGTGTCTTCATGGAAGCTCGCAAACATTTTGGGGTAAGGCAGTGCTGGTCGGCCGAAGGCAAGATCATTATCAGCCTCCCTGACAAGTCGCGACGTAAGATTGAAGTCATGAGCGAGCTTCAGGATCTAATCTCACGTCACCCTACGCCTGTTTCTGATTGTTCTCAGCCTAGCCAAGCATCCGCTGCGCCTCCGAGTACAAAGACTGGGGCTCAACCGAAACGTACACCATCAAAGCGTCTCCGGCGTAAGCAGTAGATATTTCACTTCAGCGTTTGTTGTAATTTGGCCGTGTGATATTTTATTTTCGGGTAGAAATAGAATAAATAAATCGTCTTTGTATTTTTATGTTATATGTTATTGTTTCTCGACTGTCACTCACTATGACAGTACTCGTTGTATTGCCATAATAGAAATAATTTAATATTTTTCATTTTTTTTGGCTTTGGAATCAAGTCTATATAGTTTATAGATCAAACATTTTTTTTGCAGTTCTTTTCTCGCCCGTTTAAATTGTTTTAATTCTATTAGTGTTTTTATATCTAATTTGTTTTACTATTGCTCTGTATCAATTGTATTGTTTGCTTTTTAAATACAATTAACGAAAATATTTCTCTCAGCACGACTTGGCAAGTGTTGGTGTTATAACTGAAAAAGTGTAATTTGGTATCTTATATTATTACTATTATTATATTAGTGAGTATTTATAATTTGGTATTCATATTTATTTATTGTATAGCTTATATATTATATTTATTACATAGGTCATGGCTGATCCACTTCCCTTCGATGATACTTTTTTATCCTGCTCCTCTGCGAATAGTGTTTTCTTTAGTGCTGACTCTGAAAGCGATAGCTCCGTCGATGCCTTGACGTTGCATGAACAGCTCCTGTCTGTACTTTCTCCTTTCCCCAAAAACTTCAATGTTGTGCACATCAATTCCCAGAGTGTTCCTGGACACTACTCTGATCTTTTGGACAGTTTCAGTAACTCAACTGTAGATGCAATCTTAATATCAGAGACATTCCTGAAACCTTCCATTCCCTCGACACATGTATCTCTTCCTGGGTACAAACTCATCCGCAACGACCGCACTGGAAAGGGCGGCGGAGGCGTAGCCATTTATCTCCGTTCCGATATTGTACATAAAATCGTTGCCTCCTCTCCCAATGCGTACAGTAAGACTGCTGAATATCTTTTTCTTGAGATTACTCTCAACTTCAAAAAAATTCTCCTTGGTGTATTTTATAGTCCTTCTTGTCATATCAGCTATTTCGATTCGTTGGAAACCCTTCTAGATTCCCTTTGTCCTTCTTATGACCATACTATTCTCCTCGGTGACTTTAACACCTGCCTTATTAAAAACGACTTCCGTGCTTCTAAACTCCTATCCTTGTTATCATCTGTCAACCTTAGCCACCTTCCTCTCTCTGCTACCCATCATCCTCCAAATAGTTCTCCCACTCTTCTTGATCTCCTTATTATTTCTTCGCCTTCAGCTGTCGCTTCCCACGGTCAGCTTAGTGCCTCATTTTCCTATCATGACTTGATATTTCTCTCTCTTAAAGTCCGACCCCCTAAGCGCAAGGCAAAGTATCTTTTCCTTCGTAGTTTTAAGAGCATTAACCTTGATGATTTACATCGCGATGCTGCTAACGTTGATTGGGCCCCTGTTTTTTATGTGGACGATATTGACCAAAAAGTCTCTATTTTCAGTACCATCGTAACCAAAATATTTGACCGTCATGCTCCCTTTAAAAAAATCAAAATTAAACATACCCCTGCTCCGTGGCTCACTGCGTCCATTAGAGAGTTAATGGCTCAGCGCGATAAGGCCAAGCGACGGTTCAAAAAAGACCAACCGAACAAAACCTTACTCGTTTTAAGGCGCTTCGTAATAGGTGCAGTCGTCTGTGTAGAGATGCTAAACGACGCCACTTTCATCAATCAACTTCTAACAGCAACCCTGCTCAAGTTTGGCGTTTCCTCAAGTCCGTTGGTATTGGAAGATCATCAAGCTCCGAAGATTTCTCCTTTGATTTGGATATCCTGAACAAACATTTCACTGTTCCCCCAGTATCACTGAGTCAGGACACTAAATTAAGAACTATTACAAATCTTTCTCTTATCCCTCTTCCTACTTGTTCCGCTTTCTCTCTCCAAGCTATTACTGATTCCGATACTCAAAAACACATTCAATCAATCTCTTCAAATGCTGTCGGCTATGACAAACTGTGCTCTCGAATGATTAACATGATTCTCCCTGAAATCCTGCCCATCCTTACTCACATTTTTAACTATTCCTTATTTTCCGGTATATTTCCCTCTTCTTGGAAAAAGGCTTATGTTATTCCTCTTCCCAAATCTAATAATCCCTCATCACCGTCCGAGTTTCGTCCCATATCTATACTTCCTTACCTCTCTAAAGTTCTTGAGCACATTGTCCACCAGCAGCTTTCTCTCTTCCTGTCTTCTAATTCTCTCTTATCTCCGTTTCAGTCTGGGTTTCGCCCGGGTCATAGCACAGTTACGGCGCTGATAAAGGTAACCGATGACATTCGTTTAGCTATGGAACACAAGCAACTCACCTCACTTATTCTGCTTGACTTTAGCAGCGCCTTCAACTCGGTCGATTTCGATATTCTTATCGCTATTCTTCGCTCTTATAATCTCTCCCCTTCAGTAATAGCTTGGTTCGACTCATATATTCGTGGTCGTTCGCAATGTGTTCGCACAGAAGACTTCTCCTCTGACTGGTGCGACCTAGCTGCGGGCGTGCCACAGGGTGGCGTCCTTTCCCCTCTTCTTTTTTCTATGTTTATTGACACTGCTACTAAAGCTATCTCTTGTAATTTCCATCTCTACGCAGACGACCTACAGCTTTATCATCATTTTGAAGCACCCAACTCTAGCCTGGCTATAAAATTCATAAACGATAACCTCCAGTGCATCTGCGATTGGGCAAAGTCATATGGCCTTTTGGTGAATCCCAAAAAATCACAGGCTATGATTATTGGGAGTACCTGTATGTTGAACCAAATTGAATTTGCTACGCTTCCAGCCGTTGTATACGATGGTACTGTAATTCCCTACACTGGCACCGCAAAAAATCTAGGGGTCATCTTTGACTCCAAACTTTCTTGGACCGCCCACATCAACGAGATCAGCAGGAAACTCCACTACTCCTGTCACGTTCTTAAACGTCTTCAATGGTTTCTGCCCTTAAATACTAAAATATCTCTTGCTCAAACGTTACTTCTTCCCCTTCTCGATTATGCTGACTCGTGTTATTTAGATATCACCGAGGAACTCCTAAACAAGCTAGAGCGCTTACAGAACTTGTGCATTCGTTTTATCTTTGGTTTACGTAAGTTTGACCACATCTCCCAGTTCCGTGCCCAGCTCAATTGGCTTCCCATTCGCTTGCGCCGTAACTCCCACATCCTATGTCTTCTTTTCAATATCCTTCACAAACCCTCTATTCCTAGTTATCTGCGCGAACGTTTTTCTTGGATGCGCCAGCCAGATCAACAATCCCGATCCCACCTTAAATCCCTACTGAACTTTCCCTCCCATTGCACCGATTTCTACTCTTACTCCTTTTCCGTTCATGCCGTCAGGTTGTGGAATTCTCTTCCTCATGAAATCCGTGACAGCGAAAGCATCTTCTCCTTTAAAAACAAACTTAGGAAGCACTACCTCTCTTTGTCTTCGTGAGGTTGATAAGCCATGTATACATAACATATATTATTTAGTATATATTTTATATATGTATATTATTATGTATGTATGTTATATATTTATATGTGTTATATATTGATATATATATCAATGAACTATATAATAATATTTGTGTACATGCTGTACTGCCATCTCAGCTACAATTTCTCCTTAACCCGGGTCTGCTGGAAGAAATTTCTACTAGAAATAAGCTGCACCCTTTGTGTATATTTTATGTTAAGCCTGTGTATTATATCTATTATGTGTACACAATAAATTGTAAAATAAAATAAAATAAAATAAAATAAGTAATTTGAATAATCAGTATAAAATCAACTTACGAAGCTCTCGGCATCGGCGAGCGCGAGCGGGAGCGGAAGCAGGAGAGGTAGCGGGAGCGGGAGATGGAGTGGGAGCGGGAGCGGGAGCGGGAGCGGGAGCGGGAGCGGGAGCGGGGGCGGGAGCGGGTGCGGGTGCGGGCGCGGGAGCGGGAGTAGGAGCGAGAACGGGAGTGGGACCCCTAAATTCGCAAAAAAATATTTGAACTTTTCTAACAAGTCGATCACCTGATCGGCCAACTTAGTATGGGAAACCCAAAATGTTCGCGATTTGATTATGGGTTCCTTAGAAAAGTTGGTTGACTCTGTTTTGTCAGAGCTTCCGACGATATGGCCAGTAATCGAATTTATATGATTTGGCTTCGACATCTGTCGTTTTCGTCACTTGGATATCCCCTCGCATCTACATGTTATAAAGACAATCACGTAGTAGGTACGTCTTTTTCGGTCGACTGTATGGATGGTTGATGATGATGAGCCCATATATATATAAGGTGCTACTTTATTAGTGCCCGATATTTTAGTCGGGCACTAATAAAGTAGCACCTTATATACATCTTGCTGAGGGCTTGATGATATCGGGTTTTTTTTATTCACCATCGCTGACCTCTGTTCGTGCTCCACTAAACAAAAATTTTCCTGTGAGAAAATTTTTAAAACATTATATAAACGTTATTCGTTTATATAATGTTTTAAAAATTTTCATTACGTTACATTACGATGGCTGTGGAGGATCATTTAAAGCGTGGGATAATAGTGGGTTGAAGTGTCGGTGGTGATATCGGCATCAGTGAAGCTCTGAAAAAATAATATTGTAAGAATGTACAGTTAGAGAATCCATCAAAGAATGATAAAGTATTAGCAACTTACAGCGTACTTTGCGACAGTAAAACGTTCCACAGCCCAGACACGTTAACCAGTTGGCTGAAAAGTAAATAAAACAGATGAACGATCATTAATAAATATTGATATTAATTATTCAGTTGAAAATATTTTCAGGATAATTGATTAAAATTATACGTACTTAGAATAATCGGTATAAAATCAATATACAAAGCTCTCGTCATCGGCGAGCGTGAGTGGGACCGGGAGCGGGAGAGGGAGCGGGAGCAGGAGAGAGAGCGGGAGCGGGAGCAGGAGTGTGAGCGGGAGCTCAGTCCAAGAGTCGGCACTAGAAAGATAGATCCGGTCCGGTGGGAATCTGGACTAAAAAGTATTTTTTTGGTTCAGGTGGGACTCTAAACTGGGACTCTAAAAAGTATTTCTTTCATAAATTCATAATGCCTTACTAAGTACTACTACGTCCGTCCTGCTACAATGAAAAAGTTACCAATCTCTTTTTCATAGGCGTTTCTACATTTCAAAATTATAAGAAATTAGAATGATTATTATTAATGATTCTATACTGATAAGTATAAAATAATTAGAGTAATAACAATCAACTTACGAAGCTCTCGGCATCGACCAGTGTGAGCGGGAGCGGGTGCGGGAGTGGGAGCGGGAGCGGGAGCGGTAGCGGGAGCGGGAGCGGTAGCGGGAGCGGATGCGGGAGCGGATGCGGGGCGTAAACGGAAGCGGAAGCGGGAGCGGAAGCGGGAACGGAAGCGGGAGCGGAAGCGGGAGCGGAAGCGGGGTGGAAGCGGAAGGGGGAGCACCAGCGGGAGCGGAAGGGGGAGCGGGAGCGGGAGCGTGAGCGGGAGCGGGCGCGGGAGCGGGCGCGGGGGCGGGAGCGGGAACGGGAACGGGAACGGGAACGGGAACGGGAACGGGAACGGGAACGGGAACGGGAGCGGGAGCGGGAGCGGGAGCGGTAGCGAGAGCGGGAGCGGCAGCGGGAGCGGGAGCGGGAGAGGGAGTGGGAGCTCCGTCCAAGAGTCGGCACTAGAAAGATAGATACGGCACTAGAAAAAGTATTTCTTTGGTTGACTCTAAACTAAAAAGTATTTCTTTCATAAATTCATAATACCTATACAAAGTACTACTACGTCCTGCTGCAATGAAAAAAAGTTGCCAATATCTTTTTCATAGGCGTATTTGAGTTTGTACATTAAAAAATTATAAGTACTTAGAACGATTTTATACTGATTAGTATAGTATTAGAATAAAATCAACGAAGCTCTCGGCATCAGCGAGCGCGAGCGGGAGTGGGAGCGGGAGGGGGTATCGGGAGCGGGAGCGGAGGCGGGAGCGGGAGCGGGAGAGGGAGCGGGAGCGGGAGCTTCTTAATGAATAATAACCATCAACTTACGATGCTCTCGGCATCGGCCAGTGTGAGTGGGAGCGGGACCGGGACCGGGAGAGGGAGCGGGTGCGGGAGCGGAAGCGGGAATAATAACAATCAACTTACGATGCTCTCGGCATCGGCCAGTGTGAGTGGGAGCGGGACCGGGACCGGGAGAGGGAGCGGGTGCGGGAGTGGAAGCGAGAGGGGACGCGGGAGCGGGAGCGGAAGCGGAAGCGGGAGCGGAAGCGGGAGCGGAAGCGGGTGCGGGAGCGGAAGCGGGAGCGGAAGCGGGAGCGGAAGCGGGAGCGGAAGCGGGAGCGGAAACGGGAGCGGAAACGGGAGCGGAAGCGGGAATAATAACAATCAACTTACGATGCTCTCGGCATCGGCCAGTGTGAGTGGGAGCGGGACCGGGACCGGGAGAGGGAGCGGGTGCGGGAGTGGAAGCGAAAGGGGACGCGGGAGCGGAAGCGGGAGCGGAAGCGGGAGCGGAAGCGGGAGCGGAAGCGGGAGCGGAAGCGGGAGCTGAAGCGGGAGCGGAAGCGGGAGCGGAAGCGGGAGCGGAAGCTGGAGCGGGAGCGGAAGCGGAAGCGGGAGCGGAATTTCTTTGGTTCCGGTGGGACTCTAAACTAAAAAGTATTTCTTTCATAAATTCATAATACCTATACTAAGTACTACTACTTCCTGCTACAATGAAAACTGTTGCCATTGACTTTGTCGCAGGCGTATTTGAGTTTCTACATATTCCTGGTGAATGCTGTGTACATCCTATCCGACGCCATGCACCCTGTCGTCGTGTCCCTAGTTCCCATGGCTCTGTCCACTTTCATATCAATTAATTACAAGAACCTCGCTGACGAGGTAATTTTCCTACTACCTACCTACCTATTACCTTTATGTTTTTTTACGTATATGTGTACAGGCTGTTAAAAAAGTGTGTTTGAGATTTGAAGAGTTACTCAGAATCAAGTATTACGGGAAAAGTATTGAAAAAAGTTGTAAATGCACTTTTTTTAACATTCTGTATACATATAAGGCGCGGTCATACAGACAGACAGTATTTACTGTGCCCGTAATACTCATACTCAATGTTTTTGTTATTGTACGTACTTAATGTATTACTTACTCTGAGGCTACTTTGTAGGATTGGTCAAACTCAAAAGTATTCCCAAAAGATCGTCATCGAACCTGTTAATCGAGTATACTATAATAATCTACGGATTAATTATCTTCGTATATGATTTGGCTTCGACATTACAAGGCGTGACCATATTGTCGTCACTTGGATATCCCCTCGCATCTACATGTTATAAAGACAATCACGTAGTAGGTACGTCTTTTTCGGTCGACTGTATGGATGGTTGATGATGATGAGCCCATATATATACATCTTGCCGAGGGCTTGTTGATATCGGGTTTTTTTATTCACCATCGCTGACTCTGTTCGTGCTCCACTAAACAAAAATTTTCCTGTGAGTAAATTTTTAAAACATATGTAAACGAATAACCAAACATTACGATGGCTGTGGAGGATCATTTAAGGCGTGGGATAATAGTGGGTTGAAGTGTCGGTGGTGATATCGGCATCGGTGAAGCTCTGAAAAATAATATTGTATGAATGTACAGTTAGAGAAGCCATCAAAGAATGATAAAGTATTAGCAACTTACAGCGTACTTTGCGACAGTAAAACGTTCCACAGCCCAGACACGTTAACCAGTTGGCTGAAAAGTAAATAAAACAGATGAAAGAACATTAATAAATATTGATATTAATTATTCAGTTGAAAATATTTTCAGGATAATTGATTAAAATTATACGTACTTAGAATAATCAGTATAAAATCAATATACAAAGCTCTCGTCATCGGCGAGCGTGAGTGGGACCGGGAGCGGGAGAGGGAGCGGGAGCAGGAGAGAGAGCGGGAGCGGGAGCAGGAGTGTGAGCGGGAGCTCAGTCCAGGAGTCGGCATTAGAAAGATAGATCCGGTCCGTTGGGAATCTGGACTAAAAAGTATTTCTTTGGTTCAGGTGGGACTCTAAACTGGGACTCTAAAAAGTATTTCTTTCATAAATTCATAATGCCTTTACTAAGTACTACTACGTCCGTCCTGCTACAATGAAAAAGTTACCAATCTCTTTTTCATAGGCGTTTCTACATTTCAAAATTATAAGAAATTAGAATGATTATTATTAATGATTTTATACTGATAAGTATAAAATAATTAGAGTAATAACAATCAACTTACGATTTTATACTGATAAGTATAAAATAATTAGAGTAATAACAATCAACTTACGAAGCTCTCGGCATCGACCAATGTGAGCGGGAGCGGGTGCGGGAGTGGGAGCGGGAGCGGGAGCGGTAGCGGGAGCGGTAGCGGGGCGGAAACGGGAGCGGAAGCGGGAGCGGAAGCGGGAGCGGAAACGGGAGCGGGAGCGGAAGCGGAAGCGGGAGCGGAAGTGGGAGCGGAAGCGGAAGCGGAAGCGGGAGCGGAAGCGGGAGCGGAAGCGGGAGCGGAAGGGGGAGCAGCAGCGGGAGCGGGAGCGGGAGCGGGAGTGGGGGCGGGAGCTAGAGCGGGAGCCGGAGCGGGAGCGGGAGAGGGAGTGGGAGCTCCGTCCAAGAGTCGGCACTTAAAAGATAGATCCGGCACTAGAAAAAGTATTTCTTTGGTTGACTCTAAACTAAAAAGTATTTCTTTCATAAATTCATAATACCTATACAAAGTACTACTACGTCCTGCTGCAATAAAAAAGTTGCCAATATCTTTTTCATAGGCGTATGTGAGTTTGTACAAAAAAAATTATAAGTACTTAGAACGATTTTATACTGATAAGCATAGTATTAGAATAAAATCGACGAAGCTCTCGGCATCAGCGAGCGCGAGCGGGAGTGGGAGCAGGAGGGGGTATCGGGAGCGGGAGCGGGAGCGGGAGAGAGAGCGGGAGAGAGAGCGGGAGCGGGAGCAGGAGTGCGAGCGGGAGCTCAGTCCAAGAGTCGTCACTAGAAAGATAGATCCGCTCCGGTGGGAATCTGGACTAAAAAGTATTTCTTTCATAAATTCATAATACCTTTACTAAGTACTACTACCTCCGTCCAATACAATGAAAAAAGTTGCCAATCTCTTTTTCATAGGCGTTTCTACATTTCAAAGTTATAACTTAGAATGATTATTCTTAATGAATAATAACAATCAACTTACTATGCTCTCGGCATCGGCCAGTGTGAGTGGGAGCGGGAGCGGGAGCGGGAGCGGGAGTGGAAGTGGAAGCGGGAGCGGGAGCGGGAGCGGGAGTGGAAGTGGAAGCGGGAGCGGGAGCGGGAGCGGGAGCGGGAGCGGGAGCGGGAGCGGGAGCGGGAGCGGGAGCGGGAGCGGGAGCGGGAGCGGGAGCGGGAGCGGGAGCGAGAGCGGGAGCGGGAGCGGGAGCGGGAGCGGGAGCGGGAGCGGGAGCGAGAGCGGGAGCGGGAGCGGGAGCGGGAGCGGGAGCGGAAGCGGGAGCGGAAGCGGGAGCGGGAGCGGGAGCGGGAGCGGAAGCGGGAGCGGAAGCGGAAGTGGGAGCGGGAGCGGGAGCGTGAGCCGTCCAACAGCCGGCACTAGAAATAGATCCGTTCCGGTGAGAATCTGGACTAAAAATATTCTTTGGTTCCGGTGGGACTCTAAACTAAAAAGTATTTCTTTCATAAATTCATAATACCTATACTAAGTACTACTACTTCCTGCTACAATGAAAAATGTTGCCATTGACTTTGTCGCAGGCGTATTTGAGTTTCTACATATTCCTGGTGAATGCTGTGTACATCCTATCCGACGCCATGCACCCTGTCGTCGTGTCCCTAGTTCCCATGGCTCTGTCCACTTTCATATCAATTAATTACAAGAACCTCGCTGACGAGGTAATTTCCCTACTACCTACCTACCTATTACCTTTATGTTTTTTTACGTATATGTGTACAGGCTGTTAAAAAAGTGTGTTTGAGATTTAAAGAGTTACTCAGAATCAAGTATTACGGGAAAAATATTGAAAAAAGTTTCAAATGCACTTTTTTTTAACATTCTGTATACATATAAGGCGCGGTCATACAGACAGACAGTATTTACTGTGCCCGTAATACTCATACCTAATGTTTTTGTTATTGTACGTACTTAGTGTATTACTTACTCTGGGTAGTTTACACGTATTAAGTAGCGAAGTAATCAAGTTAATTTTAACTTAAAAGTAAGTTAATTTTAAGTGGTCAAGCGTTTACTCGTAATAAGTAGTAAGTAGATAAGTAGTAACTTAATTTTAACTTGTGTGTAGCGTTTTCACGTTAAAAGTCTACACTTGCTTGCCATTTAGTAGCAGGCCGGGGAGAGCGCGCGGTGCGGGGGGCGCGGCAACTTATTCGAAAAATAGATTCGATTCTATTCTACTTGTGCACTTGTCTACTAAATCGTTAACTTACCACTTATGACTTAATTGCTGATAAGTGACTGTTTATACACAGAAATTTACTTAAAATTTAGTTAAAATTAAGTTAATTACTTCGCTACTTAATACGTGTAAACTACCCATGAGGCTACTGTGTAGGATTGGTCAAACTCAAAAGTATTCCCAAAAGATCGTCATCGAACCTGTTAATCGAGTATGCTATAATAATCTACGGATTAACTGTAGCCTTCGTAGTGCTAATTCAATAGTGCTTATTTTCAGACGTTTATTAGAAATGGAATAATGAGCACATTGAGCATTATGATGTACATAACAGCGATCGAACACAGCAGCATACATAGGAGGATTGCTTTGAAAATCCTTCTTGTTTTCGGATGTTCGCATTATAGGTTTGTTTGTAGTTCATTATCGTCCGCCAAAAGACGTCCTCTGCTGGATAAAGGACTCCCCAAGGTTTTCCACACCGACCGGTCCTGCGCTGCCCGCATCCAATGGCTTTCCGCAATCTTCACCAGGTCATCGGCCTGCCTACGCTTCGTCTTCCTGTGCGCAGTCGCCACTTTTTGCTATAGTTACTATAGTATATTATAGCACATAAAACTAAACAAGTTTTCCCAATAAACCAATGCTTTTTTTGAGCATTTTTTAGCCTCTCCCTACTCTCCATACAAGGTCGATTAACCAATTAATTTGTATGAAAATATATATGTTTTTGCGAAATCAGTATACTTTAGGTTCCATTGGAAAAGTTGTTTAGTTTCACCTGTTTAATTTCTTGTGAATGGTTTTTTTACACCCTGGATATTACAGAGTGTATCTAAACAGCTCTACGTTTCTCTATGACTTTGCTCATAACTTGTCAGCATCGTGGGTTCAAATCCTGGCCAGTGCACCAATGAGGTTTCGAAACTTACGTGCATTTTCATATCGACTGCTTTAACGGTGAAGGAAAACATCGTGAGGAAACCTGCACATCTGATTTCTAGATGTATATGATGGTCGCGTTGCACACGTCCGTAGGTGTAAATCTAAATGCCCTACACGTGACCGCGGATGATGCTAAGTGCAACACTAGGCAACCGCCGTCTACGGTTAAATGTGAAACACGATAAGAAGCATCGTGAAATCCTTGCGATTGCACGTTCTCCATGGCATTAAGACACCAACAGACGAGCGCCAATCGACCTTCGTTACACCTGTTTCAGACTGAGTTGTTTGCTGTTTTTCTTCTGCTTATTCTTGTCGCTGTGGGTGTCGAACACCATGGCTTGTGGCCTCATGATGCCCCTGGTCAAAGCTATACTCAACGAGTTGGAAAAGGTAAGAACATTTTTTTTTTCCATGTTTATCAGAAAGATCGCGGTCATATGTGTCCTAATAAGAAAAAAGGCCGCAAAGTATATGAAGTTTCCGTGGGGCAAATAGGTATGTAGGACATTCAGTTTTACACTTACGGATGTGTGCAAAGCGACGTGCATATACAGCTGGGGCAAGCGGGGCAAACATTTCTGTGATGAGCAGATATGTTTGCTCTGTGTCTGGGTGTATTATATCTATATATGTATGTTTTACTTTAATTAGTATGTAAACGTATATGTGTATGTATATCAGTCTCTAGTTCCCATAGCACAGGGAATCCTAGTTTGAGGCCAGACGACCGCGTGTGATTTGTCCGCGTGGTATTTATTATTATTATTTAATAATCAAATGTGCATGTTTCCTTACGATGTTTTCCTTTACCGTTAAGGCAATTGTATAAAGATGTAAGTAAGTTTTTAAAAACTCGATGGTAACTATTGTATATATATGTGCTTTTGCAGCTTTTTACTAAAATAAGACTTAATTATTCCTATTCTGTACCAGCAGAAGAATCTAATGTAACTAAGTTTAAATTTCCAGATGGGTATTCTAGAAATTTTTCACACTATCGGAAAAACTAGACAAAAATCCCATCGTCATGAAGAACAGTGAGTATAAAATGCTAAAAGTAGAAAATTCTAGCCATCAGTCAGGTTTAGTAGTCTGGAATCAGTCATTTTATACGAGGTATTACTCAGATAAAAGAAACAGGGTACAACAAATTCGGTGCAGTAGGCTAAGTGTAACTTAGGCTTCTGACCTACTGAACAAAATTTGTTCTACCTAGGTAGGTACGTTGTTAGTGATTTAAAAATAAAGTTAATTTAAAGGAGACCTTTCTGCAGCTGGGTGAAATTACCCTTAAGGATTCGTGTCCCCACTGCTATGCTCCACTGGTGGGGCCAGCAGGACTTTCAAGTGCTCGTGTCTCCTTTAACATTAGTGGATGAATTTACACCCTGTATAAGAAACAACTCAATTACGTCCTCTCTGTGAATATAGAGTGTTTTTGCTGTTTTTATTTTTTCTTGAACGAGCTTTTGTTGAGTATTAATATTTTTATATTGTTTCATGTTAGTGTGAATGTCACATTGTGTTGAATAAACGTTTGAATCTGAATATTGATCAGTGATCAGTTGGATAAATTAAAATGTCTCGTTTTTCAGCCATCCAAGACCGACTGGTTTCACTGTGTTTTATTTTCTTGGCATTGCATATTCGGCTTCAATTGGTAAGAAACACAAACCATGTAAAATAACATCTATTTTTTGTAGTCTTAAGAGCTTTATTATATAGGTACGTACCTAAATTAGGCACACAGCAGTGTGTTAGTCAAGTTCGCATACGAACTTGGCGTCCCAAAGAGATCTTAATAATAGTCCATTTATTGTTATTATTGAGATCTCTATGTTATGATACCAACTCACATTTGTTTCACTCTAAACCGGAGCCTGTATCCAAAACGGCTTGAAGATCGAGGTGCAGTTTAACTTTATAACATGGATTTGAAAGAAAGAAAGAAAAAGGTTTAAAGATTTCAAACTTCTCTTTTCAGGAGGCATGGCAACGTTGATAGGAAGTCACACAAACATTATATTCAAAGAAACCTTTGAAAAGTAAGTAGTTAAGAGAGTTATTGAATAAATTTTATAAATATACGTAAGCAAACGTAAATGCTAACGTAAGACACACAGACACACATACTCTTTTAAGTACCTACCATACAAACCAAGGTTCTTAATTTTTTTTTTTCTTAAAAATGGCTCTAACTATTATAATGAATGTATGTAATTTATTGTAATATTTAACGGCCTATATAGGGTGTAACAGAAGTGTGTGACAATACTTCAAGGTTGGCTTTTACCCATCAAACTGAACAACTTTTGTTCTACAACTTTGTTGAAATCGCAAAAAATTTTTTGGACTTTTCATACAAACTTGGTTCGCCAGCTGATCGATTTGTATGAAAAGTCCAAAAAAAAAATGCGATTTCAACAAAGTTGTAGAACAAAAGTTGTTCAGTTTGATGGGTAAAAGCCAACCTTGAAGTATTGTCACACACTTCTGTTACACCCTGTACTTTATAGTTTGTTATTTCAAGAAAAATCGAAACAAATGTAAGGTACCTTCCATGTAAACCCAGATTGTTTGTAAAACAATCCATGTCTGATCATTTCCGCTATTTTTCACTATTGACTAGGAAAGGAATGTTCATTATTAAATTTATTTAATTTGTATGACGGTAATAAAAGATTATGTAAAAATTTATACAAAGGGGGCTTTTCAATTTATTTTCTTCGTACTGATCTTGGTCAAAACACGTAGGTTTGAATCGTTTTTTATTCCAGGATATTCCCGTTCGCCCCCAAAATACAATACCCGCACTTTCTCCTGTTCACCCTACCCTGGATACTGTTAATGGAAATTATTCTTTACATGTGGATGAACTTCTACTTTCTTGGCATGTTTCGGTATGTACACACTTTACATTAATACATAAAACTATTATCATCCCCACTGCTGGGGTACGGATCTCTTGACATATCTCGGAAAGTTTAGGCCATCTTCCCACATGGGTGCCAAGTCCGGATTGGTGGAGGTTGTGGGGATATAATGTCCAGACCAGTCCACTGTCCGAGTGTCAATTTATAAAATTGAGAATAGATTTATATTCTATTATAGATTTAATTTAATTGCGTAGAAATTCTTGAGTATGACTGTAAATATTCTTGAGAAGTCTTTTACAAACTGTAAAAAAGGTGTAGAACTCGTTTTACGCGGTTTCTATATTCATCACAAACATTTTTGGACTCTCTATACAAAATTAGCCGAATCTTTAGTCCAAAAACTCTTTTTTTGCAATTTAAATCGTAAAATATGTGTTGTTGAGTATAAAGAGTAGAAGTGAAATCATACACCTTTTGTTAGGGGTCGTCCATTAATCACGTGAGGCTCAGGGGGGGGAGGGGATTCGGAAAAAAATACGAAATATCACAAGGGGGGAGGAGGGGTGTAGTGAGATATCACGTGTATTTATTTCTTCGTTGAACGTGCGATTTCTAGAGTAAATTCTAAGCGTCGGACTGTTGTTCTTACTTTGTTTTTAACTCACCCATGGTTCGAAACGGCTTCAGTCAGAAACAATCTGCAACCTTAATGTCTGTCTAGACATTTTTATCGCGGTACTTAATTTTCCAGAATTAAATTACGTTATACCTGTATTTACAGATAATATTTTGTATCAAAAAATACACGTGATTTTGGGTAGTGGGTGGGGGGTAGCCTAAAACCTCACCACCACCACGGGGGAGGGGGGGGTCTAAAAAGTTGCGAACGGACGACCCCTTACACTATTGTTATGTAGGTACGTTATATTATGTCATTCTTTTTCAGAGCACAAAGTCAGATAGCTCTAGAAATCGGTTTGACAGAAGAGGAAGCTATGTACATACACACATTACTGAGCACACAGTACAAGCAGCTCGGTAAAGTTACATTTCATGAAATTGTAAGTCTGTCTTGTTCTGTTTCTATTCTATTTTTCTATTTGGCATTCCACATCTCATTTAAGGAGTGATTTTGCCAATGTCAAGTGAAAAATGGGAGAATCTTCAATAAAAAAAATGGCGAAACGCCAATGTCAAGTGAAAGACGCGGCTCTAAGGGTGATGGGCACTTAAAGACGCTCCACGTGGTGGTTTGCTGCTGGAACTCGGAAAACGGAGCTGTCTCCCCAGTTAATCCTCTTCCTATGACCTCTTATCACTGAATCGGAATCACAGCTATTTCCCCATCACAAAAATAACGTTGAGACTACTCTAAAACGGAAATAATTAAAAAAATAACTCAGCAGACGTGTGCACGGTACAAGTCCCGACAACCAACCTGTTCTGTTTAAAGTGGTTGATTGACGACAATACAGATAATATACGTATACATAAAGAAGGTGTAACAAAAAGTTTTGCAATAGGTGTAGTGTAGCTTTAGTTCTAAGACTTTGGTGAAAAAGCAAAAATAAAAAAAAAATTAGGAAAAGTCTAAAATCTGTTTGCTGAAGCAGCCTATTGCCATTTTAGTGAAGTGATTCTCAAAGCAATTTTCAGTTTCTTTGTTTTGTGGTGTAGACAAATAGTTATTTGGGAAAAAACTGAAGTACCTAAATTAAATTTGATTTGATTTGAAGGAAAGTTATGCCACAACCCAAGTAAAATAACTAACAGTTTGTTAATTTTTAGTTTTTGGCTCCTAAATCGTCACTTGACCATTGTGCACTAAATCGTTTCAGGTCGTAGGCCTGCTAATAGTTCTTAGCGTCATAACGCAAGCCATGAAGGGTCTTCTTTACAGGTAATATTACCAAAATTGACGTAAAAACATCTGTAGATTTATAAAAAAGATTTTTGGAAGGCCATAGACTATTCGCCAAGTATTTCCCAATCACTAATTTAATTACTCTGTTTTTGTCTATAATTTCAAGTGGTAATTATAAAAGATTATTAAAATAAAAAATAATATAATTTTACTCCATTATTCATAACAACAAAAACACAAGATCAAACATAAGTCAATTTTTTCTATCATTTAAAAATACGTATATACAATAGGTACCAGTGCTTTACAGCAAGGAGTCTGGAACAACCTCAGGTAAGGAACTGCTACATACGTTAACAACCCATATCGTCCCCACTGATAGGACCCGGGCCCCAAGAAACCTGTCTCTTCTCATAGATCGGGATGGCGCCACAGCGTTATTCGCAACTAGGTACTACACCCTCGCGAAGGTTAGGCCTCACATGGGCACCTGTATGGCCTCAAGCTACTGATTAGTTATTTTAATCGTATACGATGTTATTTTTCAGTTATTTCAGTGTCAGCTCTCACGTTGACATCTGCGTCATTTTGCTCTTCTTAATGCCGATCCACTGCGACTTTCTTAAGTTCTTCAAGAAACACATTGGTAAGAAGGAAGCTGTAAACTACAAAATATTATACTAGCTTTTGCTCGCGACTCCGCCCGCGTGGTTAAGTATTTCTTGTTTAGCTTGAAAAACATAAGACTTTTCGTATAAAGTTACGATAGTCTTTAGACCCCCCCCCCCCCTTAATACGGCCCTGACGCAAAATTCTTAGCTGTCTTGCGTGTCCTACCAATAAACTTCTTACTTACCAAACAACTTTTGAGATTTCATGTTTAGTCAGTGAGTGAGTGATATATTTACACAGATGGTGATGATAATAAATAACTTTTATACTACAGATTTGACTGAAGAAGCGCCTCTACCCAGCTCTCAGAGCAAAGCATGTCTAAACTGGACCCTCGTCAGAAACAACATCATGTGGCGGGTGCTGTTTATAATAGGTTTGTTAAAATCTTAGTTAAAACTCTCACATAATATCCGGGACAAATCACACACGGTCATCTGGCCCCAAACTAGGATTCCCTGTATCTTGGAAACCAGAGACTGATATACATACACATATACATTTAAATACATACTATTATATACCCAGACTCAGAGCAAACAATTCTGCTCATCACAGAAAAGTTTGCCCTGTGTGGGGATCGAACCCACGACTCTCGGATCAGAGGTCTGGATCGCTAACCACTTAGCCACCGAGTCAGTCATTTGTCATATTTAAGATCCCAACATAGCCCAGACATCGAAGCACGTATAGAGTTTTTAGATAGTGCCAACCTCGAGAAATAGCCACTGGTCCTTTCCAGGTGGTGGTTGCACCCTATTCTACATGATGAAGGCGACGAAAATGTCAGATGAGCTGGAGCGGTTCCTGCTCATCTTCAAGGGTTGGCCAGCGCCGGCGCTTGCGCTCGTCGTAATGCTGCTCTGCAAGATACTTACAGAGTTCGGCACTAACGCCGCTGTTGTGCACACGTTGTTACCAAACATTGCTAGACTAGTGAGTGCACTAATATATTATCTTACCTTTTATAATTGACAGAAAACCGGCGTGAAGCAACAATTGTTGTGTTTCACCGAGTGAGTGAGGGTACCAGAGGCCCAACCCCCCCTCCCCCTCCCCATTCCCCCATCCCCCATCCCAGTTGCGGGTGTCCATGGGCGGCGGTAATCGCTTACCATCAGGTGATCCGTCTGCTCGTTTGCCACCTATCACAAAAAAAAAAATTGACCCCTTAATTTACATACCTTTTTTAATGGAGATTTTATAATTGCTAGTTTAGTGAGTGACATTGTCTTACCCTTTTACAATGGAGCACTTTTGTAACGCTTACCTACAACTTTTTTGACGAGTTTTAATATTTTAATATTTAAAACAAAATACGATAATGCTGAATTATAGAAGCGGGCTTTATTCGCCGATAAAACAGCATATGTTAGATGATTCGTACACTGAATAACTATCCCTAGAGAATCTATAGTCGAAGCAACAAAAAACTTGATGTCGCTAATCGACTGATGAATATGGAGTCGCAAATTCTTTTTGAAGTTCCTTGGTGAAAGTTGTTTAGTTTACGATTCTACAGTCTGTCAAAAAAGTATTGAAAGTGGATTTTATTGGAACTACATTTATTTCCGATGGCAACCTTAAAATTCTGAATCCTCATTGGTTCAATGTGCTCCAATGTAAGTTGCCGTGTTGAAACAAACAGCGCCCTCGTTTATTTTCAACACTTTCTTGACAGACTGTACATTTGCTGTTTGTTGGCGAAAGAAAAGTCCTCTCTATGGTTCTTTTTACAGAGTGTCCAATGTAAAGTGAATCCTCTCTACCTCCTCCTGGCTGCGACGCTGGCCAGCTCGATCCCGTTCCACCTGGTCACAGGGGGTGCGGGCAACGCTCTAGTCGCTACCTACGTGCACATACCGCCGTGGAAAATGGTACGGTTTATTTTTATTTTACTATACATTCCGTGGCTAGCAAAAGGCAAAGAAGTTTGATTTAGAAGCTACTCTAGGGAGCAGACTGTAAAATAAGGATATACAGATAGGGTTTTTCTTCTTTGTCGTATCCTCATGTCTGAAGGACGTGGCCATCATGGGTCGCACTCGCACGTACCACTACAGCTCTCCAGGCTGCTCGGTCTTGAGCCCTGTGAATGTTGACTGCAGTGTCATCCCGGTGACTTCTTTAACCGCGTCAGCTCATCGCATAGGCATGCGTCCTCTACTCCTCTTTCCTTTCATACGGCCAGTAATGATTAGCTTTTCCAGGGTAACTCAGGCGGTACTCTGTGGTCTAGTATCTAGTCTGCTCGTTTACATCGGGAGGTCGCGAGTTCGATTCCCGGTGGGATCCATGTTTATAGGACTCGGTTTGGTTGGTGGTGTGGAAGGGCATTTTCTGAGCCCGCCTGGCTAGCTACTACCATCTTATCTAAGTCTTGTCGCCAAACATCAACGTTAATAGCATTGATGTGTTCCCGCATGGATATAAGATATCCAGTCCCCCATTGCGTTGGGAAATCTTGGTAAGCCCGCTACCATCTTCAGCAACATCATCGCTTACCACCAGGTGAAGTAATGCAAGGGGCTTACTAATTTGGGATAAAAAAAATCATTCTCTAATTCACATGGCTTTTTTTTTCAGATGAAAGTTGGATTGGGGCCATCGCTCATAGGCTTGGTGGTAATATGGTTTATGGTGACGCTATGGTCGAAAGCAGTGTGGATTGATATTAATGTATACCCCGAATGGGCCGACTATAATGATTTAAATAAATCTCTTAAATCTCTATAAGGAACACTAGTGAAGTTTTCAATTGATAAGTTAGGTAGGTACACTGGTGGACTAAAAAATCGACTCAAGATTTATTGCTCGACTTTTGAAAAAAATAACTCAGTCTACAAAACTGCTAATCACTAAAGGAAAAAACTAGAAAACCATCAAACTAAAATCATAAACAGTAAACACACAGTTTTTGAACCTTTGTTGGTTTAGTTTTATTTTGCTAAATTGAGTTAATTTTCCAAAAGTCGTGCATGATACTTTGACTCGATTTTTTGTCCATGAGTATAGTTGGTCCACGGTAGATTTTAAAACCTCTTTGCATACATTCCAACTCCGGAGCTGAAAGCCCTAGTTTCATCGATATATGCCTAGTTTAGACTTATTCGCCTTGGTCGAGGAATAGAGACTATATGGGGTGTCACACACTAGAGCGATACCGTGCTATAAAATCCGTAAAATAACATTCATGGATTGAGTGGGGTGACCGTGAAGTTATAAGCCTCATGCTACAATATCCGTCCGTGAGTGTGGCTAATTTTATAGCACAATATCGCTTTAATATAGTCGAGGATGGTACTTGCAAGCTCAAATAATGCCTATTCAGTCTCGCCTTTTCTTTTTTTTTAATATAAACATCATTTTTAAGGTGATATGCCAAGGGCTTACTAATTATAGTTGAAATGTAATAATAATTCTCACGCAAAAACTTAGTTAATTACTCAGATCTATTTGTGACAATCCTTTATGTAAGTGTTTACAATCCGGAAGTCTTCTTTAGGTTTAATATAAAGTCAAATAAAAAATACAATCAACATTTTATTTCAACAATCACATTCGCTATTTACAACAAAATCATACACACTATTGTGACAAGAACAATGTATACCTAATACACCTGTCACATCACAACCCATACAAAACCATACAATTATTACTAATATATATTTTTTTATATTTTTTCCAAAAATATATATCTAATCTATTAATTTTGCATGTAATTTACATTATTTCGTATCTCAAATATAAAACGAGGTAAAAAGAGATTATAATGCTTCCATACACTTCCATACAAATTTTGCGGGAATAAAAAAGCTCATAATGCTTCTATACAGTTCCATACAAAAGATTGCTTGGAAAATGGACTAACTACTAATTAAAAGAAGCTTTGAAATTGAGAGTACAGTCTGCCAAAAAATATTTTGAAACAGAATTTCAATTAAACTAGACAATTTTTTTTTAGCAACCCCAAAATTCTGAATCCACATTCATTGAATATTCTCAAAATGTTGCTATTTAGGAACCAACAGCGTAAATACTTCTTTGACAGACTGCATATGTATGAAGAAACATAGATTAAAATAATTAAAATTATATTATGAGAACTTGAGAAATATATTTTTTTATGCATAAAATACAATACAAATTATGCAGGTTTTAGCATGATGTCATTATGATCATTTTGTCAATGGTTTTTTGTTTTGTTGGCACACGGCAAAATCGTTGCTGAAAGCCCCTAACACTCCATATAAATGTACCGAAAGATGTAAATACACTTGCATCTCTTTCCGACATGAAGGAGAGAGCGAGATAACCGAGTTTCATTGCAGACGACAAAATACAGGTTGCAAAAAATACTTTACCGGAATGGGAAATTCTACTCAACATACTGGAAAACATTCTCTACTAAATTGTCAAAACTTTCTTAACAAATCTGTCAGCTGACACGCCATCTTTGTATGGGAAATCTTTTTAGGGTTCCGTACCTCAAAAGGTAAAAAGGAACCCTTATAGGATCACTTTGTTATCCGTCCGTCTGTCTGTCTGTCTGTCAAGACCCGTTTTCTCAGGAACGCGTAGACGTATCAAGTTGAAATTTATATATAATACTCAGGCCTGCAATCCCTTGAAGCTGTGAAAGGTTTCAAACTTCTATTCTTCTGTATGAGTGCCTTAGGAAAAGCTGTATAGGGTTATTTTTGGACCCTCCACTAAAACTTCACAGTGGCTTCTATTCATGAAACTGAACAACTTTTCCATAGAACGAACGGTCAATTCCCAAAAAAAAATTTTGGACCTTTCGTACTAATTTGATCAGGTTAAATTTGTTTTGCGAATTGGCCACTGGTTACTGCGGAAAGTTGCTCAGTTCCATAAGCAGAAACAACTGTGAAGTTTTGGTGGGGGTGGGGGGGGGGGTCCAAAAATAAGCCAGTTTAAGTCAGAGTAGGAGCTCCTAAGTTTCCGATAGTCATTTTTAAACCCTCTATTAGCGGAACGAGGCGAGTGTAACTTCTTTACGATAGTAATTTAATAAGTTAATATTCTAGTAGTTTTCTTTTTTGTATTCATTCTTACAGTTGTGGATGTGGATGAAATAAACGATTTATTTTTGCGCCATGCTTACGATAAGAGTAGTAAGTCTGTGAAACACACTTTCGAGTTTTCGTTACATTTAGATTATTTTAAATACGATTTTTGAAATGTGTAGCTCAGATTCAGTATTTTATTTATTTTAAATATTACGTCTTTAAAAATGCAATAGCACAATTTATAAACTTAAATTTCAATAAATAATAGACAATAATAATCATTTAATTGTCTTATTTATTAGTTCTTACATTATTAAATGACGAAATGGATGAAGTTACTGCTTCTATAAATATACTTACTGCCCTTATCGTAAGCACGGCAGTATTATTCTAGAACCATCCTCTTACCACCCGCGAGGTAGGAAGAGACCCTTTCCCCAGCAGCGGGGTCGTTATACATAAGAAATATCGTACGATTTTTAAAGGCAGCATTCAAGTATACAGTAAAAATTGTTCTTTTTGAGAATAAAAGCAAAATAATTATTCTGAAGAATAATTAGGTATAATATGTATATAATTTTGATTAATTTACACGTTTACTATAAATAAGTAAATCTAATTATAGTGAGCAAACGAAATACATAGTTTTAAGTCAAAATATAAAAAAATAAAATAAACCTATAAACATGGCGATTTGTAAGGCATATTTCTGACAATATTTTTTATTTTTAGGAATGTAACGATACCGACAGCGACATATCGATGTCGCCGATACATTCTCGACCTGTTTTTTGTGTTATTAAAACGTTTATGACTATGTTTTTTGTCAACTGTATTAGCTGACACTATAAAAGGTGTAACAAAAACTAGATTTACTTTACGCAGGGCTTACTTTTACTACTTACATTTCAAACTGAATTTGTGTTCTACGACTTTGCTAAAATCGATCCATTGATTGATCCAATTTGTATGGGACGAAAAATGGACATCGGCTATAGATTCCTTGAAGAAATCTTCAGTTTGGAGAGTGGAGCCCTAAGTTAAAGTATTGCTCATTTTAATTTCAACATCATTTCAAAACTTATTCTAATTGATCAGAGTTAAAAAAAATTGTTAACTTTCCTTACAAACTGAAAATTAGTATGAGAAATAAAATCAATAAAATGAAATTAAAATCCACCAAAAGGTTTAGTCATTTTTACATTTTCTCACCAAAGCGCATTGATTTCGGTATCGAACTGTTAATGGTATCGTATCGGTAAAAACACAGATATAGTTACATCCCTAATTTAACTCAATTAAATATTGAGTTAACAAAACTGATTTTTCCATTAATACTACATTTACGCGGTAAATATAAAATTTTGAAATATCGTTTTGATCACTATATATGGTTATATAAAAATAATATGAGTAATTATAAATATTATCTGTAAGTATATAATTTTAGAATTAGGAACTCCCTTTCCCCTATAAATTAGAATAAAGAAAATATATTTTTCATAAACACATTATACTAATATATTTTATTTTTATTTCCAATCAGTTAATCACTGAAAGAAATCATAATAAATAATAGTATATTTCTTACTACATTTTGTTGCATCTAGTTACTTACATAAAACCAATACCTGGTTTTTGTTTTTTCTAAATGTATTTTAAAATATTCTGTTCTTCGGTGGTATTGTACAAAATTGTATAAATTCAAATTATAAATGCGAGTAGAATTGAAAAATCGCAAAAATGCTATTTTAGGCAGATATTTGTTTTACTACCTTGGCAACACTGATCAGATCTAAACAAAAAAGAAAAAAAACGAACACCTTTGAATTTCAAATTCCTACCGTCTCATTATTTTCTAAGCTACCTTCAGAGCGAGACAAATCTTTGGACGAGTTAGCTATGCTTACCAAAATCCCTCGCTTCCCTGTTTCCAATACAATGAAAATTAAACTACACATCCTGCTCAACACGAAGCGAATTTAACTCTTAGCGAAAGGGAAATAGTTACACGTGAACATGCCTTTCGAGACGTCTGTTAATAACGTTGCATTTGCTGACAAAGTTGTATTAAGCTTGCTTAGTTCTGGCAAAGTGCAGTTGAATCTTCTGACTGCGCTTAAAGTGGATATAGTGGTGTTACAGCTAAGGGGGAGGGAGGGGGGGCCGTGGCCGTTTCTGGCGGCCATGGAGTCCCATAGGGGTTGGACGTCGGCTGGCGCGAAGATCAGAGAGCCCCAAGTTGGGTACGAGCCCCAAACTATGAGTGTCGTGATCAATTTGGGGCCGATACCTCCGATAGCCTGTTGAGAAAACAAAATATGTAACAGGTATATTTTTAGTGGTTCCTTGTGAATTTGGCGCAAATTTATTCATACGCACTTTCGTTACCGAGGAATTTCGCTTTTGTCACTATTTTTAGTCAAAGTAAAAATATATTTTAGGTAACAAATGTTCTTATTAATCAACGATACGTACTATCCCTCTATAATTTAAGATACTTATCAATCTTTTGTCAATAAAAAAAAAGATACATACATAAGAAGTGATAATAACTAATATCACTAGTCTAGTCAAAAATGCCCCCCCGAGCCGTACCAGCAGCAAAGGAGCCCATGACACACATCGCGTTGCCGCGATCTTTTTAAATATCAATATTTCCTATTTATGTTGATATGAATTTTTGACACTTTTTCGACAAAATATGCTGAATTAGTAATCAATCCTGGTAATAAAAATAATTATCCTGGTGTGGTAACAGTTGGCTATCTTGTATGCATTTTTATAGGGCAATACTCATATTAGCGTCTGAAACACCAGTCCACGAACTCGCAAACGTTTAAAAAAAACAAAGACGATTTACCATCTTAGAAGTGGGTATGCTGGCAACCCCAGCCACGATGGCGTTGGGGGGAGTCCCCACAGGCATGTGGAAGGCCATGGAGCACGCCAAGGTGGCTGGCACCATGAGGTACCGCGGGTCGATTTGTAGGGTGCGTGCCTGAGGAAGAAAAATTCATGGTAATAGGGAATTTTCCACGGTTTTCTCTAAAGTCAACTAGATGGCGCTGATTAACATTGGAAAATAGAAAACCTCTTAAAAATTGCTAAAACTGACTGATATTACCGTCTAATATCATAGTAATGATGAATAGCTTTCGAATATTACTTTTCATTTAATATTTCTTTGTATTTTGATCCAAAAAATACTATTCATAATTTTTGATGCACAAAGCTTATCAGTTTTGTTTTCGTATTTCTTAAAAGAATTCCAACATGATACCGAGTTATAAATTGAATTTTTGAAAATTGACATAAGAATGTATTAAAATCAATTTATTTTTGGTTCGGAAGAATAAATTACATATAACAGAAAAATCAGAACGCACCCAGGTTTTTACAGGAAATTTATAATTTCTGTTAATTCAAGTAATAAGAATTTATGTTCAGGTGGCTTTTTATATATTTTCAACAGTACTATATCTATTTTGCTACCGTAAATTCTACGCTGTTTCAAAAAATACATTGCCAAAGCTTAGAAACGCCATCTATCGAGAATCTTATGAACGGTGTGACATAAGTCATCTGAAAACTACCCGATTTGGTTTCTAGATGATTTAAAATTTTGATAATATCAAAAATAATAAGTAAAAAAACGCACTGTTGTTGCAAAAGACATAAGTCAGAATTAAATATGATTTAAAAAAAAATTGAATATACATAGAATCTATTTGTTCTATCTAACTATTTTCAAAATGTATTTTTCATGGAGCCATCTACCTAATTGTGGCAACAATTTAGAAGATTTCGCACTACACTTACCATATTAGCGAGGACAGGCAATATTAAGTTAGCAATGGCAACATTAGAGGTGAACTCCGTGATAAACTGTGTGACCAGCACAACCACCAACAGAAGCACCCAGTGTGGCAAGTCTTTCAGCCCAATCAGCGATTCGCCAATCATAGCCGACAGCTGAGTGGCTTTGCTGCCTTCGGCCAGGGCGAATCCACCACCTGAGAAATAAACATGCATTTATTTGAACATCCAAAAAGAAAAAATGAAAATATTTTATTTCAAGTAGGTAGGCAGTGAAAACTTCTGAAGGTCATTATTTTTCTACGTAATACGATGTTCCTGCCACTCAGAACTCATATATAACTGATTAGTTTTTTAACCGCCTCCGTTTGTATGACATCCAACAGGATCCGCAGGATCCAACTTTGTCGAATCCTGTTTGGTTGGTTCTCTTTTTTTTTTTATGTGATAGGTGGCAAACGAGCAGACGGATCACCTGATGGTAAGCGATTACCGCCGCCCATGGACACCCGCAACACCGGAGGAGTCACAAGTGCGTTGCCGACCTTTGAAATGGGATGGGGGATGGGGGAATGGGGAGGGGGAGAGGGGGTTGGGCCTCCGGTACCCTCACTCACTCGGCGAAACACAACAAACGTTGCTTCACGCCGGTTTTCTGTGAGGCCGTGGTATCACTCCGGTCGAGCCGGCCCATTCGTGCCGAAGCATGGCTCTCCCACGTCTTTGTTTGGTTTTTCTGAACGCATTTGTGTTCCGGCATGGAGACACGATAGCCAGTTCCCCATTGCGTTGGTAAATCTTGATAAGCCCATGTTTCGACATCTTCGTTACTTATCATCAGGTGAAATAGCGCATGAAGAAAATGCCTTATTAATTGTAAATTTTAAGACAATACGTAGTGCTTTTTTGAACCACTTGGCAATATTGCCGATGGAGTGCATGCCATTATTTACAACATTGATTGATGTATACGTAAATGTTAAATTACATGAACGCCATTTTGTTTTAACGATTCGCAGTATGAGCAGTAGAAAGCAGCAGCAGTAAATCTAAAAGATGGACGTTTTCTGGCTGGAATGATGATAAGGATGATTACCCAGTTATTCAAAGACATAAAATCGTAACTCACCAAGCAAGAACAGCAGACCCCAAGGAATCTTCTCCTTCAGAACCTTCCACGTCACGATGCCGGGGGTGGGCTTTAATGCTGACAACTCCTCGTCTGGGGCATAATATTTTTTTATTAAAAATATTTTATAGCAACAGATATTGAAGAAAACAACATTACAAACCAACGTAAAGAAAATTCTGTCAACTGCAAGCCTTGTAAAATGTGTACTACTGTAATTTTATTTCTTTTTTTTTTAACTTTATTTCGCATCACATTTCGATTTCATATAAATGGGTTAGTAAAACACGCAAAGAAAAGAAAGAAAATGGGGTAAGTAAATTAAATTATTTTTTGGTTTCCGGTTAGGGACAAGATGGACGGTCACCCAATGTTTTAGGATTGGACTGTCCATTCTGTCCCCAACAATAGATAGCGAGACTGTTGGCGCCGCCGCGAACACGGCGCATCAGGGAGGCAACTCTTTTTCTGACAATTGCAAAAAAGTCATCAATATGTGCCTCTGCAAACATCGCTGATGCACCGCAATAACGCGGCAGCCCCAACAGCATCCTTAGCCCGTTATTATATTGGACTCGCAAGGCGTTGACAGCTCCTTAATTAAATTAATGCTAGTATTAAGAAAAGTGAGTATCTATCCCATATATCAGCTTAGAACAGATGGCCGTTGGGGCATTAAAGTTCTCGTGTGGCAACCGCGCACCGGAAGACGCAGCGTAGGCAGGCCCCCACTCGGTGGACCGGTGACCTGGTGAAGGTTGCGGGAAGCCGCTGGATGCGGGCAGCGCAGCACCGGTCGGTGTGGAAATCCTTGGGGGAGGCCTTTGTCCAGCAGTGGACGTCTTTCGGCTAATAATGATGACAGGAGATACTCACACGAGGTAGACAACGAGAAGAACTTGATGAAGTCCAGAGCCATGGGCAGGATGAACATGAGGATCACTATGAATATCGATACCACTCCGTCCTTTACCTTCCTGCAAAAAAAAAAAAAAATTCGAGTTTTCCTCCACCCAAATCTACCCTTCTTTCATAGGAAAAAGGCCGAAAGACTTAGCTGACTTCATTCTTATAAGGATAGAATACAATACATTGTTAACTCATATCGTCCCCACTGCAGGGACACGGGTCTCTTCCCATACCTCGGGAAGGTAAGACCAATATTATGTTTTTTTTATTTATTTTTTATTTAATAACAATTTATTAGGTACTTAATGACAAATACTTACTTCAGATAGTACAACAAAAACCTTAACAGATTTATCCGTGCACTAGTCACTCGTCGTACACGCATTAATGTAGATTACTTATTTACATTAGGTAACGAAAAACAATCGTCTAAAAATCGTAAAGCTCAAGATTTCCCTCTTCAATCACATACGTAAGACAACAAAAACAAAAAACATCAAAATGCATAATAGGTGAGCGAGCCACCTGCAGCCGGCGCGGGGCGGCGCGAATGAAATGATATAAAAATAAATAAATAATAATAATATCTGGGACAAATCACACACGGTCATCTGGCCCCAAACTAGGATTACCTGTATCTTGGGAACCAGAGACTGAATTTATTATTATTTATTTATTCGAAGTAGGTATCACTGTACACTTTTCGATTCGATCTTTTTTTAGCTAATACGAAGCTCCTACCACTTGGAACTCATATACCCTCGTATACGTTAGGCAATACAATACAATCTATTATTTACAATAATTGACCACGCTGAATACGTTAGAAACAACCGACTTCAATCGCAACAACTCCAATTTTGCTATGTTTTTGTTGATTTTCTCAAAAACCACTGAATCGATTTCGATAAAATTTATATGGGACACCCTTTTAAACAAAAAAAGAATTTTCCAAATCGGTTCAGGCGTCTTCGAGTAATCGGTGAACATACATAAAAAAAAAGATTCCGACGAATTGAGAACCTCCTCCTTTTTTTTAAGGTCGGTTGAAAAAGGAGCGCTCGTGGTTGAGTGTGGCGTATGTGATCACATCGATCGATCACGCAAATTAACTGATTACAGACACGGTCGTAACCTGGATGGATGTGACTGTTAATGGAACTTATCTCGACCGTTTCCGTGCTTCGTATTCGTTAAGCCGTTGGTGCCGGTTGCTATCGATGGATAGCAGTCGTTAAGCCATGTCGGAAGCCTTACAGGCTGCTTGGAATTCCGGACAGTGCTTTTGGTCATTAGCCCAACATCCTCAACCAATTCGGACTTCGCAACCTTGTGTGAAGTATGTCCTCATCTCCACGAGGTATGGGAAAAGACCCGCGACCATTTGTATCTTTCCTATTGGTGTTTACAGACAGATGCCCCCAGATAGAAGACTAGTCATAGAAAAACGGTCTTCTGTCTCTCTCTCTCTCTCTCTCTCTCTCTCTCTCTCTCTCTCTCTCTCTCTCTTATCGTGTGGCACAAGGACTTCTTGTCTCTGCTGTATCATTTCCAACAAATGAGCTGTTAAAATAAAATAAAAAAATCTTACTTTGTGGTCATGACGTCAGCCCAACCCAGCATAAATCCGGGCTTGCGGAATATATACAGGAACACAGCGAAGATGAACAGGAAACCTGAGGCCTGGAAAGAGTTCACAATTTAATTTAGGCTTTATACATATAAAAAATAAATGAAATGAAAACTTTTTGTTGATTTATCGATAAGTACTACATAAACTTTTCAAAAATTGGCCACACTGCAAATGTTTGTTTGGTCCGTTTAAAACAAAACATATACAATAAGAACTTTTTTCGGAAACTCGAACAGCAATTTGACATTTTTATTTTATTATTCGCTGGCCAATGTTTAACGACAGACATTAACATGAAATGACAGACTTTTACAACAGACATTTTATGATGAAGAACGTCAGACAAGGCTGTATGGCCATAAAAGCCTTTGCCTTTTCCGTATGGAAACAATTAACTTTTAATAAAAAAAGAAACTATAACTAACTTTTTCATGGAATGTAGCAGGCCCCAACTTGCGGTATTGCTCCCTGATGACTTTCATGGTGTTTGCGGATCCTGAGCTGGCCAAGTTCACCTTCTTAGCAGCCTCACTGTTTGGTCTGCAATAACGTATCAGGCATTTTAGTGGACGGCCCGGCCCTATAATGCCAATTCTTTGGGTTAAAACATTCAACTCAAACTTTTTATAAAGAAAAAAAGAAAAATAATAGTATATGTAAATCTTTTTAAAATCGCTTTTTTGAGGTTTGATATGAGTACTTATATAAAGAGACATTTAGTGTATGTTTTACAAAAAATTACTAAGCCGTCTCCTACCTGGAGGAGTCCAAACTTGGTATGTTTTGAAAATATAGCGGAAACCCGCGTGACTGTAAAAGCGCTCTAGAATAACTTTAGAAAAGGCAAAAGGCTGACCCTGGCCTGATGCTCACAGCGGCTCAACTATCTGGCAAGTTCCAGATAGAAGGTAGCTACCGTCACCTGTGAGCATCTGTAACCCCATATTCTATGCAAATATATTTTTTTTAATTTACGAAGAACAGAGCTGCAATTACCTGAACATGCCCATGTAGGTGATCTGGAGCGAGAGCCACACGAGCAGCTGCATCAGCAGCATCGGCGGCGTCGAGTACGCCATGAACCAGAAGAAGTCAACAGCGTTGGTTATTTCGGGGAACTCCCTGGGAAATTATAATAAAAGGTATGAAAGACATTGAAATTAAATGAAACATTCTCTACTAACTGGTCAAGTACCTAACTTGCTTGGGAAAGCAAGCAGTAAATCCGGTAGTTGACTGCTAGTCATTTGAGTTACTTTTGATCAGATGTCAAAAACGACTTTTGTTCTAAAAATGTTTGAACTTTTTTACGATGACGTCATTGTTCAATATAGTAGTTTCCATACTAATTACGAAATTCTTATAAATTAAAAATTGAAAATGTAATAAAAACGAAAGTGATCAAATTTTTCAACAAATAGAGCTATTTAGTGAATAATATTTCGTAATTTATTATAATGCAGTCAACTCCCGGATTGCGATTAGAAGCAAGTTTCTAACAATAACGAAATGCCAATGACAAGAGCAGGTCAGTTCTTAGGGACAGCTAGGTAAAACTATGTGAATAAAAGTGTTGCATACTCATTCATGCTACCAATGGCTTGAGAAATCAATATGTTGGCTTGAGAAGTCAACAACTATAGGTCTTCAGTATGATGTATTTTAAAGTCATTTCATTAAAAAGACTGTTTGTTACTTTATAAAATATAAAATAAACACAGATTATTTTAGCTGCTGCATACTCACGAGTCGAAGATGCCCTTGAAGGCGGAGTTGGTGGCGGTGCCGACGAGCGTGCCGCAGCCGCCGAGGGTCGACGCGTACGCTATGCTCAGGAAGTAGCAGGTGGTTATGTCGGTCGGGATCGGCGCTCTGGGGGAGAGATCGTATATTAACTCATTACCCGCCACGTTACTCTTTGGCAAATAATCTTTATTTTGGAACCATAAACTTAGGCGGATATCACACTGCACCGGAATCCGCTCCGGTCTGCGGTATCGCGAACTGTCAAAGGAAAAAGACCGCAGCACCGCACACCGGGGCGGATTCCGGTGCAGTGTGATATCCGTCATAAGATTAGTGTACGATAAGAGCAACATTAGTTAAATAATCGTGCCCGCCACCGCCAACGTCGACTCCAGCCGACAGAAATATCGTATATGAAAATCTCAAATCCTGGCGCTTGTGGCACGAAAACCGATTGTCGGCCCTAGCCGACTGTGGCACTGCAAGGGTTAATTATAGAACTTGGTGAGCTTAATTATCATAATTCAGTTTAGTCGTTGTCACACACACTCCATAGCAAGATGACAAGAGCGAGCAGTGGTACGCACCCAGTCGCACTTTGCATATTAAAGTCCTACCACTTGTTTAAAGGCGTACCACTACAAAATATCATTACAATAAATATTATATAATGATCTATATAGATCTAGATTGAATCTCAATCATATGAGCACACAGCATGAGAATTATATTTTTAGACATTGCACACATTGTAAGATAAGTATGGTATAAGATTAACTTATATAATAATACATAACAAACTTAGATAACTTAGTAACATCTTAAGTAAGAGAATTGAAGTATCATGTGTAACGGTGTAAACTCACTCTTCCTCGCCGCGTTTCTCGACAGCCTTGCCGTCTTTCTCGGCGCCCTTCTTCTTGTTGACGTACATGTCGCCCAGGCCTTGCTGTGGACGGAAACAAAACGGTTTGACGCGAAAAATAAAAAAATAAAATATATTTCATTATAATTGCGGGCAATAGCTCAGACAGAATCCAGTAGTTGACAGCTACTCAACTGAATTACTTTTGATTAAATTTCTAAAACGAAAAAAATTTTAGTCTAAAAAACGACATTTCGTTGTGATAATGTTTAATAATATAAATAATATAATTCGAATATTTTCATTTCATTTCATTTAATCACCCATCAAAAAATACTGAATCCCACAGAAAAAAAATCTATTTCACCACCAATAGGTTAGGTTAGTTAGATTTGTAATTTAGTTAATTTAATGTGCAACAAGTATTTTTCTAATGCGCGATTAAATACTATTCTTTCAATAAAATCTTTATTAAGTTAACAATATTTCATAACTAATCTATTTTCGACGCTGTCAACTACCAACTACCAGATATAAAAAATGGCGAGAAAAATATATTTATATCGCTCACCGATTCCAAGACTTCAAGAATGGCTTCCACTATTGGTACCATCATGGTGGTGGCGGCGGCGTTAGACACCCACATCGATATGAACATAGTCACGAATGTCAACCCGAAGTTCAACCTGGGTAGACCACACTGAATTTTGAATAAAGGTTATCTGGAAGAGATATCTCTTTAGCGATAAGAACTGTCTAGCTCTTTTTTTCATCTATATTGTTTTGTTAACAATCCATTACGTCCCCACTGCAGGGGCATGGGTCTCTTCCTATACATCGGGAAGGTTAGGCCATACTCCACACACGGGGGCCAAGTCCGGATTGGTGGAGGTTGTCGGGCTAGTGGCCAACCCCAGTGTCAGAAGTTTTCAAGCCGCCTATAAAGCCTCCGACATGGCTTAACGACTGTCATCTAACGATAGCAGCCGGCACCAACGGTTTGAAGTGCCTTGCGAAGCACGGAAACAGTCGAGATAAATGCCACTAACAGTCAAACCCATCCAGGTTATGATCGTGTCTGTAGTCAGTTAACCTGCGTGATCGGCGCGACCACGCAAGCCGCACTGAGTCACGACCGCTATATTGTTTATGGTTTGTTAATTTTTTATGCCCACTGGATGCGGGCAGCGCAGGACCGGTCGGTGTGGAAATCCTTGGGGGAGGCCTTTGTCCAGCAGTGGACGTCTTTCGGCTGATGATCATGATAAGAGATACTCACACGAGGTAGAGAGTTTATATTTTCCTGTTCATTCATTCTTCATTAATTCTTTGAATTGTAAATATAACAAAATTAACTAATGAATTCCTTTGAACAGTTAGATGGCAAGATAACAGAGACACTTGTTTTATATTCACATTTGATAAGGTGAGACATAAATACAAATACACCAGAAAACCTTATCCTTTTTCTAGGGCAATCTTTCTTACTAATCATGATCAGGCCTGGCGCACTCCGCGCCTTATCTCAACTCATCTCACTAATATCTCATCTCACTAATATTATAAATGCGAAAGTATGGATGTTTGTTTGTTTATTTATTTGTTTGTTTGTTTGTTCCACTTTCACGCCGAAACTACTGAACGGATTTGGATGAAATTTGGTAGGTAGACAGATGAAGCACTCGGCTAACACATAGGGTACGTTTTATCCCGGAAAACTCGAGGGTTCCTGGAGGAATGGCTAAAAACTGAAATTTTTACTTTGCCACTAGATGGCGCTGCCTAAACTTTTTTTTCTATATGAACCCAATTCTGAAGTCAACGCAGACGAAGTCGCGGGCGGAAGCTAGTTAGATATAAAGCTGTAAGAAGTCCGGCCGTCCGGGTCTAGTTCAGAAGGCTTGCCGCGTTAGAAGAGGTAAGAGTTACGCGATCGAAAAAGATGGGAAGTAAATGTGAATATCGATAATCGATAATATTATAAATGCGAAAGTATGGATGTTTGTTTATTTATTTGTTTGTTTGTTTGTTCCACTTTCACGCCGAAACTACTGAACGGATTTGGATGAAATTTGGTAGGTAGACAGATGAAGCACTCGGCTAACACATAGGGTACGTTTTATCCCGGAAAACTCGAGGGTTCCTGGAGGAATGGCTAAAAACTGAAATTTTTACTTTGCCACTAGATGGCGCTGCCTAAACTTTTTTTTCTATATGAACCCAATTCTGAAGTCAACGCAGACGAAGTCGCGGGCGGAAGCTAGTTAGATATAAAGCTGTAAGAAGTCCGGCCGTCCGGGTCTAGTTCAGAAGGCTTGCCGCGTTAGAAGAGGTAAGAGTTACGCGATCGAAAAAGATGGGAAGTAAATGTGAATATCGATGTAGTTACTTGACGCTGTTGTGAACTGAATAGAACTTTATTGCGTCGCAATCAAGCTTGCTATTTATTTAAATGTTGTACAGTGAATCTTCTGTAGCTGTACTATTGTGTATTCTGTGTCATGATAAGGAACACTCCTTGGATTCCTCCAACAGACTCCTACAGCTACAGGAGATTCACTGCACAACAAAATTTTCTCAAACAAAATAACACCAGCATAAATACAAATAAAATAAGAGTTCCCCACTCTGTCACAAGCTCAAATGCATTTTTTAATCCACATTTGTTAAGGCCTTGGCATCATCTCACCTGGTGGTAAGTGATAATCATGCCGAAGATGGAAATGGGCTTACCAAGATTCCTAAATCCCAACGCAATGCTGCACACATTGATGTTTGGCATCAAGACATACCTTGTTCCAATTAACAAAAAGCAAAAGGTAAACAAACTTACTATGGAACTGACACATATCAACGCCAATTGCCTAGGTATGTTTGTTTACCTTTTGCTTTTCTTTTATTGGAATAAACTGTAGATATTATAAGATGGTGGTAGATAGCCAGGCGGGCTTAGAAAATATGATTGAATGCTCTTACCTCCTATGAGAACACCCGACAACCTGGACCGTCCACAGCGCCACCCTTCTCGGCAACTTGGAATGCTGGACCCCAGCGGCTATCATCAGACCCCCCATGAACATCATGTTTGTCTCCTTCATGTAAGCACCGCAGGTCTTGTCTGAGTCTAAGATGCCCATGGTCGGGAACAGAACTATTGGTAGCATCGAGGTTACCGGCAGAGGTAGGAGTTCCAGCACCCAGTAAGTAGCCATGATGAGGACGACGTACATGCATCGGAATTTCTGTGGAGATTTTATTGTGATGATCATGATGTATCAAATATGAGATAGCTCGAAGTCATAGGTATTAAATAAATATCCGGGACAAAAAACACACGGCCATCTGGCCCAAAGTAGGATTCCCTGAATTATGGAAACCAGAGACATACATTTATATACAAAGAAAAAGAATCAAAAGAATCAGTTTCTCGCTCATAAAAATTTAAATCTTTGTTTTTATTCACAATTCGTAAGCCCTTGGCAATTATCTCACTTGATGGTAAAGATTCATTCAACTCCATGGGGAATCTTATCGCTATGAGGAAAATATCGATGCTATTAATACTGATGTTTGGCGGCAAGACTAAACTAAGATGGCGGTAGCTAGGCCAAGCGGGCTCAGAAAATGTCCAACCATAAAGCAAAACAAGTCCTTCAAAATTGGACTCCGACGGGAATTAAACCCGCGACCTCCTATCCTAATGTAAAGCTAGCGGACTAGCCACTAGGCCACGGAGGCGGTTAGAATTATTTTAAGAAGTTATAATTCAACTGTAACTTCAAGTATTATTTCCAAATTTTAAATAAAATATGAAGATCTTTAACTTCTTCTGGCGAACCGATGATAAAGACAAAGACTATTCACAAAAAAAAAACTTACCGGCTCTTTGTAAAGGATAGGTATGGGCATCAAAACTATTGGCGTCAGAACCACCAGAAGCGACTTCCAGTAGATTTGGAGGAACAACGTCACCCTTTGCCATAGCGACGCGCTAGATCTACTTCTGGAAAAGAAATACGTTGTGCCGCTGGAAAGAAGAACAAACGCACGTCAGTTAACCTGTATTATGCCCGGCGGTTAGTGCTGGAACTCGAAGACAAGCTTAAGACAGAATCACGCATAAGTACATAGCATAGATAACCTCCTAGAGATACCATATGTATATTGAAAAATTTGCTCCGCCATCTAGTCACTAAATCGGAAACCGCGGTTTGCGGGAAGCGACATTGCGGCTCTGTGATTGGATAATTTAAGGACAACACGAACTAATTACTCATACAGGATGTAACAAACTATTCCCAGATAACTTTACAGGACGGTCTACTCATGAAATTGAATAACTTTTCCTAAAAACCTATACGAAAATCATACAAATAGATCGTCCATTAGCCAATTTTGTATGGAGAGTCCAAAAACTTGAATGAGGATTCAATATGCGTTCTTTGGGAAAAGTTGATCTGTTTAATGAGTAGAATCCATCGTTACAGTTTCCAGGAGTGATCTTTTTAATACTTAATGTCCAGTCTTGTATGCAGTATCTATAGGAGGAGATCTGTTACACAAAAACACATATCAGTACCTATGTACAGCGTCACTGAGACGTCTTAAAGCAACTACAGGAAGCGGACACTTTAATATAAAATAAAATAAAACATAATTTTTAAGCCCTTGGCATCGCCTATGGTAAAAGACGATCATATTGAAGACAAAAGTGGGTTTACCTAAGATTCCCCAAAGCAATGGGGAACTACGGTTATTCGGGTTACTAGTTAATAACTATTTTATGTTTAGCGTCAATTCTTAGACATATTTTTTTTTATGCAGAGGTGGCAAACGAGCAGACGGATCACCTGATGGTAAGCGATTACCGCCGCCCATAGACACCCGCAACACCAGAGGAGTCACAAGTGCGTTGCCGGTCTTTGATATGGGAGTACGCTCTTTTCTTGAAGGTTTAAATGTCGTATCGGTCCGGAAATACCGCAGGCGACAATTCATTCCACTGTTTGGTTGTACGAGGCAGAGTTTCTAGTGAAACGCACAGTTGTGGACTGCCAACCATCTATGTGATGGGTAATGGTAATCAATATGGTGGTAACTATCCAATCGAGCTAAGAAAATGCTGAAGTACCCACTAATTCTAGGCGTACAAAGATGGACCACATCAGAATCGAACGCGCGACCTCCTGAAGCGGTGGGTAAAATAAATACTGAATATAGAAATACGATGACGTCTCAGTTACGCGGTGCACACGTAGAAAATATATAAATATGGCCAATAATTCAAAGGGCATTCAAAGGAAGTATCACAATGCTATACAGGGTGACTTTTTAGTCACTGAAAAACGGCAGATGGTACATGCTACTCATGAAATTCAACAACTTTCTCTATAGAGAAAAATATAACTTTTTATTTAAAAAGTTCGCAAAGCGATTATTAGATTATGTATAAAATTAAAAAATCAAACCGTGGAAAAACTCACTCGTAATGAATTAATATACTATGGCTCTAAAAGGATGTGACATGGTGAAACATTTAAAATCAGTGCTTATAAATACAATAAATACAAAATCTTCGTATTAAAAATCTGCTTTAACTAATTATTAGCAATTAAGACACGCTTAATAAAAATTGCACAACTAGTTCAATTTCCAAAAAAAAAAAAAACAATAAATCCCATACAAAACAACAGTTGAAAAGTTTGCAGAGAATGTTATACACATTATTTTAAGTTTTTTTCTTTACGAAAAGTTATTAAGTTTCATAAACTTTAACTGCATTTTAATTGTCGTTGGTTTAATATAAAATTTAATAAATATTTTTTTTATATAAATTTCAGAATTTTACATCTTTTTATAATTATAACTGAAATAAAATTATAAATTAATTTACTTCCTAGATTCACTATCACCCATGTCGATCCTTTCAGAGCCTGAACTCGTTCTGAATGAATTATCGGCCTTTCCATGCTTAAAGTAGACGTGAAAGAAAGAGTAACAATATAGCATTACTTTCAGTCATTCGCTAAAACAACACCGATGAGGACAATGAGAGGCCATAAGTCATAACTACACGTTAAACAAGTGATCAACATTTCAAAACATGACTCCTTGAAAAACAGGCAGGTTTTATAACTTTTAATAATATTACATGGATTATTCTTTCGATTTACTTTTGTTCGGTTTGAAATTACAGGTCTATACTTATGCTGTCTACTGGTACATTAGGTAATGGGATGGAAGAGAAAATAAAACTACATAATTATATGTATATGTAATAAGTGTAGTAGCTAGGTAGCCAATACCCAGAGTGCGCGAATAAATAAAAAGGAATAAAGTAATGAAATGTATGTTTTAATGTGTTACGTAACAGAAAAACAAGATGAAGTGACAAGTTCTTATAAAAAAAAGTTAAACGACAGATTGCTCTACAGATTAAAATATACATTTCATTACTTTTTCTTTATTCGCGCACTCTGTGTAGTGGCTACCTAGTCACTACAATAAGAACGTACCGATATACTTACATTATAGTACCTTTTAATGACAACTTTTATCAAAGTGTTCAATAATAAAACCCTTCACCATATGGATCACAAGTACTTTTATTATTAGGATTTTGTTTCTATTTCAAAACAGAAAAAATTTAAACATTTAAAAGTAATGTAATTCAAAACAATTGCATAATGAAAAGTACTACTTTCAAAAATAGTGATGTAGAAAGAGTGAATGTTATATGTATAAAAAAGAATCTACAAACCAAACTACAGAGAATTTCTGAATATTAGATATGTTAATAAAAGAAAACAATAACATTACTTACTAAAATAACATGTTTTTTACATGATTTGCACAGTAAGACAAACATACATGCTATAAATGATTTTATTGGCATTCAAAATCATACAGCAGTAGCACTTACAATCATCATGTTAGTACCGGGCTACAGGTTTTGTGCGTTTGTGTACTCTTTCTGTAAAAACTAATTAATTGTCTTTTAACAAAAGATATAGGCAAAGTTTGTTTGGAGATAGAGGAAATAATACGTAAAAAAAGTCCCTCGAGGAAGTAATACGTAAATAAAAGTGACTCAAAGAATTTTTCAGTTCAATTTTTTTGAAAAAAACTAAATTCATTAAATACTGAGATGAACAGTGAAGTTTTTTTTATATTTCAAAATGTTTATTTTAAAATTACTACAAATAAGTGAAACTAGAATTTTTTTGAAACTACACTGTTTGCTATTTGCATGAAGTTTATTTAAAATCGGCCTGTTCATATTCAAGTTTATTAAGAGACAATTTATTTTAGCTGTTTGTGCATAATCTATCTAAGCTGAAAAATATGTAGTGCTACAAAGTTTTTTTCATAATAAATCCCTCTTTTCTGACCCAATAAAAACACCATTTGCATAAATTATTTTTCTTGGGAACCAGAGATTGATATAAATACTTTATACATAATACCCAAATGTTTGCCTAGTGACATTTGCAATCTTCTTCTGCCTAGTGTTATTCCGGCTGGAGCCACAGTCCCCTTTCTGACTTAATATACTATACCCCACTTTGCCCCATCTTCAACATCCTCCTCTGTAAGGTCATTTGCTTTTATGTCTGCGCTCACTATGTCAAGCCAGCGTGCTGATATTTGCAATGATCACACAAATGTTTGCCTGGTTAAGTAATTAGGCATCAAACGCACATCCCTCAATGTAGAAGTGAGGAGTGCTAACCAGTATACCTCGGAGTTCAAAACCATCGACATTCTATAGAAATCATTGTTCAAAACTTATAATAAGCAATAGTCAAACAATGGTGTCGATTCGGTGTTTACAGTTAAACTTATTTGACAGGACTAAACTTGATTTAAGAGTCCTGTCCTTGTAAAGACAGAACAGTTTATTTTATTGTTTTCGGGGAGCTTACAGCTATGTTTACAATATGGCAAAACATTATACATAATAAAATACCAATAACAAGCTTCCACATATGGACAGAAAATGTAGACTTAAAGAAATATAGGTATGCAGCATTAACGTTAATGTTATACATGGTAAAGAAGTATACTTAAGTCTACTTACTTATAAATTTTATACTTTCTAATCAAAGTCTCTGGTCAAAGTAGTTATTGTGCCATGAATACTACCAGTAAATAGATCGAATCAAGTGTCATCGTACAATAAATTGAAGGCTTTGATCGACCGCGGTAAGTACCTATTTCTTCTAACATTAACGTGGCTTGGTGGTTCACTAGAGTTTAATTAAGTTTAATCCTGTCAAATAGGTTTAATCGTGAAAACCGAATAGGCACCAGACTCCTACAATGCGCGACTGCGTTTATAAATGGGTATATAATTACCGGCGTTCCCCAGCCCCGTCGACGTCCACGGCCACGGTGCCGTTGTTATTCCCCGTGGACATTGTGACTTAGTATAATGTAGTTTCGCCTGAATAAATATTTAACTGATGGAATGGTTCCCCCTTCTCATTATCGTCTGCGTCTGAAAAGAAAGAAATATGTTTTAAATAAACAGTTCAGAATAAACAGAGAATTCATAGTAAGAACACTTTATATAGAAATCGTGAATTTTACATTCTTTAATAAGATAAATGGAATTTCTGCGAAGTTTTTCGAACAAAACGTACATACAAAATTACGTGCATTTGACTTTGACAAGTAAGGTGTGATTACTTTTAGTATATTTTAGTTTCTGATAACAATTTTAAGAGAGAAAGCATGTTGCAATTTCAAAGCATTTCTGTTCTTGTTTTTGTCAAACTTTTCAATGGTAACAAGGACCATGAAATAAAAACGGGACTAAATTGACAGCAATGTAGTGCTACCAACATAAAAACGGCACTCTACTTGAGACTTTATGGTAGAAACAGGCCTATGAATCAATCTCATTGGTCCAAAAGCCGTAGACCGCGCTACCACAGATAATATCGCATGGTTTGTTAATAATTTTCCTTTGGTTTTTTTTCAAGTGTAAAAGGGACAGACCACTGAGGAACAAGGAGAGACTCTTGTCAACCCACTGTCGACTTGTCACTAGAACGTTCTTTCTTTTTCTCTTCGCGCGCTTTTGGTGAACGTTTGAGAAAATTATTTTTGTGATATTTTTGTAATAAAAAGCGAATATAATCATTTAAAACATTATTTTTCGTTCTGCTTCTGTTAACTAATCAAGGTATGTAAACAATTTACGCTAAACGGGTATGGTTATGCAAAGTGCAACGTTGTGTTTATTAGCTTATTAATTAAATCGTCTTGTTCAGTTTTAGGTATTAAATTTCATTAAAATGCCAATACATCATTGTTGCGTGGAAGGATGCAGTTCTAGAAAACCGGCCGTGAAGCTTTTTAATTTGCCCGCCAACGATGGACTTCGAGAAATTTGGTTACGATTTCTTATACCAAGGAGTCCATCGCTACAGAACTTGTCGAGAGACGTGCTCGTCTCAAAAAAGGTAATTACCTACATGCCTAACAAGCCAGGACTTGAGGTAGCCTTCGTAAGTTTACTGCAACCGTACCTGCATAACTCTGAGACTAGTCCATAGCACCTACTGTCATACATAGCCAATGGGAAATCTCACTTGTGATCAATCCTGATGTATTATGTGCTGAGGAATAATACTAAAATTAACCTGCCCGCTTCATCATCAATGATGATGAAGCAGGCAGGTTAAAATCATCATCATCATTAGCCAAAAGGTGTTCACTGCTCCCCCAAGGATTTCCACACCGACTGGTATAGGACCAGTCGCTGCTCGCATCCAGTGGCTTCCCGCAATCTTCACCAGGTCATCGGTCCACTGAGTTGGAGGCCTGCCCACACTGCATCTTCCGGTGTGCAGGTGCCACCTTTTGTAATCTCCCTTGCCTATGTATTTTGATTTTCCCTATGATAACTTTGTACACCTATCTTTATCTGTTGTCATATTTGCAACTTTCAAATAAATAAGTGTAGCTATTTTGTAGACTACATATGAAGTAAGTTTTTAGGGTTGCTAAACTTAGATTTTATTTATTATTTTCATTATTAGATTTTTACAGTTCTGTATCTCAAAATGAAAAAGGAGCTCTATAGGATCACTTGTGTCTGTTTGTCTGTCAATTTGAATCTACTGGACTGATTAAATTTGTATGAATAAAGATATGTGTGACTCAAATGTATGTTACCTAAATAAAAATATGATATAAATGAATTTGAGTCCTACCTAAATAAATCAGGAAAAACGTTTGCAAGTTGTACCATATATCAAATAAAATGGTTTACTCTGAAACTACTAAGCCAGAAAATAGTTCTTTACTCACAGATTAGGAAAACCTATAAGAAGCCTTTGGTCTAAAATATGGTTTGATTGTACAGAACCGTACATGAATCAGACACTTGACAGACACTTTTAACTGTAATATATTGTGTTAGATAATCTTTATTTAATTTAATTGTCTGTTATTTTAGGTATGCAAGCTGCATTTTGAGCCAAAATACCTAACTGGAACTGGTGATAAAAGAAAAAGACTTGCTTGTCCCACTCTATTTTCAGATGAAGAAATTCATAGACGCCAGCCATCTACTCCAATCCAAATTTGTAAGTACTATTGTTTGTTATTGCATAGTTTGTATCTACTCGTACTACTTTTATAAAAAAAGGAATGCTGGTTTTGTAGTAATATAAAAAGAAGAAAAGAGAAGATCGACCGAAATAACAGGGGATGAAACTGTAAATAAGAAACTTATTTTAAATAAAAAGACAAAAAATAAGTAATTAACTAATAAAGGAGAGAGAAAGAAAGAGCTCAATGTTATTTGCCAAAATCAAATCGTTGATAATGTAAATGAGAGGATAAGACTAGTTTGTATTTTGTATGTCACAATATATTTGTACTATTTTATATAGAGACAGACTTCCAATATTCTTAGCTAGGACACGTCGATTTCTAGTTTATAGTAGTAATCATAATGACTGGTCAAACCTTTATTTGTAATTTTATTCAAACGGACACTTACCTATATGTAAAAATTTTCACCAATCAATATAATATTTGCATACATTAAATTTTCAATTTCAGCATTCGAAAATATAGAAGAAGACCACAATTACTCTCTAGGATTATCAAAGAGTATTGCTGGACCAGGATCACATCAGCATTCCCAATATGAAAGTAAGTCATTATGAAAACTATACTTAAAAGGTATTGAATTAAAACAAATAATAATTTACTTTTTTGGTTATTTTGTTACATTTTTTTATTGCAAGTTTGATGTGTTTCTGATAAATTGGTATTGTTATTTTATTATTATGTTGATGGGCTCATTGGGAGGTTTGTTTATTAGGAAAGTTACCTATGTCTTACATTATACAGGGTGGCCGGGAGAGTGACGTCCAAAGATAAAATTTAGGTGCCTCGTATACAGGGGTATCCTAATCACCCACATGTATATTCGCGATTTTTCGTAGTTTTCGAGTTAAGATTTTTTTAAAGAAATTTTTGAAAAAATTCAACTGTAACAGCTATTTTATTTTTGAAAAGAGCAAGTTTTATTAAAAACTAGCTTTTGCCTGCGGCTCCACCCATGTGGATGTCGCTTAATGACTGTCTTAAGTGAACACAGTGTTATTATAAAATAATTATTTCAGTTGAAGACATGTTGCGCCTCAAATACATCAACAATGATCACACCTATGCTCTGAATTCTAAAAACAGTATTGTAATAAAACCTGATGAAAGCGGTAAAGCCATATTTAATTTTTGCTTTAAAATTTTTCTGTAGTCTGCTACTTAGTAGTTTTACTGTAGTGAGTAGCTGTTTAAACATTTAGACTACACCTTTTAAACTTTTTAGAATCACAATTGACAACATTTCATTTTCCATGTAATTTTTCATGTAGGTATTATTTTGTATGAAAATCATCAATGAAATATCCATTTTTTATGTAGTATATTTCTGTATGAAGTTGTAGAGAAATGTTTACAATATGTGAGAGAACTTTTTTAACTGGTCTAAATGAGGAAGCCCAATAATCAATTCAAAGTTTAAATAAAGCAACATCGTAAGATATACAGGAAAATGGTTTTTAACTAACTTGTTTTTTTGTTGTGCTGTAACCTGAGGCTGTAACGAACACTGGTCAAGTGTGAGTTATTCTTGTAATGAATAAAAAAATCACTAACATTTTCTCAAAATCTCCCAGTTAAAAAACCTCAGTATATTATGAATTATGTAGCTAGTAGAATATGTTATTGGCCTCTTTAAAAAAATATATTAAGTATAATTTGTATGTTTTCAGGATCTACTATTCACACTTCACCCGCCACCGCAGATGCAAATTCAACTCCATCAACTAGTGGAGCCACATATAGAATTTCGTCTTCTGAAGGTCTGGGTAAGTTTAAAATTTACATTATACAGTAAATTTTCTAGACCCAATTTTTAGGGTTCCATAGTCAGAAAGGAATCCTTATAGTTTCACCTGTCTGTCTGTCCACGGCCTAACTCAGAGACTATTAGTACTACAGAGCTGTAATTTGGCAAGGATGTACATATTAATCACACCGACAAAGAGGTAAAATAAAATCTCCACTTGTTACTTATACTAATTTTGCTATTTGACTTTTTTTTGGGCACTATTAAAACTTCTTGGAAATACAATAAACCCGAGGATCTTCTTTAAATAAACTTACATTAAAAAAAATGACAAAGTTAAGTTAGTCGCTCAGTCCCAAGTTGAACTTGTTTTTTTTAGTACCTACCTGCGATGCGTCATCTACGTTAAATAAAATAATATACTATATTTTGAATATATCTAAATTAATTGATATTCAGTTATAAATAAATTCTTAACAATCTTCCCATCTTGTTTTTAAGCTGGGCATTCACTTGCAGTAGTAATCTAATGTTCTGTTTAAAAATATTGCAGATCCTCTTATCAAGGAGCCTGTTGCGTCATCGCCGCGAACATTTGACAAGCCGTCAACTACAGACGCTACAGGTTTGTTAATTGGGATACTTTTTGGTATTCAGTGTATTTACATCCAAGTATTCTGCGCATCGGTATCGGCATGAAATCACAACCCATCATCGAAGGCTTTCATCTGTCTACTACACCCTTAGAGTATTAATACCGAATTTTCGATTTAAAAAAAATACAAAATGTTAAAATTGTTACCATTTATCTACCTTATGCGGTTCGCGCAATAAATGATCGCTCAATCCTGATGGTTCATATTTCGTAAACACTGGAGTTGACTACAGCCCCACAACCTCAACCAATTGGGCCTCAACAATTAGCCACTGAATGTATATTGTATATAGAATAGAGTATGGCTTAATCAAACCTAGATGAAACCCGTGCCTCATCAGTTGTGATAGAATGCGTTGTTAGTTTAACATAAAATATTCCAATTAAATATAAACCTAAATATAAAAAGCGGTCGTGGCTCAGTGCGGCTTGCGTGGTCGCATCGATCAAGCAGGTTAACTTACAACAGACACGGTCATAACCTGGATGGTTTTGACTGTTAGTGGCATTTATCTCGACCGTTTCCGTGCTTCGCAAGGCACGTTAAGCCGTTGGTGCCGGCTGCTATCGCTAGCAGTCGTTAAGCCATGTCAGAGGCCTTATAGGCGGCTTGAAAACTTCTGACACTGGGGTTGGCCACTAGCCCCAACAACCTCCACCAATCCGGACTTGGCCCCCGTGTGTGGAGTATGGCCTAAACCTTCCCGAGTTATGGGAAGAGACCCGTGCCCCTGCAGTGGGGACATAATGGGTTGTTAACAAACAAATATAAACCTTATATTATGTACCTATATAAATATGAATTGTAGATATTAATCATGATTACAGATGCCATTTCTCATACCTGTGCCATGCCGTCTTCTGCTGTTGGATACCCGTCATCTTCAGGCTCTATAAGTGAGTGATTTATGTTATGGCGCTTACTTTTTTACCTGCTTGTCAAAAATAGAGGTTGACCATCTTTGTTTAAAATAAAAGAGTCTAGCAGGTGTGAGCATTATTTACTGTCTGTATATACAGGGTGTAAGGGACAGGTTTCCGAAAACTTTAAGGGCTTGCTCAGTAGACGAAACTGAACAACTTTCCACAATTTTTTTTTTCAGGAAACGAAAAAAGAAATCGGCTTCTCCATACAACCTGTCCATTCAAGTTTATAATTTTGTATGGAGAAGCCAATTTTTTTTCGTTTCCTGAAAAAAATTCTTGTGAAAATGAAAATATTTTATTCGAAGTAGGTAGCAGTGTACACTTTTCGAACGTCATTCTTTTATCTACCTAATACGAGGTTCCTGCCACTCGGAACTCGTATACCCGCCGTTTCGGGAAGTGTTTGCGGAGTGAGAAGACACTGAGGGCCCTAAAAAAACTCCCTCCAACACATTAAAAAAAAAAGTCTTACATTCTATTACATCTTAATGCTATATAAATGAATTATACAATGTCATGTCTGTAAATAAAATATACAAAAATAAGAATAAAGTAAAAACAATAAAGAAAGAAAGGATTCAAGACATAAAAGTAAAAAGTAAAAATTGTGGAAATTTATTCAGTTTCGTCTACTGAGCAAGCCCTTAAAGTTTTCGGAAACCTGTCCCTTACACCCTGTATATGTTTCACTAATGCATGTATTAGTTATTAATGTCGTACTTTAATACTTTGTTAATACTTTCTAACTAGCTGTTTCGTCCACGGCTTCGCCCCACGTGGATATAGTTTTTGTGATTATCGTTGACGGACCACAGTGCAGCCTTAAAAGTTTTTTGGGGTAAAAGTATACTACGTTGTTCCCCGCCATCTGCCGAAGCTTTTTGCCAATGAAATCATTTGAGTAATTATAGCAATAAATACCTTTATTTTTGGGGTTCCCTTGTAATTCTCGAGGGAATTCAATATTATTTCAGAATAAAATGTACCCTATTTGACTGCCCTACTGCATTATATCATGACCCTCCCACCTGTCAGCATCATACTTTCATAGTGTAAAGCATAAACCGTGAAGTCACATCGTAGTAACTTTTTGTGTCGAGCATTTTCGGCTCCTGCTTTGCGACGTAGGTACGTACATACTTTTATAGTCAAACTGAGTAAATAATGTTGATAACTAAAAATGGTTTTCTCAGATGTTTTAATTTTTAATCATCAATCAATATATACAGGGTGTAAGAGACAGGTCTCCGAAAACTTTAAGGGCTTGCTCAGTAGACGAAACTGAATAAATTTCCACAAGAATTTTTTCAGTAATATAAAATAATGGGGGGGCTCAGCCCTGTGATAATGACATTGAGGGGGGGGGCTCGGGCACCCCCAGGCCCTATGGAGTCTGCGCCAGTGGACATAGTGACAATAACTCGGAATCGAACCGGCTCGGCGGGATTTCAAATACCTATACAGGGTTATTTTGTACCCCCCACCAAAACTTCACTCATGAAACTGAGCAACTTTCCCCAAATAACCAATGGTCAATTCGCAAAAAAGGGTTCCCAGGGTTCGAAGTGACAATTATCACTGATGATAATTATCTTGATAATAATAAAAATCATAAAAACAATACAATTTAATAAATTGTTAAGCTATTATGTCGCTTTACTTAAGTTTACTTGTATCCAAATGTGATTTTCCACTTTCGTGCATGTTATAATGAGTTAAATATCAAAGAGCCCTCCGGTACTTTCATAGGCGAAGTCCTCCCGTGAAGATTCTGATGACACCATATGATAGTACACCTCAAGCAGAATCAATTTCTCAACAGGACCATCCCTCTATTTTTTTATAGATTTAGAGCTATAGGGTCAAGTATGTCTAAAAAACCATAGCATCTTTCTTAACTTTGGAAAGAGGTTCAATTATGGAGACTGCGGAACTTAACTAAGAGTCCAAAGCTGCACAAAAAAATATTTGCTTCAAGTCACGACAATCGCACCATCAACATCTTTTTTAGATCACAAAAAGTAAAAAATAAAAACTCAATAAAATTGTGTCTTATTCATGTCATGCGACACCGTAAAAATGTGTTGTTAGGTATTTAATGTGCTTTCAAATGTTATATTTTTCATCAATATTCGTATGGGGGAACATGGTAGAAAAACGAATCAAAAGTCAAGGATCACCCATGATGGGTAATTGACACATTTTTAATTATTTACGCCAATAATTTACCCTTTGTATCGCATAAAATTTTATGTCATAATTGCCTATGGCATAACAAGGCATAAAAATCTTGCGCAGAAATATAAATCTGCCTAATCGTAATTCTGCATAATTATTATTCCCCCTAAACTTTGAAAGTAATAAACAATAATTTTCTAAATTAGAAATGACTAAACAATAATTGTCCTAGTTGAAAATTGCATAAATATACTTTTGACTAAATAATAAATGACTTAAATAGTAATTGACATAACTGAAAAGTTCATAATTTTAATTAGGCCTAAATATTAAAAGCCCTAATTACACGGAATATGGGAGTCCTAAATTAATGCGGGAGCGAACGAAGCGAGCTCGGGAATTCGGAGCACCCCGATACGGATAATTCAGGTTCGGAGACAGTGTTAGGTTTGATTGATAAAACATCCACAGATCGACTGCTTGCTTGCATGTTTGGTTGCTTGCATGCTTGCATGCTTCCATGCTTGTTTGCCTGCTTGCTTGCATGCTTCCTTGCTTGCGTGCTTGCATGCTTGATTGAATGCTTCCCTTCCTAGCAATCTTAGGTAAGTTGCTACTTACCACTAGCAACCTTAGGTAGGTTGCTACTCACCACTACCCTGTACCACAGATTTTATAATACTAACGTACAGATACCTCATGTCATACAACGAAATGCGACTGCCGTAACTCGGGCTATTCTTCGGGCTATTTTTTTCACTCATTGAGAACTACCGCTACTGGCGACATCTAGAGCGCGGGCTATAAATGAAGACATTCTGGTTGCTTATCTGCACCTTCATTTGCTTTTATGATTTTTTTTGCACATAACCTACTAGTATTATATTATCTGTGATATTACTAAACAAAAATACATAATTTAAAATATGAAAAACAAAACGTAAACCACCTATTACGTTTTTCAATCGTATTGTATTAGCGCCATCTATCAATTCACGCTATAAACTGGTTCTCAACTAGTACGTGTCATTACTCAACTCTGACAAGTTAAGGCGAAAGTAGTTTTGATATGCATCGCCGTCATCAGATAATTTGTAGTAATTGATAATAAAGTGCATTATCAGCCTTTGTCATACTTTTTGTTTATTACAATAATCAAAACACTTATTTTTAGCAATTTAATGGGTTTTTTCTTCGTTTTGCATGAACTTCGATTACAAATCGATACTTGTCGTGCCATCTATTGACATTTTAATGAACTAAGGTTTTCGTTGTATGCAATGAGACCCCGTGCCTGTACTATACTGATTCTTACAACCTACGCTATAAGTAGTTAATGAAGTTAAAAATAAATAAAACAAGGTAATTATAATCAATGGAAAGGAAGAAAGGAAGGCAACCTAACTCATTTTTTCAATTTCAATTTCAAGTTTGATATGCTATAATATTATTAGGAAATTTAATATTATGCAACTTTATAGTTAGGGACATTTCTAATTATTCCAAGTAATATTATGCTCATAAATTTTAGGAAAACATAAATATGCGCAAATTTTTTTATGCCAAAATATTTTATGCACAATAATGTTATGCAAAGGCCAAATAGTCATAAAAAAGTTATGCTATGTTATAGAGACCCGATGATAGTCTTTCCAAAGTCGAGAAAGATGCTATGATTTTTAGACCTACTTGACCGTATAGCTCAAAACCTATAAGAAATAGAGGGATGGTCCTGTTGAGACATTGATTCTGTTTGAGGTGTACTATCATATGATACCATGAGAATCTCGTCACGGAGGTAAGGGGGGCTTCGGCTATGGAAGTAACGGAGGGCTCTTTAAAAAAAGGGCACAAAAATTGTATTCAACACACACAATACTTATTTGTATTCAGTTTTATTACTATTATAATGTGATGAAACTATAATCTGTAAAACAAAAATTAGTCATAATATTATGAATCAGTACGAATAATTATCGAATAAATGAGTCTACTAGTTTCAAAAACCGCAATGTCCACAATGAAGAATATTTAGGAACTTATTTTTTTCTTACATAGTTATGGTCAGAGGATAGCCGTAGTCATATGCTACTTTATCCTCAGGGATAAACAAACCCTAAATTACATACTTAGCATACAACAGCAGCTATCCTCTGAACATGTAAATAAGAAAAAAATAATTAAAAATAATTTCCTAAATATTTTTCATTGTGGACATTGCTGTTTTTGAAACTAGTAGACTCAAATATCAGAGAATTATCTGATAATTGGACGTAGTTTAGCAGAAAGGACTCAATCCACAAACCTTTATTAGTGGATTAAGTACTTTAAGGTTTGTGGATAGAGTCCTTTCTGCTAAACTACGTTCAATTGTCATGATTATTATCAAAGAAAATAAATATTTTGATAATTACGTACCCTGGGTATCTCTATACAAAATAGGCCGATCACGTGATCTTGGTATGAAAGGTCAAAATTTTTTTTGTGAAAAACTGTGAAGTTTTGGTGGGGGGTCCAAAAATAACCCTGTATGTAATGCAATAAAAAACTTCTTGAAACTTACTCTTACCCACCTAAAAAAAAAAGAAAATCGAAAACACAATACAAAGAATTTGTATTCACCTACTTAAAAACTAAAACGATTCACCTTTGTTTCAGAGTGCACCTCTACTCCGGCGAATCCTATAACACAATCTCGTCCCATACCATCCGCAAGGTCTTCAGATTGGACAGGTAAGGAATTTGAAATACTTAAATCTCTATAAATCAGATTCGAAAAATGATGCGGGAAATGAAAAGTTTCTGTATTGCCCCTTCTTAGTAAAGTCTTTAAAAAAAAATGCAACACTTTAATTTAAACCAACTTCTGCATAACCAACAATTTGGCTTCCGTAAAAGGTCGATCAACTACCGATGCAGGAGTAGCACTTACACAAGATGCAATAGAAGTTTTTTGTGATTTATTTAAAAAAATAACCCTTCACGGGACCGGACAGACCGGGACCTTCGAGAACATCTATGCATACGAGCATACAAAAAAGCAAAAACATGGATACACAATACAAAAACTACACATATAACGTAGGAGTTGTAAATGGGTTCGAGTTCTTTTTTGAGTCTTAAAAAAACAATTCACTTTTCCAGGTTCTAATGTTGATGACTTCGGGAAGCATTTGGTGACTGAACAAAAACCATCTTCATCGGGAGTTACAAGTGCGTATTGCTACTTATATTAGCTGAGTTTATCTTTACTATTACGTAAGTATCACGAAATAAAACCGAACAAGTGTCGGTACTTTTTAAACTGCTAACAAGGCATACGGTATGGTTTTACGACAACCATCTTGTGGTAGTAGTCGACACCAACGGCTTAATATATCTTGCGAAGTAACGGAAACGGTCGAGATAGATGACACTATTTTTTAATGATAATGACACTTGGATTATTTCTTCGACAAAATTATATTAAGGCCATCTTTCCCCAAAATTACGTTTTTTTGAACAGTTTTGACGTGAAACTATAGAAGTTTCAAGTCTGAAAAAAATAATCGTTATTTTTGACTATATTTCCTAAGATCATAGGCCATCCGAAATACGATTCATTAATTTCGGCTCGATAGAAAAAAAATCCAAAGATGGATCTACCGCTATTTAAAACCTAAAATAGTTTCCAGTATATCAAAAGAAAAAAAATTAAAATTGTATAAAAATGTTGGTTTCGACGATATGAAAAAAACTAAGCCATTAGTTTTAACACTTTCATTCAGAAAAAAACCAAAATAATCAAAAACGTAAATAATTCGTGTGGCGCGTGCGGGTGGGACTTCCATTTAGTACTGCGCAGATGGATGCGCAGTAGCTTGGGGTAAGATGGCCTCCTACGTAAAGAAAAAAATGATTTTAAGTCAAATCCCTCCAGGTTATGTCTGTATCTGTACTTAAAGTAGTGTAACGTGCGTGTTGATCGACGACGAAACAACATAGGCCGTACTGAGCCACGACTGCTCAATTTAGTAATTAATTGCCACGTGAAAGAACACTATCAGTTACTCATATGATTAAAGTTAGTATCTGCGTCATTTATTTACAGATGCGCCGAATAAATCTTCAAGGGATCGGATTGTGAAGAGCATTAGCAACCTTACTCCTAAATGCAAAAGGATCTATAATAAATGTGTTCAGATTATTAAATCGAAACGCCGCCTTTTGTATAACTACAGCGAGAAACTGGAAAAAGCCCGAGAATTGAGCGAACAATCTTCGTTTGATGCTTTGATGCAAACGATGACGCCTCAGGCGAAAACTTTTATCCGCATGCAGATAAACTTGGCCAACAAACACATTAAAAGAAGACGGTTCACAACTGAGGAGAAACTGCTGGCACTGTCCTTGGCGAAACAAAGTCCCAAGGGGTATAAATTACTGTATAAAATGTTCATCCTGCCTTCTAGGAGAACTCTGAACAAATTTACACAAAACATCCGCTTTAAGCCTGGAGTTAATAAAAATATTATTGCTCAACTAAGGGAAAGCGTAAAAAATTGGGATCCAATCAAAAAAACTTGTTCCGTTGTTTTTGACGAAGTTGCGTTGAGCCCGCAACTAACATTCGTAGAGTCAGAGGATCGCATCGATGGATTCGTGAATTATGGCAACGATAGTGAACAGAACTTGTGCGACCATGCTCTGGTATTCATGGTGCGAGGAATTTGTTCCTCGTGGAGACAACCACTGGCATACTACTTATGTGAGGGTGCCACGCCTTCTGTCAAACTCAAAACTATTTTGAAGGTATGGATTTGTTTGTGAAAGTTTTCACTGTAATACGAATCAAAATATTGCAGCATATGTCGTAAAAGCCCAGTCAAAATTCAAGTACATAATTTATTCTAATAATAATTCTAATAATATCTGGGACAAATCACATACGGTCACTGGCCCCAAACTAGGATTCCCTATACTATGGGAACTAGAGACTGATTACTTACACATATATTTCAAATACATACATATATAGATATAAATACACCCAGACTCAGAGCAAACAATTCTGCTCATCACAGAAAAGTTTGCCCTGTGTGGGGATCGAACCCACGACTCTCGGATCAGTGGTCAGGAGCGCTGACCACTTAGCCACCGAGTCAATCATATTTAGAAACTTGTTATTTTGTTACTCAAATACAGGATGTGGTGGAAGCAGTCGTGAACACAGGATTAGACCCAAAAGCCCTTGTTTGTGATCAGGGGTCAAATTTCCAAGCATGTATCAACAGTTTGCGTGCTGATACAAGAAGACACAATTTATTGAATAACGAATCATTGCTTCCAGGTTAGGTTCCGCACTTGATGTATAAACAATATTGGATTCAACTAAGAATTATGTAATTATAGTAATGAGATCATTTTTCAGCTTCAACATAATAATAATTTGATTATTCTTTCAGATAATCAAGTTATAGTCAGTGGACAAGTGCTTAACATTGTTTATGACCCTCCACATCTCATAAAGGGCATACGGAACAATTTTCTTACGAAAGACATGCTATTCTGCGGTAAAATTGCGAAATGGCAAGATATAATTGATGCGTACAAAACAGACTGCGATTTGGGGGAGATTAGAATGGTTCGGAAATTGACTGACGAGCACGTCATACCTTCGAAAATAAAAAAAATGAAAGTGAAGAATGCCACACAGGCTCTGAGCGAACAGACGGCTGGGTTGTTATGTTTTTGCTCAAAATTCTGTAAGTAGTATTTATAGACGACATTCATGTTCCCGGATTTATCTGGTACTCTACTGACTCGCGCAGTCTGTAACTACTACTGCTGTGGGATGGATAGCAGTAATTGGCCTTCATCTTATAACTACTTGTTTTACATTTATAATGTAATGTGGCCATTGTTATCCGAAATAAATAAGAAATTAAATTAAAAAACTGCTAGTCTGACTGCAACTGCTGGTCGTGAGATTGATTCTTATCATGGTCAAGTCTCCTAGTTTTGTAGTACATGTGTACCTAATATTATTTTAATATTTTCAGCTGCAGACGATAGCGGAAAGCCTGTGAGCAAAACTATGAAGAATACGTCCGATGCGGTGCTTTTCTTCGACAAGCTCTTCGACAGCGTGAACGGCTCGCGAAGCGGCGCGACTCCGGGAAAAATGAGAGGTCCCGTCAAGGAAGTAAATGGTAATTCTAAACACGTGACATTTTGGGAAGATGCCATTAAAGTTTTAGAGAACATTTATTATATAGACTCTATGAATCAGAGCATTTCTGTCGGGGGGTTGATAAAAAAAAGTGTCCCTAGTTTAAAAAATTGGGTCGTCACATTGAAAAGTTTTATTAGTATATGGGGTGAGTTGAAACAAAAGGGTGTCAAATTTTTTTACTCCCGTAATTTAAATCAAGACCCTTTAGAAAACTTTTTTGGCAGGATCAGGGCATTCAATTACCGTAATAATAATCCCACCCCATACCACTTTACGTGTACCATTAAATCTCTCGTCCTTAACAATATACTGGGTCCTCATTCTCCCGGCTCTAATTGCGAGGACGATGTAGGAGAAGTAGTCCTAAAATCAGGATTACTGCTTAACACTGAGGAACTAGATTCTGCCGGGAGTGTTAACTCGGTTTCAGAGCCTCCCCCTGCCGCCGGTGCTGCCGCCGCCGCCGCCGCCGCCGCGCCGGTCTCCCACATGGCTGCGCCGGCCACCCCGGCGCCGGCTGCCCCGACTGCCCCGGCAGTGGCGACGGTGGCGGCGGCGCGCCGCGAGAAGATCAACGTGCAAGCTTCTGCTTTTACGGCTGGCTATGTAACTAGGAGACTTATACGAGCCAACCCTTGCAAAGATTGTAAAAAGACTTTGCTAACTAATGAAATTGGCGAAATTCACGACTGGATCAGCCAAAGGGAAAGGCGTCTCCTTAGAGGTAGGAACCTTAAATACCCCAACGAATCATTTATTTGTCTTTTCCGAAAACTCGTAAAATTCATTAATCAATATTTGGACAATTATGCACACAAAGGAGACGTTACTAAAACTATCCGAGCGGATTTCATAAAAGACGCTGATGTTGATTGGCTAGGCTGTAGTCAACATCACAACGAAGTACTGAACCATTTTATGACACTGGTCTGTAGAGTTCAAATTCATAACTGGTGTAACACCTTAAATAAGATACTTAGGGGTATGTTTTCTGAAAAGATAACCACGAATATTACAAGAATGCAAAGTCTGGCCCTCAAAAAGTATAAGTCTACTAGAACTAAAAAATGATGTGTAATTTAAGCTTTATGTAATAGGAGTTGTATATTTTTCTATTCATATATATTAATTTATTTCCGAGAATTCTACTGACATGGATTTTGATGATCCTTCATTGAATAGGCACTTCCTGTCACGTGTTAATTGTAAATATTTCATATAAATGAATGTGCTTTGATGGAAATGATGTTCTTTTAAAATAATGTCACTGTTGTATTGTTTCTGTACATTTATAAATAATTTTCTTGTATAAATTGTTTAAATATTAAATTACTGTAAATATTCCTATCATTGATTAATACCTAGTAATTGTAAATTAGGTAGGTAATTAATTATTGTAATTTTGTGAGCTGAAAATGTTATTCTTTTATCGCTTGCATAGTGTAGATCTTATATAGAAAAGTCCAATACTTTATGAATCTGTACATAACTGTAAAATATTAAGATTTACATTAGGTTTCTATAGGTGTAAATAAGTTAAAAATAAAATAAATTTTAGCAGTAACTATAAATCAGGATTGTTTACAGGAATTATGTAATAGCGTAAACTACTTATTTAAGAAAATGTGTTGGATGAAGTTTCTTTAGGACCTGACGTTTCATCTCCCTTCGCGAATAGTTCCCGAAACGTGGGGGGTATACATGTACTTGTAAAATCATGTCGTTGTTATATTATTTCTGTACATAACTATACATTATTTGCTTTTCATAATAATTCATTCATTATTTGAATATTTATTACATTACTGTAAATATTCTTAACATTGACCTATTACATTAAACCTATTTAATAATTTTAAAGTAGAATACTATGTTTTAGGTAGGTAATTTATTAATTTTCTGAACTGAAAAAATATGGTTATTTTTATATCATTTGCATAGTATAAGATATATTTATCTTATATAGATAGACTGGAGTGCAATAGTTTATTAAACTACATAAATATTTGCAAAAATACATTAATTTTCTGTATGTTTAAATAAATTAAAATACCTATATTTTCGAACTTTAAGTCAGGGTTGTTTACAAGAATTGTGATAGAATGTGAGACATATTTAAAAAAATGTGTTTGAGGAAGTTTCTTTGGGACCTCACGTTTCTTCCTCCGTAAACAGTTCCCGAAATGTTAGGTATACTAGTTCCAAGTTGTAGGAACTATGTATTAGGTAAACTAAGGAATGACATTTGATAAAATATACAATGCTACCTACTTCGAATAAACATGCTTTTGCTTTAATTTGTTTCTTTGAGGTTTACTTCGTGTATCGTTCAAAATGACTGGTACAATTTCAATATTATAGAAACTTATTTTATAAATAAAAATAATTATATTTCCAACTTTTGTTTTATTTCACAAGACTACAACAAGTCACTCTGTAAGCTTGTTGATAGTCTTGCTTTGAAAATTTCTGAAAAATATATTTTATTGTATATCTTCAATAAAAGTAGGGACGGCTCTATTATCGACAAAATGTCGATATCTATTTATCGACCTGTGGGCAACACTAGTTAACCTTGTACAGCAGCGCCACCACGTCAGGAACGGCACAAACCGGCGTTTCTCTATGATCTGATTGGTTGTTCGGCTGATTCCTATCTGTCCTTTAGGACATATTCTACTTCATCTATGGGTAGAAATGCTAATATGCAGCTGGTAACCCAAAATAAAAAAATAAAAAACACATAATACCAACTTTGAGAAAATTATCACTGACGGTCGAACAAAACGTAAACATTGATGTTTCTGTTGATTTTCAGCAATATTACCCTAAAACATGTCTTGTTCAGTTTGATATAGTGAAATAAATGGTTTTGGTGCATTATAGTCTTAAGAATGGCGAAGCAAGAAGCGAAGATCAAACCAGAGGGTAAGTCAAAGACTTGGTCTTACATTGCTCATCTTTTGATTTCCCCGAGACTTTTAAATAGGTATTTCTCAGGATGTGCAAATCATTTAAATATATTGACAATCTCCATGATTTTATTACGTTTCACATAAGATTGCTACGACGAAATCTTAGTTCCAGGTCCAGGTGAAAATCATAACCTCAAATCTCGTTATTATTTCTGATCGGATAGGCACAGTCCTCTTATGTGCAGGCCTCAGAATACAGAACCGTTTGTTCTGTATTCTGAGGTGCAGGCCAACCCCTCTAAAACTGACTTGGAATTGACAGTGGAATGCACATTATTTCTGTTGGGTGTGTAGTGATAATTATTTGTTTGTAAACTCTTTATTGTAATCAAAAACAAAGTACAATACATCAATCAAAGTAACAGGAAAAATATACAAGGGCGGACTTATCTCTTAGGGGATCTCTTCCAGTCTACCTTAGAATGTAGAAAGTAAAGAAGAAAGACACCACACCACGAAAGAGAAGTTATTCTCCAGTGGAGACTTATTGTCATTTTATTTCAAATACAGCTAAACTTTCTGTCTAAATAATTAGTACATATTTACATAATTTCTTTTTAGACTTTCACAACCATGAACGTCTGTTCCATACACATGACTGTTCTGCATACAATGAAAGCGTCCACCTTTGACCCTCAACGTCACAAGTGTATCGCTATCAATAAATACATCGGTCAGTAATCTGTACAATTGGTTTTAATTAACCACAATTTGACAGAATGTAGAACAAATCAACAATATTTTTTAAATTTAAGAACTGAAACTAATAAGAATCTATTAGAAAGAAAATCTACTATTATAATATGGGTGGGATAGTTGCAGTAATATCATTCAAATCAACCTAAAGATAATATATCTAATAATAATAATGTCTGGGACAAATCACACAAACTAGGATTCCCTGTATCTTGGGAACCAGAGACTAATATACATACACATATACTCTTTAAATACAAACATATATAGATGTAATACACCCAGACTCAGAGCAAACAATTCTGCTCATCACAGAAAAGTTTGCCCTGTGTGGGGAGCGAACCCACGACTCTCGGATCAGAGGTCAGGATCGCTAACCACTTAGCCACCGAGTCAGATGCACCTGATATAGTCTACTCTTTCTAGCATTAAGGAGCGAGTGGGATAACTGTACCTCCATTTTTCCCTCACTGGTTAAATGGAATGAACCACCTATTTCTAAATGTGAATATCAAAACCAAATTAAATACATATACAGGTGTTAAAAAAAGTGCATTTTAAATTTCAAGGGGTGACTCAGAATCAAGTATAAAATCCAGGAAAAATATTGAAAAATCCACTCATCAAATTTTTTTTTCAGTTTTCCATACAAATTCTTGATTCTCTATTCAGATTTAGTATGAAAAACTGAAAAAAATTTGAAGAGCGGATTTTTTCGATATTTTTCCTTGATTCTATAGTTGATTCTGAGTAGCCCCTTAAAATTTCAAAAGCACTTTTCTTAACACCCTGTATATAACATATATCTCATTTCTAGATGTATATGATGGTTGCGTTGCACACTTAGGTGTAAATCTAAATGCCCTACATGTGACTCCAGGAGATGCTAAGTGCAACACTAGGCAACTGCCGTCTATACCTAGTGGATAAGACTGTTAAATGTGCTATACGATAAGAAGATCAATCCGGACGTGGTCCCTGTGTTTGGAGTATGGCATAACCCCCTTGAGCCCCTTCCCCCTGTAGTGGGGACAATATGAGTTGTTAACCAAGATAGATTTACTAAATTTATTGTCCACACACTAAAAAGTACAATACTAAAGATGCCATGGGATAGTGTGGGAGGGTGGTCTCACTGCTTAAAGCGATTTCCTTCAGATAACTTGGTGCTTGGAAAAGAAAACATGTATAGCTGCATCAAATAATTTGTAAGCTACTTAAAAAGAAACTTTACTAAACATTTAGACACTACACCATATTTGTTAAAAAAAAATGTGCTAAAATGAAAAAATATAATAATTAATTTAGCAGATCCATTTTAAAATTACACTGTATTTTATGGGTATTTTGGTTAATGTAAGCAGACACAAAACCCTATAACCAACTTCAATATTTATCTCTAAATAAGTACCAGTTACGGAACAATTGATTATACAGGGTGTTAAAAAAGTGAGTTTGAAATTTTAAGGGGTTGCTCAGAATCAAGTATAGAAATACAGGAAAAATATTGAGAAAATCCGCTCTTCAAATTCTTTTTTTTTTTTTTCAGTTTCCCATACTAAATCTGAATAGTGAATCAAGAATTTGTATGGGAAATTGAGAAAAAAATTAAAGAGCGGATTTTTAAAATATTTTTCCTGTATTCTATACTTGATTCTGAGTAAGCCCTTAAAATTTCAAATGCACTTTTTTTAACACCCTATATGCATAAATAAGGTTTATTTTAATTTGTAAAACAGTTGAAGTATTGGTGCAGTCCTTGTTAGCAAAGCAATGATACATTTACAAATCCCTTTAGCTATAAGATAACTAACAAAAACTGACATGACTGTTAATATTTCCTAATTTGCCTTATCACATTGGCTCTCGACTATTTTCCCCCCTTATTTTTTAAGGAACCCAACCCATGGCATCGTCATTGTTAGGACGCAGATCTCTTCCCATACCTCAGGAACGTACCATACTCCACCTTCATACTGCATACACAGGGGCTAAGTTCGGATTGATGGAGGTTGTGGAAGATTTCAAGCGACTTCCATCTACCTACCTACCATCAATCTACCATAAATAAAACGCATTCTATATCCATAAATGTAGCAACAAATCATTCATCGAAGCCAATCAATAACTCTTTCTGCATCGTAAAACGATTGAGCCGTCCCACACAAACAAACACACTGACGTACAGACACGCCCCCCCATGTATATTTATGTAACCTCCGTTGACCAGCGTTGACGCATATCTTACGCAAAACGCCTGGAGCGTGTAGTCGGTTCACCTTGGACTTTGGGAATGAGAATAGATAGATGCTTTCTTTATTTTTATTTTTAAATTAAAGTTGTAAAGTCCCCGAAACGAACGAGTCAAGTTCCCGAAACCACAGAATAGATAATAGTCCTAAACGGCGAATACGTATACGAGTTACGAATGGTAGGAACCTCTTATTAGGTAGACAAAATATTATAATAAAAAAAGTACACAAGTCGAAAAGTGTACACTGCTACCTACTTCGAATAAAATATTTTCATTTCATTTCAAAATTAGTGTCTATTTACCCTACTGATCAAGCGAAGCGAATGTTTTTCGCGTGTATAGTATAAAGATGTGTTTATGTATAAGTATCCGTCTTTATTACCGGCAGTAGCTAGAATGGTTTCAGACTAAAAAAGTCCTTATTTCATGGTTTGATGGATTTTGAAGGGCGCGGTGTCCTTATATTGTGACAGTCATCGACTTATATTTGGTGACAAGGCAATGCGAAATGAATAAGTTTTAGGCATTTGAGATTGCGTGTTCCACCATCCACTCCATCGTCGCTTACCATGGGGCGAGATTAGAGTCTAATGCTCACAAATTCTGAATTAAAAAAATGCATTATGCTTAGTGCATTTAAAAGAAACAGTAATTTTAATAGTTACTTACAATATTAGGGACAATGACACGAAAGAAAAACAATTAAAATGTTATTGCTAATAAACGAAGCAAGGTACTTAGGTAGCGCTAGGTTTTAAACAATGTTGAAATCCAAACAACATGCAGGTATCTTAATTAACGTCATTGCAGTGTTTGGATTTTAGAACTTATACATATATTTTTTTATGTGATAGGTGGCAAACGAGCAGACGGATCACCTGATGGTAAGCGATTACCGCCGCCCATAGACACCCGCAACACCAGAGGAGTCATATTTTACCGTAAGGTACATGAACCAACAACAGCACCGGAAGACGCAGTGTAGGCAGGCCTCCCACTCGGTGGACCGATGACCTGGTGAAGGTTGCGGGAAGCCGCTGGATGCGGGCAGTGCAGGCCCGGTCGATGTGGAAATCCTTGGGGGAGGCCTTTTTCCAGCATTGGACGTCTTTCGGCTGATGATGACATGAACCATGCTATCCCCAAGGGATAGACTAGTTGTCTGGTGTTAGCATCACCCGCGGTCATGCGTATGACATTTTTATTAAACACCTACTGATGACGTATGCAATGTGACCATCATACATTACCTACAAATCAGATGTGCAGGTTTCCTGACAATGTTTCCCTTCACACCGTTAAGCAGTAGACTATGTAATGTTTGGTTTTATAGATACTATGTACGAACAAAGTTTTGAACGAACAAACTTATTGGTACAATGGCCAGGATTTGAACCCGAATCTTTTGTAAGGACGACCCAGTCACTACCGCCGCGTGCCACCGACGATGCTTGTGACGCTAATAACCAAAATGTACTAGCAAATTGTGTTGTTACTCCAAATCTAATCTTTGCCAATTGCAAAAAAAAACTGCGAACTCATACTCGTCTCATAGATAAACATTTCATGTTTTTTTTCTGGAGACGCTAAAATTATTTTAGTTTTCTTCGTTGTCTCTGGTGGTGATCATCACACCCAGCGGGATCTTTGTCCAAGGTTTCACGTGATGTTTTGTGTATGTATGATTTCTTAGCATAAAGCACGTGAGACTTATTTTTGTGAACAGACATCTATTTACAATATTTTATTTAAGTAAATACCGAAGGAAAATCGTTTTTTTTCGGTTGTGAGTATGTATGTTTTTTAGCCTTTTAGGTTCGTCTTAATTCTCTAAGTGTAAAAATTGACGGTTTTTGAATAGGGTAAAGTTACTTATTTAAATAACTGCTCATGTTACGTTCTTCTCTAAGAACTTAAACTAGCACCACGCAGTCTAAAGTTAAATTCCATTATAAAAATATTATGAATAAGTAATTATTTGCAAGATCGAAAACAAAGGCTATAAATGCAATCACGTATTTATTTTAAACCTAATAATAAAAGTCTTTTTTTGTCCTTAACATCGGAAATTATTAAATTGTTTACTCGCTTTAGTATGCAATGCAAATGCTAGCAAATCGAGAACCATCTAAAATCTGACAATTGATTTAAGCGTGATTTTATATTGGTGTCGATTCGGTGTATACGATTAAACTTATTTGACAGGGCTAAACTTAATTTAAGAGTCCTGTCCTTGTCTTTTCGATATAGAAAGAAAAAGACAGAGCACCTAAATTAAGTTTAATCGTAAAAACCGAATCGACACCATTATAAGACTCTGCACGTCAAAAGCAAATATTGTATAATATAATACAAATAAAATAGTATTTACATATACCTGTAGAACTATCCACTTGACACCACACTTAAAAGACGGCTTCAAAATATACAGGGTGTAACAAAATTGGTATAGGACCCGTTAATTGGGGATTCTACTCATCGTACTGAACAACGTTTGTTCTGCAACTTTGCTCTAATCGCAAAAAAATTTTGGTCTCTCCATACAAAAACGGCAAAAAATGGCTAAACAGATGATCAATTTGTATGGAGAGTCTAACAATTTTTTTGCGATTTGAGCAAAGTCGTAGAACAAAGTTGTTCAGTGCGATGATAGAATCCCCAGTTAACGGGTCCTACACCAATTTTGTTACATTGGAGTTTCCGTATACTTTGCGGCTTTCTCTCTTATTTTATTTTATATTTCTTAGGAAAACTTACAGCTAAATAATAACTATAAATTACATTAACTATAGGCCAACCTATGCTGTTGACAAGTTTCCACCAATATAATTATGAGGGCAGAGTACATGAATGACATGAATATAAATCATTGCTTGTTATGTTGAATATAATAAATGTTGTAAATTCTAGACACCTGGTAATGGAGGATGTATAAATTTTGATCTTTACTACCAATAAAGAAGGGCCATATCCTTGTGCCTTAGCTTTGTAACTAAAAGATAATAGCTTTATATTGATGTACGTAAAATAAAATGTCCAGTATCTTTTACACATCTTGTTTCCGTATATCCGTTTATTAAATAAACCAAAGACTGACATTGTCTACGTTAACATTTATCATCATCAGCCGAAAGACGTCCGCTGCTGGAGAAAGGCCACCCCCAAGGATTTCCACACCGACCGGTCCTGCGCTGCCCGCATCCAAAGTTTACATGTATAAAATATATGTAGTATACCCAGACACAGAGCAAACAAATTGCTCAGCACAGAAATGTTTGCCCTGTGTGAGAATTAAACCCACGACGCTAAAATCAGAAGTCAAATGCGCTAATTACTGAACCGCTGAATCAGTCAATTCGTAATAGGCATAAAATGAAACCTCAAAACCACACCTTAGAAGAAATATGCAGGATTTCTGTCGTATTAGCAATTTGCCTAACCAATATAAATGTATATCAGCTGAAGGCGCTAAGTATAGCCAAATCGCAATATTCAATTCAAATTCTTGAAGTAATGGTTAAAGCTATCACCATGGAAAAAATATATAACATACTTGAAACAATAAAAAACAAATTGTATTGAACAGAATCATTAAAATCACAGAAAAAATATCCTGTAAACCCTGTATTTTGCATTAATTGCAAATTCTCTCGGAAACACAATATTTGTTTATGTTGAAACCAACACACAAAAATTGGCCAGTTTAATACCTTCAATTTGTATTGAACGGATTTTTTTTAACTTATTTGAAAGCCAAGAAAAGTAATAAAAACATCGAAATCTCGAGAATTTTGCGTTCAGCCTTGACGTAATCGCCGCGACAGTACCCACACTGATCTGAACTTAAAATGATTGGCGTTACGGTCGATATTAAATTATCATGCATCAACCTCCTCAGATTGAGTATACTTCCCGCCTTAATTAGTATAACTTGTCCCATGCCCATAGATAACATTTGCAGTAGCGTATAAGTTTCTTACTTAATATTATAAATGCGAAAGTATGGATGTTGGGTTGTTTGTTTGTTCCGCTTTCACGTCGAAACTACTGAACGGATGTAGGTGAAATTTGGTGGGTAGATAGATCAAATACTGGATTAACACATAGTCTACTTTTTGTTCCTGGAAAATCCATAGTTCCCACCCGTCGGATACTTCAGACAGTCAAAAAACGACATCCACGCGGGCGGAGCCGCGGGCAAAAGCTAGTTGTCAATAATGCACACTACACTAACCCATTAACCTAAAAAGCTAGACTAGCAGGCGCCTCCTGTAGTAAACACCGCCCCAAGCACACGTTGTTTATCCTGGTTCACAGGATACATACATACTTACAAAATATACTCACACACACCTTATTCCTTGGTGGGTGGGCAGAAACCCCGAATCGCCATTCGCTCATGTTCTGTCTAACATACTACTAACTTCCACGGTCATTACTGCTTTATGCTTTCTTCGCTTCCGGGTAATTCTAACTTGACTTTTTTATGTTTCCAAATCTGTTAAAATTAAAACCCAACTGTTATATAAGCATCACACTCGTGGAATTAAGATGATTCGTGTCACGACACTATACAATACATATATCCATCAAATACTTTAGCTAATCCTCCTTTCGCTAATCATTATCAAGACATTCTGTGTCAAGACTATTGCCACCATTTGCGCAATAATCTTAAATCTACGACGCATTTGTGTCCTTGGGGAGCAACTGTTTGCCTGTCCTTGGATCCAAAGGGCAAACGGTCCCCTGAAATACCCTCTGGTAAACTAAAGATTGCATCACAATATCGTCATCCATTATTTTGGTTTCAGTGACATTGTTGGGAAAACAAATCAGTTAATTCTCTGAATGGTTCAATTTACCTTTTCACCTTTCTTAGGTTTATCGATTTTGTAGCATTCAAAAGGGGTAGGGAGACCGGGACGCACCGGACGCTTCATACGAATGTTCGCGTATTGTTTACCTACTACTACTGCCACAGTATAACGACATTATACAGTATGGACACTCCCTGCCGCTCTCTGAAGGTTACCTCACCCCCCTTGTGTGACCGATCTGTGACCATTTGTCAAGAGGTTGGCACAGTTCAAAAACGGTTCCAAAGCACAGTATTATAACCAAATACAATTTTATTTTTTAAAGAAAGAGCTAAGCCTTCTAAGGCTATACAGCCTTGACTGGTGTATACATAGCCTTTTCTTTATTTGTAAAAGTCTAGCTAATAATAAAGAACAATGAGGGCTAATTACATCTCGATTCAACCCTAGAACATCACACACACATTTACATGTGTACAAACATGAATGTCTTTGTAGTAAACAATGTCGCGAAATTTGTATGAAGTGTCCGAGGTGTGGTGTACTACAATACTACATAAAAATATAACATTTATTTTTACATGCATAAATGTGTGTGTAGCAGCAACCCTGTGTAGCATTGCTTGCGCTATCGCTATACCTACAATTTTCATCGCATTGTAATCGCATCTTACAGAAGGTTGCCTTTACAGAAGGGCAGGGGCTTCATTTTTCAATTGATGGAAGACTGCCGCAATCGCTTTTGCGGTAATTGACGATTAGACGTCATTTTTGGCATCTACCAGCCCAGATACACCTGTTAATTTTTTTCGTACAAATATTCACAAGGTGTGAATCTGGGCTGGTGTTAGAAACATTAAGTGTTAACAAAACGCAAATTGGTTTTTTTATTTTATTATCTGTATGGAACGAATGAATCGCTCTCGAAATATAAAATCGTAAGAAGAAACACGTCTTTTTGTTCCTGCACGCCGATAATACCCAAATTATATTTTTCTCATGGTCCTTCTGGCCATTGCGTGCAGGAAAAGTATTTTTAAAGTGTTCGTGCTGCGGATACGTTGGTTATGAGCGACTGCGTCAATTTTCCGCCAATTTCGGTACGACATACTCAAGATTAGTGTTCCCGATTCCTGCGATTCCGAGGGCAAAACTCTGCTCGCACCACAGGAGGAGTCTTGTAAGACTAATATTCGTCTAGTGGACAATTCGCATCAGCGAGCGAGGAAGTCATCCAACATTTGGTCATCAATATCGCCATGTCATCCTCAGGTATTCACACAGCACAACTTGAAGGTCAGTTCAAGTTCAACAAGGTGAGCAAACTTCATTCAGTCACACTTCCGTCCGTTTTCTTCGCACAATTATAAACATTCAAGTGACAGACAGTGAAACAATTTCAGCGTCATTTCAAATAGTGACATCTCTTTCTGTGCTATGGACTTGTGTCAAAAAAAAAAAAAAAAAAAAGGGCTTACCTCGAACAACACACGAACAAAACGCAAAGTGTCAAATTCTACCAATCACGAGCGACTTGACCGAACGAGCGTATTTGAACGAATGAACTTTCTTCTCTTCAATCAATCGTCCATTTGTGATTACGTAACGTCACGGTACAAAATTACAGAAATTACGAACAAAAGTGCGTTATCTAGTGCAAAGTTATACTTAAATCATAATTGGTGCCAGTGCGGTCCTCGACATCGTCGAATTCCTTAGGTTTATAAGCTGCGTAATCGTTTTTTTTAGTTCGCAATACCGTCCAAAATGGAGGGCGACTCCGCAGCGGAGCCCGCTCAAAAGGAAGCGATCAAAAGGCGTCGGTATTACAAAGGGCAAATAACTAAACACAGAAATGCCCTCAATACCGAAAATCTCTCGACAATGTCTATGCAAATGTTGTTGCTGCGCGAAGAAAAAATACGAGACATGTATCGTGAATACGAGCAATTGTGTATTCAAATAAGCGATGATGAAGATCAGTTGCCAACTGATCAGTCTTATTTAGAGTGTTTAGAAATCTTAAAAAAAAATATTGGCGAAAAGAAAAGATGTTCTACTTCGAAAGTTAAATTACCAGATGTAAACATACCTATTTTTGAAGGTAACTACATGGAGTTTAAATCTTTTTATGAAATGTTTTGTGCATTGATAGATCATGACGACTCCATTGAGGATATTCAAAAATTATTTTATTTACGCAGTTATCTGCGCGGGGAACCATTAAGTTTGGTCAAAAACTTACCTTTAGTAGGATCAAGTTATTCCGAAAGTTTGAAAATCCTCAAAGAGCGATATGATAATAAAGCTAAAATTGTTTTTGAACATATATCTCAATTGTTAGACTTATTTCCAATCAGACAACCTAATGTACAAGGATTACGTTCTTTGATTAGTGAGTCAAAGCAGCATGTAGCAGCTTTGAAAAACTTAGGCCAAGAAGTTGATAAATGGGATTCAATCTTAGTGTGTATCCTATCTAGAAAATTAGACCAATTAAACAATAGGGCTTTTCATTTAGAGCGTAACTGCAACTCTGTCCCTACCTTTAATGAATTTATCACATTTCTTGAAGGACGTGCATGTGCACTGGAATCCTCCAGTAGCAATCAACGTGACACAACAGCTCAAAAAGATTATTACAAGAAATCGGTTCCTCCAGGAAATTCTTCTCGAGCGACCAATGTTGCTATAACTATGCAGTGCCACTTCTGCGGTAAGTCAGATCATAAATTATTTAATTGCCCAAAATTCACCCTAGCCTCGACACAAGAACGCCTTGATTTTGTAAAAAAGAAACAATTGTGTAACATTTGTCTTAATACTCACAAAAATAAATGCAAATTTTATTTCAAATGTCAACTTTGCAAACAAAAACATAATACGCTTTTGCACGTTGACAATGATGATCAGCAAGGAGAGTCCGTTACATTATTAACGAATAATAATAATCAAATTTTATTACCTACTGCCAAAGTTAAAATAATATGTAAAGATGGCAGCGAACTGGTTGTGAAGGCTCTTCTCGATTCTGCAAGTCAGTCATCATTTATCACAAGTAATATTTCCAAAAAAGTAGGTTTGCCTTTGCTGCCTAATCAAACAGGGGTAATTGGCATAGCCCACACAGAGAAAAACATAAAAAATTCTATGCAGCTGGATATTTTTTCCTGTACTTACCCATTCAAAATTAATGTAAACTGTCTCATTGTAGATAAAATTACTACAAAATTGCCTCAAAATCAGTTCAACATTAAAAATATTAAAATACCAAAAAACATTAAATTAGCTGATGACACTTTTAATAAACCAAGTGAAATAGGTATTTTATTGGGTGCTGATGTATTTTTTCAGACTCTGCTGGCTCCGCTTGAACTTAGAAAGCCCGGTGATGATGCTGCGCAGCCACACTTCCTACACACACAGTTTGGTCATGTGATAGGAGGTAATTTTCCTTCAAGTACAACAAGTGAGTGTGCTTCTGTCTCTCTTTTTTGCATGGAATGTAAAAATGATTTAAATGACACAATGAAGCAATTTTGGCAAGCTGAGCACGTCCCGGAAATATTTTCTGAGCATTCGTCTGAACTCACCCAATGTGAAAAAATATTTAAAGAAACAGTTAAATTAACAAATAATAAATTTGAAGTTTCATATCCCTTCAAGGTACCTATTTTTGACATTAATAATCACCTAGGTGACTCACTTGGTCTTGCCCTTAAAAGATTTTTAAATCTTGAGAAAAAATTACATAATAATCCACTCTTGTTCAGTGAATATAAAAGTTTCATCGATGAATATATTGAATTAGGGCATGCAAATTTTATAGACATCAGCCAATACGATCTAAACAAAGATCCAGTTTATTTCCTTCCCCATCATGCGGTACTGAAACCCGATGCAATAAGCACAAAATTAAGAGTCGTCTTTGATGCTTCCATGAAGACATCGAACAAGGTATCTTTAAACGACTTGATGCTTAATGGTCCAGTTGTTCAATCGGACATTTTCGATATTTTGCTACGATTTAGGCTTCATAAATATTTTTTCCTCTGTGATATCAGACGAATGTATAGAAATATATTAATTTCCCCTGAACAACGTTCGCTGCAAAACATATTGTGGAGGGAAAGCCCTAGCGAATCAATAAAATGTCTGCAACTTAATACCGTTACTTACGGTCTTAAATCTTCTTCCTTCTTGGCAACCAGATGTTTAACTGAGTTAGCCACAAGTTTAAAAAATAAATACCCTTTAGGGTCAGAAGCTATTTTGCAATCAAGTTACATTGATGATTTCATACAAAGTTGTGACGATCTAGAAACAATAATAGAAACCAAAAGGCAAATTATTGAGTTGCTTGCTTTGGGTGGCTTTGATCTACATAAATGGTGTGCCAATAGTGCTTCAATTTTAAAGGATATTCCTATCGACAAACGGCAGCACACTGACGAGGTTGGCTTTCAAAAGGAAATAAAAACATTGGGTCTGCGTTTTGATATAAACTCAGATTCCTTTTGCTTCACTCCTCTGCTTGAGCAATCTGTCAAAACTAAACGCCAGATTTTGAGCTTTATAAGTCAGTTCTTCGATCCCCTTGGCTTAGTTGGACCCATATTTGTTCAAGCTAAAGAATTGATGCAAGAGCTATGGCAGTCAAAAGTAGGATGGGATTCAATACCACCTCCAAATTTGCATAAGCATTGGCTAAACTTTTATGAAAACTTAACTAAAATGCCACCTATAAGAATAAAACGTAATGTTTGCTTAGAAAATACACAAAGTGCACAACTAATTGGTTTCTCAGATGCTTCTGCCACTGCATACGGTTGCACGATTTATTTAAGAAGCACTGACAAAAATGGCAAGGTGTTGCTGTCCCTGCTTTGTTCAAAATCTCGCATCACTCCCCTCAATAATAAATTATCCATACCAAGACTGGAATTAAACGCTGCATTGCTATTAGCAAAAACAATTATCAAAGTTCATAACGCAATAAAAAATAAAATTCCTGTTCAAGATATTTATCTTCACAGTGATTCACAAGTTGTTTTAGCCTGGCTTAAGACTAACCCATGCAAGCTAAACACTTATGTTGCTAATAGAATAAAATTAATCTTACAATTCACAGAAAACAGTCACTGGCGTTATATAAATACTGATCAAAACCCTGCTGATTGCTTGAGCAGAGGGGTAAGTCCGTGCGGTTTAATAAACCATCCCTTGTGGTGGTCGGGCCCTCCTTGTATGTATGACTCCAATTATAATTTTAATGATTGTAATTACGATGTTCCAAAATACATACCAGAAACAAAAAATACCACACCTGAACTGTGTGAAAATGTGTCGGTCTGTGCAGCATCGTCAAATATGGATAATTCTCTTGACTTAGGTAACAAATACTCTTCAATTTCAAAAGCTCAAAGAGTACTTGCTTATGTAATGCGTTTTTGCAACAATGTAAAACCAAATGCGAAGAAAATAAAATGTAATTTCGTTACCTATCCAGAATTAAACAAGGCATTACTTTGTATAATTAAAAAAGAACAAAATCTTTTTTTCGAAAAAGATATAAATTCATTAATGGCTGGGAAACAAGTAAGTTCAGTTTTACAAGGTTTGAATCCATTTATTGATGCCGAAGGCATACTCCGAGTAGGTGGCAGACTGCAACATGCTGCTTTGCCTTACAATCAGAAACATCAAATTATACTTCCTAAGAATTCACATGTAACTGACCTAATTATTAAAAATGAACATGTAAAGCTTTTACATGCAAGTCAAAAACTTGTCTTATGTAATCTCAACCAGAGATATTGGATTATGAGCGGCTTGCGTAGCGTCAAGAAGGTATTACATAGATGCTCAACATGTTTTCGCTTTAAAGCAAATGCATCTCATCAATTAATGGGATCTTTACCCTTTGATAGAATAAACGCAAACCGCCCATTCGAAAAAGTAGGTATGGATTTTGCTGGTCCATTTTTGATAAAACAATCGCGCCTTCGAAGTGTAATAACTACAAAAGGCTATATCGTAGTATTTGTTTGTTTTGTTGTAAAAGCAGTGCATCTTGAATTATTGTCTGATCTCACTACTGAAACCTTTATAGCCAGCTTTAAGCGCTTTATTGCACGACGTAATGTACCTACAGAAGTATATTGTGATAATGCTGGTGCTTATAGATCAGCGGATAAATATTTACAAGAGTTGTACCATTTACAGAACTCAAAACTGCACCAAGCACAAGTACAAAGTATGGCTGCTAATCTAGGTATCAATTTCCATTTTATACCTAGTTATTCTCCAGTTTTCGGTGGTTTATGGGAGGCCGCTGTAAAAAGCGTCAAATATCACCTTAAGAGATTGCTTGGCTCTCACATCCTAACATATGAGCAAATGTACACTGTACTTGTGCAGATTGAGGGAGTTCTCAATTCAAGACCCTTGACACCAATGTCTTCGGACCCTAATGATTTATCATACCTAACACCAGGTCACTTTTTAACAGGTTCGTCACTAAATTGCATACCTGAACAGGATGTTACTAATTTGCCTGAAAACAGATTAAAATTCTGGCAGAAGTGTACTTTTCTTATGCAACAATTCTGGAAACATTGGTTCAAGCATTATCTTAACAATTTACAAAATAGACCTAAATGGAAACAAAGTATGCCCAATGTTAAAATAGGTGATTTAGTTATACTTAAAGAAACTGAAAGCCCACCTATGACTTGGCCTATGGCCAGAGTCACTCAAGTATTTCCCGGTACTGATGGGAAGGTACGGGCCCTAGAAGTAGAAAAAGCTAACAAAAGACGTCATAAAACGTCTATTACACGAATATGTCCATTACCCTTAAATTAAGTCATAAAGTCATTTGTTTTCTGAGTTAATACTCTATCTTACTACTTTATATAAAATGCTTGTGTTAAAACTAAATATTAAGTAGAGATTCTCTATTATTAAAACAAGTTATAAACAAAATAAAACTGTTATATAAAAGATATTATTAAGATTTAAAAAAAAAATAAGTGCCTAGAATTATATACAGAGTGTTAAGAAAGTAAATCAAATACATTCCTGTCATATTTTTTGTTATGTTTCAGTGATAACCCATTTGTATTACATAGTTATCATAAAAGTTAGTACTTGGTACACTTAGTTTTAAATGTCATGCTTTCAGCATAATTAGTATAGTTACAGTCCACTCTTTGTCGTCGGTGTTGGGAGTATGTTAGAAACATTAAGTGTTAACAAAACGCAAATTGGTTTTTTTATTTTATTATCTGTATGGAACGAATGAATCGCTCTCGAAATATAAAATCGTAAGAAGAAACACGTCTTTTTGTTCCTGCACGCCGATAATACCCAAATTATATTTTTCTCAGCTGGTAGATGCCAAAAATGACGTCTAAACATCAATTACCGCAATAACGATTGCGGCAGTCTTCCATGCAGCCATCGCTATGTTTCTAACAGAAAATAATCAATTAATTGCTCAAAGAAGTCGTCGTCCCCTCCTCCCCAATGACGTACACCAGTTTTGTCGCACCCTCTATCATTGGATTTCAGGTTAATGTGTTTCCTAACCATGATTACGTGACGCGAGAAGCCCGAAATAACCCGCGCGAAATCAAGACGAACGACCACTTGTATGTAGCGTCTCTGTTGAAGTGTTGATTTTCGCAGATTTCATCACAGTAACCCTACTGAAACTAAAATACCTATATAGTAATTTCTTTAGTGATTTCTGTGATTCAAAGTGGTTATATTTACTACGATATTTACTAGCCTTGGACTAATTTCTTATGAAATTGTAATATTATTTTCTTTCTCTCTTTATGTCACTTTCCAGAATTAAATAAAAAAAAATTAAACAAATCAAAATCTGCAGCCTTTTACAATGAAAGATAATTTTTGACTATGTTTTCTGGATCGTAATGATCCGAAAAGGTAATTTAACTTGGAAAATTGAGTAATTTAAGGTAACCTAGAAATTAATTACTAAAGAACTTCAAGAAACATAGGAGGTCTATCTTTCATGGATATATTAAACTAAGTCACTTTTAAGGTATGGATTCGTAGTAAAAAATATATTTATTCATTTATCTACTCAACAAATAAGTTTGTGGACCACAATTATATCTGCGTACTTTTTGTAATTTTGTTAGAACAAAGAAATACGTAATCGAAAAATCAATGGAAGCGCTAGTATACGCCAGACTTTAGAAGCCGTTTTCAAAACAAAAAATCAGCTGTAAAATATCTAATTTTAACGAAGATGTCACAGTTACTTCCATGTCAAGGTTGTGCGATATTTCCTTGACTGTCACTTCTGTTTAATGGAACACAGATGAAAACAAGGCCTGGCCTTCAGTTTTTTCAGTAACGTTATGAAAATAGATATGTAGGTTTTAGTATATTCTTTGCGATTTGTGAAGACCAATCTCTGAACGGAGTAAATTTGGAGATGTTACAGTAATCGTTTTTAACCGTAGGACGCCAAAGAGTGTAATGTTATAAAGTTTAATTTAAAGCCTGAATGGGTCACTTTGTGACGTTTAATCTCTGAAAAAGGGGGGATTATTTGAATGCTGATTTTTTGTTTAAAAGCAGGTAGGTACATTGCGGTGATTTAAAGCTGTGTTTGATGAAAATCAAAAACAATGTTGGGCATCTCCATACAAAGGAGACCGATCGACCGTGTGACCAAATTATGTAGTAATTGTAGTATGAAAGTTTCAAAATATTTTTTTTGCGAATTGACTATTTGTTTTTGAGAAAAGTTGTTCAGTTTCATGAATAGAAGCCACTGTGAAGTTTTGGTGTAGGATCCATAAATAACCCTGTATATATGTACATAATGGACCTTTGGAACTGTTCTTGTATTCGATTCGCGTGTTTGTTTATTGATGTCGTTTCGACTCGCCAACTAGTTAGCCAGATGACCACTTGCGGTGGACTTCTTATTGGAATTGAATGGCGTCCGATCGTTTGTTTGCGCTCTATTAATGTGGTCTAAGGCCAATGAAAATTAAATACATACGTATGTAGTATGAACATAGCAAATATGATGTCTGTAAAGGGTTTTTAGCTATTGATAAAACAAGTTCTAGACTTTAAAGAATTATTGATTATCATAGAAATGTGATAGACATATTACAAAACCACAAAAAGCCAGGCAAGATTTAGTTAAACCTTCTCCTTTATTGGCAAACAAAAAAAAAACTTAAGTAGACTAAATTCGCCATCATCAGGCGCGGAATTTCTTTGTTTCAGAAAATCAGATCTAAACTGATAAAATATGACTAAGTTTTCCGTGTAATCATTTTGAAGTTGATTGAAATAAAGTGTTTTGGTTAGATAGTCGATATGCTATCATTGTTCGTGCTTGAAAGAAGTTATAGATGCTACAATGATATATGGGCATGTATAGATCCTCCAGCTCACAATTTTATTGTTGACATGAATTGTAATAGAATTTAAGATTTTATTTTAAAAAAGTGTTGAAGCGACTTTCTTTTGGGCTCGACGTTTCTTCTCGCTTCCCAAACACTTCCCGAAACGTTGAGTGTACAAGTCCCGCGTGGTAGGGACTTTGTACTAGGTAGAAAAAAAATATTGACGATTTAAAAGCATTTGTAAAGCATCTACTTAAATAAAAAACATTTTGAGGTTTGAGTTCAGTATAGCCGATTAAAATCTTTATATTTACTTGAATCTTTATATTTACTGCCATGCCAAGACGACACCCCACCCGCGACCAAAACGAGGCGATTAAACCGAAAACCGGATTTTATGGTTACACGAATGTTACACGCAGTACACGCTGCAACGTGTGATGCGCAAACGCATACCAATCAAGTGGGTGTGTCCGTGTGTGTTACGTCACGTCAGCCTTACTGGACCGCGGTACCACAAAACACATAGATACAGAAGGTCCGCTCAATACGCTCACTAAAATCCTAAGCATATAATAATATAATAATAATAATAATATCTGGGACAAATCACACACGGTCATCTGGCCCCAAACTAGGATTCCCTGTATCTTGGGAACCAGAGACTGATATACATACACATATACTTTTTTAAATACATACATATATAGATATAATACACCTAGACTCAGAGCAAACAATTCTGCTCATCACAGAAAAGTTTGCCCTGTGTGGGGATCGAACACACGACTCTCGGATCAGAGGTCAGGATCGCTAACCACTTAGCCACCGAGTCAGTCATATACATGCTTATATACGTATACGGTCGTTGTAGGCAAGACCACGTACTGTGCGATCGTGTCCTTGCCTCTAACGACCGTATATTTTTATAAGCATGTATTTTAGTGGTAGTTACGATTTTAGTGGTTTGTATTGAGCGGACCTTCTGTGTCTATTTTGTGGCGGTACTAACTCAGGTACTACATAAGCTACTATCATAGTACTAGTCTTACTATAGAACGGGATTTATAGTGGGGGTGCCGATGGGGGACACTGTAACTGTCCCGTTCATTAGCTTAGCGTTAAAATGGGTAGGAAAGGGTAGTTTATAAACCTAATAAGGGTTCTTGTTACCTTTTATGAAGACACTATAGTATATGTCAGCGCCTGGTCCTACCTACTACGACTTCCCTTTCTAACACGTAGGTGCAAGCGAGATAACTGAGTGATGACTGGGGAGAGGGGGGAGGGGGTGTGAGGTCGTCTTTAGAGAGCGGCGGCAGTGTCCATACTGTATGTAGTAATACTGATATTTAATACAATGTGGCCTAATCTTCCCAAGGTATAGGCACGTACAGGACTTTTTTTTATTGCATGGTGGGGCTGGCCAACGAGCAGACGGATCACCTGATGATAAGCGTGGTACAGTAATACACATTTAATAAGGCTTACGGATGTACCTGCGCAGTAGACAAAATTTGAATTACGTGGGAAACTGATGGACCAATCAAGTAGATTCATTGTCACCCGCCATTAGACATTCCTAAAATCTCTGCCACTATTGGTCGATTGATTTCGCGCCTGATTCAGTGAAATCGTCAGCTGTCAGAAAGCTGTCACCGTGCGTTGATTGTTTCGGGTGTTTCCGTCGATAGTCTGTCTTTGTCTGCGCGAACGAAGACTACCGACGCGCCTTATTTTTTGTGTACTACTGTAAGCGATTACCGCCGCTCATAGACACCGGCAACACCAGAGGAGTCACAAGTGCGTTGCCGACCTTTGAAATGGGAGTACGCTCTTTTCTTGAATGCTTGAATGTCGTATCGGTCCGGAAATACCGCTGGAGACAATTAATTCAACAGTTTGGTTGTGCGAGGCAGAGTTTCTAGTGAAACGCACAGTTGTGGACTGCCAATCATCTGCCAAGTGATGGGTATGAAAATATTGTCGCGTAGAACGATGGCGAAAAGAGGCGGCAGGGATCATTCCGAACAATTCCTTCGAGTACTCTCCATAGTACATTCGATAGAGAATGCAGAGTTACTTATGAATATTTGGAATTTTTAAAAGCGCATACCAACAACGATGCAAGCTTAACCTTAACTCACGCACGCGCATTCATGGGTGTGTCACACAGCACAATTACATACGTAGCAGAACTAATACCGCATTTTATTACTGTCTCTTTCAAAACTTCTATATTAAAAAGAGAGGAAGTTATCATAGTATGACGTCTTGCTTCGTCATGCTACCAAGTGCCGGTTTGCATGAATGCAATGTAATTGATAAGCGAAGGATACTAGCAGTGTGATAGGTGTAATAACTAAGTTACTTTTACTTACTCAAGGAATGCCCAAGGACGCGTTATCGGTTTCCGTGTGAAGCGATTCGTTCTGTACCGGTTTTATGCACTTTTCGCGGTAAAAAAAAACGATAATTTATTTTACTGCCTTCACACATGTACGGACTTAAGTCATTAAGTTAAATCCGACGTGACGCAAGCTGCGACATTTGTTTGGTAGAAACCAAAAACACATCCCGGACACTATTGTACAAATCGTCCGAATTATTTACCTACTACGACCTCCCTTTCTAACACGTAGGAGCGAGCGAGATAACTAAACTCTATTCCAAACTTGATGATATGGGTGACAGCTGTCAGCTGCGTACTTCTAGCGCTGCATCTCAAAAGACGATAATCGATTAACGACTTTATGAAAACGCTATAAGGTACATCTGGATATGTCACCCATATCATCCAGTTTGGAATGGAGTTTAAGTGACGACTGTATGGACCGCAACAAAATTTTACCCACAGGGGGGTGAGGTCTCCTTCCAAGGGGAGACCCTTGAAACCCTTTCAAAGAGCGGCAGAGTGTCCACTCTGTATGTAATATTATTGTAACTATACGTATAATACTAACATACTGTTAGTATTATACGTTACGCTAACCACTAACCGCTAACCACTTAGCCACCGAGACTGACTCGGTGGCTAAGTGGTTAGCGATCCTGACCTCTGATCCAAGAGTCGTGGGTTCGATCCCCACACAGAGCAAACTTTTCTGTGATGAGCAGAATTGTTTGCTCTGAGTCTGGGTGTATAATATCTATATATGTATGTATTTAAATGTCTATGTGTATGTATATCAGTCTCTGGTTCCCAAGATACAGGGAATCCTAGTTTGGGGCCAGATGACCGTGTGTGATTTGTCCCGGATATTATTATTATTATTACTGTCCCAAAAGGTTGAAATTTTGGTTGAAACAACTGTCAACGTCAGTTCAGCGATGGTTTAAAGATGTCAGTTTAAATCCATAGCAAAACATTACACAAGCAGTAAGTACATAAAGTAACGTACAAGATATGAAGCTTTAAACGTAATGGACACTTACAAACAAAAGATGTCATACATAATTTAACCTTTCTTGAACGTTTTACAAAATATTAAAAAAATCTCAAAGTTCACAATTGTAACAACTTTATTGTTGATTATGATTTTATCAATACAGTCGGCGACAACAACTATCGGTAAATCTATTTAAAATTTAACAGAAATTTACCGCACTTCGAATGTCATTTTGCACCGTTTTCCAAAAAAAAAAAAAAACATACTATAGTTACGAGTATACCCAGTAACGGAGTTGGAAGGAATTATAATGAAACGGAAAACCAATCATCAACTGTTAATAGCGAGGCCGTTTCATAGAGCTGAGCAAATCAATTTCACGGGATAAAGTATCGATGATTTATTAGTACCTATTTAGATTTGAAATGTACTTACATGTAGAAGTACATGAAAGGCAAAAGATCGGGCAGAGTGGATTAGATTGAGTCGGAAAGCGGACCCTGCTCCAGCCGGAATAGCGCTAAGTAGAAGAAAAAGATGAAAGATACATGAAAGATGACAAAATAGTAAAATTACGGACGATGGGTGAAATCGAAAAATATCTTTAGGGTTAACACCGCTGCTGCTGCGGGTTAACGAGCTGATGATTGGTTTTAACCGCCTCCGTAGCGTAGTGGCTTGCTCATTTAAGGAAATATTAAAAACAATAATTGACGGTTTCTTGCCACAATAAAGCTGAAATGATTGAACGTTTATCAAATTCAAAGTGCTGAATTTAATAAGTTTACTTTATTCATGTCGAGGCATAGTCAGTTCTATCATCAACTTATTTAGATCCATCAAGTTGCTTTATTATTACTACACATTACACTTAGTTCATCCAATAAAATATTATAAAATAATGATTAGAATTGATTAAGCCGACAATTACTTATTGGAATCTACTATGTATGCTTGTTTCGTTTCTTAATCAAGAAGGCTTAATTCCCGGAATCACAAAGCTTTGTGCGCTCGTATATAAACAAGTGACTTGATAATATTAAACATTTTTTTGATGTATATTAACAATTATTTTTTTCAGTGTACCAATATAATTCAGAATGTTTTTTTTTATGGCAGAGGTGGCAAACGAGCAGACGGATCACCTGATGGTAAGCGATTACCGCCGCCCATAGACACCCGCAACACCAGACGAGTCACAAGTGCGTTGCCGGCCTTTGATATGGGAGTACGCTCTTTTCTTGAAGGTTTGAATGTTTGCTATCCTTTTTTATAGAACGCCAAACCGTATCTGTGGTCAAACCCAATTTTAGAAGGTGCCCTTTAGAAGGTCTCTTAATTATCAAAATAATAAGGAAATGTCATATAGATAGGAAAAATACTATTTTTTTCCTTCTATTAACCGCAAAACTATTTTTAACTTCTCTTACAAATTGATCAGCTTGTGAGCAAGTTTGTATGAAGATTCCAGAATTGTTTTGCAATTGCCGAGAAAATGTAGACCAAAACATATTAATATAACAAAATACATGTAGGTCAACTGAGACTTGTACTCTCACCTGAACAACTTTTGAAAAACAACAACCAAAATCGCAATAAAACTGAACTCTCCACATAAACTTTATCAAAGATTTGATCAATTTGTATGAAAAGTCCAAAAATGTTTGCGATTTCAGATAAATCTTAGAAGAAAAGTTGTTCGGTTTGATAAATAGAAATCCTGAACCTATTTTGCTACAACCTGTATATAACAAAAGTCACACGAGATACAATGACAATAGGCCGTGACAAGAATAATAGAAGCATTGCTAATTTAGCAATTACCTACTATTACTACTCTTCTATGAACGAAACCAGTTTATGATTATCACAGTTAACCCACGAGACAATGGGGACATAACTCTTTTTCCATTCTTAAACAAACACTACTACATATTAGCGTCTAGTTAGGTTCTTAGCCGGGCACGTCCGGGCGTTGCATTATGAACCTTCATAGTTACATCCATACATGCATACGTATTGCAGCTATACATACATACTCGTAATGTAGGCAGTAGCGGCAAAATGCTGCGTAAATACTACTTTTGGTCTAAGTCATAGACGCTCATAATAATAATCTAGTACTTGGCGATGGAGATTGTAAAATTGCAAATGTCATCTTCTTCCTGCCTTGTTCCCAATCATTTGGGGTCGGCGCAACGATCTTCTTGCTGTCATCTCAGTGAAAATTTTAGTGTATACGCGTAAAAAAAATATCAATTTCGACATCTGACCAGTGCAGTTGTAACTTTTATAAAATCTGTGACGTAAAGCTTTGAAAATTGTGATTCTTATTTTTAATCGCCAGTTGGTAAACCCTTGTCGGCATTATTTCATTTGATTGTAAGTGATGAATGCCGAAAGATGAAAACTGGCTTACCAAGACTCCCCTACGCAATGGGGAACTGGCTATCTTCTTATTCTTATGTCACTTTGGTCATCCACCAACAGCAGTAACAACTTGCGCCCTTGCGTCAAATATGGCCTTTACGAGATATGAGAATATCCAATAGACCCGTACCCTAGCACCTAGCATCGAGGATGATATGGTTTACTAACCATAACTGATAACTTGAACCAAACACATGTACTAGATCCCAGTACCTGCAGTGCAATCCACTTGCAATGGCGAAACGCCTATGCAATTGCAGCAGTGAGGTCGTATGCAGTATGCACTTAGGCCAAATGAGGATTCAGGTGTCATTTTGTTATTTAATTAGCCATACAGTTCATAAATTTTCATTTTATCCAATTTTTTTTTTTACGATTTCTGCGTACAAAATGTTCAGTATGATGCATAGAACCAGTTACGGTCCTTCACCTCGTTACACCCTGTATAAGATCTAACAAAATCAGTGGAAAATATTTAATCTGGGGTTTCTACACACGAAGCTAAACAACATTTGTCAAGGAACCCATAGTCAATTCGCGGAAAAAACGTAACTTGTCTAACAAGTCGATCAGCTGATGAGCCAACTTCAAGAAAAGAGCGTACTCCCATATCAAAGGTCGGCAACGCACTTGTGACTCCTCTGGTGTTGCAGGTGTCTATGGGCGGCGATAATCGCTTACCATCAGGTGATCCGTCTGCTCGTTTGCCAGCTATGCCATAAAAAAAAACTTTGTATGGGAAATGAGAAGTTTAAAGTTTCTTTCTTGAATTGTGTTCTGTTCCGTTCCGTTGTTCCACCAATCTGGAATCGACCCTGTTGTTGGCTAAGCTTACCGCGATATAACATAAATAAGTAGGATTTCTATGGAAGGGTTGTTAACTTAAAGGTATTATAACATATGATCTGTATTTTAAACGACGATTCCTTATGTTTGCTTATTTATGTTTTTTTTTAATATTTCATTTAGTATTTCATATTCATCTTCCGCCATCAAAATCTTTTATATTTTTGTTTCGATGATGCATACTGTAATGAATGGCAAATGGCGATCGCAAGGTGCGCAAATATTTATTTTCGCAACATTTCAATAATAATTTACTATTATTCTTAGACACTCGTTTTCAACGTCAGACGGGAGAACTTCATATGCTCTGCCAAGGTCGATTTTCGACCGAAATAAATATACCTACGCTAAATTTGTTTATATTCCAGTATTTCCATAATGGCTTATGTAATATCCTCCCAGTATTTCCATAATGATTTATTTAATAGTGTCAAGTTTTAAAATTGTTCCAGTTTTTTTTTTACTTCTTTTCACCATTAAAATAGAACAGGTGATCTTTGTCACATTAGACTGGACTATCACATCATGTTCTCGTAATATTACTTTCACGTAGTCCTTTAGTGGTGTCGATTCGGTTTTCACGATTAAACTTTTTTGATAGGACTAAACTAAATTTAGGTGTTCTGTCTTTTTCTTTCTATATCGAAAAGACAAGGACAGGACGCTCAAATTTAGTTTAGTCCTGTCCAATAAGTTTAATCGTAAACACCGAATCGACACCAGTGACACAATAAGACCACAGTATATAAAGTACTACATTAGTCCTACACAGACTATGGACTCTCCCAGCCCCTCTTTAAAAGCGACGTCACCCCAAAAGATCCCACCGAAACCGTCAACACGGTTGCTTAGAGCAACCTACGCAATACCACAGAATACCCAATAGATTACACGCATTTACACCTGTACAAATGTCATTATACTTTTATATACTATCGTACGTAGTAGATAGTAATTGCGCAACATTTGCATTGAGTTTTGGGGGTGTGGTAATGCTCTGTCTGTAAGGAGGGATTGAGTTTACATCGGGCGAGATGCAGTCAGACAACTTTTTTTTTTTTTTAAGTATCAATTTGGAAAATGTTATAATTTCCTAACAGCTATGTTTTGTTTATAGAAATGCATCTTTCAGATTGAATTGACGATCAAGCGTAATGCTACACTGTCTAATGTTAACAACGCGCATCGCATTCCAAAATCTGTTTTGACTGAAGGCGGTAAAAATGATAATAATAATGTTTGGGACAAATCACACATCTGGCCCCAAACTAGGATTCCCTGTATCTTGGGAACCAGAGACTGATATATATGTATATAGGGTGACTTTAAATTAGTTCTTGATACGAAAGGCTATGCATGTGCTCATGATAACAAACAACTTTCCCTAAGAAACCCATAGTCAAATCTCAAATAAAGTTTTAGACCCTCCATACAAATTGGTCAACGGACCGGCCAAATTAGTATGAAGAGCCCAACATGTTTTTTGCGATTTGATTATGGGTTCCTTAGGGAAAGTTGTTTGTTATCATGAACACACATGCATATCCTTTGGTATCAAGAACTAATTTAAAGTCACCCTATATATATACACATATACTTTTAAATACATACATATATAGATATAATACACCCAGACTCATTGTCAGAGCAAACAATTCTGCTCGTCACAGAAAAGTTTGCCCTGTGTGGAGATCAAACCCACGACTCTCGGATCAGAGGTCAGGATCGCTAACCACTTAGCCACCGAGTCAGTCAATGGAACGGACACATACTACATACGCTAGAAAAAGATTTCCGTCCACCTGAACCGGTCGGCGCAAGCCTTGATAGGTCAGATCTGAACTAAACGTAATTCTAATGAACAGTACAGATAGCATTATCACTAGAAGCTTCCTGCCACACACATTTGTTTAAGGAGAAGCAGTCTCTCCATCTTATTCTAACTTAACAAATCTATCCTCTCGAGGTTTCCTTTGATCGGTCGGTACAATTTTAAAGCTAATGGAGATCCCGCAGGGTGTATATAATTATTTATAATAATTTTTTTGTCCATAAAATTCTGTCTAATTTCACCCCTTTCGAATTATGCACTTTAATGATTAACACAACGTATAGATCTTCTTATTCTTATCGTGTGGCACACAGCGTAGATCCGGCCAAATGTGTTCAACTGTTCAGTGATCGTGGTTCAGAAGTGTACCAGTAAATCTACACTGCCTTCTTCGTTACCAAAGGTGATGCTAAGCGCAGTCACACCCCAGACACTGCACAAATCGCCCGAGTTATTTACCTACACCTCCATTTATAACACGTAGGAGCGCCTGAGATATTTGTGTGACGATTAAATGGGCCGTCACCAGATGGTACCCAATGGGGGGGTGAGGTCGCCTTCAGAGAGCGGCAGGGAGTGTCCATACTTTATATGTATAATACTGTTTAATTACGTAATAAAAAAAAGCGTCGTTGGCGCAACGGATAATGACTCCATCCTCCGAAACTCCGAACCATCGGAGGTCTCGGGTTCAAATCCTGGCCAGTACATCAATGAGATTTTCAAAACTTACGTGCATTTTCATACCAACTGCTTTAACGGTGAAGGAAAACATCGTGAGGAAACCTGCACATCTAATTTCTAGATGTGTATGATTGTCACGTTGCACACGTCCGTAGGTGTAAATCTAAAATGCCCTACACTTGACCGCGGGTGATGCTAAGTGCAACACTAGGCAACCGCCGTCTATACCTTGTGGCGATCGAATGCTTAAATGTGCCACACGATAAGAAGAATTACGTATAATGTGGCGCAGTCTCCGAGCTAACCCTTCACACATCATGAGTCACAGAAAGAAGTTCCTTTGTGTTCAGATTTTAGATCCGATTGTTGAGAAATGAAATGTCGCAACAGTCTCTAAAAAACAATGTCTTCATTGCTTCAAAATGAAAATATTTTTTTAATCGAAGCAGCAGTGAACACTTTGCGAAGGTCATTCTTGTCTAAATAATACGAGGTTTCTACCACTTGGAACTCGTATACCCGCCGTTTCGGGAAGTGTTTGCGGAGTGAGAGCAAACGACGGGCCTAAAGAAAATCCCTCTCAACACAGGTCTTTTATGTGTCACAGATTAAAGGCAGACATTTATATTGTATAATGTTTTGGCTTGTTTTTGGGCACAACATTTCAAAAACACAAATATACGAGTAATATAACAGAGATTGATGTAAATACTGCACAGATGTTTACCTGCATCCTGCGCATCTACTGGAACTTTGCCAGAAAATTAAGGCATTGAACGCAATTCAAGATCACGCATAAAAGCTTGTTGCTCTCTGAGTTTATACGTTATGAATTAGTAAGAAATAGAAGTAACATCTGAACGACGATGCATCGTATCGTCATACTTCTCTTGTTCGAAAACTGTACACTGAAGCTTCACATTTAATTTTTCTCACAGAGTTCTATAGTGGAGACCGCGTTTGAGCAAACGTAGCGTGGTACGCCCCCCGGCTAAGTGGAGCGATGATTTGCGCAAGGTTACTGGCAACAGCTGGATGCGCGTGGCCGAAGATAGGTAAAAGTGGCGTGCCTTAGGGGAGGCTTATGTCCAATAGTGGACTAATACAGGCTGATGATAATGATGAAATAGCCTCTTGAAACTCCTTACAAGTGGACCGAAAGTCCACGATGACGTACTTAATGCGTATTTCTCTTGTACTTGTGCGGTTGATGATTTAATTGGCGGGGGCAGATCATATCAGTGTCACTTGTATAAGTGATAATAGTTAATGATTGTAAAATTACCCGTGGTACAACTGCTCGGCACTACCAGTAGTGCCAAAGGACTTTTTTCTCACCCGTGGTGGCACAAATGTTCTCAGTTCGCAAATAAGATACATACATACATTGAAATTACCCGTGGACCAACACACCCATGACACTACTGGACTTAATACAAAATGCAGTTCGTAATAAGTGCTTGTTCCATGCCTTAGAGCATGCCATCCCATGCCATGGTCTCATTGCCCTTGTTAAAAAGTCGCGAGCAAAGCTAGCGCATTTTTTTTTAAATATTATAGTTAAGAAATGCCTCTATTTATTTTCATTTTATAGAAGTTTTAGTACTTCGGTCAGGCTTCGGGGGGGGGGGGGGAGGCAATTGCACCCATTGCCCCCCCTGAATCCGCGCCTGTATAGTATGGTGGGTAGGTAGGATAGGGTATGGTAAGTAGGATAAGGTGTGGTGAATAGGTAAGATAAGGTATTGCAGGTGGGTAGGTAAGATAAAGTACGTTGCGACGATGTGACAATCTGGTGACATTCTATACACTGACGAAACTGTCACGGTGACAAGAGTCACCCGTGTCCTATACCTCTGACTTTAACCGATTAACCTTGTCGTGACAATGTATGTTAATAAATCAATTTTGCCTTCACCTTAAACTGAATCAAGTCACCTATCACGGTATACATGTGCATGTTGACATTTTGACCTACAAATCAGACCAATTATATTATTATAATAAACAGCTGATCATCAGCTGTTTATATAATAAGATAATCGGTCTGCTGCTAATGTTTTATTGTATCTGCGTCTTACACTGTGACATTCAGATAAACGAGCGTGACTTATTTATTATCAATGAGCGTGATTTTTTTATTTTACCATAGATATGTCGTGACAACGTCGTAGAATTGGCCAGTACATGGCTATATCGTTGAGGAGTGCTGAAAAAACTCAATTTATCCCACGATCACATGAGCATCCGATACCACTCACGTGATCGGGAAGTTTGCCCATTATCTTTAACAGGTTTCCCAGTATTGGGTCATGGATCAATATCTCTGGCTGGTAGGCCATACTCGGGTCAGGAGAGAAAACATTTTAGGACGAATAAGGCTTAATATTAAGGCTTATCATCATCACTTACCATCAGGTGAGATGATGCCAAGAGCTTACCAATAGAGCGTAAAAAGAAGGCTTAAGCCACTAACTCGTAATTGGGTATGCTAAAAAAAAACAATGCATTTTTTTTATTTATTTTTTCTTATAGTTTAGACCATTTTGAAAAACGAATTTAATTTTTTAAGACTGTAAATATTTTTAAATACATTTTTTTATATTCAAGCCGTGATGACGTCACATGTTCACAAACTATGAAACGAACAGCCCAAATGTCTGACGATGAAATGAACAGGCCTTAATCTCGACTAACGCCCGTTCCAGAACAAGGCAAAATATACCTGAGATAGTCTGTCCCTTTTACACTTGAAAGATTTATAATAGTTTGTCCGGCTGTCAGGTTAAAAATTTACTCTCATGAAAGTGTTCCAGAACCTGTCAGGTCAATTGTCATTTCGTTTGTTTATAAACAACTCAAGGTAACACCAAAAAGTGTGTGAGCATGTGACGTCACAGGGATACAAATGAAGGTTATTGTCTTTTATCGATTTTTATACTCAATCTTTTACTTTTTCGAGTAAGAAATAAAAAAATATGGCTTTAAATCAAAATATCTCGAAATGGTTTTTTTATTTTCATACCTTACAAAAAATTTAGCATACCCAATTAAGAAATGTCACTAATAGTCAAGCTTATCCTAGTTGTGACCGTAACTGTGTTCAGTTAACCTGCGTCATCCACGCAAGCGCAATCATGCAAATTCGCCGGGTATATTAACATAATGGGAGTAAAATTAATCAGGTCGTTGTTTCATATACACGAGACATTTGTGTGACTCATCCAGTGCAATGGTTTCTTTGAAATAATGCAACAGAATGCAAAATGCAGGTCAAAAACTTAATCCTGATTAAAATAACAATGAATGTCTGTCTGCATCTTGAGAATTTAGAACTCATAAAGACTGCAACGGTATACCTATTTAATTTACTCGTTTAATACTCATAATGATAATATGTACTGTTCGTCTCTGTTTCTAAGACAACCCTGCTACTGTGAGAAATGAATTGAGACTGGTATTAATTATATTATTCGTTCTTATGACTAGTAAGAACATTATTTGCAAACCTATACTTAGGTTATTTAAACTGACAGCATTTCAAATATTGTATCCCCTTTTTCTAATATTAATAAAACATCTATGTACGTTGTTTTTAAAAAATAAACATTGTACTAAGTACAAAAAAAAAGTTTTAAAAGCATGTGTAATGCATCTACTTAAATAAAAAAACATTTTGAGTTTTTTTGTTTCATATTTCAAGATTCTGCTGAAATTAAGACAATCTCTACCTACTGAAACTTCCACCGTTTTATACCTTTAATATTTTATTAGCTTTTTTAATTCCGTTTTTTTTTAATACCGTCACGTCATGTCTAACTATTGAACTCATCAGTAACCCTGGGTTCGAAGTGACAAATATACCTTGATAATTATCTTGATAATAATAAAAATCATAAAAACAATACAATTTAATAAATGGTTAAGCTATTATGTCGCTTTACTTAAGTTTACTTGTATCCCAATATGATTTTCCACTTCCGCGCATATTTTAATGAGTTAAGCATCAAATTTTAAAAAAAACTTCAAAAATCGGTCATAAAAATTTACACATACAATTTGTATTTGTGTTAAGTTTTATTACTATTATCATGTGATGAAATTATAATCTGTAAGTTAAAAATTTAAGTCATAAAATTATGAATCAGCACGGATAATTATCGGATAAATATCAGATAATTATCCAAGAACATAATTATTTTGATAATTACGAACCCTGTCAGTAACCTTAATTTTTCCTACGTGGTCGGGTACAGAGTCCATTGACCTATTCGAACACACCTTCCATTGTTCTCGACTTACAACGCAATTATTGTACATATTTTCAATAAAAATGTTAAATGCACGCAGTTTGCTGATGTCGCTTAAAGCATATTTGCTCTAATTTTTTCACAATAATTCGTTTATTTGCTGTTTGTGACACGTGCGGGTTGAATATAGTAAACAAGTAAATTGATGATCTGAAGTATTGTAAATTTCGCAATAATACGTTGCGTTGTTTTAGATTCTTAAACATTTATATTCATCCAGAAATTGTGTAGTGTTTGTTTGTAAATAAATACTCTTAATAAACTTTATAGCTGTATGTATAAGAAAAATAAAGGAACGCGAAGTTCGTACAATAAATTAATTTTCGAGCGAAATATGGGCGAAGGTCCTGATCGCACTAGGCTTTCGACCGAATGGTCACACAATTAGCATGAAATTACACAGCAGTGCGCGTGCGCAATATGTGACGAACCATACCAATGCAACTAACGCCTGACTGAAAGTCTGTAGTGCACTCAGGGCCTTGTTTTCGGTTTCGTCTGCCTTTATCTATGTCAAACTTCTTATATGTTTTTTTATGGTTTTAACCTTAATTTGGTTATGGGAGATTCCTCAAAGGAGAACGAAAAACCAGGGTTCGGAAACCGGTTTTTTGAAAATACCGGTTTCGGTCATTGACCCCTATATCGAAATAATTTCGGTTAAGGTTTCGTTCAGGTTTCGGTTACCGGTATATTTAACCGGTTTAACCAAAACCGATATTTTTTCGTTCGAACGGAATTAACCGGTTAATTTGAAGAATATGCGACTTTTTAGGCATGTTTTCTGCGTGCAATCAATTGAAAGCGTGCGAGAAAGTGAGCAGAAGACTCGGGCAGTGGCACCCGCGCGACGCGCCTGTACTTGACTGTTTGGTTTTAACCGGTTAATTTAGTTCTTATTTCGGTTAGAAAACCGCTTCCTGATTAACCGATATTTTATGCAAATTTACCGGTTAAGTTGGAAACCGGGTTTAACCTGAACGGAATCGTTAACCGAAATTCGAACGAAATTAACCGGTATTTGTTAACCGGTTCCGAACCTTGCGAAAAACCTTACTGTTTTTAGTTTGACCAACAGGATAGCCAAGTAATAAATCTATTAAGTTTAAAAGGGACAAACTGTTGTCACATAAATAGGTATACCATATCCGATTATTATTATAACACTGAATTTTACACGTAAATATAAAAAAAATATCTTTGTAAGGTGTATGTAGTTTGCGCTAACTCGATTGGACGCAAAACCGTAGCGAAGTATTGCGAAACCACTTTTTATCAATAGGAAACACATATCTAAATATAGGTATGTATTTTACAGTAAAACTATAACATTATTAGTGCTATGCAAATGAATTTGCTCTGGAGGTTCTCCTCGTCTAACTGAACAACTTTTTTCGAGAAATATTTAGCCAATAATAAAAAAAAAACATTTATATAAAAAAACTTTTTATTTTTTTATTTTAGCTTTGAATAAATAATTGTCTTAGCAATTTCACCAAAAGTTGTTCAGAGAAGCCCCAGCTGAATGGTCCTACATCACTGCATGTAACTTCCTGCGTATCACCTCTCTGAAAATAAATATTTTTACCGTAAACTATTCCAGAACATGCTCGTAGCGATTGATTGTTTTATCTCTTTTGAATCCTTTCTTTCTTTATTCTTATTTTTGTATATTTTATTTATAGACATGACATTGTATAATTTATTTATTGATCTAGCATTAAGATGTAATAGAATATAAGACTTTTTTTTTAATGTGTTTGAGGGAGTTTCTTTAGGACCCGCCGTTTCTCACTCCGCAAACACTTCCCGAAACGGTGGGTATACGAGTTGCGAGTGGTAGGATCTGCTACCTACTTTGAATAAAATATTTTCATTTTAATTTTCATTGTGATAAAACATGAAAATCTAAAACCATCGATCGCCCTAAAACATAATATCTTTCGCTATATTATTTAATTTTATTTGTAAACAATAGGTGAAATAGTTTTTTTAAACTTACTAAGTTGCGAAGGTAAACAAAGTCTTAAACTATTATATCTAAGTTTTTAATGAGGAATACTTGAATGTAGATTCAATAATAAATCTACATTTAAGTAGTCTTCATTAAAAACTTTGAAGAGAAAAAGTTATAAAACTTTTTAAGTAAATTGGAGTACAAAATATTAAATAAATCGTTATTTTTAATTAATTTAACGTTCATAAGTAGTGTAGGTTAATAATTAATGATCATCACAAACACACATGCGCCCTCTGGCGACAGAAACTGTCATTTCAGTAAACGTGCTTTTATGCATTTTTAATTAAGCTTACGTTAAGCACAGGTCCGAATCAGGAGACATTATATAGGGAGGGGTCAAATACATAAGAAATCCGCAGATATAGAAATCCCATTGATATATTATCTTGTATTTTGAAGGCCGTGATACTAAAATGGTGCATTCAAAATTTTATTTTTTCCGGTCATGCCAGAATAAAAGGTATTTGTTTTTTAATATTAATCTGTCATCATCATCAATATTGTCAGATATTTTTTTCTGTTCAGCGTAATTCGATCCAATAGTTGCTTAGTGCAGCAAAGACTGAACTATGTAGTATCTTTTTGCTCTCTTGTCACTTTACAGCTTATATTTGAAACCTTGGTTGAATCCTAGAAAATTGATTCCTTGTATCTTGAATAGGTGTCATGGCGAACTACAAGTGCTGACATAGATCTTGGATAGTAATAAACGGAATCTATTAGTGTTCTACCTACGTCGCATTTATAAATTATGTCTTACTTCAAAGCAGACTGAAAGACAGGCAAGGATTACCTAGTGGTTATGTTATGACCTGAAAGGTTTTCTCTCAGTTCCGCCATGTTTCCGCCTCTTTTATACCTTATTTCGAATTGAATATTATTATGAATACACTTATTTTATTATTACGTTATTTTATTAACTTTCATAGCAGTAAAACGAAATGCTTATAAAAAAATTGTTATCATTTTGTGAGGCATTATTACCATGAAATTTATTCTAGAAGTTATTTAAATTGAGATTGTCTTGTAATAAATTTTATAAAGTTTTTTAGATTGGCAAATATTTCCAACATGTTCTTATCCACAAACAGTGTTATGGTTTATATTTTCCCTTAACTTATCAACTTTATGTACTAGTACCTAAATGTAACTACTTTTTTTATATTTTTTTTGTCTTCATTTTATTTTAAACGTCGAATTCACGTTAAATATAATGTCTGTTATCGTTGCTTCGTCATTTAAGTGTTAATAGTATGTTAAGTGAATACGACAAAGATTTAGGCTTGCGTGATTTAAAATTTACTTTTTGATTTACACGTATATGAAATTTATTCACACTCTGCTAAGGCAAGTTGTTTTCAGTTACTGCGTTCTTTTTTTACAGATTAAAATAGCCTAATAAACTCCTTAGACACACAAGACGAATATCGTTTTCTCGCACTTTCTTAAATCCGTCGAGTAATAGAGGCTACACACTCGTCCAAATAAATATTATTCTAATGACTAATAAGTACCTTATTTGCATTTATTTACCGATTTATCAGGCTGTCTAATAGTTTTTATACTAAACTCATTAGATAACTAAGCCTAATTCTCTTTGGTACATCAAGGCTTTCGCTAATTTGTTTAATTTTTAATCTCTGCTCTTTCAATAAGCTAGTTAATTATTCATTACATCACATGCTAAGTCAAAAGCCTACTATTCTTTATTATCATTTGTTTGAATTCCATGACTTGCTTATGTTCTTGATCGTTTTAAGTAAATACTTTTTTTTACTGTAAAATTAGATACAATGCCTATTGTGCACGTACCTTTGTGCCTGTGATTTACCATTGATTAAACTGCTGATTTGTAGGCTGAAATAACCAGGAAATGCGACAAGTTTAATGTTATGTGCCGACGTCAGAGCCGGTTCGATCGTTGAAATGTTAAACATTTGTATAAATATTAATTGATGAATATTAATACAATAGGAGTTTTGCAATTGAAATTGACCAATGTTTATTTTGAGATAAGAATAAATAGATTATTTTATTTTATTGTGAATATTTTATTACGGTTGAAACAAAAGTCCACTTTCAAATTTAATGATATAAAGAAATAATACAGAGAATCTCAAATTAGCACAAACTACTCAGTAAAAGCATTTCGCGCCACACATGCCGGGCCTAACCTTGTTTAAGGAACTTGAAATTTTCACTTACCAGTTTATGAAACAAAATCCTTCTGTATCTCTCAATGGAATGAGCTTCAATTACCAACGCAGTTGACTAAAATTAAACCACAACACGTACGCAAACTTGGCGTCTCACAATTCGCAGTGTGCTTTATTTTGACGGCGGGAAAATATTCGCGCACGCGTTCATCCGCCTCGCGTCGCGGGTGCGGGCGGACTGCCTGCCTGTTTCGAAACCAAACCAGCCAGCCAGCCAGTGTTTTTTTCCTGTCAGCTTCAAGCGGGCATGGGTCGCGTTGATATTCTGATTTCAAAGTTTTATTTTTAAATTTTCTGTGTGTTTTGTATGGTGTGACAAAAGCGTGATGCGGCCAGGTCTGTGTGTGATTGTGATAATAGTTTTTATAGCTTATATTTTGATAGCAAAGCGCCGTTTGTCTGTGTTCAGGTTATGTGAGATAAGGACACAAGCTTTAGTTTTGCAGCTATTATTATTGGTGCTACAGGAAATGCTATCTATATCAAAGATAGCAGGTCGCCTTAGCAGGGTCACCTAGACAGACTTCCGCTTAGACAAGTCTTGCTTCCCATCCCATTCTATACACTATGTATGCTGATTAACTTAGTTATTACTAGAGAAAGATAGGGATTTGCGTAATACGGTCATGCATTTGAATAAACATGTTGTCTACTCATCTTTTTGTACTTATAGGTTTTATAGTTTTGCTTTCATTTTGTTTGGTTTAGTTTATTTTTTAATCTTATATCGTAATCATTTGGTAGGTGATTACTAGACGATTTACTTTTATCAAATTCAAAAAATACACTTTGTTCTATAAACATTTTTAAAGTAGTGAGTTTTGACATCTAATTTAATATACGCTTACGTTTCCATACTCATTATTACAGAATTGTTATAAATTAAAATCTGCACATGTAATGAAAATTCAAGAAATTATGATTTTTCTATTATCTTTATCTATCTATTGATGCTGGCAGCACAGGACCGGTCGGTGTAGAAATCCTTGGGGGAGGCCTTTTTCCAGCAGTGGAAGTCTTTTGGCGGATGATGAAAATTATCTAAATATAACACTAAAATGTACAATACCTTGGCAATAAAGTACGTACTGGCCGAAATTTTACAGGCATTGGGTGTCAAATTCGAACTGTGTATCGTCGTGGCGGCCAATAGCCTGTTGTGTGACAATGAACTTATACGAAGAGACGCGACCGTGTAATTTATTTAAGTTTGTGCATTTAAATTAGGGCTGCGCTCCACCACAAGAAATTCATATTTTAATAATTGCTTTTAATTAATAATCTTGGAGGATTTTTAGGTTCGGTTGAAGTGGAACTTAGATAAAAAACGGGAGATTCAATGAAAAATCACGGTTAGTTGTAGCCAAGAGAGCGTTTGTTTTTAACAAAAAGTAACTAAGGTATATTCTTTAACTATAGATAGATCCCTATTTTTCCTACATACGTAGGCAGGTACATGGCAATACCATCGATTCGCAGCAATAATCTTCACTTTAAAAGCTACGATAATCGTGTGTTTTGCCTCAGTAAATGTACTTGTTGGAGAATAATGTTAAAACAAATAATTGTACAACATTTTCTTTTTCAACCTCGAGCTACGACTCTGCTGTTACGACTGTCAGTCATCTTATATGACCCCCATATCGTCCCCCACCTGAGTACGCCCCTGACGGCGAGCTGTCGCTTGCCGAGATTCCGCAGTTAACTAGTCCCTACTATAAATACCTACGTTATAACATTACACAACAAGCGGCAAAAAACACGGAAGAGTCAAGAAATATGCCGTGGCGATGGTTGTGTGTGAGGCTGTGGCATTGGTGTGATGGTCCAGTGGCTATTTTCATACGGCACGTCACATAGACTTGGATATGGATAGCCTTGTCTGTTCGTTTGTGTGTTTTGTCTGCTGAATGTAAATTTTTAGATTGTCACAGTTTCAAATTCTAGGGAATGTATTGGAATTAAAGTTCATGATCCTGAATAGATTTTGCCCGCGCATTTTTGGCTTTTTGAGTAAATGCCCAATAAACGTCCATTTACTCCGTATAAATTAGGCATCCATTTATTGGGCATTTACCTACTCAAAAATGCCCGGGCAACAACGGGATCTTCCTAATTTTCTTCACAAAAGATTTACAACAAGTTCGACTGGTAGGGTCGCCATCCTATATTAGGAGGGGACGTAGGCGACTGAGTGAAAGATGAATTGATTTTATGGACACATGTTTATTGTGTGCTCTAATAAATGTAGTCAAAAATTATATATATTCTAAACTAAACTAAATTGCATACCAAGCAATACGCAAACACGTCATGTTACAGTTAGTAACAAAAAGAGGTTATGTTACGGTGCAACAATGAATATAGACTATTCTTATACTTCACCATCTCTAATCCTGAATGATAAGATTCTGAATCAACAAGACTCGATTTCCACTTTGATGGCGTCCGATTTTATTATTTAGTACCCTATACTTATTTCTATGAATACTTAGACTTATTTCTATGAACTAGCTCGGTTATTTTATAGTAGAAAAATGCAAACAATATTTTTAACATGCTTCGTCGAGACCGCGCATGTGCTGTTATGAGTGCTAGTGCGTAGTACCCTTGACCAAGACATTGGTGAATTGGTAAGCGGTTAGTTTTACTAATTTTATCTTAACACTGGTGTGAAGTGTTCTGTAGTGCATAAAAAAAAAGATTCCGACGAATTGAGAACCTCCTCCTTTTTTTGAAGTCGGTTGAAAAGAATTAAATGGATTGAAAAATACTTTTAAAGTCTAAAGAGAATAATACGAAGTTTTTCCACTTGGAACTCATCATACACACGCCACCGTTTCGAGAAGTATAAAATACTTACATTGAATCGAATTTCGATTTTCCTTATTTCTATGAAGTTTCATTAGAAATGGCTTGTTAATTTTTAAGAAGTTTGAAATATAAGAAAATGTATGAGAGCCTATTCTTAAAGATTCCTTGTGTGCTATAAAGTGTTCATACATACATACATACTCCTTCCTATATACAGGGTGGCCAGAAGATTGACGTCAAAAAAAAAAATTAGGTCCCTCGTATCGTGGGGTATCTGAATCACCCCCATGTATGTTCCGCGATTTTTCACGGTTCTCGAGTTATGATTTTTTTTCTGAATTTTCAAAATTTTCGACCTGACCAACTTTAAAAATTTCTAAACAAAAAAGTAGAACCCTTTTCGATAAGTTTTTTTTGGAAACTTAATCCTCATAAATTGTACTTTTAAGCATAAAATAATCAGCTACGTAACTTTCATGAATATTAAGTAAATTTTGGTCACAAGAGAAAAAAATACGTTTAGTGAATTATGACTTAGATTTTCAAATTTAAATCAAAAATCTAAACAGATGACTTAGTGGTTCCTGAGTAGGCTTAAAAACTGCACCATTCTCTTAGTTTTCGTAATCATTAAAAAAAAGTAGTACTTAATGAGCTAGTTTTGTTAATATCGGCCTTGAAAGATAGGGAGGTCATAAATTTTTAAAATTAGCTATCTGATGAAAAAAAAAGTTTGGTCATTTTATCTTTCCTTAGGTTAAATTAGTCTGTTAATTAACCAAAAATTACTGCAGAAAAACATTTTGAGGTTTCATTTATTCACTTTTCGATCAATTCTGGTGGATAACGGGTTGTAAAAGTACTTTTAGGCGCAATTCAAAGAATAAACCCGCAATAACAATAGGCGGCGATGATAAGAGATAGAATTATTGCCATCTCTCTCACTCTAGGTAGTGAAAGGGGCCGCCACTCTAGCCAGCCCGAAACAAATACCTGCCTCAGTCGTACTCACTTTGTGTTTACTGCTACACGCGTCGCCGCCATTTTAGTTGAATACATTCGCTCGCCTTACTTGTTGACTACTTTGCTCTGTTCCTCGACTGTTTTGCATTCTGATTCGGACTTTGTTTACTGTGAAAGTGTAAGTGATGAGTTACACATTAAGCGAATATGCAGAAATGCATTATTTTTATGGAGTTGCACAAGGAAACGGCCTTGAAGCAGCACGATTGTATCGCGAACAACTTCTACGACGTGGCGGGCCGCAACCTGAGAATTATCCCGACCATCGTGTTTTTACTAACACGCACAATACCCTAATGTCAGGCCGCATTCCTGGACAACGCGGTAATCGTGAAGGCATCCCTAGAACTGATCCAGATCGCAGAGAAATGGTGCTCGAAGAAGTTCAGCGAAATCCGTCTACGAGTACGAGAAAAATGGCTCGTGCTCTGGATATCCCAAGAAGTTCTATCCAGGCCATACTTCGCGATGAAGGATACCACGCATTCCATATCCAACGTGTCCAAGCTTTGCTGCCTACAGACCACCAATTGCGCGTGGAATTTTGCCAAACTATGCTACGAAAAGAGCAAGAAGATCCTGGATATTTTAATAAAGTCTTATGGACAGATGAGTCACGGTTTGAGCGATGTGGTATATTCAATATCCATAATTATCACACCTGGGCGATTGAAAATCCACACGAAGCGAGAGATTCAACGTTTCAACATCGTTTTAGTGTTAACATGTGGTCTGGTATCCTCAACGGTGAACTGATTGGTCCATTTGAATTGCCATCTAGACTTGATGGAGCAACATACAGAAACTTTTTAGAAAATGATCTTCCAATATTGCTGGAAGATGTGTGTTACGGGCAGCCGATTATCTTGGCATTGTACTTATATGTATATGTATGCAATAAGCAATAGCTAGTGACTTGCACTTGAATTTTATTGAAATTGTTTAGAATGTGTGTTAGACTATATCTAACGTTAGAGTGAGACAGTGTATATGTCGCCAGTTGTCGATCTCCTCTAATCGTTGGAAAGGGATAAAATATATCTTGTGTGCTATTACTGCTCTAGCAGGGAAAATTGTTAAATGAATGAATAGCTCTGTAATTACGATAGTGTCATTGATGTAACTTTGTATGTATGTCCAGCTTGTTAGCGCCCTCAGTATATACATGTTTTTTGTTTCGGGCGATAGCTAGTTTTGTTGGTATTCACTTTGTTCGTGAATTTGCTTATAGAATTGTTAGTTTTACTGTTTTTAGGGTTCAATGTACAATGAATGTTTGTGTTTGGTATTGTATAATTGTAGAACGTAGGGAATTCTATTAGGTGGAATAAAGTTTGATAGGTAGAAGTTATTAGTTTTAGAAATAATTAGAGATTTGTGTATAACTTTTACGAAAATATGTCTTTTTTGTATGTATTTGTGAATTTATAAGTATGTTGGCGGTATGTAGCCTAAGTAAGCATTGTTTGTATAATTGGAGAATGTTGTCAGCTTGTATAATGTAAAGTTGGACTGTATTGTGTCGAGTAGTTTAGGAGATATGAAGAGGAAACGGAAACCTCAAAAGGGAACTTTAGGCCGAGGCCAAGTGAGGGCCTGGGGGTCGCCTTTACAGCATTGCCAAGGGGTATAAAATGAAAATTAAGTTTTTTTAGATAATTGCTCGAAATGTTATACTACCTTCACGTATATCGTATAGATCGTTATAATAAGTCATAGTGTTATTCGTAGTAATTCAAATAGAAAGTTCAGCTTCTCCATTGTCTCGATTGTGTTATTATTTCTTCGTGTATTCTTTGAAAGTGTATTGTGTTTGTTGACTTGAAGTGTTGTTTAGTACATTGGTACTTAACTTGTGTTGTGTTTTAGTGTTATTAAATTGTGTTTATACCTTGTTACTTTGGTGTTTTCGTGGGCTTGCCTGAGTGTCTTCTATCCTATTGAACCACCCTATGGTGAATGTTTAACTGTTGTGTACCGTTGTGCTAGGACGTGCGCAACAATGTGAGTCTTCAGCTTCGACGAACCATGGTTTTTCAAAATGACGGCGCTCCGTGTCACTATGCGACGCAAGTCCGAAATCACTTAAATGAGACATACCCCAACAGATGGATCGGACGCAGTGGACCAATTAGGTGGCCACCACGCTCACCTGACCTTAACCCCATTGACTTTTTCATTTGGGGTTATTACAAGGAAATAGCATACGCTCGAGAATGTTCGAGTGAACAAGAATTAAGGCAAAAGATTGCAGAAGCCGGACGTGTTGTGACAGAGAACAGGGAAGCCTTTAGACGATTAAAAGACAATTTTTTACGTAGGTGTAGAATGTGTATTGCTGTTGGAGGTGGCCACTTTGAAAACCTGTTGTAAATGTTAAAAATAAATATTGTTTTTACTTTATCATCTTTGATTTATTGACAAAACCACTTTTTACTTAAAACATTTTTTAACCAACTTCTACGGCATTTTTCATGTTAGTTTCTAGCATTCTCTATCTTTAAATAACCTAAGGAATGATTCTCTATCTTTAAATAACCTTAGGAATGATAAAATGACCAAACTTTTTTTTTCATCAGATAGCTAATTTTAAAAATTTATGACCTCCCTATCTTTCAAGGCCGATATTAACAAAACTAGCTTATTAAGTACTACTTTTTTTTAATGATTACGAAAACTAAGAGAATGGTGCAGTTTTTAAGCCTACTCAGGAACCACTAAGTCATCTGTTTAGATTTTTGATTTAAATTTGAAAATCTAAGTCATAATTCACTAAACGTATATTTTTCTCCTCTGACCAAAATTTACTTAATATTCATGAAAGTTACGTAGCTGATTATTTTATGCTTAAAAGTACAATTTATGAGGATTAAGTTTCAAAAAAAACTTATCGAAAAGGGTTCTACTTTTTTGTTTAGAAATTTTTAAAGTTGGTCAGGTCGAAAATGTTGAAATTTCAGAAAAAAAATCATAACTCGAGAACCGTGAAAAATCGCGGAACATACATGGGGGTGATTCGGATACCCCACGATACGAGGGACCTAATTTTTTTTTTTTGACGTCAATCTTCTGGCCACCCTGTATACTGTTATTGGCGTATTACAGTTTCTTTGACCACAAAGTAGTATACATATGACGTATACTAATTTTATAAAATTATTTAAAACTAATATTTTTTTCAGTCTTTGTAGATATTCTTATAATTACCTAACGACTGCGAAGTGCGTATTTGTCCTTGTGGTTTGTGGCAGTACAGTAATCGAATATGGTTCGATGACATAATAGGTTTAGTACACAGGTTTACCTGACTCGGTCGCGTAGTGATAAGCGCTTCGTGTGTAGTGGGTTCGATTTTCCCCGGAATATATTTTTATTGTAATAGATACTAAGGTAGATAATATTGGCATTTTTGGTGAGAAGTGTGTCGATGACCATGCAATAAATGTCATCAGTGTCGCAGATAATTAACTACAAGAAAATATAAGGTGCTACTTTATTAGTGCCCGATATTTTAGTCAGTGCTTCTACTCCTGATTCTGATCAACTTTCCCCAAGAAACCCATAGTCAAATCGCAAAAAAATTTTTGGACTCTTCATACTAATTTGGCCGCTCGGCTGATCAATGTGTATGAAGAGCCCAAAAATTTTTTTGCGATTTGACTATGGGTTCCTTGGGGAAAGTTGATCAGAATCAGGAGTAGAAGCACTGATTGAAATATCGGGCACTAATAAAGTAGCACCTTATATATTACTAGACAGTAAAGAATAAAGAGAATTCTGAATATTTTTGGAACCCACCCTAAAAATAATCCCAAAACCAAATCAGAGAATACTAAATATAGCAAATCATTCAAAAAAGATGTTCATCTCTAATACATTTCCAATCGGCATGAAGGACGTAACGTAAGAATGTACTGCTGATGCGATCAAGCTTCGGACCTAGCTTGGATCTAGCTTGGACCCTTGGACCGAACTGGAACTACGCATAGTGCTCCGGCAGCAAGGTCTCTTTACTTCTAGTTTGCCGGATACAATGAGTTTCTTCAAAGATTTTTCCTAGCAACAATGTGATCGAAGTATTGGAGAACTTGAAAAATTTAATAATATTTACTAACCTAAAATTTAAATATAAACGAGGTTAAGTTTAAGCTTTCTTAAGACATAGTTAGAGAAAGGGACTATCATCTGCAATTTGTCTTAAAAATATCTTTGAAGCTATCCTGTATATATGAATAAAACTAAATTTTATACTTATTGTTTTTGGAATTTTACAGCCCGATAATTTATTTTGTAAACATTGCGAAAACTATAAAAAGACTAGCATCTTCAGTACAAGTATGGTACAAGGCAGTTCGCGTGATAGGTGACGTCACATCTATAGTTTTGTAGCTATAGTGTTGTGGATTTATTGGTTTATCACAGCCCATGGGGTCGAGGTCGAGGTCGCATCGATAGCATGGCAGCCATAGCAGAATTGACGTAAGGCGGTTGATAAGTGCATGTTTAAATATGTAGGGTGTAACTGGATTTAACTGGCTTATAAAAGAACTAATACATCACCATATAAGGTGATGTATGAATTGAAACATAATTGTTATGGTTTAACAGGAAATTTAATATTGTACATTTCTCTGAATTAGTTTTGAAGTCAAGTAATCAGCTGGTTTCTAGGTCTACTAGAATCTAGAAAAAAAAACTGGCGATTCTCAAATGTACAAAACTAGACAAATTATATTTAAGTGTATCGATAAATTAAGTTATTTGTATTTTTATTTCATTTTAAATGTTTTTCTCGCAGTTTTCATTAGGTTTTGTTACACATAATATGTAAGTGCCAAATTATTGTTGCGAGAGCAACATTTTTCTTACATTTATTTATAAACCTTATAAAGGTTGTCGTCCATTAATTTCACTATATTTTTTATTATTTATTTAAATGAACAATTCTGTTTAGGAAGAATTATTTTATTCTTCTTATTTCTTCTTCGTTAATTTGAAGTGTTAACTAGGCCTAGTTAAACTATAAACATCTATAAATCTATAAATATAACAATCTATAAATTATTTCTGTAGGCCTAGTTAAACTAGGCCTACAGAAATCATTTATAGATTGTTTTTCTCACTTCCTTCAAAAAAAAATTAAGACGTGATGAATTATTTAACTGTTCTAGTTTCCTTGAAAAAAAAATTGATTTATTAGATACTTTTAATTTCTTATGTACACATAATAGAACTGTATTTTTTTTTTAATGTTATAAGGAAGGCAAACGAGCAAGTGGGTCACCTGATGGTAAGTGGTCACCACTGCCCATAGACACCTGCAACCTCGGAGGGGATTGCAGATGCGTTTCCAACCTAGAGGGCTAAGATGAAATACCTCTTGTGCCTGTAATTTCCTCGGCTGTCTTACTCTCCACACCGGAACACAACAGTGCAAGCACTGCTGCTTAGCGGCAGGATTAGCGAGTAAGATGGTGGTAGATCCGGACGGCCCTCGCACAAGGTCCTACCACCCGCATACTACAAATAGATTTCGAATAGTCTGAAACTAGTTTGGTGAAGTTTGCACTGTGTCTAAAGAGTAAATATTAAAGCAAAGTTCATTGTATTGTTCCGTTTCTTACTTCATGTTTGGGTTTCACTGAACGGCTTAAGGAGGAGCTAAAATTAAGCCCGACTTAAGCTCAACTCCAACCACAAGCTAAACTAGTTTATCTCCTAAAATATTGCAGTGTGTAGTTATGTTAGCAGATAAGACAATCTGTAGTGTAGATTTTACCATGTGCTAACAAAACAAAAGTCAAGAGTTTATAAAAAATAAAAACTTTAGAAATACAGGTTGTAACAAAATTGTTGTCTCATCGCCATCACGCTGTATAACTTTTGTCCTACGAGTCTGCAAAAAAAAAAGCGGCCAAGTGCGAGTCAGACTCGCCCATGAAGGGTTCCGTAGTAGCAGCAAGTAACATAATATAAAAGTTTTTGTAGTTCGTTGTAACTTGAATGAAAGGTAAATTGCGGTTTACGATTTATGACGTATTAAAAAATGGTATTGTACATCATATATTTTTTTTAGTTTTATCATTCTCTTATTTTAGAAGTTACGGGGGGGGGGGGGGGGGCACACATTTTACAACTTTGGAGGTGTCTCTCGCGCAAACTATTCAGTTTAGAAGAAAATGATATTAGAAACCTCAATATCATTTGTGAAGACCTATCCATAGATAGCCCACACGTATGGGTTTGATGAAAAAAAAAATTTTGAGTTTCAGTTCTAAGTATGGGGAGCCCCCAAAATTTATTGTTTTTTTTTTCTATTTTTGTGTGAAAATCTTAATGCGGTTCACAAAATACATCTACTTACCAAGTTTCAACAGTATAGTTCTTATAGTTTCGGAAAATAGTGGCTGTGACATACGGACAGACAGACAGACAGACAGACAGACATTACGAATCCATAAGGGTTCCGTTTTTTGCCATTTGGCTACGGAACCCTAAAAATAGGGAGTTTTCAGATGACGTATTACACACCGTTCAAAAATGTCTCAATAGATGGCGTTTCTAAGCTTTGGCAATGTATTTTTAAAAACAGCGTAGAATTTACGGTAGCAAAACCGATTTAATATTGTTAAAAATATATAAAAAGCCACCTGAACATAGATTCTTATTAACAGTGGCGTAGCGTGGTGGGGGCCGGGGGGGCCATGGCCCCGGGCGGCACATGGACAGGGGCGGCACATGGAGGACGGCGAGCGCCGCATTTTTTTTAGCATCAGTGTTATTGGGCGTCGATGAACTGGACTTAGATCACGCTCCTTAAGATATTAACAGAGAAGAGTTCAAACTTGAGCGTGTACGTCTTTGGGCCTCTGTAGCTGCAACAGACCTAAACTTAGTTGTGAGAGAAGCTTCTCTAAACTGCAGTTAATTAAAAATTATGCAGCCTATATGCAGACTGGCCGCAAGCGGGCGTGCAAGGCTTGCATAGCACGCGGGTGGCACGACCACGAGGGACGGCAGCTTCAGCGAACGAAATATATGATAAAAAACATTCAAAGTTATATGACCCAGCTAAAACGTCATGAAAACAAATGTTATCGTATGAAGAATGAAACCCGTACAGCAACGTCGCAGTTACTGCTTATTTTACAAAGGGCCGGCCTTTTGTGTCGTGCCACCCGTGCACAGACACAGGGCGTCGAGATCATGGGGCGCCAAGCACCCTGGTAGTTGGGGTACCTACCCTAACTAAAACGGCGCTGAGCGCTCCAAGTAAAAGGGTTTTTGTTGGTTAAACATAAATATTGTTAGATATAATTATGTAATAAAAATTTTCGCGCTCGCTTCGCTCGCGCATTATTACCAAAAATAAGCTATCAAACGTGACATGCACATCAAATTGCTTTGAAAAAAAACACGAAGACTACATCTGGCTTCTTTATCTGTTTTTTTTTACTAATGATGAAAATAGAAAGGGGCGGCAAATTTCCGATCGGCCCCTGGCGGCGAAAACCCACGCTACGCCACTGCAGTTATTAATTGAATAACAGAAACGATAAATTTCCAACTTGGTCAAGTATGGATAACCTGGGTGCGTTCTGGTTTCGTTATTATATGTAATTTCTTCTTTCGAACCAAAAATAAATTGATTTTAATACATTCTTGTGATTAAAATGCAATTCATAATTCGGTATCATGTTAGAATTCTTTGAAGAAATACAAAAACAATACTGATAAGCTTTGTGCATAAAAAAATATGAAAAGTATTTTTTGGATCAAAATGCAAAAGAATATTCAATGAAAAGTAATCTTCGAAAGCTATTCATCATTATTATGATATTAGTCGGTAATATCAGTCAGTTTTGACGATTTTTAAGAGATTTTCTTATTTCCAATGTTGATCAGCGCCATCTAGTTGAGTTTAGAGAAACCCGTGGAAAATTCCCTATTGTAACTCCATACAAAATTACAAATCGATCAGCTGTTTGTTATTTTTATGTTTTGTATAGAGAGTTCAAAATTTATATTAGCAAGCAGGAACAAGATCCTTGTATATTTCTTTGACATAGGTAATTGTAACATAGGTAATCCTGCCCTTATGACAAGAAGGCGGGAAAGTACAAATATATGGGGTTTCCGCATGCTTTGTATACGAATGGGCCGGCTCGACCGGAGTGATACCACGGCCTCACAGGAAACCGGCGTGAAGCAACGCTTGCGTTGTGTTTCGCCGAGTGAATGACGGTACCGGAGGCCCAACTTCCCCCCCCCCCCCATTCCCCCCATCCCATTTCAAAGGTCGTCGTCGAAATGGGATGGGGGAATGGGGGGGGGCATTCCCCCATCCCATTTCAAAGGTCGGCAACGCACTTGTGACCCCTCTGGTGTTGCGGGTGTCTATAGGCAAAATAAAACACTCGCATTGTTTAATTTATTTTTAATTACGTATTACTTGAAACAAAGATTTTTGTTTCATTTAGATTCAAATATTAAGGTTTTGAAAGTTATTTCTATTTTTCAAACCACCTACGTTCTATTTGACCCATCATTACCTTACCCCGAACCTGTCTCAGTCACATCAAATGTAATTATGTTTATTCGAAGTAGGTAGCATTGTACACTTTTCGAAGGAAATTTTTAGTCTTCCTACGAAGTTCTTATCACTTGGCACTCGTACACTAGTCCAGGTACAGCTCGCGTCACGTAAAAAGAGCGCTGGCGGGCGTTCCGAGGGTGCACTCTGACACCTGTTTTGTACCCTCTCTTTCATACTTACGCGATTTATATTATGCTCTCCTGTTGTCAGAGTGAACTGTTGTGCCTTCGGAACGCCCGCCAGCGCTCTTTTTACGTGACGCGAGCTGTACCAGAGTACCAGGTCAGCAGAGGAAGCGAAATCACATGACACCACACGCCCGTAAGTGTCCGTGTAAATTGTTCTCAATTAATACCGGCTTGCATGCTTGACAGTTGACACTTGGTCACTTGAACCTTGTTATTGACACCGGCAATGGCCGTCACGTTGCAGGGCTGTCATTTGGAAAAATTTGCTTTTTGTATCGTTATGTCACTGGATGCGGGCAGCGCAGGACCGGTCGATGTGGAAATCCTTGGGGGAGGCCTTTGTCCAGCAGTGGACGTCTTTTGGCTGGTGATGATGATGATCGTCATGTCAGTTGGAAGACTTCCACTGCTGAACAATGGTCTCCAGTAAGACTTTCTTTCACTGCTCGCATCTAGTAGCTTTCCGCAATCTTTACAAAGTCATCGATCCACAAAGGGGAACAAAACTAAATTGAATACGAAATATGGAAAAAGCTAATAATTGAGAAATTTGTACGAGGAGTTCAAATGTTTATCGATTTTATAAACGTCTTTGAACAAAAGTTCAGTTTTATGGGTAAAACACCTAATTAACGAGTCCTACACTTGTTTTGTTACACTTTCTTTAGTTCTGTCTGTTTTTTGTTGAGTCTATAACTTAAACGACTATTTATTTTAGCAATTTTAGCAATCATACTTAACACAACACTGGTCTTAATACCCTGAGGGTCGAAAGGGCATTATTTAAAACAGTCCGTTTTTTAAATTTCGTAAATTATTTCTGCTATATGACAAATTAACTGAGTTGTCTGAATAACGTTCTCCCATATTTAGTAAACACTCCTAAACAAACCTTTCTTTACAATCTTGTTGGCTTCAAAAGCATCGGGTCCAACGTAGCAACTGCCACCCTGAGGTTTCAATGCCATAGCCGTAGCCAATGCACCGCCATAACAAAAATATAATACCCTACACGTGACCGCGGATGATACATCATTCAAGCGCAGTCTATCTATCCCTAAGCCGCATACGCCACAAATTGTTATCATAATAGGCTCATTCGTTCGAGAAACATTAAGAATGCCTACATGCCTACTCATTTCCAGAGAAATCTTCGGTTTCATGATTCATGTTACACGCCTTAGAACACCGGAATGTAGTAAATCTGATCTGATAGAAGAATGGTGATATGTTGATAAAGTGTATTGTACACATATACAGTCATATTGTGTACAGTACATATGTTGCGGTAAACGTTTTAAAAGCGGCAAAGTCAGATTTAGTAAACCCAAAGTTTTAATTTTACGTTGAAAATTAGGATCAGACTGCTGAAAAGATATAAGTCTTTGGCGGTGAGGAGCAATATGCTCGCTCGCAGATTTACTCGATGTATTAACGCTATTGAAAGCGTTTTGCCAGTTACTTCACTCGAGTGGTCTGTGGGGGAGATATTCGCGCCGATCCTACTACGTCCTACGAGTGCAATATGCGTGCGTCTTCCGAGTGCCTTCGGGCATGTTCGCGGAACATGCCTGACGCGCTGCAGCGCCACGCGGCAACATATGATATTATGATATTGACATATGATATTATGCGCAGTAAAGCAGCGTCTTTGCTTCGTCGCTTACGTGGCAGTCATAACAGCATCCTGGAGATAATCGCTGCCAGATTTGACTGCCCCCATTCAAAAACACTGGGTGGGGGTAGTCAATGGACATTTAAAATAATTACGCCCATGTAATCTTTACTAACATAGATATTAAGTACAAATTGTTACTAACACACTAATATTCTATGGATTTTTTGGTCCGAAATAAATATTTATTTATTGATATTATTATGAAATAAAAATACATTGCGAAAAAGGTTTTTTATTCGACCGTAAAATAGCTGATTTACCAACCCGCGTATGCTTACAGTTCGGTGCTTAGCGCCAGATATGGAGCGAGTAGTGGCATCTGCCCACTCAGACCAAGTCACCAAGCATAATAAAGTTTTACCATGTCAATAAATATGTGAGATGTTAATGAGTATTATTTTTTTTGTTTCAGAATCCAATCGAATGTGGGCGAGTGCCTCGTTCGTTGGAGTACTTATTGTAATCGGACTGCCGCTATGGTGGAAGACCACAGAAGTTTACAGGTATTTATCAACAATTCATATCGACTATAGTCCCATTCTCAATTGCCCCGAATACTGAGATACCATTTCAGTGCTTCGCAAGATTGCAAGCCACGTTGAGCCTTTGGTGTCGATTGTTATCGCTAGATCTTCTTCTTCTTAACGTGTGTTACATTTAACCGCTCTACCCACAAGGTATAGACGGTGGTTGCCTAGTGTTGCACTTAGCATCACCCGCGGTCACGTGTAGGGCATTTAGATTTACACCTACGGACGTGTGCAACGCGACCATCATACACATCTAGAAATGAGATGTGCAGGTTTCCTCACGATGTTTTCCTTTACCGTTAAAGCAGTCGGTATGAAAATGCACGTAAGTTTCGAAAAACTCATTGGTGCACTGGCCAGGTTTGAACTCACGACCTTTGGTTAGGAGGACGGAGTCACTACCCGCTACGCCACCGACGCTTTTCGCTAGATAACAGTCGTTAAATCATGTGAAAGGCCTTATCGACTTGAAAACTTCAGACACAGCAGGGATTGGCCATTAGCCCCACATCATCCACCAATCCGGAGCCTCCTTTTATCGAGTATGACTTAAACTTCCCGAGGTATGTAATGGGACTGGAGCCCTAACAGTGGGGAATGGGGATATTATGAGTCGTTAATTACTGAAAAGAAACTAACTGATTCAACGTATATCTCTTTTGTTTTTATTATAATAAGTTATCACTGTTAAGTAATAAACCTGTATGCCCATAAAATTAACCACATCGCATGATAGGTCGCGCACTCTGACTTTTGACACCGATTTCGCAAATATAGATTAAAAACGTCGAATTGTATGGTGGTATAACATGAGATAAGAATGTTTGATTTGATTCAAGGAGAAATCGTTTTTAGAGGTCATAGGTATTTTTAGTTTAGTAGTAGGAAAGATAAAAGGTGCCCTTTGTGTCGCATCAAATCAAATCAAAATGTTTTTTTTTATGTAGATGTTGTACGTCGTCTATTTTTAACCGACTTCAAAAAAAAGGAGGAGGTTCTCAATTCGTCGGAATCTTTTTTTTTTTATGTATGTTCACCGATTACTCGAAGACGCCTGAACCGATTTGGAAAATTCTTTTTTTGTTTAAAAGGGTATACTTTACAGGTGGTCCCATATAAATTTTATCGAAATCGATTCAGCGGTTTTTGAGAAAATCAATAAAAACATATCAAAATTGGAGTTGTTGCGATTGAAGTCGGTTGTTTTTAACGTATTCAGCGTGGTCAATTATTTTATACTAAGCACAAAGCTCCTATCGCTCGGAACTTGTATACTCAACATTTCGGGAAGTATGTATTAGTGTTATCTCAGAAGTTACATATATCATAATCCGGTAGTTGACTACTAGTCATTTGAGTTACTTTTTATCAAATGTCAAAAACGACATTTTGTTCTAAAAATGTTTGAAATTTTGAATGATGACGTCATTGTTCAATATAGTAGTTTGCATACCTATTCCGAAATTTTTATAAATTAAAAATTGAAAATGTAATAAAAATGAAAGTGATTAAGTTTTTCAACGATTTCAATAAAACAGCTATTTAGTGAATAATATTTCGTAATTTATTTTTAATGCAGTACACTCCCGGATTTGTACTTGGTATAAAAACACTTAATTCAGTAGGTATGGGAAATGGGAAGTCAAAAACTGTAATCGCGTTTTGACTTTGTGTACAATGTTTGGGTGGATCGTTTAGTTCAATTTCATTAGTAATTTTACCGGAGTTAATTATACATGATTTTAATGCGTATCTATCTACTTAATAAAATATTTGAGTTTTTAATATACAGGGTGTTAAAAAAAGTGCGTTTGAAATTTTAAGGAGTTACTCAGACTCAAATATAGATACCAGGAAAAATATTGAAAAAATCCGCTCTTCTAATTTTTTTTTACAGTTTTTCATACAAACTCTTGATTCACTATCAGATTTAGTATGAGAATCTGAAAAAAAAAAATTGAAGAACGGATTTTTTCAATATTTTCTTGGATTCTATACTTGATTCTGAGTAACCCCTTAAAATTTCAAACGCACTTTTTTTAACACCCTGTATAGTTAGGTATTTTTTTTTCTTTCACGTGTTTAGGTAGGTAGATATTAGTTTTAATTTTAGGTTTTAACTTTGGCGTTCATAATTAATAATTCATTTGTTCCTAAATATGTAGTCTTCAATATTTTAGAAAATATTCTCTAGACAATTAAGTTCCTAAACAATAAAGCCAAAAATATCATTTCGATACTGACATCGGTTATCAGTCTATTTTCTATAAACAAATTATTTTTATATCTTATGTTTAAAAAAAAATATTACATGTTTTTTTTTCTGTTAAACCATTTAGCATTTGTTAAAGCTACTTACTACCTTTTTCTTCTCCAGGGTGTCTCTCCCGTACGACACAATACGCCAACTGGACACGATACCGCACACCATTCCGACCGACCTGAAAATTTTGGCTAACGACGAAGCGACGGCGTCTGAGATAGCTGGCCTTATCGAGAGGACTTTTGAGGGTTTTGGTAAGTTTGTACTTTGTGCACTAAGTTCCGTCAAGTCGAAGCTAAACTTACTATCTGCATCTCTTTCTAACGTGTAGGAGCGAGTTGGATAACCGAGTGACTATCGTGGGTAAAAATGGCTTAAAAGTCGCCCATACTTATGATATACCTAGGGTTGCCAGATGTCCGGTTTCCGATCGGATAGTCCGATTTTCCTTATATTGTCTGTCCGATCAAGAAAACCTTGGTAAACCGGACAAAAGATTTTAAGTTTTATTGTAATTTGGTAATTTTGGTAAATTAATAAAAATAAAAAAAATTGTCCGGTTTTTTTTTTGCACCACACCTGGCAACCCTAGATATACCAATAACAAGAGCTAAACTAATAAAAATCTAATATTTTTATAAGTACCTACTACAAAGGGTACGGAAATTATTCGCTGGTTGGTGTAGTCTTAACGCTGGACCGAGAGTTGTAGACACAGGATGAGTCATAGATTCTATTTCCACCCAAGGCAAATATTTCTGACTAGCTAAACTCAAACATTTCCATGCTTTGTAATATATACTACAGGGTGTTAAAGAAAGTGCGTTTGAAATTTTAAGGGGTTAATTAGAATCAAATATAGAATATAGGAAAAATATTGAAAAAATCCGCTCTACAATTTTTTTTTCAGATTTCCTTACTAAATTTGAAAAGGTGAATCAAGTATTTGTATAGAAAACTGAAAAAAAATTGAAGAGCGGATTTTTTAAATATTTTTCCTATATTCTCTACTTGAATCTGAGTAACCCCTTAAAATTTCGAACGCACTTTTTTTTACACCCAAAATTTTAACACCCTGTATAACATATAAAACATGTAACAATGCCTTGTTTTAATGCCTTATTTTAATGTCTCTCTAAATATTTCTTTATCATTATCAAGTATCAACCCAACACTCCGCACTATCTGGTCACTCCACAGATCTGCTCAAACTGAACATCCACAAGGCCGTCTTGTCGGATCAGCTCCACCACACCCTCAAATCAGTGGCTGATGACCTGGAGGCTGTGGAGGAGGTGGCGGTCAGCTGTGACGTCAGCAAGCCGAACGTACTGCACGTGGTTCAGAGGACTGCGCTGTACCAAGACGTATGGGTTGGTGAGGAGAGGGTGGTGTTCTTCAGGGATTCGAATGGTGAATGTCCTCTTTCTATAATTATAATAATCCTCTATGTTTTATGATTAGGGGTCGTCCATTGATCACGTGATGTTTTTTAGCAACTTTTTAGAGCCCCCTCCCCCCTGGTGATACTGGCCTAAAGCAGTTTCGAACCTTGGGATGAGTTAAAAACAACATAATAACAAAAAAATAAATACACGTGATATCTCAGTACACCCCCCCCCCCCTCCCTCCTTGTGATAATTCGTGATTTTTCCGAACTCCTCCCCCCCCCCCTTTTGAGCCTTACAAGATTAATGGACGTCCCCTTATTAGTGTTAAATCATACTCCGCAGTCATACGTCAACCTTTATTGGGCTGTTGTTTCGCAATTTGTCACTAAATATCAACACCAACATAGAAATTTCTAAAAGTCTGCCTTTAATCTTGTATTTTTGTCTCTGGTTCTGTACATAAAAAAAAAATACACGACTTCAGAACTTCCCCAGCAGCAGATAGAATACTATTCCATATGTTATATTTCTTTTTATGTTCTGCAATAAATATTCATTAATTTTTTCCATTATCTCTAGCGGCCCAAACTCTAGTGGAAGTCCTGAAACGCTGGGTCTATCAAACGTCCGTGCTAGCCGGGGCGCGAGCGGACACGGCGGACGCGGCGCGCCGGAACCGGTTCCCGCCGGGCGAGGGGTACCACGTGGTACTGTCCGTGGTGGTGCCCAGACCTGGGGACCAGGAGGTGCTGTTCAACACTGCTGATGCTGTTGAAGGTACTTCTAAGAAGAGTACTATAATCTAAGACTGACTGACTCGATGTCTTAGTGGTTAGCGATCCTGACCTCTGATCCGAGAGTCGTGGGTTCGATCCCCACACAGGGCAAACTTTTCTGTGATGAGCAGAGTTGTTTGCTCTGAGTCTGGGTGTATTATATCTATATATGTATGTATTTAAAAGTATATGTGTATGTATATCAGTCTCTGGTTCCCAAGATACAGGGAATCCTAGTTTGGGGCCAGATGACCATGTGTGATTTGTCCCGGATATTATTATTATTATAAGGCTAAGATCATAGAACTCCTCAGGGTGTCAAGATCTGTTTCTTAAGGAGTTGGTTCCCGACTGGATAGGGGTACTACGTGGTACTGTCCGTGTGATGCACAGAGCTGGTACCCAAGAGGTGGTGTTCAACGGTGCTGATGCTGTCGAAGGTACTCCTTAGATCATAGAACTCAGGGATGTATGTCAAGGTTTATTTCCTAAGGAGTTGATTCCCGGTTGGAGAGTGGTACCACATATAATAGTACTGTCAGTGGTGGTGCCGAGACCTGGCAGCCAGGTCTCGGCAGCTGTTGAAGTTACTTGTTAGATCATAGAAAAGTTCAGATCAGAGTGTATGTTAAGGTCGATTTCTTGAGGAGTCGGCTTCTGGCTGGAGAGCGGTACCACATAGTACTGCTGATGATGTCAAAGGCGAGTCCTGGTAACGCTGACGGTACTCCGTGATTTGTTACTCTAGCCCGGTGAGCCCGCTTGGGTATCATCATCCTTACCATCAGGTGAGATGATGCCAAGGGCTTCCTAGTTGTGGATAAAACAAATTGACAGTTGATAACTTAAAAAGTAACTCGAAAAGCGGTCGTAGCGCAGTGCGGCTTACGTGGTCGCATCGATCACGAAAGTTAACCGACTACAGACACGGTCATTTCCTGGATGGGTTTGATGGTTGGTGTCATTTATCTCTACCGTTTTCTTGCTTTGCAAGGCACGTTAAACCGTTGGTGCCGGTTGCTATCACTAGATGGCAGTCGTTAAAGTATGTCAGACGCCTCACAGGCAGCTTGAAAACTTCTAACATTAGGGGGTCCAACCTCAACCACAACCTCCACCAATCCGGACTTGATCCTCGTGTGCAGAGTACGGCCTAACCTTCTAGAGCTATTGGAAGGGACCCGTGCGTGCCCCAGCCCCATGGGTTGTTAAAGTTACTCACATGATTAGTCAAATACCGTGTTCTGACGATTCATACCATATTTTTGCTGATAAATATGTCATAAACATTTTGTTTAAAATTTCAGATTACATTGGTTCGTTCGTCGACGAGTTGAGCGTACTCCACAACTTCACTCTGAAATCTCAGTGGCTGTATCTGTTGGACTTCGATTTTCAAGCTAAAGAGGTAATTGTCAACCAATTGTCAACCTCCAACTTTTAATTGCTTTCAGTAGCTCCGTCTTGGTCTTCTTCCTCTCAATCTTACCCTGTTAAAATGAGTTTGTAATTTCAAACATTTCTGTGATGAGCAAATTTGTGTGCTCTCTGTCTGGTGTATGATATCTATATATGTATGTATTTAAATATAATGTGTATGTACATACACCTTACAGTGCAGTCTCTGGTTCCCATTATAACGGGGAATCCTAGTTCGGGGCCAGATGTTGTTTAATTTGTTCTGGATATTTATTTATTAATAATTTCCACGTACCTACCCACAGGTGAAAGACACTAGCGACTGGGGCCGCCACTTCGCGGTGCGTCAGGACCGTCTTCCCCTACTCCTCACCCGTCTAGAGGAAAGAGCCGCCACTCACGTCTCCGAGTTGCCTACTATCAACTTGGCGTTGTACGCTGTCCCATGCGAGAACGCGCCGTTGGCTATATATAACAATGATGGTAAGTAAGTACCCATAGATAAAAGACAGTAGCGACTGGAGTTACCATTCGCGGTGCGTCAAGACGGTCTCCCGCTGCTCCTCACCAGGCTAGAGGAGAGAGCCGCCACTCACGTCTCCGAGTTGCCTACTATCAACTTGGCACTTTACGCGGTCCCTTGCGAGATGCTTATAATAGTAAGCTGATAGAAGACTATGAGTTGAACCATGACCGCATGGAATCGCAGAAGATAATACGAGTGGCATCCGCACCGGCGATGCGGAAGTGTGCGGGCGCCACTCGTATTCTCTTCTCGCTCTAGCGAACGATGTTTCTGAGCGACAGAAAAGGATAGCGCTACGGGAAAACCCATCCAGGTTATGACCGTGTCTGTAGTCAGTTAACTTGCGTGATCGACGCGACCACACAAGCCGCACTAAGCCACGACCTCTTAATAAACGTTTCAAAAACATAGCAAAAAAAACATATTCCACAGACAAGCCGATCCCCTCCCCCGTGCAAGCGTTCATGTCACCCAAGTGGGGGGGAGTGTATCTCTCCAACCCCGCCGTGGTGGAGTGCCGGCACAACAAACATACGCACACGCCTGTTGTGCGGGTCGCCATGGGTACGTTTGTGTCTCAACTGAGGAAGCTGCTGGGAATCACTGATACTGTGAGTCGAGATATAGGATAATCTAGTCTAGTCAGAATACATTGCTATTGCTTATCTTAGTATGTTAAATATTGTTTTAAACTAGATGGCGCCACGTAGTTTCAGGGTTAAAACTAGATTGCGTCATGAATAATCAGTTTTTTTATTAAAAGTCGAAAGTTTGCGTCCAAATTTCTTCTTCTACTTAGCGTAGCGTTATCCCGGCTGGCGCCAGGCAGATTTTGCTTCAAAACTTAATAAACTTAACTTATTTATAGGCTGATTTTCAATGTGGTTAAATTTTCATAAAAAATGCTTTAGAATCCGGGAGTTGACTGCATGAAAAATTAATTACGAAATATTATTGACGAAATAGCTCTTTAACTGAAGTTGTTGAAAAACTAAATCACTTTAATTTTCATTAAATTTTCAATTTTTAAATTTTAAGAATTTCCTAATTAGTATGCAAACTACTGTTTTGTACAATGACGTCATCGTACAAAACTTCAAACATTTTTAGAACAAAATGCTGTTTTTGACATTTGTTAAAAAGTAACTCAAATGACTAGCAGTCAACTACCGGATTGCTTATCTTAGTATGTTAAATATTGTTTTAAACTAGATGGCGCCACGTAGTTTCAGGGTTAAAACTAGATTGCGTCATGAATAATCAGTTTTTTTGTTAAAAGTCGAAAATTTGCGTCCAAATTTCTTCTACTTAGCGTAGCGTTATCCCGGCTGGCGCCACGCAGATTTTGCTTCAAAACTTAATAAACTTAACTTATTTATAGGCTGATTTTCAATGTGGTTAAATTTTCATAAAAAATGCTTTAGAATCCGGGAGTTGACAGCATGAGAAATAAATTACGAAATATTACTGACTAAATAGCTCTTTAATTAAAATTGTTGAAAACCTTAATCACTTTAATTTTCATTACATTTTAAATTTATTTATAAGAATTTCCTAATTAGCATGCAAACTACTACTTTGAACAATGACGTCATCGTACAAAATTTCAAACATTTTTAGAACAAAATGCCGATTTTGACATTTGATAAAAAGTAACTCAAATGACTGGCAGTCAACTACCGGATGCAAGACTTACTTATAATTTATTGAAGTTTCAAAGTTTATCGTTAGATGTCGCTACTAAATAGCATTAACTATAGGGATTGACAATCTTCTTGTTAATATATTTTCTTTCATGGTAATTATTGGACATTTCTTTGTCAAAAATAACGCTAACTAAGATATTAGGTGCTTACCTATGAAATTGACGTTTAGATAAAAAAGTTTAAAGACAAAATTAATATAAAATAATTGATGTTTTAAAACAACTAATTATTTTCAAAGTACCATTGGACATTTAGAAATAAAATAATGCTTGCTAAATGCACGTTGTCTGAATATTTTGAGAGCACAGTGGTTTAGAAACTGTGAAAATGGATTTTTTCGTCACTGAAAATCGCCATTTTTTCGTTAAAAAAATACTTTATTTTTATTTTTGAAGGCTACACTTATCCCAGCGTGTTATTCGTTACCATATGTATTTTTGAACATATTGCACATAATATTTCACGATTTTCAGATAATTTCGATATTTTTTTTTGGTAGAAAAAATTGACCCAATTGACCTCTAAGAAAACTCCAATACAGTATTTAATGAAATCCTACTTAGTCAGTTTTTACATAAGAGACATGACATCACTAATTCATGGAAGACCTTGAATGTAGCTAGAAAATGATATATAATTTAATGGAAGTAAATTCATTTTTGGGGTAATATTATTCTGTTGAACTTTCAAAACTGAAACGCCAATTTCATAGGTAAGGACCTAATATTTATTTGGAAAACAGTCCCTCTAGTTCGGGCAACCTTTGTATTTTATTTTTCTGGAATAAATGAGTCTTCATGGAATAATGATTAAAGAACACGTTAATTCCTCTAGGATTACATAGATGGCGCTCACCTGGAGCCGCTAAGGTCCGTGACGCCTCGCAAGTGGGAGATCGACAACCTCCTGCGACTGAGGACCATAGAGCAGCAGACTTCGGCAGAGAGGACCATGCAGTCGCTTGCTCAGTTGCTTGGTATGATGCTACATGCGTTTATAATATCGAGGGTTCACGGGCGACTTGTATTAAGCGACATTTTTGGAAACACAGGTAACCTCTACTTAAAAAAATTATTTCTTACAAAATACCTCACAAAAAATATCTTCTGAATAATATTTAAAATATTAAGAATAACGAGAATCTATATAATACTAAAAAGTTAAGTTTTAATGATTATTTTTCTAAGAAATATTTTTTTAAATCAGTCTCCTGAACATTTCTAAAAATGTCGCTTAATACAAGTCGCCCGTGAACCCTCGATATGTTGAAAATAGTTTATTTATTGAGGGAACATGTGGTCATGGAATAGGAGAAGTGTTATGTAGTGAACGGAAATGCGCATGTGTTGTAAGATTGTACGACAGAGAGTAGGAATTAGCAAGAGATAGGACTAAATATTACACTTTATAATCGGCTATCCCGCTTGCTCCTACACGTTAGAAAGAGGACAGTAGACTTCTATGGGATGTCAAGGAGCTGTTAATACGACTTGATGTTTAATTGAAATTTCAAATTCCAGGCGAAATATCAAACATAGTTATCAACGATGAGGTGGGCGCGTCTATCAACTCCGCCGTGGACGGAATCCAGACGTCCATCCGCCTGATGGGGGAGGGGAAGCTGGTGGAAGCCTACCAGGTGTCCCAGAAAGCCTTCATGGCTGCCGAGACTGCTTTTATGGAGCCCAGTCTGTTAGCGTTGCTGTACTTCCCTGATGATCAGAAGTGAGTGTTTTTGTTAATAGGCTGACGGAACTTCAGATGGATAGTGGCTACAGCTCCCTATGGAGATGTGAATTTCATCATCATCAGCCAGAAGACGTCCACTGCTGGACAAAGGCCTCCCCCAAGGATTTCCACACTGACCGGTCCTGTGCAGCTTGCATTCAGCGGCTTCCCGCAACCTTACCAGGTCTTCCCGCGACCTTCACCAGGTTATCGGTCCATCGAGTGGCTTGCCTACACTGCGTATTCCGGTGCACGGTCGCCAGTCGAGAACTTTTAACATTCTGAAAGGCGAACAACATTACAAACCACATCTATTTTCAGTATTGATCTTACGCACCTGATTCTTGCTAATATTAGAAATAACTTTTAAATTTCAGGTACGCTATCTACATTCCTCTCTTCCTGCCAGTCATGTTCCCAGTAATATTGTCTTTGAAGAACCTCTTCCTGTGGCTTCGGGGGAAGCCCATACACAAAGACAAGGAAAAAGCTGATTGAATATTTATATGTGTTGTTGTGAATATTATCTGTTAAGAGCATTTAATAAAATAACAAACTTTTTTTATAATTTTAGAAGTTGTTTGATTTTTGTAAATGGCAACTCATGACAGAAAATATTTCATTTTTGTAATGTAATAAAGACTTTTTTAGTCTTGAGAACTTTTGCGATTTCTGCAAAGTTGTGTTTTTAATTTAGGAATTTGTTTGATATTTGGAAATGGCAACACATGTTTTTTTTATTGGAAGTGTTGCCACACCTTTCTGAAACATCATGTATGCACCGTATATCCTGATGAGGCCTTATTGTACCTTTAAAGATCTGTAAGGCTACAGGCTGCGAAGTCGAAGACGGAAACGAATAACTCGAGAATATCAAAGAGAAATTCTCGATCCTTTGTCAAAAAAAGTAAGATACAAGTTAAGAAGTAACTGGAAACTAGTACCTATGCAGGAAACCTTGTTCACTGAACATTACAAAAGGTATATCGTTAATGTCTAACAAAATCAGCTGCATCTTACTTTCCTCTATCGATACATCTCTTGGTTGTCAAACCAGCGAATTAGATTTACTGGGAAATTAAAAACAAAAGTATTGCTTCATAATAGGTATATTAATAAGTATAATAGTACTGAGGTACATTTTCACAATCGCTTTTTATTATTATTACAATTCTTAACTCTATTTTCGTTCTATTTAAGTGCAAACTTTTGAAGTAATGTCTTAAAAGGTTAACCAGTTAACAGAGATACTGCTGATATGTTTCTACGAAATATGTCAGTCTATAATTATAATACACTTCCATACACATATATCGGCCCACCTAGGAATTAAAAGTTTTAATAGCCTATAGTTATTATTAGCCTATAGCTATACGCTATTCCTGAGTTTGAATTTGGAACTAATGGCATACAAAAAAGATTGTATTAGCAATAGCAAATAACAATAGCAATTAGCATATTTGCCGGCTTCGAAACTGCATAAAAGCTTTTGCATAATAACATTTACTTTTAGCTATAGTTCTTTAAAACTGAATGCTAGGTGGGCCGATAGATGTGTCCGGAAGTGTATGTAGAAGGAATGTGATATCTTAAAATTTACGTGAAACGATAAATTATACAGATAAATAAACAGCTGTTACTATTTTAACTTTTGTAAATATTAATAAAGTGGAATAAATAGCCTAGTTACAGCCATGCGTTTAAACCTATTATGAAAATCAATTCTTACGAGTATACTTGAATGTTCTATAAATATTTTGGTTTTTTTTCAGGTGTTTATGTCGTTGAGCATGTGTTTTTTTACATGAAAGCTATTTTATTTACTAAGGTAGGTATTTGAGCTGTGACGAGTTACTATAAGTTTTATTATTATATAGAATATTTGAAAGGTACAAAGTTTTTGAAACTATCGCCATATTCAAGGATTAATAGTGTGTTATTTTCTATTATTGTATTTTCGACCTTATTCTGACAATTTCTTTGGTTAATGTAGGGATTTTATTTAAATTGCTTAGATTAATTTCTATACTGATTTCTATGGATTGGTGTCAGTATTGCGATTGATTGGTTGTTGTAAGTGGTCAGTCGCACACCTTTATCATATCAGCTGAAAGACATTAGAATATGAATAATGAATAGACTCCCACTTGGCACGATTTTGATCTAACAACTTTCAGAGCGCCATTTTCCCAATTAATAATGCGCCCCGTTTATCCGTCTCAGGTTTTACTATAGTCAATTTCTATTCAATTGATGGAAGTCGTGCCTTCATTATTTTTATCTTATGGCACAATTAAGCGTCTTCCCAAGGTAGATAGGCGGTGGCAGGTGCGGTTGAGATTGATATGCCTTTCAGTTGTGCCGATATCGTCAACATTAGCTTTCCTAAAGCGTGGATATTTTCCAGTATCAATGTAGCGAAATGACAATTTGCAAAAGTAGCAAAGCTTGGGATGCTCCTCGGAAATGTTTATGGTAAGTTACGTTACGTTGATATGTCTCGGAGTAATCCTTGAATATAACAAAGAGTTAACGAACGTCCAGTATTTATCGGGTAAGTAGTTGACATTCACTAACACGACACTATACATCAAATTTATTGTAAAATGTAACCCTTAAAGGATTAAGATTCGATCCAATCGGTCTCGGTTATCATCGCCAAATTGTCCCCTTTTCCAGGTAAGTATTGAAACTCCCATAGAGCGTTTCCAAAAACAAGGGTTTCTCCTTCATTAAGCTCCAGTTCAAGAGTCAAACAATCTTCTTCGCATGGAGTTCTTGGCTTTAGCTGAACCCAACTCTTTCCCTTCAGTTGAGACATTATAATCAGCCCAATATCAAGCTCTAACTGCTTATATCTATGAGTATCATAATTTTTGGAAATGAGTAACCAGTTGAAATGGGAAGGTGGTATGTGAGGGGATAAGAAGTAAGGTCGTGGTGCCAACACTCTGAAGGACTTAACTGCTCGTATATCGCAGTTTTGAAAATGGACAAACCAGCTGGGTATCTCACTACTGGTAATTCTGGAAACTATCTCTTCCAGGTCCATTGGTTGTCCTATTCTTAGGTTGGTTAAGATGCGACATGGCACAGAGTCCTGGAGTCTGTCGTCATTAGTAATGAGGTTCGTCAAGTTCAGCTCAGAACGGGAGATGGACCAGTCGTAATGGGCATCTGTGACGATAACTGGTGCCCCTCTCAAAAGATGATGGTTGAAAACCTCGTGGTAGCTCGTCTCAGATAAACGGGCGATATTATCTGAAAGAAAAGAAATCGTAAGTAGGTATATTGAAGTATTGTAATAGAAAAGTGCCTTCCTCAGATATAAGAGCAAATCACGAGATAGGTAGCGTATCTATCTAAAAAACACAAATCTTGTTAGGATTAAAAATGTAGAAGAATATAAAATGGTGCACTTAAGAGTGCACTTAAGAGGAATGCCTTACAATATATTTTTTTTTAATTTTTACTGGTAGAACAAACGAGGCTTACAACAATAGGTTCACATTTTACAATTTGCAATTATTTTTTTAACTTACTGATAGTTTCGCAGGTGATACAGTCAGACGGCGAAATCACGTTATTATCTAGAGCAGGAGTCGACTGTGAATTCTCAATCAAACATTTATTGTAGTACAACGGAGTCCAATCCCAAACGGGCAATAGTTTTATCAGGAAAATCCGTGCCATAGCCGATGCGTGCCATTGAAAAGTCTCCGTTTGGCTCACAGTGTATCCAATAGCTGTAACCATCACCAGAAACAGGCAAATCCTGGTCCAACGCTTTATATAAGCTTTCCTCACAGAGTTGGTCAAAGGGCGGCAAATAATATCCATCTCCTCGTCACTTATGCCAGCTTCTTTGCAGTACTCATAAAAGTAGCGCACTTCGGAATTGATTAACTCGAATTTCTCGCGGTGAGACATTTTTGAGCCGTTTTTTAAGCTCATTTTGGTAGTGACCTACAAAAACTACAAATTCGTGTAAAACGATCAATAGTAAAACTTGTGACGCGGTCCGTCGATACGATAAAGAAAATTCGCGCGCGCGCGAAGAATGCTTTCCTTTTTGGCTTGAGTTGCCAGCTGAAATATCTAATAAGGGTTGCCAGCTGTGCCTGTCGTGACGTGCGTGACTCGTGTTGTCTGTCCATCATTCGTCATCCACCATTGCCAGTTGCATTTGCTCCTTGTCTAAGGAGATGACAAAAATACGATTTCATTTACCTCAGAAGCCAATGAGCTTTTATGTTATTCTCACACAAAAATATTGACATCGAAAACAACCTAAAAATAATAAAAATTGAGCGTAAAGAAGTGAGAAAGAAAAACGGATTTTCTATTTTCAGGCTCATTTAGTAGGTTCCCATTTAATAAAATAGCAACATTGAAAAGTCAAACATTTTTCCGCCATATTGAAAGTTCTAAAGTGGGAAGTCGGTCAAACGTTGACCTTATTATGAATTCTTATTTAACGTAAAATCTAATTATTTTCGAAAGTGGTCCAAAAATAGAAGTGCATATTTATTGATTCGTGTACGTTGGAACCAGTGCATAAAAGTGTGTATTAACTTTTTTGCAATTCCTTTCTTGGATACGTCACAGCGCCATGTTGTATTCCTGCTCTGATTGCAGGCACGAGAAATCTGCCAATCCGCTTATTTTTCGGGATTAGTTTCTTCCCGAGGAAATCGAACTGCGATTTTGTACTCAAATATATTATAAATTATATTTGTTGGTAAATGTAAAACAACATTTGTGAATTCGATGCATCCCTGTTGTCGCATTTCTAGTGTTATTTCATAAAATTTCAACTGCAGTTTTGTGCATCCGCGAAAGTTGAAAGGACTGTGTTGTAAAAGAGAGAAGTGTCAATAATTTGCCAAAATTCCGGTCCCTACGCGCAGACGAGAAGGTGCCTACCCACCAGGGCAGTCAGGCGAAGGAGATATGAACAATAAACGTAAAAATCGCCAAGGGCCACCGAGGTAAGAAAGGTTTTTGTTCGCAGAGTTTCGAGTGGTTTTGTGCATGCCTTTGTTGTTTTGCAGTCTTGTTGGGCGATGTGGTGTGGCGTTGTCAGATTGACAGGTTGGGAGTGATGTGTGAGGTGGAGCAGTGTCCGAGGGTCTGTAAACATTGTTTTTCCGCTGTGGCGGAGCGTGTCGCGGCGGCGCGGGCGGCGCGGTGTGGCGAGCCGCGCGGCCGCATACATAGATCTTTGCCCTACTTTTGCGTACACTCTCGTCGATTAATTTAGCCGCGTGTGATCAGCTGATCCCAGCTATAGCTGCGTTGCAAACCCTAACTAATTAGTCACTTTCCTATCTGAAACTAACTTTGGAACTGGTTTTATTGTACAAGAACCCCATACATTTTGCTGTTTTTGCTTTGTTTGTGTTGTGAGAGTTGAAGCGTTCTGAATGGTGACTTTTATTTTATACTAATGTGATTGTAATCCCAAAAGAAGTAAGTATATGGTGGTTGCATACTTTCACTTGTGATTTGTAGAAAATATAAGTGTTGGCAATGTTCCCAAATAGTAAAACTAATTGTCTAGTCATTTTTAGACTTTCACGATTCTCCTAAGTCCATTATATTCTAATTACTACATTACACTAAAATCTCCATGAATTTGTCAATTTATTTGTTTTTATTTTTTCTCGTGATATACTTAAGCTTATATTACACTATTTACTTATCACAGTTTTCACAGTGTGTTATTGCACTTTTATCTCGCTATTTGGTGATTCTAATGGCATTCTAAAGTTTGATTCATATCTAACAATACATTTTGTCTGATAGTAGAATGTTTTCACAAAAGCCAGTGATAGCGCAGTGACAAATATAAACTGTAATTACTGCCTATCTACTGCAAAGTTTGATTTTTTTGAGAATACTATTAATTTCCACGCCAACTTTCTCCATTCAAAATATTTTTTTTCCTTTTTCTTCAAAAAAAGTCTTACATTGGTCTTATTTAAAAAAAATGAATAAATAAGGATTACAATTTCTTATTGTAAATAAATACTTGATTCGTTCAGAGGTCGCAGACACTCCAATAGTCACAGTACTAAAGTGAGTGACTTGACATAAATTTCCTATTAATGAAATGGAATCACTTTGCACTTACTAATTATTTATTAAATGTAAAAAAATATATGAATATTTAACTATGTATGTTACTTCAATGGCTTGTGACTGCTTGCATTAATTTAGAACTATAATTGACCACATTGAATACGTTAAAAACAACCGACTTCAAAGCAACAACTCCAATTTTGCTATGTTTTTGTTGATTTTCTCAAAAACCGCTGAATCGCTTTTGATAAAATTTATATTGGTCCCGTATATATATGTGAAGTATACCCTTTTAAACAAAAAAAGATTTTTTTAAAATCGGTTCGGGCGTCTTCGAGTAATCGGTGAACATATTAAAACAAGATTCCGACGAATTAAAAACCTCCTCCTTTTTTTTGAAGTCGGTTAAAAAGGTTAGCGGATAAATTGTATATTATGTATCGCTATTTTATTTAACTTTCCTTACTTTCTGTAGCCATGAGAACGAAGCCCCCAGCAGTGGGGAAAATTTGGGTTATTAACAATGATGTATTGCTGTATGTTACATATGATGAAACTACAAAATTACTAGTTTTCATACATCAAGTACATTAAAGTCTGCCATTTTAAATTACATTTGACTCAATTTTTCTTAAAATTTCATTAGCAATAGCTATTTTATTATACAAAATGATTAAGATGTATGATTTCAATTCCATAAAATTAGAATGAATAGCAAGCAAGGCATCTTGAAAAACAATTCCTGGAAATAATGTATGTATTACTTACTGGGGATTCCCCTGTTTGTAACATAAACAAAGTTCATAGTACAACACATGCATACAAACTTGCACTACAGAGTACTGGATACAGTGGCCAAAACAGAATGCAGAGTTGTTTTAGATATACAATAACAAGGACACAGAAAACAACTGCCTAGGGGTCAACAGACGATTGCAGCTTAAAATAAAAAACAAAGAATCCATTAAGCAGATGTTATACAGTTCAATTTCCATTCAATATTGCTTTCAATTTAATTGATTCAATTCAATGGCATTGAAACGTCTAAACATAGTTCAATGCGACTGATTCAATATTGATCATCGGATCATCAGTCAATGCGATTGAACCGTGTAAACACGAAAATTGAACGATGAATGAATTGAATGACTGTTCTATGCGAGGAAGCCTCCTACTACACCTACGTTGTATCTTCGGCGTTCTAGCTGAAATGAGCATTGAAAGTAATTTTATTGATTTACCGTGTAACTAGGTAAAGATGTTGAATGTTCAATGTGCAATGCCTTTTAATGAAATTGTTTCAATTTGATTGACTCGTGTAACATCGGCTTTATGGACTATCCACTGTTGGAAAAACATCTCCCTTCAAAGCTACATTTGGTTCAGACCTTTGATGTGTAAACCAATAGAATAGATACTGTTTTGTCATACAAAGCCGATGTGGCTATGTTATACAGTTGAAACCACAATTTTAGACCTAAACAACCGTATTTTATTTATCTTAGTAAATCTGAACAGCTGGGCTGCGTTCGTCTTGTCTATGATATCTTGCGACTCTCCAAAGATGCCAATTGACCTTGGTGTAGTATGCATGAATTGCATTTAGTTTTAATCTATGATAATAGAATTGTGCTCGACTTAAATGTTGTTGTCCAGATATGCACTTTGTTATGCATGTGGGTATACAAGTTCCAAGTGGTAGGAACTTCCTATTAGGTAGATAAAAAAAAATGACCTTCGAAAAGTGTACAACTACCTAACTACCTACTTCAAGTAAAAATATTTTGAATTTTAATGTGATTGTATGTTTTGCTGGATTGCCTGAATGGAGGGTAATATTTTTCGAGTGGATGTGGCTGGTAAACAATAGAAGGCCAAAAAAACCTTTGTGTTCTATCAAGAGTTAGTAAACATAAATTGGGAATTAACATAAAGTCTTAATATACAAACAATCCATAATTAACAAACTGTTGAATATATTTTATACTTTTTTAACTAATATATTTACTAAAGACATCATTAGAATCTGGAAGAGGCCATTACCTAAGTAGAAATACATTGTTAATGCATTTATGCAGAAACTATTATCGTCATCATAATTAGCCTAACCTTTGACCAGTCATTTGAAGTAAGATTTAATTACCTTTAAACAAAACTGAGTTACTGCAGGGAAGTGCTAGGTTCTAAAATAAAAAAAAATTAAGAGTATTTATCTATGTCATCTGCTGGCAAACATATATTTTTATGTCTATAATGTTAACCGTTTATGTGCAGTATGGCCTTACTTTCCTGAGGTATGGGAAAAGACCCGTGTCATGCACTTTTCTAACAGACTGAAGACTTAAAATGAGAAGTCCGAATCAAAGTCTATGGGAAAAGTTGTTCGGTTTCATGAGTAAAAGACCCAGTAAATTATTTTTTTTACCTTATATCTTATACCTCTTGTCTGGTCTATGTCTTGATTAACTTGAACATGTTGAACTGTAAATTCCTATCATCAAAGGCCTTCCCCAAGCATTTCCACACCACCGGTCCCGCACTGCCCGAATCCAGTGGCTTCCCCCAACGTTCACCAGGTTGTTAGTCCACCGAGTGGGAGAAATTCCTATTGTTAACTCAAATCCTGCCGACTGTGGTTGGAGTGGCTCCTCTTCTTGTCAAGTGTTCTATGAAGCATAATTCTTTATCTGTTTCTATAATCTATATCTATAAAACTCCACCATATATAACTGATAGACAATGCCTACACCATTGAAAATTGGTAGAAAAGCAACAAAAAAAAGTTTTTCAAAATACATATCCCTTAGTAGGTGAAATACCAAACTGATTCAACAGTCTGTTACATCCGAAGTAGACTTCGGACTGTATTACCACTATAATAAGGTCCACGTCATCCACAGGTCACCTCGAGGCCGGGTGGTGGCGGAAGGCGTGTACAACAACGCGCATTTCATGCACGCAGCCACATCCCACGTGGGGGACATTGTGCAGGTCCTCACCCAGAGTGGCAGCCTCTGGGAGGGCGTCTTCAAGACTTTCAGCGCTCAGTTCGAGGTTAGTACTTATTTGTATGTACTTTGTCTTCGAAATTAGCTGGCACAGAGATGTTATTATGTATACAGCAAGGTTTTTTGAGCAGAGTAAACTGACATGAGGGAAAGGGAAGGGGAAGGCCTTTGCCCAGCAGTGGGATGAAATATTATATAATAAAAATATGCACATGCAGTGTTGCCAGTAATGTTGAGAAGTTGTTGTTGACAAATTTATTAGTAGATCAACAAAAAGTTTTTTACTATTGTGAAACATGTGCAGAAATTAAACAAAGAAATAAATATTGAAAAATATACTGTCCGCATTTTGGCAAAGTAGCCTTTTAAACTTTTTAAGTAACATTTTATGCTAAATGTTTATATGTAATAGGGAATTTTCCACGGGTTTCTCTAAACTCAACTAGATGGCGCTGATCAACATTGGAAAAAAGAAAATCTCTTAAAAATCGTCAAAACTGACTGATATAACAGACTAATATCCTAATAATGATGAATAGCTTTCGAAGATTACTTTTCATTGAATATTTTTTTGCATTTTGATCGAAAAAATACTTTTCATAATTTTTGATGCACAAAGCTTATCAGTATTGTTTTTGTATTTCTTAAAAGAATTCTAACATGATACAGACTTATAAATTGCATTTTAATCATAAGAATGTATTAAAATCAATTTATTTTTAGTTCGGAATAAGAAATTACATATAACAGAAAAACAAGAACGCATCCAGGTTATCCATACTTGATCAAGTTGGAAATTTATCGTTTCTGTTAATTCAATAAATAAGAATCTATGTTCAGGTGGCTTTTTATATGTTTTTAACAATACTAAATATATTTTGCTACCGTAAATTCTACGCTGGTTTTAAAAAGACATTACCAAAGCTTAGAAACGCCATCTATTGAGACACTTATGAACGGTGTGACATATGTCATCGGAAAACTCCCTATTGAAATTAAACATTTGATTTCATCATGTATTACCAAATATAATTTTATCGAGGACTGAATACTTTCACGGTATAAGTGAAGATACCAATACTTTTGCGTCAATTTACTCCATCTCACTTTACTCCCTTCCAATAGAATCCAAGTATAAGTCTGCTGACCTGAGGTTCATACATAAGGTATGTAGGAATCAGCTATCGAGAGACTGTTCCAACTTGCTCCTATAGATTGGGGAAGATAATCCGGGAGTCTTCCCAAATTTTCGATTTCCGGAAGTGTTTCTTACAGAATATCTCCGCTTTCCGGAAGTGTATCGAGAATTTGATATCTAGGAATGTAACCTGGTTTTCAACTTTCGAGATCGTTTGCATATCTCAGAGGTATTCACGCCAGTAGCCTTATGTGATTCGACATCTAAGCACGCCAGTAGAATTTCATAAATACACAAAACAAGGTGTCTTTTATATCCACAGTAAATACGATACAGGCCTGGCATGCACACATTCATTACATAGAAGGCCCTTTAAGCCCAATAAATTGTCAGTAAGCGTACATTTTGACATCACAGAGAGCCGCTATTACACAATCAAAAGTGAATGTCTTGCCTTTGCTCTGTACATAAAAATATATTTATAGGTATGCGAAGTGCTAAAGACTATGTAGCAAAAAGCCGACATGACTGCTCACCTGATGGAAAGTGACAACCGTCGCCTGTTAGCATTCATCACCTTTTTTAACCGACTTCAAAAAAAGTAGGAGGTTCTCAATTCGTCGGTTTTTTTATGTTTGTTCACCGATTACTCGAAGACGCCTGAACCGATTTGGAAAATTCTTTTTTTGTTTAAAAGGGTATACTTCACAGGTGGTCCCATATAAATTTTATCGAAATCAATTCAGCGGTTTTTGAGAAAATCAACAAAAACATAGCAAAATTGGAGTTGTTGCGATTGAAGTCGGTTGTTTTTAACGTATTCAGCGTGGTCAATTATCTACTCTATGTCTGGTATCAGAGATGTTATGTTGTATCTGTCGTCTCGATGGACTCTTCTATGAACTGCGATACTGACCATATAGTTAGTTAGTAGTTACTAAGTTGCCTGAAAATAAATGAATAATAATAATAATATACCTACTATGATTTCATGGGAAATTACAGGCACTTGTGCTAAGGTAAAATTACCTACATTAAACGTTATGTAGCATTAATACTTTTTTATTATAGAAAATTAGAGAGCTCTTTACAAACTTTTTACAAAAGAAAATTACAAAGTTCTTTTAAAGCTTATTTATTAAATTAAAGAAAATTATAAGTCTTTTGGCCTACCAATAGCATAATATTTGAATATATCTATAATTTATTCTAAAACTACGTTTTTATTACTGATTTTATTAATAATTCATCACTGTAGTAGTACTAAATTATGCATTTAAGCTTTGCATTTACCTACATAGTTATTGGAGTGAAAGAAAAGTGTATGGAGATTGGAAATTATGAATAATGTTTTAATATTAATGTGTTATTCTCAGAAATATAGGTGGTTTGTCGGTTTGTCTACTTTGAGCACTACAAGTTTCGGTTGAGTGAATTTATAGGTAAATTCTGAAGGAAACTATGTTACAACATGAAAAATCTAAAAGTAGAAACTTTGACGTCGTCGTCGGCAATACTAGACTCATTAGAAGTTTAGCCAAAGACCTCACGGCTACGGACAAACCGTTCGTTGCCCTACAAATTATTCCTAAGTACACGTGTCCCTTTTCTGGCCAAGTGCTAACGTTAAACGTGTGAATGGTGGGTTGATTTGACGTAATGGGTGGTCCGAATGCTGGCATTTGATTGGTCGATATGGCAGGAGATATGGGCTCAAAGGAAAAACCTTTCAATTTCAATGTTGATAGGTGTCCGTCAGAGTTTCGGGGTTTATAGCAATTTTGTTAAGGTTGTTGTAAAGTCAGTTCGCCCAATTATTGGTCTCGCTCTTTTTGAATGCCGACGCCCCGCTTTGACATCAAGATATTGAGCTATTGTTTGATTCCCTAAATAATCTATCTATCAGCCGAAAGACGTCCACTGCTGGACAAAGGCCTCCCCCAAGGATTTCCACACCGACCGGTCCTGTGCGGCTCGCATCCAGCGGCTTCCTGCAACCTTTACCAGGTCGTCGGTCCACCGAGTCCCGGTCCCTAAGTAAATTATTAAATTATCTATTCCAGTGGATTATAAAGTCTTGGATTCTGTTTCTGACTATCTAATAAAGTGAATAAATGGCGTGGTGGCTCAGTGGTTAGCGTTTATGATTAGGTACACGGGTTGGGTCGAGGATTCGATTCCCGTCCCGGCACATGAGAATACTAATGTTTTTTTTCTCTTATCGTTATGTCTTTTTATCAGTTTTGGTCTAACAGCTAGGTGTATTCTGCCGTGCTTACGATAATAGCAGTAAGTCTGTGAAACACGCTTTCAACTTTTAGTCACATTTTTGAATTTTCCGAATTGTTTCATTAGATTATTTTAAATATTTTTTTTTAAATGTGTAGCTCAGATCTTATTTATTTGTTCTTACATAATTAAATGACGAAATGGGTGAAGTTACTGCTTTTAATAATGTACTTACTGCTCTTATCGTAAGCACGGCAGCATCATACCTATGTATATGTGTTTTTAAACTTATGTATGTATGTTATCTTATATCGGTTTATATTAGCATAATATTGGATACCGGTATTCCTAGTTTTGGGGCCTGATGACCGCGTGTGATATATCTTTGGATATTTGTCCATTGGCAAGTCTAAATTACGGCACTACTATGCGATAAGCAAAAAGTATGGCCAAAGTAGCACCACCGGAACGTTTATTGATTTGACCCAGTTCTCTGTAATCGAGTGCAGAGATAAAGAAATTTGGATGTGTTGGGACTCTATGGCAGTGTTTTTCAACCTTTTTTTATTACCCGACCCCCTTACAAGTTAAAAAATTCTTGCGATCCCCCCTAGGCCCATAAACATACAAAATGTCAGTGATTTGACAGACTATTATCGTCTCCAAAATAGAACCGCGTTTTGACAAATTGTTCAAAAATAAACAGGCTCTCAGCCTTTTCACTATTTTCATTGCAGTGTAAGACCTACCAAACACTACTTTTTCTTTTACCCGCGACCCCTTGAGAAAGGCTTCGCGACCCCCCTGGAGGTTGCGACCCACAGGTTGAAAAACACTGCTCTATGGAAATAGTGCTACGCCGCACTACATTAGAACTACGTATAGTATACAGTATAAGGACATTATACAGTACGGACACTCCCTGCCGCTCTCTGAATGCTACCTCACCCTCCCTGTGTGACCGATGTGTGACCATTTGTCAAGGGGTTGGCAAACCAAAGCACAGTATAATATCCAGAGAAAATTTTATTTTTTTAAGGAAAAAGTCAAAGGCTTCTAAGGCTATACAGCCTTGTCTGGTGTATACAGCCTTCACTTTATTTGTAAAAGTCTGGCTAACAATAAAGACAATTGAATCTCGATTCAACCCTATTTACATGTGTACAAACATGAATGTCTATGTATTAAACAATAGCGCGAAATTTGTATGAAGTGACCGGGGTGTGGTATGGATATAGTACCAGCCTTTCCTTGCAGGCACCTTCACCCCCTGCGGGTGAGATCCGGTGACGGTTGGTTAGCGCAAGCCACGCAACGCAACATACGCATTTACGCTCCTGCAAACGTCAAATATGAAATGGAGTAGGTGATATTAACGTGAAATATGTATGGAGTGTCCAATGTGTGACGAGGCACTTGACTTCGAAGTTTTCAGTTTAGATTATACCTATTTATTACAATACTGCTCAAAAGATAATAAGGGCCAGCGAGTTTTTTTTTTAATTCAATTTGTTTAAAACTATGGCCAGCATTTTGGTCTTATGCAGAACAGTACAGGGTTTAGATATCAAAAAGTTCGTAACATGAATATTTTGTTATTACGTAATTAACTATTCCAATGTTAAATAAATTAAACGGAACTTAAAGAAACTAAGTGGCCCTTATTTTCTTTTGAGCAGTACAGATTGCACAGTAGGCGTTCAATAGCTCAAGTGGAAAGGGTTTCGGGTGTATGTACGCCCGTTTCTTTGACCAAGCTTGTGGCCTAAACGGCTTCATGAATTTTAAGAGAATAGAATAGAATTAATTTATTGTGTGATTGTTACAATATAAAAATATGCAAGTTTACAGTGCTCAAATAGTCAAAACAATCTACCTATATCAGGCATTAAAATTAAATATAAAACTTTGAAATATAAATAACTACTAAATATAAAATCATATATCCGAAATTTAAATCTAATCAAATGTCATAAATTATAATTACAATAAATCAATATATGTCAGAAAATAAAATCAAACATCAGTGTCCGCTACTATTATAATATTCAGTTAAATTATAGAATGCATTAGCGACTAAGTATTTTTTCAAAGTTTGCTTAAATTTATTACCGTTTAGGTCTTTGATATAATTAGGAAGGTGATTATACACTTTAATGGCAGTTATATAGGGTGACTTTAAATTAGTTCTTGATACTAAAGGATATGCATGTGCTCGTGATAACAAACAACTTTCCCTAAGGAACCATAGTCAAATCGCAAAAAAAATTTGGTCTCTTCATACTAATTTGGCCGGTCCGTTGACCGATTTGTATGGAGGGTCCAAAACTTTTTTTTGAGTTTTGACTATGGGTTTCTTAGGGAAAGTTGTTTGTTATCACGAGCACATGCATAGCCTTTCGTATCAAGAACTAATTTAAAGTCACCCTATATAAGTACTTTTGTCAAAGTAAGGTGCGAGATGTCGTCAGATTTGTCGATTCCGTAGCAGATAGTTTAATGTAGTCAGAGGTTTTTAGTTTTTAATGTCCTACACTAAATATGGTTGTTATAAGTTTAAGGCTATGTATGTATGTCTGTGGATCGTATCTCCCAAGCGGATGGACCTATTTGAATGAGTTTTTTTTTTTATTGAAAGCTTTACTGCGGTGGTTTTTAGTGTTTCGTGAAGATAAGTTCAATGTTTTTTTTATTTTTTATGGCATAGCTTGCAAACGAGCAGACGGATCACCTGATGGTAAGCGATTACCGCCGCCCATAGACACTTTGATCGGTTCACTTCGTATTTTATAGTCGGGAGGTGATGTTTTAAAATGTTGATTCTTAGATTGTTCGTGTATTTCTAGTAACGCTGGTTATGCTTCTAATTTCTATAGGTGTATAATATTAAATATCGTACTGGAGCGTAACAAACTTGATTTATTTATTAAGTATTTATCCACGGTCTTGCTTTAGCAAGAGTAACATAGCTGCAGTAAAGCAAAAAATAATTATACCTATTTTTCATTATTTTTGCGTAGATTTTCTTAAAGTTTAGTATTAAGTTTCTTTTTTTTTGCCTTTTGCTCAAGACCCAACAATTCTGCCAGTGTACACTTTAAATAAAAATGAATTATTTTAACATCTATCTCGTACTTTTATTGCAAGTTTAACTTTAAGTATTTTCGAGTCGATCCAAAAGTAAGTTAAGTTATACAGCCAAACATCTTTAAGGTGCGTCCGCACTGTACCATCATTAGAATTGCCTTAAACCAGTGTGCAGTGGCCCTAATTCATACACCATCGTGTCGGCCATGTTATTTCCGCATTCCACTTTCTATTGCGGACTATCGATTAAGTATAGATGTATCGGCTATTACTGCCGATTCGCTTTGCTTGCGTATAATAATAATATGTTATTCATAGAATTTTCCGTTACTTGCTTTTTTTTATTTCTTAATCTTATCACACGCTCACTTGACCACAAATTTGGATAGACAGAGCCTGTACTTTGGGAACTGATAGACTTTTGGAGACTGATAAACAATACTTTCTACAAAGTAACTACAAAGTAAAAATAATAATAATAATATCTGGGACAATCGCATTCGGTCATCTGGCCCCAAACTAGGATTCCCTGTATTTTGGGAACCAGAGACTGATATACATACACATATACTTTTAAATACATACATATATATATATATATAATACACCCAGACTCAGAGCAAACAATTCTGCTCATCACAGAAAAGTTTGCCCTGTATGGGGATCGAACCCACGACTCTCGGATCAGAGGTCAGGATCGCTGACCACTTAGCCACCAAGTCAGTCAAAAAAGATATATTACTTTTGAAACAGAACAACATTCCTCAAAAGACCCATAGACGATTAACGTTTTTTTTTTACTTCCATACTAAGTTCGCGGATCAGCTGATCGAATTGTTAGAAAAGTCACACACTTTTTTCATTGGGGAAAGTTGTTCAGTTTCATGAGTAGAAGCATTGATGTGCTCCGGCATGAAGATAATATAGCCAGTTCCCCATTGCGTTGGGGAATCTTGGTAAGCCCGCTTCCATCTTCGGCATCATCGTCACTTACCAGGTGAGATGATGCCAAGGGCTTATCAATTGAGGGTAAAAAAAAGCCGCAGTTCAAATAGTTTTGGCTTTTTCCGTTAGACCTTATATGAACATTAACACGATAATATTTTGGACCATATCACTATGTGATATCATTCATAACAGTTCCTTCCTATCCGGCCACATCCCTCGCTTCCTAAACATGGCGTACGCGCATTACAATTTACAATATCCCACCATACCAACATAACGTCATAAATGCGCACGTTTGAATGTTCAGATGTATAAATTATACAGGGTGTAACAGAAAGGTGTGATAATACTTCAAGGTGGGCGTTTACCCATCAAACTAAACAACTTTTGTTCTACAACTTTGTTCAAATCGCAAAATTTTTTTTGGACTTTTCATACAAATCGATCAGCTGGCGAACCAAGTTTGTATGAAAAGTCCGAAAATTTCTTTGCGATTTCAACAAAGTTGTAGAACAAAAGTTGTTCAGTTTGATGGGTAAAGGCCCACCTTGAAGTATTATCACACCTCTCTGTTACACCCTGTATAACTTTACTACGCTTACTTGCAATATTTTTCGGAGTTTTTAAATATAAAATGAAGATGACTTTTTCCGTCGTCCCATCAACGGGACGTCCAATGGAACTACGGAAAAGAAGGGAACCAATCTGTTGCCACAGGCACAGATTAATTCGTTGTTACTAAAACAAAGTTTAATTTACAAAAAATGAAATTAATAACAAAACATTATTTAAAAAAACAATATTTTTTATCCAAATAAAATTATTATACAGTGATTATCTGTTATAATTGTTATGAATAACAATCCATTTATTTGCGTTTAAAACAATGTCATAGAATAGCAGTAGAATCTACAGCTAACGGGTCTTACGCTTATTTGGTCACACTCCCTGTATACGATGATTCCCTTTCCCACGATAGACTAACTACCAATCCAGGCAGGTGAAGACACGAACAGTCACTAGTCCCCATAAACATAGTTATCTCGTTGCGTCGTCGGTTAGTCACCGAGAGCGGAAAACCAATCTTATCTCAGGGCTACGTACGCGATTTGGAGGTCATAGGTCCCTTGCAGGCGTAGCGAAGCGCTGATGGTTGGAAAGTGAACGCGTGTACCAACGCGTTTTAGACGTGGGAGAGCCATGCTTCGGCACGAATGGGCCGACTCGACCGGAGTGATACCACGGCCTCACAGAAAACCGGCGTGAAGCAACGTTTGTTGTGTTTCGCCGAGTGAGTGAGGGTACCGGAGGCCCAACCCCCCCTCCCCCTCCCCATTCCCCCATCCCCCATCCCATTTCAAAGGTCGGCAACGCACTTGTGACTCCTCCGGTGTTGCGGGTGTCCATGGGCGGCGGTAATCGCTTACCATCAGGTGATCCGTCTGCTCGTTTGCCAACTATCACATAAAAAAAAAAAAAAAAAAATACAATATTTTGGTACATACCAGTGAAGCGGTCGTGGCTAAGTGCAGCCGTGGTCGCGTCAAGCGCGCAATTTGGCTGACTACAGGCGCGGTCGTAACCTGGATGGGTTTGATTGTTGGTGGCATTTATTTCGACTATTTCCGTGCTACATTAAGCCGTATGTTGTCACTAGATAACAGTCGTTAAGTCATGTTAGAGGCCTTAGAGGTGGCTTGAAAACTTTTGACGTTGGGGTTGGTCACTACTCCCACGACCTCTACCAATCTAGATTTGTGGCACCCATGTGTGGAGTATGGCCTAACCTGCCCGTGCTAGGGGAAAAGATCCGTGCCCTTGCTGACTATTAGTATTGCCATAATAAAAACATCATGCAGTAGTAGAACTGTTCGTTATTTTTTATCCACAATGGTTAGCCATCACCTGATGGTAAGTATTCATGATGTCGAAAGATGAATGCGGGCTAACCAAGATTCTACAACGCAATGGGTCACTGGCTATCGTACCTAGGCCGGAATATATAAATGCCGTGTCAATTGATGTTTGGCGGCAATATTTAGTTAAGATGAGTTAGGCGGGCTCAGAAGTCCTACCACCAACCAAACTGAGTCCTATATGTATAAAGTTGGACCCTGCCGGGATTCGAACGCAATACGTGCGTGAAAAAGTGCTCTAGCAACTATCTCTATTAAATTCTTAAATAAATATATTTTATTATAAATAACGTTTCCTAGATCGCACGTGTCATACAGGGTGTAAGGGACAGGTTTCCGAAAACTTTAAGGGCTTGCTCAGTAGACGAAACTGAACAACTTTCCACAAGATTTGTTTTTCAGGAAACGAAAATAAAAATTGGCTTCTCCATGCAAACTGTCCAATCAAGTTTATAATTTTGTATGGAGAAGCCGATTTTTTTTCGTTTCCTGAAAAAAAATATTGTGGAAAGTTGTTCAGTGTCGTCCACTGAGCAAGCCCTTAAAGTTTTCGGAAACCTGTCCCTTACACCCTGTATATTATCGTAATTCTACCAGCCCAGCTCAACAGTCTAAATACAAACAAACCAGTTTTAAATTGGCAACGTTCAAAATATGTAGTCTGCCTAAATAGGAGCTTAGTTCTTAAAATATACCTAAACGAAGTTTCTATTTTAACTGTAGATGAATTTTATAGACAAGCTTATGAATAGAAAAATATTTGTTAGCTTTTTATCTGACCTCTCGGCGGAGGGTAATATTTGTGGATTCAAATGAGTTTTCGTATAAAAAAGATCGTATTTTTTATAGATTAAGTTCTTTGTTTAGTTTATTATATTTTTAAGCAGCTTCAAATATGAGATTCTGTTTGCGATTGTTATGTAGGTATTTATCGAGAATATGCTCAACTTTTTGAAATATATACTTATTTGTAAATAACCTTTTTAGGGTTCCGTAGTGAACAAAGAACCCTTATAGTTTCGCCATGTCCGTCTGTCTGTCTGTCTGTCCGCGGCTTAGTTCAGAGACTATTAGTTTTAGAGAGCTGTAATTTGGCACGGATATGCATATTAATTACGCCGACAAAGTGGTAAAATAAAATCTTGAAATCTCTTTCCCCTTGAAGCAGTCTGTCGAAATACTACGGAACACGAACATGACCTCTTTTATAAATATATTTTCCTTTTTAAGTGCTATCGTTTTATACTTCTGTCTGTTTAGTCTCTTCCATTCGTTAATAATCCTTATCATCCCCACTGCCGGGACGCGGGCACTCTTTTCCCATATCTCGAAAAGCCTAAGCCTATAAGCCTGTCCTCCACACAGGGCCACGTCCAGATTGGTGGAGGTCGTTGGGGCTAGTGGCAAACCTAGCCAATCCCAGTCTCAAAAGTTATCCGTCCACCGAATCATCATTTCATTTAACCAATACACAAATAGGGATTGGTTTGTCAAAGCCGTTATTTCAAAAGCATAGTATATTTTTTGCACCTGTCGTTTCAGCTACGTCTCAGCTATTCAGTTGTTTAAACCAGTGTTTTTCAACCTGTGGGTCGCGACCCCCAGGGGGGTCACGAAGCCTTTCTCAAGGGGTCGCGGGTACTGCAATGAAAAAAATACGATTTTAGTGAAAAGGCTGAGCCTGTTTATTTTTAAACAATTTGTCAAAACGTGGTTCTATTTTGGAGACGATAATAACTTAATAATTTTCTACTTGAAGAGAATTATAAATGAAGTCTTTTAAATCACTGACATTTTGTATGTTTATGGGCCTAGGGGGGTCGCAAGAATTTTTTAACTTAAAAGGGGGTCGGGTAATGAAAAAGGTTGAAAAACACTGGTTTAAACAAATCCCTTTGAGGCGAGGCGGGGTTCGGCACAGCAGCAGTCAAGTACCTTGACCTTGTTGAAACTCACGTCGCGTCGTCGTCGTCTCGCCGTATATTTGGCGTCGGTGCGTTGAACTGTCGATCGACGACGCAGACGTACGTCGTACGGCGCTTTACACTTTCTGTGAAACGGTTTTTTTCTACTATACTCGTACTATAGAATATTAGGCATGGGCAGGACATATTGTTCGCAGAGCTGATAGATAACTGAGTGGTTAGGAATGTTTTTACGTAGCTGCTGGGGGTTGGGTGATCTCTTGAGGCTTGCGGGCGTGTTTTTGGGTCGTATTTGTTGTTGTGGACCGATGACCTGGCGAAGGTCGCACGAAACCGAATGCGGGCAGTGCACGAAACCGAATGCGGGCAGTGCATTCTAGAAATCCTTGGCGGTGGCCTTTGTTTTGTAGTAGACGTCTTTCGGCTCATTTGATGATAGTGATAGTGGAATTATCTGTGGCCCCTTTGAAGTCTTCAGTAGTGCAGGTGTCCGGGCACTGAAGGCAAGCCAGTAAGGCGGATATTATACTGCGCCGGAATCCGCTCCGATGTGCGGAGCTGCGAATTTTTACTTGACACTGTCAAAGGAAAAACCGCAGCACCGCACACCGGAGCGATTCCGGTGCAGTGTGATATCCATCTAAATGGCTCGCTGTTTGTGAGTTGACTTCACAAGACCATTCTCCTCTGTCACTTCTGTAACGTCTTGTTGTGTTTTGGAGTGCGAAGCGTTGGGCGTTGATTGTCCAGATGCAAAACAGTACGCCAGACTATTGTGGTCAAATGATTTGTTGATGCAGAAAGTAGTAGACTCACCCTTGTTACTTGTTACTATCATCTGAAGTTGTGGTGGCTTTTGTCAATCGAATATAATAAATACTTCTATATTTTTTTTATTTGGTATAATTAACAACTATGTACTAAATATTACATTATATGATATTAAGGACTAAATTATGTGAATAAGTACATAACATCACAACATTATCCACGGATTATATACAAACAGTGATAGAAACAGAGAGGGAAGAGATAAAGATAAATATGTATTTTTTTTAAAACATTACCTAGGATCTCATCAATTGTTTACCAAGCTCTTAAATCTAAATTTGATGGTAAATAATTAAATTTAAATTAAAGTTTGATAAGTTTTATTTTTAGCGAGGTTAAACATGTTAGTTTGGTAGTCACTGTTCGTGGCCAAACTGTAAACAAGACTCGTTTGAATTGTTCCCTTGCTTGTTATTGTTTAACGCGTTATTTTTCTTAAACACTGCCCACGTTATTATTGCTGGGAGTGCTTATTGTGGTAATTTAGCTAGCGATGGATTTTATTTAATTTTATCTTTGTATATTTTTTTAAAAAGTAACATCCCCATCTTTCTAGCTAATCTTTCTCTCTAGAACTCCTTTTTTTAACTGACTTCAAAAAAAGGAGAAGGTTCTCAATTCGTCTCAATCTTTTTTTTTATGTATGTTCACCGATTACTCGAAGATGCCTGAACCGATTTGGAAAATTGTTTTTTTTTTTGTTTAAAAGGGTATACTTCACAGGTGGTCCCATATAAATTTTATCGAAATCTATTCAGCGGTTTTTGAGAAAATCAACAAAAACATAGCAAAATTGGAGTTGTTGCGATTGAAGTCGGTTGTTTTTAACGTATTCAGCGTGGTCAATTATAACCCTAAAGTAGAAAAAAAAAATTTTCTCACTCAGGTTTCAAAATAGGGGTTTTATAAGTTTGAAGCCTATGTATGTGTGTCGGATGCATCTGTATGTATGTTGCATGTTCGATTTATTCTACCTTTGTCTTATGGGAGTGGTCACTTTTTAAGTGGTAAAACGGTTTCTGTTCCATTATTTAAATTGCATGTGAAAAATTGTTTATGCTCTAAAGGGTATTACAAAATATTAGATTATGTAAATGACAATGATATATGGACATGTATAGATCCTCCAGCTCACAATTTTATTGTTGATTTGAATTGTAATAGAATTTAAGATTTTATTTTAAAAATGTGTTGAAGCGAGTTTCTTTTGGGCTCGACGTTTCTTCTCGCTTCGCAAATACTTCCCGAAACGTTGAGTGTACAAGTCCCGCGTGGTAGGGACTTTGTACTTGGTAGAAAAAAATATTGACGATTTAAAAGCATGTGTAAAGCATCTACTTAAATAAAAAACATTTTGAGTTTGAGTTATGGTCATTGCTACTTCTAGGATTTTTTATGTTCGGTAATAAAAAAATCTTCGAGATAGTGAGACAGCTAGTGCGTTTAATTTTAGAAAAAATTATAAATATATACGCTATAACGATGTAATGTAGGATACGTTAATTGGGGGTTCTCATCACTCATACAGATTTTTTTTATTCTACAAACACCCATACTTAATTCTTAAAAAAAGTACGTCATACAAAATTAGTTGTAACAGTATCCTATCCTCCACTTATTCTGTAATGCCTTGTATGCAACTATAGTCAACTCGCTTCCCTTAAGTGTTACCAGACATTTCTTTCAGCTTTTACATTAATAGAAATTTTATTAAATGATTGTATCTTGTTCAAAGGTGGTATTAGAAGTGGCGCATCGCGTAGACGCGGACGGCGTGGTAGCCGTCGACTCGGTGGTGGAGAAGCTGATCTTCAAGCCCCAGGATGTGGTCTCCATCCGGGCGAAGGACTCCGACCTGGAATACGCCACCCACGACGTATTCCAGACGGACACTGCTATTTCTTCTAAGTTTAATGGTGAGTCTCTTATAAGCGAGCGTTCCGTTATACGGATAACTAGGCACAGGGAGGTTGTCCGTCCCTTTGTAGTTGACATTCCACCTATTCGCACGAAGTTATGCTTCCCCATTTATTATGCGGACTGCGAAGGAGTGGAACTCCTTGCTTGCGTCTGTGTATAACAGTTCCTAAAATCTGGGGATCTTCAAGGCGAGAGTGAATAGGGATTGTTTAAGTTTGCGCGATTTGTTCGCTGCTTCCTTGTGCTCCTACTAAAGTCTCCTTCGCTGCTTCCTCGTGCTCCTACTAAATTCTCCTCGACTATACATATAATCACTTTTCATCAGATGAGATTTAGTCAATTTCGTAGGCGCGGAAGTTGGGCTGTAAAAATATTAGTACCATCAGTTATTACTGTCTTTGATTACTTGATTATTGAATATTCCCCTTCACCTGCATAGGTAACGGCCGTACAGCCGAGGAGCGCCACTTAGAGCCGTGGGACGGGTGCGGCGACGACGGCGGCGACACGCCCGCTGTCAACGGCGATGCGGCGCTCGACGAATTGGCGCTGGACCACCGCGCCAACGGGTGGGACGCCAACGACATGTTCCGGAAGAACGAGGAGGTAATACTGGCGACAATGCCAACGACGTGTCTGGCAGAAGTAGTTAGACCCAGCATCTGGGAGAAGTGTTAGCTAGACCCAGAGTCTGGCAGAAATGTTAGTTAGACCCAGCGTCTGGCGGAAGCGCTAGGATACTAGGCGACTGGCGCTGGACCACCGCGCCAACGAGTGGGACGCCAATGACATGTTCCGGAAGAACGAGGAGGTAATACTGGCGACAATGCCAACGACGTGTCTGGCAGAAGTAGTTAGACCCAGCATCTGGTAGAAGTGTTAGTTAGACCCAGAGTCTGGTATAAATGTTAGTTAGACCCAGCGTCTGGCGGAAGCGCTAGGATACTAGGCGACTGGCGCTGGACCACCGCGCCAACGAGTGGGACGCCAATGACATGTCCCGGCAGAACGAGGAGGTAACTAGCGTCTGGCAGAAGTGTTAGTTAGACCCAGGCGGCGACAGACTGTCAGATGGATCGAGATACAATAAATAGGAATACTAAATGCTTTTTTTTCGAGCTCCCTGTTCTCTGGACGACGAAGTCACCCTGTCTGGTAGTTCTTATCGGCAAGAATCACAACATGGCCGGTAGAATTCTGCCATTATGTGACTATACGATAGTCCGACAAAGACATTATATCTGTCATCAATTCTGGAGGGAGGTGTGGTTTTCAGAGAGTGAAGTTCGTGACTTTAATTTACTGATTTAGGGACACGCGCGATTTGCAAATCTTGTTGTTAAAGAGACCGTTGAATCCGACGGAAATTCCATTTTCTATGCAAACTAACACCCCCTTTTCGACCCTTTAGGAGATGTATTTACATTGACATAAACTTTATTCAAAAGAAAAAAATCTACAAACTTAACTTTGGAATTTCGAAAATCTTTGCCTTAGTGTATCTTTAAATATTGATTGATTGATTTACCCCTTATTATTATTTGTTCCGCAGGTGTATGGAGTGCACAGCACATATGACCACTCTTTAGCTGGATACACATTGCCTCTGCAAAAGAGGGACACACAGGATTATAGGTAGGTGTTGATAAAGAAGTGTGTGTGTTTATAAAAAGTAAATACGTTCTACGCGACAATATATTCATCCCCATCACTTAGATGGTTGGCAGTCCACAACTGTGCGTTTCACTAGAAACTTTCTGCCTCGCACAACCAAACTGTGGAATGAATTGTCGCCTGCGGTATTTCCGGACCGATACGACATTCAAACCTTCAAGAAAAGAGCGTACTCCCATATCAAAGACCGGCAACGCACTTGTGACTCCTCTGGTGTTGCGGGTGTCTATGGGCGGCGGTAATCGCTTACCATCAGGTGATCCGTCTGCTCGTTTGCCACCTCTGCCATAAAAAAAAAGTGGTGAATTAGGAACAAATGATTGGTACTCTGTGAAAAAACTGTTTGGTTTGACATTATAAGGAGCTGCTTCCGTAGTCTGCTTTGAATAAGAATCTAGGGTTTAAACCATTAATTTTACCTAGCTACTTCTAATTTTATCACCAACATAAGAACCCTATTGTCACCTAGAAAGTCGAGTTGAAATCAAATATGTTCACTGTATAAAGTTAAAATCCAATCTAAAATTATTTTTTTCAGTTTCTCATACATATTCTTGATTCACTTTTTTAACACTCTGTATATTTGATCAAAGAAATTTGACAACTCTATCAAATGAACCAGCATCTTTTGCTATAGAAGAAGGAATGCGTTTGTTGGTCAAATAATTGACACCCTTAGCAAAGTGAGAAGAAACATCTAGCCCCAAAGAAACTCGCTTCAACACATACTTAATACCTTTATTGCATACCATACTATTTATAAAGATGGATATAAAATGTTAGGCAGTATAATATAGACATAACGTGGAATAAGACTGACTCGGTGGCTAAGTGGTTAGCGATCCTTACCTCTGATCCGAGAGTCATGGGTTCCTAGTCGTGGTACCTAGTTCGGCAGCGGTTGTTTCACATTATATTTGGTTTAACTGGCCAATGTCATGTAACTTATAACAGAAGCACCAAACTGGTTTATGAATATTTTTTTATTATTTATTTATTATTTACACATACAATATTTATTTAACATCTGTCTGAACCAACAGAGACGCAGAAGCGAAAGCGGAAGAAATCGCCGCCGAGATTGAAAACGCTCCCGCCTACAAGGCTCGCATCGAGCTCGAGAACGGGGACGAGGAAGAGAGATTCGCCGCCGTGGCGCGGCCGGCCGACCCCGCCGCGCCCGCCAAGTACGTCATACCCAGCAAGCGGAAACCCGGACAGGTATGCTGCCTCACTGTATAGGTATTACATACGATACATAGGTTGGGGCGGGCTGTTTTCCGCAACCAGGCGACCATTGCGCCCATTTTGCGTGTGAGCTGGCATCACTGCCAGCCCAGCTCCTCCAGGAAGTCCAGTAGCGACCTTAGTTTGCTGACGACTTCCTGAAGTCACCGAGGTGCGCGACACTGTACGATGCCACCTCTCCGCGTTCCAGCAGGATATGAGTTTCCTCAGCTTCCATGCATACACATAGGTATGGCTGCCTCACTGTGTTAGTGTTACATACAATACTCGAGAACGGGGACGAGGAGAGAGATTCGCCGCCGCGCCCGCCAAGTACGTCATACCGAGCAAGCGGATACCCGGACAGGTATGCTGCCTCACTGTGTGCTAGTGTTACATACGACACTTGAATCTTATTTAGGTGGAATAGTTTAGGACGGAAGGTGGATGTGTCGGTATTTCTTTTTTTTTTTTTTTTTTTTCAAACAATAATTTATTCCGTTAGTTATAAATGTACAAGATCTTTATAGATGTACAATATCTTTATATAGGTATACAGGGTGGATTTCTTGGACGAGTTAGTAAGGGGAGGTTCCCCGTTGTAACTACATGAAAATGGTCTTAGGAAACTATCCGTAATTTTTCGAGAAATTTTTATCCTTATTCACAGATTTTTTGAAAAATACAGCAAGATAATGGACATTTTACACAGAAACTTTTTTTGATGCCACGATCCTGTTTCTTGTTTGTATACTGATCAAAAACTTCTATCGGACCAACTGAGGTTGGAGTACTAAAAAGACTCAGAAATCGCAAAAAAACTTTCCCATTGACCGCCACAGTCGGCTAGTTCTGACAACGGTTTTTCGTGCCACACATGCCAGGATTTGACATTTTCATACATTTTCGTCGCACGATTTCTCATAGCGTAGCGTGGCGGAAATGGAAATAGAATTAACTCGACCCCAATCTACTGACCCGACCTCATGATGGTCACGATCCCCAGTCCCTGTGGTTACGTCATGAAAGAAGAAAAAAGCGGCCAAGTGCGAGTCGGACTCGCCCATGAAGGGTTCCTTAGCAGCAAGTAACATAATATAAAAGTTTTTGTAGTTCGTTGTAACTTGAATGAAAGGTAAATTGCGGTTTACGATTTATGACGTATTAAAAAAAAACTACTTACTAGATATCGTTCAAACCAATTTTCGGTGGAAGTTTGCATGGTAATGTACATCATATATTTTTTTTAGTTTTATCATTATTATTTTTTTACCCTCAATTGGTAAGCCCTCTCATCATTCTCTTATTTTAGAAGTTACGGAGGGGGGGACACACATTTTACAACTTTGGAAGTGTCTCTCGCGCAAACTATTCAGTTTAGAAGAAAATTATATTAGAAACCTCAATATCATTTTTGAAGACCTATCCATAGATACCCTACCCACACGTATGGGTTTGATAAAAAAAAAATTTTGAGTTTCAGTTCTAAGTATGGGGAGCCCCCAAAATTTATTGTTTTTTTTTTCTATTTCTGTGTGAAAATCTTAATGCGGTTCACAAAATACATCTACTTACCAAGTTTCAACAGTATAGTTCTTATAGTTTCGGAAAAAAAGTGGCTGTGACATACGGACAGACAGACAGACAGACAGACATGACGAATCCATAAGGGTTCCGTTTTTTGCCATTTGGCTACGGAACCCTAAAAACGTGGTGTTCAATGGATGCATGCAACATAAATAATCTAAATAAATGTGTATTTTCTCCTTCCAAAATAAACAGTTTATATTTTTTCTTTCTCCAGCAGACCGGCAAGTTAGTGAAGGCGGGCGGCGCCAACAACGGCGGTGCCCCTCCCGCCGCCAAGACACCCACTCCACACACTCCACATACTCCACACACTCCACACCCGCCACACACTCCACACGCGCCGCACACTCCACACACGCCGCCGAGCAAGGAGCGACGCGGGGATCGCCACAAGGATACTGAAACTGTGGTAAATATTATAATATTTTAATGATAAATCTTTATTTCAGGCACCCAAAGTACACGGCACAGAGTTTTACCCATATAAAAACAATGTATTAAATTATGTTTTTGTTTACTTATAATATAGATAGAGAAACTAAATTGGTTTGTTTGACAAGCATAAATAATATAATACTCAAAGCTTCGTGACAAGCAAGAGATTGGCTTGACACGGTAGAGTTAAATTTCTTTGAACCTATATTATTTATGTTTGTCAAACAAACCAATTTAGTTTTTTTTTTTAACGTTGGGAAATCCGTCATGGATACCCAGTCACTGCGGGGGCAGCAACCGGGTTAAGCCGGACTCCTACCGACTTAAACCCAACGGCGTTCCCGCTTCGCCGTATGGCAGGGGTCTGCGAAACCGGCAGAGCCTTTACCTCCAGTCCCCCCCCCGGCGACTGCCACCCGAAGGCGGCCCGGCTGCGTGAAGCGCAGAGAATCTGCCCACCCGCGTTTGCAGGGCGCGCCGGACGCAGAGCGCACCCTCCAACTGCTTCCTCACAGTGGACAGCAGACCTCCCGGTCTACTATCTGGAAGCGATGGGGGCCAGGAAACCCGACCCCCTGCGGCGGATGAGATGGTAGGCTCCGCCGCCAACCGATGCCGCGCAGAGATGAAATCTGGCGGCACCCCCTGGGGCATCGATAAAATCGACGCCCCCGAGCATCCCTTGTTTGAACCCTTCAGCAAGGGTCCAAGGAAGCTCCTCCGCGGTGGCGCGAGGCACATCCCTGAGGATAGTCTAGAGCAGGGGTCACCAAATGGCGGACCGCGATCCGGATTCGGAACGCCGACCTGTTTTGTGCGGACCTTCAGTAAACAAATCAACTTACGCAATTTTTTTAACTGTATAATTCGAGCAGTCAAAATTTCCATAGAACAACGTTAAATTTGTTTCAAATCCATACATTGTTAGACAGCTGGAGCTGCAAAGTTAAATATAATTTATTATTGTGTTATTTATATACAGGGTGTAAGGGACAGGTTTCCGAAAACTTTAAGGGCTTGCTCAGTAGACGAAACTGAACAACTTTCCACAAGAAATTTTTTCAGGAAACGAAAAAAAAAATCGGCTGCTCCATACAAACTGTCCAATCAAATTTATAATTTTGTATGGAGAAGCCGATTTTTTTTTTCGTTTCCTGAAAAAATTCTTGTGGAAAGTTGTTCAGTTTCGTCTACTGAGCAAGCCCTTAAAGTTTTCGGAAACCTGTCCCTTACACTCTGTATTTGTTTATACAGGATGTAAGGGACAGGTTTCCGAAAACTTTAAGGGCTTGCTCAGTAGACGAAACTGAACGACTTTCCACAAGAATTTTTTCAGGAAGGACACGAAAGAAAAATCGGCTTCTCCATACAGAATTATAAACTTGATTGGACAGTTTGTATGGAGGCCAATTTTTTTTTCGTTTCCTGAAAAATATTCTTGTGGAAAGTTGTTCAGTTTCGTCTACTGAGCAAGCCCTTAATGTTTTCGGAAACCTGTCCCTTACACCCTGTATATAGGGTGACTTTAAATTAGTTCTTGATACGAAAGGCTATGCATGTGCTCGTGATAACAAACAACTTTCCCTAAGGAACCCATAGTCAAATCTCAAAAAAAGTTTTGGACCCTCCATACAAATCGGTCAACGGACCGGCCAAATTAGTATGAAGAGTCCAAATTTTTTTTTTGCGAAATGACTATGGGTTCCTTACGGAAAGTTGTTTGTTATCATGAGCACATGCATAGCCTTTCGTATCAAGAACTAATTTAAAGTCACCCTATATTTGAATATATTTGTAGATATTATTTGAATTTTAACGAAGTTAAGACTTGAGGCTGTAAGTAAACCCTGGAAGAGGGGTAGGGGGATCTCAGGTGCTGTAAAAATGTAGGATCGGACCACTACGGTCATATTATTTCCTAAAACGGAACGGACCGTAAATAAAACGAATTGGTGACCCGTGGTCTAGAGAATGATTTAACTTTCTCAAGGTATGGTCAGAGGCCCATGCGCCTTTGTGTAACAATATTTGTTATTTCGTTGCAGAGCGCAAACGCAGGCAGTCCGTCGCTGCCGCCTGCGCCGGCGCCGGCCGGGGGTAAAAGCTACGCGGCACAAGCGGGAGGCTACCACGCGCCCGCCTCGCAGCACCCACCGTGAGTACAACCCGGATCACATCAGGCATTAATTAACAACCTAACCATATTTCTATCTATCTATCAGCCGAAAGACGTCCACTGCTGGACAAAGGCCTCCCCCAAGGATTTCCACACCGACCGGTCCTGTGCGGCTCGCATCCAGCGGCTTCCCGCAACCTTTACCAGGTCGTTGGTCCACCGAATCGGAGGCCTGCCCACACTGCGCCTTCCGGTGCGCGGTCGCCATTCGAGAACTTTATTGCCCCAACGGCCATCTGTTCTACGTCTAGCGATAGCTACGAGCTATGTGCCCTGCCCACTGCCACTTAAGTCTAGCGATTCTGAGAGCTATGTCGGTAACTTTAGTTCTCCTACGTATCTCCTCATTTCTGATTCGATCATGTAGAGACACACCGAGCATAGCACGCTCCATCGCCCTTTGGGTGACTTTGAGCCTTCTTATGAGGCCCATAGTAAGCGACCATGTCTCGGATCCATATGTCATCACTGGCAACACACCATATTTAAACGAAAAATAACCCGACTGCATTAGAATTGATTCTATATCACTGAGACGAATCTAACGACACCTCTCAAGCTGAAATCCATCAAGCCGTTTAGGCTACAGAGCGTGCCAAAGTAATATACATACATACGTGCACGCACTCGAAAAACATAACCCTCCTTCTGGCGCAGTCGAATAATTAAAAACAACCCACTTCAATCGTAACAACTCCAATTTTGCTGTTTTCTTGTTTTTTTTTTTAATAAGCCCTGAATCAATTTCGATAAACGTTTTTCGACCTACCAAACAAGAAAGAATCATCAAAATCAATTTTTAATTGGCGGACTAATCGCGTAACAAACATACCAAAAAGTTAAATTGAGAACCTTCTCCTCTTTAGAGGCGGTTAAAAATAAGTCCACTGCTGGACAAAGCTCACCCGCAAGGATTTCCACACCGACTGGCCCTGTGCTGGCCGCACCCAGCGGCTTCCCGCAACCTTCACAGGTCATCGGTCCACGAATTAAACTATATTCATGGACAAAAAAATCGACTCAAAGTTTCATGCACGACTTTTGGAAAATTAACTCAATCTAGCAAAATAAAACTTCAACAACAAGTTAAAAAACTGTGTGTTTACTGTTTATGATTTTAGTTTGATGGTTTTTGCTTTTAGTGTTTAGCAGTTTTGTAGACTGAGTTATTTTTTCAAAAGTCGAGCAATAAATCTTGAGCCGATTTTTGTTTTGTTTGTTTGTTAACTCTTTATTGTACAATAAAATCACATAACATAAATTACAAGAATAATATAGGTGCACAAAGGCGGGCTTATCCCTTAAAGGGATCTCTTCCAGCCAACCTTTAACCATTTTTTAGTCCACAGTGTATTTAAACAGCCATTTTTTTGTTCATTCGCAGCCCCCCAACGCCGGTGGCCGCGGCCCCGCCGCCGCCCGGCAAGCTGAACGGAGAGGCGCGCGCCCCCCACCCCCGCCACACCTTCCCCCCGCACCATCACCACCACGTAGGGATGATGGTTTTTTGTTATTTTTTTTTACTGAGTAAGATGGCAAAGCGATCGTGGCTCAGGGCGTGGTCGCGTCGATCACACAGGTTAACTGACTACAGACACGGTCACACCCTGGATGAGTTTGACTGTTAGTGGCATTTATCTCGACTGTTTCCGTGCTTCACAAGGCACGTTAAGCCGCTGGTGCCGGCTGCTATCACTGGATGGCAGTCGTTAAGCCATGTAGGAGGCCTTGTAGAGCGCCTTGAAATTTCGTTGGTCACTAGCTCCACAGCCTCCACCAATCCGGACTTGACTCCCGTGTGTGGAGTATGGCCTAACCTTTCCGAGGACCCGTGCCCCTTCAGTGGGGACGATATGGATTGTTAACGTAAAGCCGATATTACACAGTTCAATTTTCGTTCAATATTGCTTTCAATGTAATTGCTTTAATCGCATTGTTACATCTAAACATATTTCAATGCGACCTATTTCATAATTCAAGACGTTCAATGTTCAATGTAATGGCTTCAGTTTGTTACTCTTGTAACATCGGCTTAACATAAAAAAATAATGTGGGAATGTTTTCTGACTCGGTGGCTAAGTGGTTAGCGATCCTGACCTCTGATCCGAGAGTCGTGGGTTCGATCCCCACACAGGGCAAACTTTTCTGTGATGAGTAGAATTGTTTGCTCTGAGTCTGGGTGTATTATATCTATACTATATGCATGTATTTAAAAGTATATCTGTATGTATATCAGTCTCCGGTTCCCAAGATACAGGGAATCCTAGTTTGGGGCCAGATGACCGTGTGTGATTTGTCCCAGATATTATTATTATTATTATGTAATGTAATGCATTGCGTGGTTTCCCCAGAACCCCCCGGCGGCGGGCGAGGCCCACGGCCGGCCGCCGCGCCATCACGCGCCAGATCGGAAGCCCGACGAACAGGTGCAGGTCAGTGGACATGCTCAATACAAATACATGCAAATATTTTTACTAGAAAAAATATGTGGTAAATATACTTATGGACAAAAAAATCAACTCAAGGTTTGTTGCACGACTATTGGAAAATTAACTCAATCTAGCAAAAATAAACTGAACCAAAAGCTCAAAAACTGTCTGTTTATTGTTTATGATTTTAGTTTGGTGGTTTTCGAGTTTTGTTCTTAGTGTTTAGCAGTTTTGTAGACTGAGTTATTTTTTCAAAAGTCGAGCAACAAATCTTGAGTCGATTTTTTTGTCCACCAGTATACATAAATATACAACATGTAAATCTAGTCGTGCGTCATATTTTAATCAGTGCAATCACTCTGCGAATTGACCCTGGGTTCCTTGGGGAAAGTTGATCAGAATCAGGAGTAGAAGCACCGATTAAAATTTGACGCATGACTGGATTTGCAGCCTGTATATTTTTGCCCGCGGCTTTCCGTTTCTTCAAGTATAATACCTATCTCAAAAAAAAGGGCCAATCCGTAGCTCTATTGCGATGCGATTATACAAGTAAACAACCATTAGGTTTTATGACTAGAGCAGAAATGAAAGCGAAGAAAATGTTTGCGTTAACAACGTATAGCTTAGCTTAAAGTGGACATGTTTGTTTTGTCAGGAGCTGCGGAAGTTCGGTCAGGAGTTCAAGCTGGTGTCGTCGCCCGCGCCCGCCGCGCCGCCGCAGCCGCCCGCAGCGCAGCCGCCGCCCGTGAGTCAACATCATCAGCCGAAAGACGTCCACTGCTGGACAAAGGCCTCCCCCAAGAATTTCCACGCCGACCGGTCTTGCGCAACGTTGAAGTTAGTGAAGGTTGCGGCTTCCCGCAACCTTCACTAGGTTATCCGTCTAACGAGTGGGAGGCCTGACGACACAAAAAAAAATTGAATAAAAAAATGGATCTTAAAACAATTGCAACGGCAAATGTTTAATTTAATTTTTAAAAAGAGGTGAGAGACCCTACAAAAAGTTACTATTTAAAGGGCTTGGAATATTTTAGTATAAAAACTAGTCTACCAACTGTCCGGCATTTTTTTTTTTTTTCAGTTTGAAATAATAATAGTTTAGTAATGTGATAATCATAATGCCTTGTCCAACTGAGCCGTCACCTGGCAGAAGACGAGAGAAGACAAACTGCGGACGTTGTCGGAACCTGGTTTCACGGATTTGGCTTTACTGACGAACAGAATCTCCTCTCCCATACAGACTTATAATTCGAACTTTTTGGAAATGATCAGGCCGATTTAAATAAAACTTTAAGGACGTAAACATATATCAACCGAAGTGGTGGTATTATTGAATGAATGTGGAAGAAGCAAGAAGGGAATTCCAAAGGGTAGCAGTACTAAGATAATCGAGCACAATACATTTTAGAAACTCATTTCTCAGAGCCAGCCGCCGCCCGCGCCGCGCACGCCGGAGGTGTCGGCCAACGCGGGCGCCGTGGCCGAGCACAAGGCCCGCCCGCCCAAGCAGCACACGCCGCCCGCCCATCACCACAAGGTAACGTCGCTTAACCTGGCAGATAATATTTTAATACCCCATAGTCATTTCGCATTTTTTTATTACTTAAATCAACTGCTCTATAAGAGCCGCGGTTAGTTTCACCTGATTTTGTTAACCTATGTGTAATTTCTATGACGTTTTATTAGAAATTAAGGATTTCTAAATTCTCAATAGTGTAACGTATTAAGGGTAAGCCAATTTTTTTTTTCTAAAATATGTTTTTTCAATATTGCGGTACCTTTTCTTGCAGCCTCCGCCGGCCCCAAAGGGCGAGTCCCCCGCCGCGTCACCACCGTCGTCGCCGCCGGCCGCCGCCGTCAAGAAGTCCACCCTCAACCCCAATGCGAAGGAGTTCAACCCCGCCGCCAAGCCGTTCCCACGGAGCCCCTCAACGCCTACTCCTTCGCGGTAAACATACTACATACGCTCGTTTGGATTCTTACCATCTCTTCTCTTATCATGTGGCACAATTTAACCGTGTTATCCACCGTGGTTGTCTGGTAATCCACTTAGCGTCACCCGCGGTCACTTGTAGGGCATTTTAGATTTACACCTAAGGACGTGTGCAATGCAACCATTAATACACATCGGATGTGCAGGTTTCCTCACACTGAATTCCTTCACCGTTAAACCAGTCGGTATGAAAATACACGTATGTTTCGAAAAATTCATTTGTACTCGTACATTGGCCGGGTGTGAATCCAAGACCTCTAGTTAGGAGATCCGAGTCATTACCCGCGAAGCCACCGAGTTTTTTTTTTTTTTTAAGTCTGAATAAACAGAAAACTCATGAGTACATTTGTATATGCTTTGCCGATGTTTCGATAAACCCTTGTTTAATATGATCTTTTCTCCACACCACACCGCCGTTCGACACTCTTCTTCTTCTCCTTATCGTGTGGCACATTTGACCGTGCTATCACAAGGGGGATACACGGCAGTTGCTTGGTGTTGAGAGACTATCAGTTAAAAAATGTGTTGGAGGGAGTTTCTTTAGGGCCCGACGTTTCTTCTCTCTCCGCAAACACTTCCCGAAACGTTGGGTATACGAGTTCCGAGTGGTAGGAACTTCGTATTAGGTAGAAAAATATGACGTTCGAAAAGTGTACAGAGATACCTACTTCGAATAAATATTATTTCATTTCATTTCACTCGACCGCCACGCTGTCCTTCACCTTTCTCGTGATATTATCATAACATAAACTAGAGCTGCAACAAAGCGTCTTGGCGTAAGAATATTAGGAGAGCCGACCCCACCTTAAGTGGGAAGTGGCAAAGGGCAAAGAGAAAGAAGAAAATACTAGAGCTGCAACTGTAAAGTCGTGTTTCCCCGCAGCCCGCACACGCCGGCGACGCCCGTGGGCGCCGTGTCCCTCGGGGTGATGCCGCAGGTCAGCTACCACCCGCCGCATCCACACATGGTAAGTGCACACAGTTGTTTGTCTTTTTATTATAAGACTTACTCTCGATAAGTGTTTGTGATCACTAGTGATCGGAAATTCGGATGCAGTTTCGTTTTTAGAAAGAATAGTATGGATATGCCTTTCCCAATAAATGTATAGATTTTCATGGAAAAAATTCTCGGGACAACGGGATCGTAAAAAGCGTTGGGATTCTTAATTGTAATGATCTGATTGTACTGAATGTTGATATTATTGAAAATTTTATGTATAATATTATGTGTTTATATCCACAACTTATTTTATATACACAGGGTTACCGGTAATCCTTTTAGGAGGTGATAGGGGGGCTAAAATGTGAAACATTTAACACTACATATGTATGGCCAATAGTTTCCAATTCTATTCAAAACGGCATGTCCATATTATGATAGCTCCCCAATTTTAGGTATAATTATTATTGATGATGATCGGTGACAAGTACGAGTGCCCAATAGGGAGTTTTCAGATGACGTATGTCACACCGTTCATAAGTGTCTCAATAGATGGCGCTTCTAAACTTTGGAAATATATTTTTAATAACAGCGTAGAATTTACGGTAGCAAAATAGATTTAGTATGGTTAAAAACATATAAAAAACCACCTGAACATAGATTCTTATTAATTGAATTAACAGAAACAATAAATTTCCAACTTGGTCAAGTATGGATAACCTGGGTGCGTTATGGTTTCTCTGTTATATGTAATTTCTTCTTCCGAACTAAAAATAAATTGATTTTAATACATTCTTATGATTAAAATGCAATTTAGAACTCGGTATCATGTTAGAATTTTTTAAAGAAATACAAAAACAATACTGATAAGCTTTGTGCATCAAAAAATATGAAAAGTATTTTTTGGATCAAACTGCAAAAAAATATTCAATGAAAAGTAATCTTCGAAAGCTAATCATCATTATTAGGATATTAGTCGGTTATATCAGTCAGTTTTGACGATTTTTAAGAGATTTTCTTTTTTCCAATGTTGATCAGCGCCATCTAGTTGAGTTTAGACAAACCCGTGGAAAATTCCCTATTATCAGGCACTGGAACGCCATACTTGTAGCCAGACCTATAAAATGTGCCGGATTTTGTTTTTGACTTGTGTTTGTAAAATTTTGACATTTTATTTGGACAATTGTGACATGCCTGTATTGTATTGTATTATATTCTAATTTTATTTCAATTTAATTAATTACTAACTTAGTGTCTTAAGTTTTTTACTAACAGAACTGTATATGGACCATATTATGTAGTCTGAAATAAATGAATTATTATTATTATTATTATAATTGCATCCGAATTTCAGATCACTAGTGATCACAGATAAAATATTATATGTAATAGAATATATACCGTTGTCAAAAATAGATTCTAAAATGTTATGCTATAGCAGAAACTGGAAATATTACTCATTTGACATTGTAACCTATTTTCATTATTTTATTTATTAAGAAAACGAAATTACGTACGAACGTCATAATAACTGTGTTGGATTAATCCAAGACTTACTGATAATTTAATATAACTGTATAAGAAATTGCAAACTATATTAAGAATTAAAGAGAGAAAATATGTATATTACCTTTCTAAGATTATCACTTAGGGGCCGTCCATTAATCACGTGATGTTTTTTTAGCAAATTTTTAGACCCCCCTCCCCCTGGTGATATGTGGTGAGGTTTTAGACTACCCCCCCCCCCCCCACCCCTGCCCAAAATCACGTGTATTTTTGGTCCAAAATATTATCTTTAAATACAGGTATAATGTAATTTAATTATGGAAAATTAAACACCGTGATAAAAATTGCCAGCCTGAAGCCATTTCGAACCTTGGGAAGAGTTAAAAACAACATAACAACAACAGTCCGACGTTTGGAAATTACTCTAGAAATCGCGCGTTCAACGAAAAATAAATACACGTGATATCTCAGTACACCCCCCTCCCCCCTTGTGATATTTCGTGTTTTTTTCTGAACCCCCTCCCCCCTTTTGAGCCTCACGTGCTTAATGGACGACCCCTTACATCAATACTTCAACTTAGCTACATAAGCTTGTGTCTTCTTGTAAACTGTCTTTGATTTAATATTGTGGTAATATCTAATTCGCAAATTCTTATAGTCCCGAAATTTTGCCTGCCCAACAGGTTCCTTACATGAAGAATTTTTCCCAGGTGCCAGCGATGCCGGTGTATATAGCAGCGGCCGCCGCCGCCGCCGCTCAGCAGCCCTCAGCCTATTTGCCGCATCCACATCCTGCTGCGGTAAGTACTGTACTGCGGCATGACGTGTTTTAGAATATTCTACGGTAATGGAAAGAGACCAAAATGAAAAAGCCGTATAGCCATATACAGGATGTTAAAAAAGTGCGTTTCAAATTTCAAGAGGTGACTCAGAATCAAGTATGGAATCCAGGAAAAATATAAAAAAAATCCGCTCGTAATTATTTTTTCAGTTTTTCATACAAATTATTGATTCATTATTCAGAGCTAGTATGAGAATCTGAAAAAAAAATTGAAGAGCGGATTTTTTCAAATCAAATCAAATACTCTTTATTGACTACAATACAAATACACATAACACATACAAAACAAAAAAAGAAAAAGAAACAAGTAGTACAATCTGGGCGGTCTTATCTGCAATATTTTTCTTGGATTCTATACTTGATTCTGAGTAACCCCTTAAAATTTCAAACGCACTTTTTTTAACACCCTGTATAATAGAGTTCAAAATGCAATAGTTTAGCTACAACTGCTGTAAGTTCTGGAGTTAGCGTTTAAGCAAAAAAAAAATACTTATTTAGGAATTCCTTCCACCCAGCTCTTATGATGTCGCTGGAAATTTCTTTCAATCAGAAAGAGAAGCTCGGTACCAAAGTTCGATCGGAAAGGGTCTTCCGCAAATTAAGGAACAAAATTTCAAATTTTGGACCCCCACGTCCCTGGATCTTAGCGGTCCTTTGAGGAAGAAATACGGAATAATGGTAAATCAGAAAGTATCGTTATAAAACATCTAGCAAAAAGTCTCACTTTAATCCACAATAGTATTACTTATTATTGGAATCAAATAATAAATTACTTAAGGATATTCAAGTTAAACCAATCCGGACTTGGCCTCCGTGTGTAAAGTACCCCGAAGTAAATGGTTGGAGACCCGTGCCCCTGCAGTGGGGACGATATGGGTTTCCAACGATTTAAACGTGTGTGAATTATGGTCTGACCGTACCAAAGTATGGTAAGCGACCCATGCCCCTGCAGTGGGGACGATATGGATTGACAACAATTCAAATTAAAACATGTGTGAAATATGACCTGAACTTCCCGAGTTATGGTAAGAGAACAGTGCCCCTCCATTGGGGACGATATAGAGTGCCAACGATTCAAGTTAACCCATGTGACGTCAGATGGAGATGGGCTGCGAGTGCCGTCAATACGCGCCGCCCATCTTAGTGGTGGAGAAGCGAGATCGCCGCGAAGCGGTGAGGCGTGTGATGGGTTGCTTGAAATTAAACTGGTCAAACCGCTGATACTTTCATTCGAGAAACTTGCTATGTATTGACAAAGTTGAACAAGAATAGTGTACCGAAAATGATGTTATATATAAGTCCGCCCATATAAAATTGCCCCCGATACAAAAATGTGCTTACAAATAAAAGCCCCCGATACAAAAGTGTGCATACAAATAAATTGCAATGAAACTTTGTAAATAATAACGCGTTTATGTATTGAAATTATGGATAGGTACATAAATTGATATGCAAAACGTATAATCACTATACTTCCCGTAAGTACGTTTTTGTCACTTTTTTTTCTAAAAGATAAATCGTATACTAACTACATTTCAACGTTTTTCTTAGGAGTATAAATTTCATTTGAATTTGCCTGTTCCTTTTCAATAAATTTGGATTATAAGTTTGTATGGGTGTCGATTTCTTGTATAGGGGACAATTATATAACATTTTTTTTCGGTAAGGTTTCAGTTTTGCGATAGAAACACTAATATTTCGGTTTTTTTTATAACGAGTTGTGTGGTGCAGTTTTGATATCAAACATACTAATTGTTTTCTGTGTGCATAACCAAACACATTCAATTTCATTTATAATTTTATATCATCACACAGCGATTACATATCGCTTACTATCAATAACAATAACGCTGAGCCAACGTGTTCCATGGCTCTTTAATTTTTAGTCAAAAATAAAATTAAAATTAAAATTGTATGGCGTTCATACTAGTTGACAAACAAACAAAATAATCATACCAGACTGCATAAAATGTATCTTATATAATTCTGGAGATCTGCCGACACCTCAAAATTTAAAATCCAGGAACCCGTTTTACCTTTAGTAATAATGAATCGTACATAAGCCATGTGGAAGACTTATAGGCGGCTTGAAAACCTCTGACACTGGGGTTGGCCACTAGCACCACAACATCCACCAATCCAGACTTGGTCCCGTGTGTGGAGTATGGCCTAACCTTCCCGTAGTGTGGGAAGAGACCCGTGCCCCTGCAGTGGGGACGATATGGGTTGTTAACGAAGCGGACATACATACACTCGATAAGCATTACCCAAAACCCTCCCACGCTTGGACAACGTGGTAAAGTTTTACGTTCGCGTGACTAATATGTTTTGAAGTGGTGTGGAAATAAAATAACAGTTAAATAATTTGTGTTGGTTTTTTTGAGTGTAAAACTGATTGAGAACTAACCAAAACTTTCATTCATTCTTATCATATAGGTAAAATAATTACAAATGTTAAATTAACATCATTCAATAATTTATTACACAACACATCCACTATTTGGAATGTTAGATTAAATTTTTTTTTAGGTCGTAGGACAAAAGGAGTCGTACATCTACACTGGTGGACAAAAAAAACGACTCAAGATTGCTTGCTCGACTTTTGAAAAATTAACTCGGTCTACAAAACTGCTAAACACTAAAAACAAAAAAACTAGAAAACCACCAAACTAAAATCATAAGCAGTAAACACACAGTTTTTAAACTTTTGGTTTAGTCCTTTTTTGCTAGATTGAGTTAATTTTCAAAAAGCCGTGCAACAAACCTTGAGTCGTTTTTTTTGTCCATGATTATATTTTAGTTCACTTTGTGGATGCTAGAAATCTCTACCTTTCTCTCTATATCATCTCTTCGGGTCTTAGCTTAACCATCTTCTCCGAAACTTCCCACAATTTCTCAGCCAAATTCTTGTCTCTCGCTCTAAAAGACATATTACTTTCACTGCAGTCGGAAAAGTACCTTCCTGTGATCTGATCACAGTCTTCTGACACAGCGAGGTATATAGACGTCTGTGCGCCCTCTGTCGGGCTTTTAAAGAACGTGTACAACACTAAACTCCTTAGCTTCTCTATGCCCGTGGATCTGTACAAAGATGTGTTGACTTGACCAGGATTCAAGCTGTTTACTACAACACCGGTGCCTTCCAATCTCCTTGCTAGCTCGTTGCTAAAGAGGACGTTGCATAGCTTGCTATTAGCATACAGTTGCACATAGCTGATGTTTTCGTTGTTCAAATTGTTTATGTTTCCAAACTTGTGCAGTGCTGAAGATACAATGATCACGCGACTCGGTGCCGAATTCTTAAGCAGCGGTACTAAAAGGACAGTTAGAAGAAACGGTCCGAAATGATTTACTTGCATGTCCCTGACTATCCCATCTTCGGTTTTCTCTCTCCTCATGCCGCTGGCACCAGCATTATTTACCAGTACGTCTAACTTCGCTTCCCTCTTCGTAAACTCTTCAACGAAATCTCTTACGCCTTGCAAAGAACTTAAATCCAAATACTGGTATCTTACAAAGTTGTTTTTCGTCTTTTTCGCGATGGAATTGGCGGCTTTTTGACCTCTTTTCTCGTCTCGACAAGCCAGTATCACCTTGGCTCCTCTTCTGGCTAAGTCTAAAGCCGTTTCGTATCCTATGCCACTATTGGCTCCTGTTACAATGACCACTTTGCCGCTCATGACTGTGTCGGCGTAGCATTTTCCTGCTGAGAATCTGTTGAAGATTTTTATTATGACAAGTGTCAAGAAAATCCAAAGGAACCACATTTTGTATATCCGATTTGTTCTTGTGAATTATTACAGTATGTTTCTCCTGGTAGAATTGGTTTTCTTTAATAGAAAAATAGATTGTTTTGTCTGTCCAAATATTCAAAAGTTGTTTGCAGAGTGAGAACAAATAAATTCTTCACTTGTTGTTCAAAAAAGTTATTGGACTGTAACAAGACTACTCACTAGAAATACCTCATCAATGGTCTTCTGAAAGCTATATGGAAGAAATCCGAGTAACATATTTCATTTTATGAGTTTGAGACTAGACTTTCATATCCTGTACGATGATCAATAAATCTAGATATTAAATCAATGGTAATATAAATACTGATGGAAGAATTAACCCATTCAATGTTGCAAGCGTAGTTGAAGCGAATCGTCCACAATACACTGTTAACACTAGTAAAATCCTTGACGCACACTAAAAAAAAAACACTTTCAGATTCCACAGTTTTACGTGTTTTGATATGTCATAATTCGCATTAAATAATTTCCACGATCGCGTCTGAATGTCAAGTTGGGATATTTGTGACTGATACGGTATCAGTAAAATACCCATGTAGTTAATAATATTTAGCGTGTAACACGAACATTGAATCAAGCATGTCTCTGCGATGTTAATTGTTGACCTTTGCGCGTTGGGTTATCGCGAATTTGCGATTAATTAATCTCAGACATGTTAGTTATCTTTTGTAGTGGCACAGTTAATCTAAACGGAACTTGTACGTTTTCACTACTGATTATTTCTTTCAAACATAGTTCCTATAAAAATATAGTTTCTTCATTATTCAAATAATTTTACATTTTACAATATACATAATTAAAGAGACAACGTAGTGTTTTGTTTATAAAGAGTTTCATTCTATACATCCTATGAAGATAATACGCTTTCTACAATGGCGTAGTAATAAATTTAAGAACAATTTAAAGAAACATTTAAAACCCGACTGCATAAATTTTTTCCTATTCCAGTCTAGAGATCAAAGCGCACTAGTATTTCAAAATCATCACATGTAGTGTACTGCATTTAGATAAACACCTACGGAAAGTATGCATACAGCATCTACTTAAATAAAAAATATTTTGACTTTGACTTTGGATGTGTACATCTAGAATTGAATCTTATTAAGGTAGAAGTCTGTAATGGGTGTTGTTTTGGACCGCGTACCGTCTAGTACGAGATCTAATTCTTCTTCTTATCGTGTGGCACATTTAACCGTGCTACTCGTATCACAAGGGATAGCCGACATCGACAGTTGCCTGGTGTTGCACTTAGCATCACCCACACGAAATCTTACTGAGGTAGAAGTTTGTAACGGGTGTTGTTTTTTGCGTACCGTCTAATACTCAATCTTTGTAATGATACTTAATCTTATTCCTCTTATCCTGTGCCTGGTGTTGCACTTAGCATCACCCACACTATAATTAAGGCAGAAGTTAGTAATAGGTGTCGTTTGGACCGCAGCTGGCGTACGGCGCGGCGATCGGCGGCGGCGCGGCCGTGGCGGGCGGCGCGGGCCAGCACGCGCCCATGCCGGGCCAGCCGCCGCGCCCCTACCCCGGCCGGAAGGGTGAGTTACTTAAAATAATTGACCACGCTGAATACGTTAAAAACAATCGACTTCAATCGCAACAACTCCAATTTTGCTATGTTTTTGTTGATTTTCTCAAAAACCGCTGAATCGATATCGATAAAATTTATATGGGACTACCTCTGAAGTATACCCTTTTAAACAAAAAAAGAATTTTCCAAATCGGTTCGGGCGTCTTCAAGTAATCGATGAACATACATAAAAAAAAAGATTCCGACGAATTGAGAACCTCCTCCTTTTTTTGAAGTCGGTTAATAAGACTTCAAACAAAATGAAGCGTATTGTATGGCTATGGGCAAAGATGTCTTTTGTGAAAGAAAGTTCATAGATGTAGTCCTGGGCATAGTTGGTCTTCTACCCCGGCCGGAAGGGTGAGTTGCGTAAAAGAAGACTGCAAACTTATTGTGTATTGCAGTGTTTTTCAACCTGTGGGTCGCGACCCCCAAAGCCTTTCTAAAGGGGTCGTGGGAAAAGAAAAAGTAAGCGGTTATAGGTGTAATACACCTACACTTGCAATGAAAAAATACGATTTCAGTGAGAAGGTTGGTCCTGTTTATTCTTTTTTTACAATTTGTCAAAACATGGTTCTATTTTGGAGACGTTTATAAGTAAATCATTTTTTAATTGAAGAAAATTATAAACGTAGTCTTTCAAATCACTTACATTTTGTATGTTTATGGTCGGGTATTAAAAAAAGTTGAAAAACACTGGTGTATTGTATGACTGTGGGCAAAGATGTCTTTAGTGAAAGGAATTTCATAGATGTTTCTCGTAGTCATTGGCATAGCTGGCCATCCGCCGCGACCCTACCCCAGCCGGGTGAGTTATGTACTTGCGCTTAGCAACCTGAAGTCACCTGAAGAGTGCAGGATGAGGAGCTTAAGAGATAGGTTATTGGTCCCAAAATAACTGAATACCCCACAGCGTATATAGAACTACTTCCATTACGTCCCCGCAAGCTGTGACGAGCTGAGTTAGCATTTCAGTACGTCACCGTGACATGTCAATATCATTACTCGTTACTTAACCGGATTCACCGGATACCAGGTCCAAACCTCGACCCATGCTGTATCTAATCTACGATAATAAAAACTGTTAACTCATGTCCAGTGCCAGGAGTTCAAGTGGCGGCGGCGACGGGCCAACCATTGCAACTTGCTCCTGCGCCGATGCAGCCCTTCATGCCGTACCCGCACCCGCACCCGCCGCCGCAGCCGCTGCAGTACCAGCACATGGTGAGTGCCCCCCCCTCCCCATACTGCTTGCGTTGGTGACTTTAAGTAGGATTTTTTTTTGTATGCGGTATATATAGGAGGTGATGTCCTCTCTCATTCATATACGTCGTCATCATCAGTCAAAAGACTGCCACTGCTGGATAAATGCGTCCCCCAGGGAGATCAAAATTAATTTATTTAATAAACTACCCGTCCCTTTAAAATCAGCTGCAACTTATGGCTTCTTTAAAAGCAAACTGCGGTCATTTTTAGTTCAGAAATGTTACTACTCTGTAAATGAATATATCCTGGATAAACACAACATCGAAATAATTTAAATTTATTTATATTTAATGTTTAATTCTTCTTTTATTTGCTTTTGTTGTTTACTAGTAATGATATGTTTAATAGTGATAGCTATATTTTAGACATTTACATGAATTTAAATTATTGACATTTTATTTTGTTTTATTTTAATTTTATTATTTCGTTATACTTAATTAATTAGTAATATTGTATTAATGTAAAATGAATTTCTCGTGAGCGTGATGTGTAATTGGTATTTTAATGAATATTTTTTCTTGTTAATACTTTTAGGAAATTTCAAACACAATTTATGATTGTTTATGAATAAATGAACTATGAACTATGATCCACGCTGATCGCTCATTCGCTGCTCGCATCCAGCGGCTTCCTGCAACCTTCACCGGGTCATGGGTCCCCCGAGTGGGAGGTCTACCTATGCTACGTCTTCCGGTGCGCGGTGGCACTAATACACCACACTAGAGTGTTTTCGATTCCGCAAAATCTCCGCTTCACTTCATTTCGAGCAGTATGATTGGTCAATTCGGCACGTCTCCGCTCCGCTCCGCCTCAGTGGAAACGCACCCATAATGTCCTCCTCCTTAGTCGGTCCCTCAGTGCTGAGGCTCGTGACCCGTTCAATTAGTTTTCCCCGTATAGTGTTGCACCAAGCCTCGCGCTTCATCGCCAGATTCGATGCCTTCTGGATCGGTATATTCAGCGTCTTCTAGATGCAATCAGACAATCGAGCTGGTCTGCGGCCCCGTTGTCTGCTCCGTTCCACTTAAAGGAATGGATCTTTCTAAGCTTGTGGATTCTCTCCGCGTGACCGAAATACTATAAGACGTTTTGTATATTTAATAGCAAATTAACACAAGTGATTGCTACCTTCGCAGGTGCGCATGTACCACGGCTCCGTGGGCCAGGCGCAGGCGGCGCACGCTCAAGCCGCCGCGCAGGCCGCCCAAGCCGCGCACGCTCAAGCCGCGGCGCACGGGGAGGGCTACCCCGCCGCGCCCTCGCCGGCCGCCCCCTCCCCCCTGTACCCGCCCCCCTCGCCCGCGCCGCTGCACTACCCGCATCAGCAGCACCAGCCGTTCCAGGTGAGTGGGACGACGACACACCACACTACTGCCTTCATAAGAAACAAGGCCGTAAAGACTAGAAACTTTCTGCCTCGCACAACCCAAACTGTGGAACGAATTGTCGCCTGCGGTATTTCCGGACCGATACGACATTCAAACCTTCAAGAGAAGAGCGTACTCCCATATCAAAGGCCGGCAACGCACTTGTGACTCCTCTGGTGTTGCGGGTGTCTATGGGCGGCGGTAATCGCTTACCATCAGGTGATCCGTCTGCTCGTTTGCCACCTCTGCCATAAAAATAAAAAGTATACGGAAACCCCATATAGTTAGCGGCCTTATTTCTTATGAGAGCAGACTACACCACACAACGAACAACAGCAAACTTGTTGTACACAAAAAATAAGAGGCGTCGGTAATTTTCGTTCGTGGACACAAGAACAAACTGTAGACGGAAACGCCCGAAACAAACAATCAACGCACGGTGACAGCTGACGATTTTATTGAATGAAGCGCGAAATCAATCAACAGTAGCGGCAGGGATGGCCAGTTAGATCTAGGTGAGTGTCACGTGACCACACACATGACACACTTTTTGTACACGGGGGCTGGGCTACCATTGCATTATTTCCCAATGATGTGTGCTTTGTCCCTGATATTTATTTTTTTATTCTTATTCTAGTGCCATTTGCTATCACTTGGCAGTCGTTAAACCATACCAGAGGCCTTATAGGCGGCTTGGAAACTTATGACACTGGGGTTCGCTCTCCACAACCTCCACCAATCCGGCCATGGCCCCGCGTGTGGCCTTAACCTTCCCGATGTGTAGGCAGAGACCCGTGTCCTGGCAGTGGATACGACATGGGTTGTTAACGATATTTATATTGTACTTCAAGACACTGATAGGGGCAGTGATCACAATAGATCTACGCAGGTCGCAGTGATCCAGTAGGGCCCACCTTTAGTCCCGCATCCCTTTATGCCCAAATAATAATAATTTGCATGTTTGCAGGTGCTGTGCTACGGGCCGGGGGGCGCGGGCGGCCACCACCACCACCACCACCACGTGACGTACCTCAACCACGCGCCGCCCACCGCCTCCTCGCCCACCGCCCACCACCACCCGATACAGGTACGCCGCCCGCCCACCGTCACTTGAATACTAGTCGGCAAGTAACTGAGTGGGTTTGCTACAATAAAACAATTACTTTGCACTTACTTACCTGTCTGATATTTATGAGACTTGCTCTTGTCGGTGAAGCAAACTCCACTTACTTACCAACAAAATAAAAATAGGAAATTATTTAAAACTTTATGGTATAGATTTTGAATTCACCCCATACAGGTACATCCTAAAAATATACAGGGTGTAAGGGACAGGTTTCCGAAACCTTGTGGAAAAGTTGTTCAGTTTCGTCTACTGAGAAAGCCCTTAAAGTTTTCGGAAACCTGTCCGTTACACCCTGTATTATTTTTAAGGAAATTCTCGTCACTAGCATTAATAAGCAAAAGTTTTGTCATGTCAAGTAATGTCAGAATGTCTTTATGAATAGATGCCATAAAAACCATGGTAACAAAAACTGATTCAAAAATGCTTAAAGCGCTTGAAAATATTAAACATCATGCTTATTTAAAGATGTATCAATAAGTGCTTATTTTTATTATTATTTCTGACACTAAAGGGTTTTTGAACTGTAGAAGTATAAAAAAATATATTTAATGAACGGTTGTGTTCGTAAATAAAATTACACTCGGCTTCAAAAAAATCGCACGTCCGTAAAAATAGGCTTCAAGCACTGTTAATCCTTAAGACAAGCAGTTATTCTTAGCAATATTGGTATAATTTGAGAGCCCTATAAAAACTCTTTAAAAAAATATCCATTTCATTTGATTAAAGAAAAAGCTTGACACTTTAAGTCACTGTGAATGACAATGGAACTGATTCTCCTCTTCAAATTTTGTTTGTATTGTTTTGTTTTTTGGGTATAAAAGGGTCGATACAGCTTATCGGGGGATAAATTTGCTACCAACAGTCGAAGAAGACACAGAAGAATATCTTTCATCAGAAAAACGTCCTTGAAGATGGACACTACTGCTGCTGAAGCCGCCCAAGTTATCGCACTACTGCAATCAGGACTACGTCAGTGTGATGTTGCTCGGCAATTGCACTTGAGTCGCTTTTCTGTTCGAAGAGTGTACCAGCGGTTCCTGCAGACCGGTGGCTTTGTCCGAAGGCGTGGGTCTGGTAGAAATCGCTGCACTTCTGCGAGAGATGACCGATTCGTCGTATCGAAGTCTTTGAGAAATCGGTTCTCTAATGCTGTTGAGTTGCAACAGCAGCTTCAAGCAGTTCGTAGAAGGGCCGTGAGTGTCTCTACAGTTAGAAGAAGACTAAAGGAGAGAAATATTGTGGCTAGAAGACCTGCCACGGGTCCAAAATTAACCGCAGCGCATCGGCGAGCACGCCTGCAATTTGCTCGCGCCCACGTCAATTGGACCCTGGACCAATGGAGAGCTGTTCTCTTCTCAGACGAAACGAGAGTGTGCCTTTTCTGCAACGATAGACGCAAAAGAGTATACAGAAGACAATGGGAACGTTTTGCCCAAGCCTGCATCCAAGAGACGGTAGAATACGGGGGCGGTTCCTGCATGTTCTGGGGCGGCATATCTGCCGACGGCAAAACTGAACTTTCTTGCGTCTCTCGGACCGGCGGTGCTCGCGGGCAAGGGTCGATGACTGCTCACCGGTACATCACAGAGATCCTGGAAGAACATGTGGTCCCCTATGCTGGATTTATTGGCGACGGGTTCACATTAATGCACGATAACGCTCGCGCGCACACTGCTGGAATTGTGCAGGGCTACCTTCAAGAGGTTGGGATCCCTGTCATGCAGTGGCCAGCGAGAAGTCCAGATCTGAACCCGATAGAGCAACTCTGGGACCAGCTGAAACGCAAGGTTAGATCCCGTGATCCCGCTCCCGCGACTCTTCAGGAGCTCCAAGACGCCGTTATTGAGGAATGGGACAGAATCCCTCAAGAAGAGGTCCTAAAGTTGGTGCGATCCATGAGGGAGCGCATGGAAGACGTCATTAGGGCTAGGGGGGGTATCACTAGGTTTAAGGTTAGTTTTAAGCAACTTTGTTTTGAAAAATTAATCAGATTTCATTTGGGTTTTTTAAGGATTTTTATTGTTTTGTAAATTTTTCTCAGTTCCAATAAAAAACATTGAATGAATTATTGTTTTTGCATTCTCTGTTTCCTTACCTTTCAAATGATACCGAACATTACCAATATTTCATAATACAAATACGATTGAAAGATGTTTAAAATAGATTTCTTAAAAGGTGCGATTTTTTTGAAGCGAGTGTATGTCTGATCCCCGAACTAATGGAATTTTCATGGATGCTATGTTTTACCAATTTCCACCAGTTTGCTATAAAACCAAAAAAGGAGACTTGATCCAAAGTAGCAACCATCCCATCGACCCTCGTAAAGACTGGCTTTATGTAGTTTTCGTTATAGTTCTCAAGTTATCCGATAGATGGCGTTGTGCGATTTTTAAAACGCGCTATTGAAATGTCCTAATGCAAAGTAGGTGTCGAATAGTGGAGTGCAATTTCGTCACTGAACAACTTTCCGTTATTCGTTGAAACGGCGAATAACTTAGTTTTTGGCGTTCAGACGAAAGCACATGCTTTCAGAAGAACATTTTATAAATTTTGTAATGTAATTTACAGCTTTTCATAGCTATGAAAGTTGTAAATAGCTTGCATGTGATTTCGTTGTTTGTTGAACACATCTGTATGGGGTCGTCCATTAATCACGTGAGGCTAAAAAGGGGGGAGGGGGTTCGGAAAATATCACAAGGGGGGAGGGGGGGTAAACTGAGATATCACGTATATTTATTTTTCCGTTGAACGCGCGATTTCTAGAGTAAGTTCCAAACGTCAGACTGTTGTTGTTACGTTGTTTTTTAACTCATCCTAAGGTTCGAAACTGCTTCAGGCAGTCAGAAACAACCTGCAACCTTATGTCTGTCTGGACATTTTTATTACGGTGCTTAATTTTTCAGAATTAAATTACGTTATACCTGTATTTAAAGATAATATTTTGAACCAAAAAAATACACGTGATTTTGGGTAGGAGTTGGGGGGTAGTCTAAAACCTCACCACATATCACCAGGTGGGAGCGTCTAAAAAGTTGCTAAAAAACATCACATGATTAATGGACGACCCCTATGTGCAAATCTGCAAGCAATGTTCTGTTTTTCAAAGATTTGAGAACGATGCCAAAGAGAAGAAACAGTTGCTTTGTTGTTGTTTTACCCGACTGCTCCAGAACAAGGGTGTGTGTACATATGTATATTTCTTTGGCACGCTCTGTAGCCTAAACGGCTTGATGGATTTTAGGTTGAGAGGTGTCGTTTGATTCGTCTTGATCCCCAAATTGACAAAGGAAACATTTTAATGCAGTCGGGGTTTTTTTTAATAATATGGGTTATAATATAGTCATAGGATACAAATTGTTTTACTATACTACATACTTTGCAGTTAGGTCTAGTAGGCAAAGTGGCAGGAGATATCCTAGGGGAACCACAGTTTACTGGTCAGGGTTACACAGAGAATACTTTATTAAGAATCTAATACTATAGTATGTTTATTGATTTTTTTTTTGTGCTTACTCGTATGCTCTTACGCTACTGCTCCTGCGTCTTGATGCGTGTTAAGACACAAAAATGGGCACAGATAGAAGAAATAAAAGATTTGAATATTTTTTTCATCGAAATACACCACAGAGATTGGACACAGTGAAATCTTTTATTTCTCCCAGGTCCACCACCAAGCAGTATTTAGTTTTGGACTTAATATTTGGTGACCACGACGAAAAAAGTTTTCAAATATTTTATTTCTTCTACCTGTTTCTCCACCAAGCAGTAGTTTTGGGTCTAGCAATGCGTAAATTATCGCGTTAATATGATAAAGATAAAATGTGCGCTATAAAGTCGGCGGTGGAATACTAGCATAAATAAGATTGTGTTGACTACTTAGAGGAATAAAAAAATTACAGAATGGCTGTTTGTTCGCCTTCAAACGCCTGTTACTGGTCGCGCCAATCTTTAAGATCGCTGAAGGGTACTGACTGGGGGAAGTGTGCGTTCACTTGGAATCCTCATGCTCGAATTTTGATATTCTGATTATGCCAATATTTATTGTCTAATAGTGCCCAAAGGAAAAAAAATGCTATCGTAGTTTCAGAGAAAATCGAGTTTTTCACTGAGGCTGCTAGCGGAATGTTTCGCTGGCAGTCTCATCTCTGGAACCAAGGAACTACTTCAAAATTGGAGCATGAGGATTCTAAGTGAACGCACACTTCCCCCACTCAGTACCCTTCAGCGATCTTAAAGTTTGACGGGACCTGTACGATTGATGTTTTCTTACTTGTTAGTAACTGAAGGGGTTTTATTTTTTAGACGTAGTGTCATTTTCCATATAATAATAAATGAGAAATAAATAGTTGATGTGTTGCCAAAAGGTTTGATGACTATTAGCACCGACAGCAGCAGCGGCTCCCGCAGCGCTGTTGAGTATGAGTAAGGGTTAAACTAAACCTCATCTGGCTTCACGGAGTCGCATTTTCCTGTAGCGCTATCCTTTTCTGTCGCTCAGAAACATCGTTTGCTAGAGCGAGAAGAGAATACGGAGTGCAGGCCCCACTCGTATTCTCTTCTCGCTCTAGCGAACGATGTTTCTGAGCGACAGAAAAGTCTTAACGGTGGCACTACTGCTTTGCACTACTGGTAACGCCAAGGGATTGTTTTCTCATCCGTTACACACAGATCTCAGTTCTCTTATGAGACACATATATTGAAAGAGGAGTAACTCATTTCCCATGACACCCTTTATTACTCATGGCACTACTGCGTTGCACTACCAGTAGTGTCCAGTAGTATATACCTTGTGGATAGCACGGTTAAATTGTGCCACATGAAAGAGAGATAGTAGTGGTAATCTATACCTTGTGGATAGTACAGTTAAATTGTGCCACACGAAAAGCGAGAGATAATAGTGCCAGAGGAGGTTTTCTCACCCTACCCGATACCTGTGACACTACCGATAGTGTCGTAGGTAAAATTACGGTAAAATGCGACTCCGTGCTACCAGATACGGTTGAACCCTAACCGGTGTATGGTTGCAGCAGGTGCTGGTCCCCGGGTCGTCGACGCCGGGCGGGCACCACGCGGCGCAGGCGCACGCGGCCCACTCGTCGCACGGGTAGACCCGCGTGTGGGCCCGCACGGCCCGCGCGGCCCGCACGGCCCCCGCGCCCCGCCCGCCCCGCACGCCCCGCACGCCCCACACGCCGCCCGCCACCACGTGCCCGCCGTGCTGAGCGCACGACACACCACATACCACACTACCCACCATACATACATACCTGCACGTAATCATAACTGGGGATGAGCATCATGGAACTGAGAGACTTACATGGAAATGGTCAAGGTCAGAGCTAATGGTTAAAGTCATAACATATTGTCGAGGTCGAAGCATTATTGAACTTCTAATATGTCCTGGCAACACTTGGTCAATGTCAGAGCTAAGGGTCAAAGTCAGAGCTGATGGTCAAAGTCATAACACATGTTCGAGATCGGAGCATTGTTGAACTTCTAATATGTGAATAGATCAGCTGATAGTCAACGTTGTTTTAATCTTATGAAACTAGAGGGGTTTCTTAAAAATGTTTGAACAGAATAATCATTGGATTGTCACGCAAATCGATCAGCTGGTTTGTTAGCTTCGTATTTTTGTTAAAGTGATAAAACATCGAAGATGTTACCTCCGGCACAATACGATGAAGATTGTCAATGTGTCTGGTCTGTTTTGCACCAGACTTAACTCCAAGGAATCGTTGATTGAATGTTGGTAAGTTCAAATTTTGTTTGCGAACGAACCTGTCCTGGCCTGACCATAATAGATCCTAAGTTAAAGTTTTCATAAGTAGAAGCCCCTAGTTATTATTTTTAGAAAAACCCTATTATAGGGATGGGATGGGACTGACCCGGTGGCAGAATCTAGAAGTTAAGAAGTCGAGTTTGACAGATTGTAGCTTGACCAAATGGTCGTAGTTACGCCTTAACGATCCAACTGATTTAAAGTAAGCGAGGGTAATGTACTTTGTGTCAGTGACTTACTTTAAATCAGTTGGATCGTTATGGCATAATTATGGCCAAATGACACTGGACAGGTAGGTCTCCCTATGTTGCAGGAATTGGTATGGATGTATTGTAATATAGGTGATAGATTATGTGTAAATCTTAGCTTAAGTGTATACTTCTCTGAAAATGGGAGATGAAAGAAAATCATTAGGATTTATTTGGACTGGACAGAATCCTGCAGGATGATAAAGTTGAATATGCAAAACTTCCATAATCACATTCGGAAGTACATAATTCGATTAAATTTCTACTTTTTTTTTTCAATCGTGGATAAAAAAAAAATATTTTTATGATAAAATTAATGCAACAGCGAACACATTGCCTACCGGACTGTGTCAGCTGCGGTGAATGTTTTTACATCAGTTGATCGCTTTCGCAAAACTCATCCAGTGGAGGAACTAGAGGGCGCCACTTTAAAAGATTTCTAGCCACAACACTAATTTATTCTTTTTATAACGTTTTGAGTGCAGTTTCAAGCACAGACGTCAAGTTTTATCATGGAAACATTTTGTTTAGTGGTGGAGTTCCTTTCGTCATATATCTTCGTCCAATTTGGATGTCCGAATTGCTGAAGTATTCGTTCTTGTATGGCAAAAGATTAATCCAGTTTCTTTGATGTACATTGGACAAATATATTTGACGATTGGGTGGTACCCTTGCATACTTAAATAATAATGGCGTCTCTAGCAAGAAGTTGGCGATAACATTCCCACTAGAAAAGCTTATTTTTACACATAATCTGTCCCTATTCTAGTTAGGATTACTATCTGTTGATGCAGAGCTATTATAAGCGTGTAACTAGCTAATATTATAATTTTAATCTATTTTCTAAAGAGATGACATTACATAGTTTATGGTATTCTTTAAATTGTTTCATAGTATTTTAAAGCAAATCCAGAAATAGACAAAATAGCTCAACACTGCCACATATTATTGCTCAAATATGTTTGCGTGTGAATGAATAGGTTTAGTTATCTTTGAATTTTTTAGACTCGTCTTTTAGTTGTTTTGTTGTTAGCAACTCTATTAGACGAATTATGGATGGCTTTTGAAAATTGAATATTGTAAGGGAGAAGTAGAAAAGTATAGACAAGTGAAGTGAATCTGTAGGCTGGATGCGCACTATTCCAGTGTATTATTCCCATCGAGTGTTTTACTTCTTCAGATGCAAACGCTCAGCATTCGTACATTCTGTTGGATACATACCAAGATCATGTAAGCTGTGTCTATAAATATAAAACAATGTCGTGACCACAGATTGAAGGCAGAAAGAAACTTTAAAATTTGTAACATATACCTCTGCCTATATTAAATATGCCTCTGATACGGTCCCAAGTGGTTGTAATGGAGTGTTAGTTTGTATGAGAAAATGTATTTCCACTGTGTTCTACTGGCTGTTTACATCCCACTTTTACGCGGACAAAGTCGCGGGGTTCCACTAGTAGTCTTATTAAAGCGGTGACTCATTCATACTATACAATCAAATATTGAATCATATTTTCGATTATATAAGGTTCTTCTAAAATACCTAAAAAAAATACCGAGGCTTGTACTCGTGAAACTGTGCAACTTTCCACAATTTTTTTGGACTCCCCATACGAAATGTGCTCATCAGTTGATCAATTTGTATGAGAAATAAAAAAAAATGATTCTGTTTCATGAATAGAAAGAAGCCCTGATTGAATTATTTTCAGGTATATAAAACGCACAGTTCATTCCAATCAAAAAAAAAGCAAAAGGTAAACAAACTTACTATGCAACTCACATTAAGATGCGTCAATTCAATAGTCGTTTTGTTTACCTTTGCTTTTTTGATTTGAATAAACTATACATTGATTGCTATTGTTATGATTCTTTATAGGAATATTTTATTGAAACACTAAACGAATATCATGCTTATATTAGCTCTGTATCATATTATCTTAAAATACTCGTATTTAAGTAAGCAAGTACACTGGTATTTCTTTTAGAGCGTATAAAAAATATGTAAACAGATTATAATAAGATCTGTCAATCAAGCCTTTCGCCATAGCAATAATGAGACGCAATAATGTTTGATATGAAATTTAATTATATTGTTAAATGTTTGGTGTATTTTATTTAATGGCAACACAATTTTAAAGTTCTAGGTATAAGTTCTGGCTTATATGCTTCGATAAAAAAATCTGTCATTTTGGTAATTAATTACAGTACATTACTATTATAATTTAAAGAAACATCAACGCTGTAAGTGAAGGCACATATTGATAAAGTCGTTTTTTTAGCATAGTGTTGCCATATAATGCCAGTGTACTTTCAACCGAAAACCCAACAATTTAGCATCTAAAAAGTTCGCTTAGCACGGCGGGGAAAGAAATAAATAAATGGAAACATATTTATATAATAATGTATTGTATCGTTTATTTGTGTGTAAGTGTAGTCAATGGAATGCGCGCGTTCCCCCAAACTGTGGGGGATTCGATCTATCCTTGACGACGGGCTTGTCAAGGTTAGATCCTGTTACGTGTAAATGGATAGGTAGATAATTTACTTCGTAAAATATTATTTTGTATTCGCTTGTCGGAGTTGGCAGCGTTTCTTTTTACCCAATTGGATTTTTCCTTTTGACTTTTTTCTCGATATCAAAGAAGACTTGTTAGTTAACAACCCACATCGTCCCCACTGCAGGGGCACGGGTCTCTTCCCATAACTCGGGAAGGTTAGGCCATACTCCACACACGGGGGCCAAGTCTGGATTGGTGGAAGTTGTGGGGCTAGTGGCCAACCCCAGTGTCGAAAAAGGGTTATGATTTTGTTTTTAATAATGATTTGAATACGGCAAAGACCATATAACAAGTGCTCATCAGTTTTTAGGAGGTCAAGGTCAAGATCATCCCTCGCTCCCGTAGAAATGTAGATCCTTTCTGCCATGTAGATATCAATATACGTGAAATATATGTATATGAAATTTTAAGGGGTTACTCAAGAGTCAATTAAAAAAATCCGATCCACAATATTTTTTTCAGTTTCCCATACTAAATCTGAATAATGTCAAAGTATTTATATGGAAAACTGAAAAAAATGTATAGATCGGATTTTTTCAATAGTTTTCCTGTAGTCCGTACTTGATTCTGAATAACCCCTTAAATTTTCAAACGCACTTCTTTAACACCCTGTAGATTTCAATAATGCAATATACCTAACCTATTTCTTGTTCACAAACCATAAGCATTAACTTTCAATTTGCTATTTCCTCTCTTATTCGTGTAAGTTTTAGAATCCAGCACATTTAAAAAGTTACCTAACCTTGCCAACTCCGAAGAGCGTGATATTATTTTCCAAATATACGCCATTGCCGTTCGCTGCGTAACGGCGTAACTATGTATTTATTTAGCGTTAAACAAGCCTAGTGTTAATGAAACCAGTGTGACTGTTCGGTTATTGACCGAACACGTGACATAGATTTGGACAAACGCGGCAAACTGCTGCGTATGCGTATTCGGTCAATAACCGAACAGTAACCATTTGTGGCAGATCTCTGCAATGTGGGCAGATTTTAATACTGGCAGATTATTCTGCCAGCATTCGGCAGATTTCCAAAATGTAGTAAACTTTTTTAAATCGTCAGCTCATTCTGCCAGTGTCAAAATCTGCCCAGATAGCAGATCTACCACAAATGGTCACACTGTAATAAAACCTTGACGATTCCCCAAAAAAAACCATTAAACGCGAAAATATAACGGTTTTATTTGAATTTGATTAAAAAGTTGTATTAATTAATGCGTTAAAATTTACTAAGGAAATTGATCTATTTTTGCCAACAAAGAACCCTTTGCAAGACTGAACGCTAGTAATATTTAATCGGTTTATTGATTCTTAAATATACAGGGTGTTAAAAAAGGTGCGTTTGAAATTTTAAGGGGTTACTTAGAATCAAGTACAGAACCCAGGAAAAATATTGAAAAAATCCGCTCTTCAATTATTTTTTTCAGATTCTCATAATCTAAATAGTGAATCGAGAATTTGTATGAAAAACTGCAAAAAAAATTGAAGAGCGAATTTTTTCAATATTTTTCCTGGATTCTATACTTGATTCTGAGTAACCCCTTAAAATTTCAAACGCACTTTTTTTAACATCCTGTATATACATATACCAACTTCATTAAAATTTGAAAGAGTGACTTTTCAAATTCACCCTGATTAATTTCTTTGGAGATGATGCACACACGACTAAACATCAAGCTACCCTATTTGAACTATTTGAACTACAATAAAGTTCGCGGCGAATGGTGCGAGAGAGCGCCATTTTTTTTTTATTCGTCGTGCGCTACGGAACTAGTGTTATCGTAGCCCGTAGCAAAGAGGGTGGTATTAGATCTGTCGTTTGTGAGAAAGGACTATATTTAAATCAAAATTCCGTTTTTTTTTTAAATACACTCCGTAAACTAAAGATGTGACCTAGTCGATAAATAATATCGATGTCGATTAATTAAGTTTATCGAGAACTATCCCAAAGTACGATATGGGTCTTATTCAAAATTATAGCGTTATTCCTTTAAATACTTTCGGGTAATTCTACAAAGTTTCTTAAATAACCGTTTTATTTTCGCGTTAATTGTTATTTGTTTGTTAGTCGGTCTGTGGACTTGATTTTATACTTTTCGTTTATCGTTTTTATAATCCTTACGACACAACGTGATTTGACATTTTTTAAATCTGATTGTTTTACAGTGCAGATTGTAAGAAAAACTGTGCATTATTTATGTAACCTTGAAACTACGCATTGACTGAAAAATGATACGATTAAGTTGTGAATAACCTTGTGGAAAAGTTCAAGACAGTTTTTTGTTGTCATTTAGTCTGCACTGATAACTGAAAATCTGTATTAAAGTGTGTATAAATCGCTAGTTTTATGAGCTACAATAGCTACATGCGTCTCAAGGAAATAAAAAGACACCTTTCGATCCAACGCTAGTAGATCTGACAATAAATTGTAAAGGTAGGCTTTGACAAAATATAATTTCTTTTCTGCGGCCATTTCGGAAAATATAAATATGTTTTGGTTTTAATCTAACATCTGTAATAATATTTCGGGATAAATCACACACGGTCATCTGCTCATCAATTGTAGAATTTCAGAGTTCATTTTAGAAAGAAAAAATCATTTAGAAAAGGCCACGGATTATTGTAATATAAAAAGCAAAATGTTTAATAATAAATACCAAAGGTTGTCGATTGGATTCCATATTTACTTCAGTACTAAAAAAAGATTTAAAATAAAACTAGATATACATACAAAATATAATAGACATATTTACATTATAACAAATAATGAATATTATATGAAAAGCAAGAAATCACTAAACTACGTATAAAATCATTACTAAGTCCATAGGTAGCGTTAGGTTAGCATGTACATATGTATATAAAAATAAATATAGCAGCAGGGACACTGAAGTCCTTTCCCAAAAGCTTGTAAAATTTGTGATGTAAAAATATTTCCAAAAATATTATATCTAACTGTATAAAGGAGTACTATAACATTCTAAAAAATCACAAAAAAAAATGTTCCGGAAAGGGCCTAGTAGACCCGTGCCATGTTTTATACAAAAAGGGGCCTCTTTTTTTCAATTTGGACAACATGGTGCGGGTTTGTCGTTCATTTATTATTATTATTGTTTTTTTTTCCTTCTTTTTGTTTTGATTAAAATTTTTATTGCCGCGCGAGTGTGTGCGCGTTACTTTGTTGCTACGAGAGTAAGATTTGAGAGAAATTCTATGTGCGTGTGTTTACTGTTTTGCGCCATATATCGTAAATAAAAAATAGATATAAAACATTATTATTATTATCGATATGCTCGTGTCACAACACTAGTGTGGTACGTCGACTTTTTTGTAGTGAGAGAGAATGTGAGCGGTTGAATTTTAACTACTTTATATGTATTTCTTTTAATGTTTTTAATTATTACCTTTTTTTTAAAAGAATATGTCATATTGAATGTTTAGCATTGTCATTAAGTTCCTCTGATCAGTTTAAAAAACGGTTGTGTATAACATTTTTTTATACAATACGCCTGTTGGAACGAAAGATTTCTGAAACCTTGAGAATACAGTGTCTTTGCTACATGACAATGTTCATATACAAGATGTATATGATTCTGTATAAAAAGGTGTCTAAATGATATTACTAAACGCTTATGCACAGTCTCAAAAAAAAGATTAATTGTATAAAGCCTTACAGCCCTGATCTAATAATGTTTCAGGGTACTTACTGCGTTCTGAATTGTGTATAGACAGCCAAGTCTGCGGCCTATATATAAAAAATAAAAATAAACGCTGTTTAAATAAGAAAACGGTATGAATATAATAAATAGATTTTTGTAAATAAAATTCCTGAAACATTTATTTTATGTAACAATTTCTTCATTGAAGGCAAAGTCCCTGTGTTAAATTATTACTGTGCCTTGAAATTGTATTTAATTTCACTCTCATTATGTAACAAGAGCGAAAAGTCATTCATGCGATGTTAATATTTGATAATATTTAACGTTCGTGCAGCTTTCCTTTAGTTTTGTACCTCGAATAGTCTCGATATCGCGAATGTATATAAAAAAAGTGTATAATGTATTCAATTGAAGTACGTAACTGTACTAAAAGTATGTAAAAATGCCTTATTTGTGTAAAATGACGTGGCGCCTTGCGAGAGGAGTGTCACCGAATGCCCGGCTACCAAGTGTCAACAATCCGATGGTTGACATCCGAGTTCCTTTTATCAAATGTCAAAAATTACATTTTGTTCTGAAACATTTGAAATAGTGAGTTAGATGATGTCATTATTCAATACAGTCGTTTCAATACTTACAAAAATTTTATAATTTTAAGAATTGTACATGTAAATTTAATGACAGAGCTATTAAGTGAACAAAATTTCATAATTAATTTTGATTCAGCCAAATCCCGGATAACTGACAGATTTTGATAATTATACCTAATGGTAGCAGGCGTTGATAATTAGACAAAGACTGATGTATGAATTGTATGAGAGGTCAGCGGCTTACTTTAGTACTTTCTGTCAATTACTAAGTGTGAAGTTTTCAATTAGAAAGAAAACAAAGTTATATCGAACTTCTCATGTAAAGAGAATATTTTGTATGAGACGTTCAATATAGTTGTATTGATTGAAGAAAAAGCTAAGTAACGTAAAAGCAAGCCACTGAACTCGAATAGGTGAGAAAAAATGTGAATTGGTTTTTATAAGGAGAGTATCGTACATAAAATGAAACAATGGGAGCCTAAAACTCTAAAGGTAGCATGTAAAGTTGTAAACGAATAAAAAATGTATGTATTAAAGATGAGAGTAAACAAATAAATCAATAATGCTTGATGCAAACCGCTTGCAAAATGATTGATTTGTGAAAATATTTGATGAAAAGAAAAACATAAGCTTGTACCATGAGCTCGCGATATGTCGAGCCTTAACGTAAACTGGTGCCAAAATGATGGCAGATGTTTTTTAAAAGCTACTATTGTTGAACGACCTAACATCAGTGTCGACGAAATATTTTTCAATAAAAAAATGTAAAAAAATGTGTTTTAAACACAACAGTTGGGTGTTTTATTTACATCACGTACTATAAAAAAATAAATTTCCAAAACCTGCGTTTGCTGACCGTCGTCAGATAACAAAGAGGAACATTTCTGACGACGACAGCGACGTACACTCGCCTGTATTAATAGGGTCAGCCAAGAAGGCTTATAATCGCTTACACATATTTTTTCTTATTTACTCACACATACAAGAATGCTTTTCTGTTTAGGAAAATTCTACCTTCAATCAATGAGTTTAAACTCAAAGTCGAATATAACACATACTTAGTGACCTCTATGTAATATAAAGAGAACTGCTTTGATGTGAACAAATACTGTATGGCTGGAGGGTTTTTAAAAAATTGGCGATACTAAGTTCCCTCAGACAACATAAAATTGGCTTGACCACTAGCGCCACTGTCTTCGAAGCATATAACTAACTTTATGTGGCACTAGCGTAGCCAAACGTAGCGGTATTTCATTCTAGAGGTTAACTGACCCTAGTTTTGCGGTTGACTGTACATATCTGGCAAAATACATAATGCTGAAACTTGGGGCACATTCCAATACAAAATGCCGAAACTTCGCGCACATTCCAACACAAAATGTCAAAACTTGGTGCACTTTCCAACACAAAATGACAAAAGTTGGCGCACATTCCAACACAAAATGACAAAACTTGGCGCACTTTTCTACACAATATCAAAACTTGGGGCACTTTCCAACACAATGTCAAAACTTGGCGCACGTTCCAACACAATGTCAAGACTTGGCGCACATTCCAACACGAAGACCAATTGACAGGATGACGACGTTTATTACCCGTGGAATTTCTCTCCCGTGGTACTACCGATAGTTCCGTGGGTAAAATTGTATTTCCGTGACACTACTACAATTTCAGTACTGTGAAAGGATATTTCGATCTCCCTTGGAACTCTCGCGGACCACTAGAATTGTTTCCATCATGAAGTAAGTAATCACGTACCGAGTTCGTTGTTCAAAAGTACCAGGAGCACCGGAGCCGAGAGCATGACCGAACAGGAGGGTGTCGGATTATTTTGATGTCCTAAGCAATATGGGGTGGTATTGCTTTTGTAGATATACCTACAGCTTAGGTATATACAGCTAGGCAGGTCCATCTTCGAAAGATCAATCGTCGAATCTAACTTGGCTGGGCAGTATTCCCTTTGTTCCCACTAGTTCAGTTGACTGAACGGGTGGGTCGGGAAGCTTCGCAATATCTTCGCGTCCAAAATACCGCATTGTCTTAAGCACAGAATACCCAATAGTACAAGTACAGAAGTTTCACTCTACGACAGCATTAAATAAATAGCGAGCCTGCTTGCGACGCAATAAAATCGCAACGGCATCAAGTGCCTATCGATATTTATCTCTCTCGATCGCGTAACACCTATTTTTACGCAGCAAGGGTCTTAAGACTAGGTCTTTGACCAGTTTGTGTTGAAAAGGGTTCAAAGTTTTAAAAATATAAATGACGCAGGTATAATCATCGATTTCGTAGCGGGATGCCTTATACTTGAAGTTGGGGAGCTAGCATAATATGAACATGCCGTTTTGAATTAACGTTTTTTAATAGCATACATAAAATTTTCAATAATAAACTTTATTGACAAAAACCGCATTACAATACATAGGTACAGTAAGTTATGGAGTAGGTATATTAAAAGTTAACAATTGGTTATAGTTTTTGGGATATTAATAGGGTACACTGGTTTCCAAACTAGGGAAAGCCCTGTATCTCGGAGACTAACTCTCGTAGATCAACATTCACTACAATCAGATCATTACAATTTAGAATCCCAACGCTTTTTACGCTCTCGGTATCCCGGGAATTATTTGTATGAAAATCTACAAAGGCATATCCATACTATTCTTTCTTGGGATAAAATTTCGCTCCCGACTCGTGGTCCCGATCACTAATAATTATTGCACCTCCGGCTAAATATGGACAGTGGAATCATAGTATCCTTAATTTTTGTATATAGGTTTTTCTGTTTATCATTAAGAAAAAATACATATTCCAGAGTTTCAAGTTTAAACTGTGGTGAATTTACAGTTCGGAAAAGGAATCTAACGCAAGAATTTCAAGCAAACTGTTCATTTTGTTTGGTAAATAATTTATTTATTTCTAATAAACATTGTAGGCATAATTTATAACTATATCCACCTTAAACACTATGTATATTGTATATGTCTTATTACTTTACATTAAATTAAAAAAGAGGGTAGTATCAATAAATCTATACATTCCTTATATGCCTCGTATGAGTTCTATGAACACCCTGCATCGCAGACCTCACTTCCTCGAGGAAAGACGTGGAATTATGTATGGCGGTGCCTCCAAGCACTATCCTGACTCCCGGATTCGCCTGGTTGAGCTGATGGACACATAACGACTCCTCGTAAGTGGCGCCCCCTACTATGAACACTATGATGTCTTGTGGCCGTTTGCTATAACCGTAGTCATCGCCTAGGACCGGGTAATGGTTCTCGCGTAGTTTCCCTTTGATGAGGTCCTCTAAAGTGTCTTTGAGGAGGGGCGTGTGTTGTGTGTAAATGTTTTCTACGCCGCTGAGGCCCTGAAAGAAAGAATGGATGTTATTAACTGATGGTTCTACTCTGATGGAAGGAATACATGTTAGTAGGGCTTTAAATGTCACCAGATCACTTACGTATTTAATTATTTCATAAATAAATGCGAAATTTCAAGAAATATGGTAAAATTATGTACAGTGTAACGAAATTACTGTGAAGTTTACATTTTTCCCAAATGGTTTTGTGATGTCAACGTACAGCACGCCATGACAAACAAAAACGTTCCCATTCTAGTGCTGAAACTTTTCTTCCATTTTCCACATTTATACACAGTTGTTTAGTGAATGAGACATTCATTTAAATCAAATCATAAATAAAACAGGTAGCTCTACTCTTTTAGAAGGTCATACACATTTTCAATCTCTGACTGTCAACGACAACGACTAACCTTAAACAGCCTCTGCGTGATCTTAACGGCGTCCTGCAGCCCGAAGAGGTCGCCGCGACGGGCGTGGGCTCCCGCGTACTCGAGCGCCAGCAGGGGCGCCTTCACCAGCCCCTCGGGCGCCCCCCGGCCCCGCAGCGCCTCCACCAGCGCCCCCAGCGCGTTGCCCGCGTGCTTCTCGTAGCGCAGAGCGTAAAGGCACACTAGGCGGGCGGCATCTTGGTGTTGGACGGTCTCGTCCGCTAGGAGGGCTTTGAGACGCTGGGGAAAGACATTTTTGGTATTTCAAAACCACAAAATAAAAGATAATTGAGGTATTCACTTTATTAGGAAGGGTTTCTCCAGATATCCAAGACAAGTCACACACAGTCATCTGGCCCTAAACTATTAAACATTAGCGCCAAGTATTTTGCTGCGTCTGCTCCTAGTGTTTTGCTGCGACCACCCCTAGCTTTTTTCTGCGTCGACCCCAAGTGTTTTGCTGCGTCCACCCCAAGTGTTTTGCTGCGTCTGCACCAAATTTTTTGCTGCGTCCACCCCAAGTGTTTTGCTGCGTCCGCCCCAAGTATTTCATTGCGTCCGCCCCAAGTGCTTTGCTGCGACCGCCCCAAGTGTTTTGCTGAGACCGCCCCAAGTTTTTTGCTGTGTCCGCCCCAAGTTTTTTGCTGCGTCCACCCCAAATATTTTGCTGCGTCCGCCCCAAGAGTTTTGCTGCGTCCGCCCCAAGTTTTTTGCTGCGTCCACCCCAAATGCTTTGCTGCGTCCGCCCTAGTCTTTTTGCTGCGTCCGCCCCAATTTTTTTGCTGCGTCCGCCACAAATTTCTGCTGCGAGGGATGCACTCACCGGCAGATGCTTGGCGTGGTCGCCCTGGCAGGCCAGCTCCTGCTCCAGCTCGGAGACGCGCAGCAGCCCGCGTGACGTCACGCACGCTGACAGCTCTCCCACCACCGTCACGTGCTTCGTCACCGTGCCCGACATTTTCTGACGGACAAGCATAATGGAATAGGGTTCTTCACTGCTAGTCAACAGTTACTTTTTTTTCTAATGTCAAAAACGCCGGAAAAAGGTGCTAATCATCCGAGTTACTTTTTATCAACTTTTTATAAAATGTCATCATAGATCTTTAAAGTATTTAAATCGTACACTTTTGAACCAAAGACGATCCGGACCTACGCCCTACGCGTATGTTCATTTATAGTGCCACCAGCTTATTTGTAGAACGGCCAAAAGCGGAACTACTGACGCCAGTATGAAAACGTCAATTTGTTGTTGTCAGTTTGTGTACAATTTTCGATGGTGGCGCCATCGCTGATTCAACAGATAAGTTGGTTGGTGGCACTCTCTTCTTGCCGCTACATTCCCTGATGACATTAGGAAACTCAATGTATAATATTTAAAAAAAAAAACCATGAATAGATGAGCTGGTGCTGTACAAATACATAAAATTAAATAACTGAAATACAGATCTCAAGAAAGAAAAAATACCATGTAGTAATTATGTAGATGTGTAGTTAAAAAATACTGTCAAAGTCCACTCCAAATTCCCTCAAAAATTCTCGTACTCACTTTGAACAACGGGTAGGTCTCGACAAAGTTCTTCATATCGGCGATGCTCTCCACCTTCTGGTGGCTCTTGGCTTTCTTCTGGAATTCCTCCATCAGGGCCTTCATGGTCTGCCCGATTTCACCGAAATTCGAGTACAAGTTCTAGGAGAAAACAATAAAAAAGACTTGTTGGAAAAGATTCAGTAGAAGATCGGGGGACGTCTTGGAACTCTTGAAAAAAAAAATCGTCAAAATCAATTCATAATTGGGGGAGTAATCGCGTAACAAACATACAAATACAAAAACGTACAGTCCAATTGAGAACCTCTTTTTTTTGAAGTCGGTTAAAAAAAATGTTATGAATCCATCCTCTTCCTTACCTTGGCGTAGAACTCGTCCTGCTCCGAAGACAGCACCACTTCGCGGAAGTCTTTGGGCACATCCGGCACGTGAGCCAAAGAGACTCGGTTGTTGTTTATGGTCAGCAGCTCGTGAACCATCGCTTGGTACGTCCACTGGGAAAGGAAGAGATGATATATATTATAGGGAGTTCAAGTTACAGTTAAAAAAAACTGTTAATTATCAGATTTAAAAAATCCATAGGTAGGTTAGTATTAGACTTATATTTATAGCTATGTTAGTAGAACATGGAAAAATAATTTTTATTTAAATAACCCAATGGATCGCTCTATCCAGAATTTCTGGATGGGGCAATCTATTCGGTCCGCAATCATCTTCAGGATGCCGTTGCCACTGCCCCGAAGTCTGAGTAGCATAGAGGAAGTTTTAAATTATTATTATTGATTATTTTTAGTTAAAGTGATGTATAGTCTAGAGAATTCGGACTTTGGCTCTTTGTGTTGCTACTTCAATGGCTGTTCATCAGCCCTGTCAGAGGCCGTATGGGCAACTTGGAAACTCTATTGCCAGGTGTCGCTAGCCATTACATGATTATAGCCGCTGGGTTAGCCTCAATGAGATCTGCCAACGTGCAAGGGACTGCGTCGGTGGGACATGACTGTAAACGCTTCTTGATCTGCACCTTATATTTACAAGTTATATTTTACACATTGCTGGGGGCCTCTTTCAAATTACAAATATTAATTTAAAATTTCCAGGACTTTTGTCACTAATGGGCGACAACACTGCCTTTGTATTCTATTGCAAATCGTTACGTTTTATGTAAGTAACTATATTATTGTCATCCAAGAATTAAGAATGCAGTGCCCCTCAGGGTTTCTCGTTGATCTTAATATGTCTTGTAATAGTTCAAGTTCATTTATTCATTAACAAAAATAAATTATATCTGAATAGTTCTTTCCTTAAATAACATTGCGTGAATTTGAGTGTTACAAAATAAATATTACCTTATGTTTACATGTGAAAGCAATAAAGACTAGACATGTACCGGGTACCCGGTTTGGATCCGTTACCCGGCGGATCCGGCACTTTTTTAAGGATCCGGCCGGGTACCGGGTAATAGCGCCGGGTACCCGGCTCCGCCGGGTAATTACTTAGTTATTAAACACGTTATTTTGAAGTTAATAGTATAGGTAAATTATGTAACTGTCGTTCATATTTCAATTTTATTTCGTTTTGTAGGTTTATATTGGTAAGTTATGGTGTAAATATACGAGTTTTTTTAGCTCGATCAGGATCTAGTCGGCTTTTTTTTTCGTAGACGTTACCTGCTTTCGAAAAGACGCTCGCTGTATCTGAGCTACTTGGTGAGGAAAGGTAGCGGGCCGCCAGGTTATGCAGTATAGGATTGTGACCTCTATTTTCTGCCCAACGCTTAAATATATAGCGTTACGAATTATCAGAAAATTTGTTGACCACGGTTCTACTCATGTAACTGAACAACTCACCTATACTAAATTAGCATAAAAGTTTTTGGAGTCCTCATACTAATTGATCAACTGAACCGACAATTTTGTCATTTCAGTGGGGTTCATTAGAACTATTGGCCTTGACGATATAATATAACAGGGGCAGTCATCACAATAGATCTACCCAGGTCACAGTGATCCAATAGCGCCCTCCTTTGGTCTTATACCCCTTTACCTCGAAAGTAATAATAATCCCTTGGAGCTCTGGCAAAGTTTAGGTAACGATCTGAGACGTGATCGTGACGTGTTTCATTGCCGAGTACCCGGCTACCCGGCCGATTGGACTGCCGGGTACCCGGCAAATCCATTACCCGGTACATGTCTAATAAAGACTGAACTGAAATGAATTGAGTTTACAAACAAACAAACTCCCAAGACCACACCTGACTCAACAGCGGCGTGACCGGATCGTCCCTCCTATCCACGATCAGCAGCTGGGCAGGCAGGTCCGCAGCGGGCGCGGCGGAGTCCAGCAGGGCTGCCTCCCGCCGCGCCAGGTCCCGCACGCGCTCCGCCAGCCGCTGGCAGGGCTCCGACGCGGCCTGGTAGCGGACGGCGCAGCGCCGCCGCAAAGACAGCAGCAGGGAGAATATGCCCTGGGCGCAGCGCTGTAGGTGCGTCTGGTTCCACAGACGACCTGGGTAACGTGTTAAATCCGCTTTTGTTAACTTCAAAAAAAGGAGGAGGTACTCAATTCGTCGGAATCTTTTTTTTTATGTATGTTCACCGATTACTCGAAGAAGCCTGAACCGATTTGGAAAATTCTTTTTTTGTTTAAAAGGGTTTACTTCACAGGTGGTCCCTTATAAATTTCATCGAAATCGATTCAACGGTTTTTGAGAAAATCAACAAAAACATAGCGAAATTGGAGTTGTTGCGATTGAAGTCTGTTGTTTTTAACGTATTTAGCGTGGTCAGTTATATATTATTTATTTTTGATATACTCCTTTGTACAATAAAGGGTTGACAAAATACAGGGTGTTAAGTGTGTTTGATATTTTAAGGGATTACTCAGACTCAATGATATTATTTGAACTTGTGACTCCTCTGGTGTTGCGGGTGTCTATGGGCGGTGGTAATCGCTTACCATCAGGTGATCCGTCTGCTCGTTTGCCACCTCTGCCATAAAAAAAACTGGGGCTTCTACTCATGAATCTGAACAACTATCCCAAGGAGCCCATACTAATAGTCAAGTGAAAAACTACAACAAGTTAACATAGATTGTTCATCAACAATTTTTTTTTTAATACATAACATTTTAGTCTTAATTATTTACTCGGAATAAGAATTATTGTGTAGGGCACACAACAGAGTGATATAATCAAAATGTAATTTATATGCAAATATGTAAATCTAAATTATTTTAAGTAATTCAAGATTACGAATCACTGTTTTCGTTCAGCAGATTTTGAACATTCGATCTGGCTGAAGCTTACCGTGCAAGCAGCCCACAATGTTGAAAGAGAACAAATGGCGGTCCACCGCAAGGAAGTCTGCGAATACCTCATGCACTTCCCTCACTGTCTCCTGCTCATCGCACTCAGCCAGGGTTTTGATGTCTGCCTTCGATATTGTGTTGCTGAAATCTGCAATATTTGTATTGCGTCTTTGGTAAGCTATTTATTTGTAAAAAATCTTGAATATAATAAAAATAAAAGGTAAAAAATTTCATCCCATCATATACAACATAAATTCAATGTGTTAACTTTATCCCTGTACCAATATTTTTTTTGTCATAAACATGGACTACAAGACTAGTGGAATAAAAAGTCATGTAAATTACTTTACATTTATCAAACTTTTAAGTTTAAAAAAAATTTGAGCAAAACTTTGTTCTAAAGCCATTTGAAATAGTGAGCCAAACTTGCACACCTCTCAAATAAAATAAATAAACTACGAGTAAAAAATCTAAAAAGTTGTGAATTTTCAAGAACCTGAATATTTGTGTTCCTTTGATTCTCATTGGATTCTCACTGGACCATGTTTGGTTATAACTAGTGATCGGAAATTCGGGGGCAATTTCATTTTTTCGCAAGAAAGAATAATATGGATATGCCTTTCTGAATAAATTTATAGATTTTCATACAAAAAATTCCCGGGATACCGGGATCGTAAAAAGCATTCGGATTATTAATTGTAATGATCTGATTGTATTGAAAATTTTATGTATGCTATTAAAAAACCTTAATTCAATGTTCTGTAAATTCAAAACGGCATGTCTATAGCTCCCCAACTTTAGGTATAATTGCCCCCAAATTTCCAATCACTGGTTATAACACTTTCCTCATTGTAAGTATTTTAAGTCATATTTAAAATTTTGGTACGGACTTACATATAAAATATGCCCCGTACTTGGGGAACCGGAGCTCCCTTGACAACAGCGCTATGTTCTCAGACGTGGGGCGCAGGAACACAATGCACTTCATGTGTTTCATGTTGTCGAACTTAGCGTTGCTGTCTATACGCTCGAACAGGTAAACTTCCTTCTGCAGGATCTCTGATTGGCTGAATACCATGCTTACTATACTGGTCTGTACAATCAAAGAGTAGATATATAGGTAGATAGATCATTTACCAAGTACACCCAAAGGAAAACATAGAAACTGGGGATAAAAAAAATTGTGTTATTTAAAATGTACCAATCAAGATAGAACTCTGTTAACATTATTATATACAGTATTTATTATACCACACAGTGAACAGTGTAGTGTATGTATGAGCAATAAAAATTATCTATCTAATCACAACTAATAGAACAAATAAGAGACACCCACAATGAAGTAAAAAAAAACCTTCACTAGAAAGAATATACAGAAACTGTGGGCTGGAAATATATCACGCAATGATTTACTCTGCTCTAGCCGATTTTTTCACACGATGAATACATATTTGAAGCAGTAAATAGGACAAAACTTACAGTTTCTTTATCCATGAGAATAACTTTCATTCCTGGCCCGCTCTCCTCAGTCATCTTCGTTATATACAACTTAACCGCCTGAACCACGTTCATCTTGTTTATTTTTTCAATAACACTGAAAAACTCTGAAGAAAACTTTATATTTTTAACGAATTTTCATGAAAATACGTAAACTTTTCATTTTTGTATCGATTTATTTGACAGGCTTGACAGCAGCGGTGTTATGTCACTGTCATAGAGTACGTCACTGTCAAACAAAGAAAAAAGCTGAGGCTGCGGTTTGATTTCTAAGCCTAAGCAGACTACATTGTGTCTATTCTGCCATTACGAAACAAATGATGCATGTCAACGCGTGGACCGTATTTATCTTATCTGTGGTTGTGGTATCATGAATTTATGATGACTATGAGTGCTCATGGCTCTCGCAGCGTGCAAGCCAGAATCTTCTAAATTCATCAACCACTTACAATTCTACAGTGGTAAGTTTTTCGATGATCATTATTCTGTAAAAGATTGTAATCATGAAGTAACGCAAACGGCAATAAAGTTAATTTCGAATCGCAGCATAAATGGCAGTTACGTTTTGTTTATTTTACAGTTTACGAAAATCCTTTTTCACTTGTGACTTTTAAATTCAGATTTTTCGAAAGGTGCACTGATGAACACTTTTCAAAACTCATAAATATTCTATAATCAATAATCATCATCATCATCACCAAAGGACTTCCAGTATACATAATACAATAGATTATTTAATTGAGAACAAAACGCTTTATCGATAATTTATGACGTATATCGACATTGACATAAAAAAGTTACATCACTAGTTTATCACCAAAGGTCAGCTGGGTCAGGCGGAATATTAGCCGAGAATTTGATTTTTTACTCATTTTTCATTGAAAACTTCTATTGAAGTTCAAGCAAACATGTTTTCGCGCTCGCTGAAATCCCTTACTACTGTAGTTGCCCAAAATGGAGCGAAGACATTCTCAACGTCGCCCCAGGTAATTACTCTTCAGAGCCTCGTGGCTTCACAAGTTACCTTTAAGATAGCTACTGTTCTTTACAAATACTATTTATCCCGCTTTCAGTCGTAGAATATAGCTCTAATTTCGTATAACTACAGGGTAAATCAATGGTTTTCAGAGCAACTTCAAAGTCACAGTGGCGGGGGCAGCGGGCGGTATCGGCCAGCCCCTCTCCCTGCTGATGAAGCTCAACCCTATGGTTACCCACCTGGCGTGCTACGACCTGGCGCCAGTGACCCCGGGAGTAGCCTGCGACCTCTCCCACATCGACACCCCAGCTCACGTCACTGGCCACAAAGGACCTGAAGAATTAGCTGCTGCCATCAAAGGTAAATAAGACAGAATTCCTTAGAAACTCCTTGGAAGGGCAGTTAAAATCAGAGATGATAGTTATGTAATCACCTCTTATGGTTTACTAGTGTTGTACCTACTAACCTACAAGTGTCATATTTTTAGATATATCTGTGTATTGTCAAGGTCAATGGATAAATCTAGTTGATTCAGTCTGATAGGTGTAAAGAACTACTTGATTGACATGCTTATATTGAGCTGTAATTAACTAGTTATAGTTGATTTGTCTGCTTTGTCAATATAAAAATGAGCTGAATTGATCCTTATTTACTTACATTATTTTTTTCTTATAATTTTTCAATAGGTGTTGCAAAGAAGATCATGTGTGAATCTTATATAGTTGAGGAGTGTCTTTTCAAAAGGGTTTTTTTCCATATTTTCTCTTTTTAAATCTGACAATGCCATTCGATTCTCCATGCAATTTTACATAGCTTCTTCAATGAGTCTTATTTAATTACGAAACTTGACTACCAAAAGTGACTGGCTTATTTTCTGCTTATTTTTACCCACACATTCAACATAAAAAGTTCATTTCAAAAGGGTTTATTTTTCTAAGTATATTGAAATGGACTAAAATATTCTGCGACAAACTGGCTTATTTCCATTTTTATTTGATAGTGATATTTTTTAGCTACTGAATAGAGACTTTATTTTTTTTGTAATGTGTATCCGAATGTGAAAAAAAAATATGACAGAAAATTTCAAAAACTTAGTCGGTTTGCAGAAAATTAAAAGAATAAAGATTTTAAAAAATCAGAAAAGAAACAAGACTGTCGGTTGTACATTAACAGCCTATGAACATTATAGATTTGAATCTAGTGAAGATGACATTGCACAGACATTACTAAAGCGGGGTAAAAGAATCCCAACGGAAATTGATCTTGTTGATTCTACACCTGAGCCCATTCCTGCTAAAAAGAGAAATGATGTGATAAATTTGCTAAAAAAACAATTTGGTGACAAATGGGAAGAGTTACCAGAACTGAAATGGTATAAGGATATATTACTGGACGGAGCTATGACTACCAATGGAACTGCTGAACAGGAATGTGAATATGACTGTGACTGTAACGAATTTGATGTGGGACAAATCCGTGTATAAACATTTTATGAAAATATAAAAATTTTCAAATAAATAATTATAAAACCATTAAAATGTTTATATACTTATTTGTCCCACATGGGATCAGACAATGGCTGAAAGGGGATCTGTTAAAATTGGATGGTTCAAAATAAAAAAAATAAAAACATTTTAAAAAAATGTTATTTCAATATTTTCTTCAGCAAAACTGCTTATTTCATAGTATATCCAATTCAAAAGTGCTTAATTATCATTTGTTTGGAACAAAACAGCTTATTTCTTTGAGACTGCATCAAAAGTGCTTATTTCCATCTGACCGATGTGCGTAGTCTGGAAATAGAATGGATTTAAAATAAAAAAGACAGACACAAGTTATTGATTATACATTTTACAATAATGTTGACTCAAATTAATTTAAAAAACTGGATTCATTTTTGTGTAATGAGTTTTTCACTTTTTCTGAAAAAAATTACACTCGCTCTCAATTATGTTAAGGTGAACTTTTAACTAAGTGGTGGAGGGACATCGCCGGACATCACATCATCCAGAAGGCTACTCAAAAACTCAAAACTTGCCTTTATACAGGATAAATAATCCACCTGCTTGTTTGCCACCTATCACATAAAAAAATATATGCCTTTAATTTAAGTTAAAAAGTGTTTTTTCTTAGAATATTTAATCAATAACATAAAAATTTAACAAATTTTATAAGGGTTCTATCAAGAGGTATTGAACTTTGTTATAATATTGAAATTCCACAATTTCCTTATTCCATAGTTTTCCGTAATGTAGAAAAACAATTTTTTTGATGCTTCCATACTAAATCTGTATCTCATTGCGTTCCATCTCTTTTTACACATATCAAATCATATCAAACATAACAGAGATATTATACTTGCCCATATAGCACTCTCACATTAAAATGTCCATCATACAGATGCAGACCTAGTGATCATCCCAGCCGGAGTGCCCCGCAAGCCGGGCATGACCCGCGACGACCTGTTCAACACGAACGCGTCCATCGTCCGCGACCTGGCCAAGTGCGTCGCACAGAACTCCCCTAAGGCCATCGTGGCCATCATCACCAACCCCGTCAACTCCATGGTGCCCATTGCCTCTGAAGTACTGAAGAAGGTAAGTTTGAATTGCCACAGAGTATGATGTGACCAAATTATTCCAAAATGTTCATAAAGTCTTAAACTATACATTTTTAATTTTTTGTTGTGTGTGCAATTTAGGTTGGTGTATAAACAGATTTTGATATTCATGTTTTTCAAAATGACGACAAAAACAACATCAAAATACTAACTTATACACATTTTGCAAAAATCTTTCTAGAAATCCAGCTGTAGTTTCCATTCAAAAGCAGCAATGGTATATGTTAATCATGAAATAAGATAGAATTACTTTCCCCAAGGAACTTATGCAATCAGTAAAAAAAATCTTCCCTTATGTTAATAAAATTAATCTGTTGATTTACCAAGTACATAGGGCATGGCACATTTTTATTATTGCTCGGATTGTCATTTTCATTTCATTTCATTTATTCAGTAAACAATATACATTGTATGTGAATGTTAAAAATAATTAAATAATTGTAATAAAATTAATTATATCTAAGTAATAATGTCACAAAAAATAATTAGAGATACAAATAAAACTATAAACATAAATTAACAACAACAAAAAAAAAATAGCAGTATTAAAATAAAAAATGCATGGATAAAATAAAAATCAAAAATATGTCAACACTAAAATTAAATAAAGTAAAAAAAATATTCAAAGATAAAATAATAATAATCAAATAATTGTTCTATCATTTATATATTCGCTCACACTGTAGTAGCATTTATTCAATAAAAAATTGTATAGGTTATTTAGGGAAAATTGATCAGTTTCATGAGTAATGTTTATTGCTTGCTACTTTTCAGTAAATAAAAAGTCATCTGTATGATTCTTGACAATACAAAAATAAAATTTTATCTTTCCAACACTTCATACTTGCTCGTAACTAATCTAAGAGTTACTTATGTAATAGAATAGCGTTCTTATTAGGTTTCCTTATCAGCAGTGTTTTTATAACTTCCCTGAGTATCAGAAAAATGGAGATACAGTGCAATCAATCACTAATAGCGTCTTTAAAAAAAAATGTCTTCTACATTGTTATTATAACAGATCCAGAGAAGTTTTATATCGTCGCTCCGTAGGGGCGGGGAGCGGGGTGCATGTCTGTGAACAGATCATATCACACTCTTAATAAAACTGACCGAATTCAAAATTTTGGCAAAATGAGTTTTGATAAAAAAACCGACCTAAAAGAGCAAGCCACACAGTCTCGGTAAAAAAAAACACCCTTATTTCTTAAGCAATAAGGTAACAAAATATTTGCGTCTTTATTTCAAATTGAATTTGACATTGAGTGAAATTTTATAATAAAGGAATGATGATGTTGTATTTAGCGAAACAAAACATGGTTGAGTAATTGATTTCAATACCTGTAAAGTTTCTTTTGAGTCATTTAGTTTTATAATGAAGTTGGGTTAAGAAATTACTCTTAGCATCATCTCACCTGATGGTAAATGACTATATCGAAAATGATGTGAACTTAAAAAGTTTTCCCAACACAGTTAAAACTATCAATTATACTCCTATAGATTGACAACATGAGTATGAAAGGAGTGAGCTGAGCACTGAGATGACAATTAGGAGAGATGAATGGAAGAAGAAGACACGAGGCACTGACCCAAAATGACTGGGAACAGGGCAGGTAGACTGTGAGATAGACATCATTATCATCGGCTTTTCGCGTATACATATAACATGATTTAGTCTATACAGATATTTAGTACTATCTCTAATACTACATCTGTTCGCGCGGCACGAAGTAGGTTATTTATTATTTATATGTATACGACTAGTAAGTCCCTGGCATCATCTTACCTGATGATAAATGATGATAATGCTGAAGATGGATGCGGGCTTACCAAGATTCCCCAACGCAATGGGGAACTGGCTTTCTTATCTTCATGCCGGAACACATCAATGCTGTTAACGTTGATGTTTGGCGGCAAGAATTAAATAGGATGGTGGTAGCTAGGCGGGCTCATAAAATGCCCTACCAACAACTTCTGTGATGAGCAGAATTGTTTGTTCTGAGTCTGGGTGTATTATATCTATATATGTATGTATTTAAATGTGTATGTATATCAGTCTCTGGTTCCCAAGATACAGGGAATCCTAGTTTGGGGCTAGATGACTATGTGTGATTTGTCCCGGATATTGCACTGAGATAATTTAAACCAAACCTTCCCTCGCAGGCCGGCTGCTACGACCCCAAACGCGTGCTCGGAGTAACGACGCTGGACGTGGTCCGTGCATGCGCGTTCATCGGCGAGATCAACGGCGTGGACCCGCGGACGGTGTCCGTGCCCGTCATCGGCGGCCACAGCGGCGTCACCATCATCCCGCTGCTCAGCCAGAGCCAGCCGCCGGTGAAGCTCACCGACCAGGCCAAGATCAAGAAGCTGACGGAGAGGATACAGGAAGCTGGGACTGAGGTGAGTGGCCTGCGAACTAGCAATCTACGAGAAATGGTTACCTTTTAAAAATAGAGTTTCTATTTAGATTTCTGTATACCTCAGAAAGTTTTTATAACTTTTTTATTGTTATTTTACATAATAAGGAAATAATGCTATGTACGTGCTGAGATAGATATATTGCCACAGCTGCCAAAACTTTCACGACTATCTCGAAAAATAACGAGATCACAACTAAACGTCACCATCGCATAGTTGCGTTTCAGCAGTCTCGCTGTGACAGCGCTGGCCTATCATGTAGAAGGCCATTTACATTCTTTGAAATCGTATTTTTTCTACTTGGTACAAAGTCCCTGGAGTATTACAGCTCTCGAGTGGCAACCACGCACCGGTAGCGTGGGCAGGACTCCCACTCGGTGGACCGATAACCTGATGAAGGTTGCGGGAAGCCGCTGGATGCGGGCAGCGCGGGACCGTCACCGTGGAAATCCTTGGAGGCATTTGTCCAGCAGTGGACGTCTTTTGGCTGATGATGATGAAGTATTATTAGAAGTTTAATTATTTTCGGCAACTATCGGATTCACTCTGCTCGTTTTGAACCGCCGCTGTTGGGTAATTACCGGAAATTCGGGGGCAATTTCATTGTTTTCCAAGAAAGAATAATATGGATATGCCTGTCTGAATAAATTTATAGATTGGGAAGCGTTGGGATTCTTAATTGTAATGATCTGATTGTAGTGAATGTTGATCTTATTGAAAATTGTATGTATGCTATTAAAACACGTTACTTTAACGTTCTGCTAATTCAAAACGGCATGTCCATATTATGCTGGCTCCCCAGTTTTACGTATAGTTGCCCTCGAATTTCCGATCACTAGTAATTACCTATTAAGAACACGGTCTAAAACGACAATGTCCTGTGCAGGTGGTGAAGGCGAAGGCGGGCGGCGGGTCGGCCACGCTGTCCATGGCGTACGCCGGCGCGCGCCTGGCGGGCTCCGTGCTCAAGGGACTCAACGTGAGTTAACTTGCATGATCTGTATCACTAGCTGATGCTCCCATCTTATCTGGACTACCTGGAGGAGCTGGGCTGGCAGTGATGCCGGCCTGTCACGGAAAATGGGCGCAATGGTCGCCTGGTTGCGGATAACAGCCCGCCCCAACCTATAACCTATATCTTATATTATAATAAGTCTTTCCGCCAAACATCAATGTTAATAGCGTTGGTGTATCCCGGCATAGAGATAAGATAGCAAGTTCCCCACCGCGTTGGGGAATCTTGGTAAGGCCGCTTCCATCTTCGGCATCATCATCACTTGCCACCAGGTGAGATGATGTCAAGGGATCACGAACTGTGGATTAAAAAAAATTGCGTGTTTGTTTTATTTTTATCCTTATGAACACTGGATAAGTCACATTTTATTCAAACGAACGATGTAAGAGAAAGAAACGTTGCTACGTTTTACTTGTTTTTTAAAATTCACAATTGATAACCCTTGGCGTTATATATGGCGTTAGATGAGATGCAGTAAGAAGAATACATTTAGAGTTACGATATCGTACAAGGAAGCCTTGTATACCTTTATTATTTCGATATTGTCATCGACGTAGAAACAATGGACTTCGGGTCAGCGCTCAAAAGTGTCCGAACCAAAAGAGTAGTAAAACGCAAAAAGAGGTCTAATTTCGCGCCAGTCTTATTTTGGTCGGCCGGCTGACTGCACGTCCAAAATGGCGTACTGCATCGTGAAAAGTTGTAAAAACTATTCAAGTAAAGTGAAAAAACAGGATGGAGTATCATATTTCCGCTAAGTAAACTTTTGCTTTATCACAACACACACAAGAAACACAGTAGTTTATTTTAATTTGAATTACGCATTTAGTTTGATTTCCATGAGCGAACTTTCGAACATCACAACTTTGGAACAAAAATTTTATAGAGTCGCTTTCAAGTATAAAGTTTCTTATTAAAATAATTTGTAACTTTTTACTATTGTTTTTATTACATAAAATATTTTATTTATTTTAGCTTTCCCCGAGATCCTATACGTTGTGCACTATGGAAAAACATTATAGCCGAATCGGGACGAGAGGAATACTTTGTTCCGAAAAAAATCCACTTTGTTTGCTCGAATCATTTTCACCCTGTATAATTCATATTTAAGCGTGTTTCTGTGTTTCTTATAAAAAAAATAAACAAGATTCTGCAAAAATAAAAAACACTTATAAAACATAGCCAATAAAAAAACATTATAAGTAAAAACTACTCCATTACTTCTCTGTCTTCACTCGAAGCTGCGTAAGGTGAAGTACGTTCCAGTCGAAGCTTCTTATGGTGATAAATTGTTGCAAACAAAAACAACCGTAATGCGATGACACACGATCTAAATGCAAATGTGTTGTTTCTATGCATATAACTACCTGTGTATAGGTTAACTGCGGACGCTTTTTTCGTGAATTATGTACTAGACCCGTCGTCCATTTGATTCTACGTCGATGGATATTGTAGTAATTTTGTAAGAAAACCCTTTACAATTAAGAGGCCTATACAGGGCATTATTTTGGTTGACGTCGCTAAGGTTGTTTTCAAGGGTGATCATTTTGATGATACTGATAACTTTTAAAGTTCTCGAGTGGCGACCGCACACCAGGAGACGCAGTGTAGGCAGGCTCCCACTCGGTGGACCGATGACCTGGTGAAGGTCGCGGGAAGCCGCTGGATGCGGGCAGCGCAGGACCGGTCGGCGTGGAAATCTTTGGGGGAGGCCTTTGTCCAGCAGTGGACTTCTTTCGACTGATGATGATGCCTTTCCTGAGAATCTCCCATTCGTTTTTATTTGAATGGCTATGTATTATATACACATGTTCCCCAGGGCGAGGCGAACGTGGTGGAGTGCGCATACGTGCACTCAAGCCTGACGGAGGCGGCCTACTTCGCCAGCCCCGTGCAGCTCGGCCGCGGCGGCGTCGAGAAGATACTCGGCTACGGGAAGCTGAACGAGTTCGAGCAGCAGGTAGATATGCACATGCACACGCACAGATGTGCACATACACACGCGCACACGCATAAATATACATGCACATATACACACACCACACGCGCATGCATATATGCACGCACACACACAAACTCGCACGCACACACGCACTCGCGCACACTATATAGATATACAGAGGAGCTATATAATATATATAAAGTAGAAATTGAAAAGCGACTGTCTGTGCAATGTTTTCGTTGCAGTATTAAAATCTTAACAATTTATTAATAGGATTAAATTGAGAATAAAAGATATAAAAAGCAATCGGAAAAACGAACAAAATATATAGTTATAGACAGTGACAAACACTACGCTAAACCTGTCTTGTGGTGGTCCAGCAATAACCGAATGAAGTCGAAATAAATAAAAATACATATTTCAACTGACTGCTACAAAAATACTTTTTTTTCTTCAGCTCTTAAAGGCAGCCATGCCGGAACTTCTGAAGAACATCAAGGTGGGAGAAGAGTTCGCCAAGAAGTAAGAGGCCAGGACCAGGAGTCAGCTCACCAGACTAGGGGCATCTGCTGTAGCGAGGACAACAGACAGGATCGTTGAAGATAGATAACTCGTTTATTTGTTACTACAAACACACATATTTAGTATTACATCAGTACACACAATAAAATAAAAATAAAATAAATAAAACTTAAAACGAACTTAAAACGTTGAATGCCATGAGATATTATTGTATAAGTGTTATTATAATATAGTGTACTGTATTGTTATGTACTGTACTGTTACGATTCTGTTCTGTACTGTACTGTTCCTCTGAGATGAACGTAGACTACAGTTCAATATTGAACCCTAGTCTGGTACTTTAAGGGTAGCATAGGTAGGTGTAAGCGAAGTTATAGTGTGAATTTTAGACATGTTTATTTATTTATTTATAATATGTATGCATTTTTTCTAGTAATTATTTTATTTGTTTTGTATTTATATTTTATTGTCTACTCATTGAAATAGAAATTAAATTATTAAAAAGTATATTACTTATGTTAAATATGTTTTTAAAAGTTCAAATAAATACAAAATCCGTAATGTACACCGCCATGTTACCAAAGTCTGAATGGTGATTCATTTGTTTGTAAATAAATAATGTTTTGTTTGTGTCGAGAATGTTCGTAAATAAAAAGATTGTTTCGTAACGTGTATTTTTTATTTATTTTAACTTTTATTTTTACATACTTTAGGATATTAGATATTAGGTGCATCTAGAGATCCAGACACAGTAATGTGTAACAAAGTTCATCTGTCATAATACAGCATGTATTTTTAACCAATTATCCAAATGGAGGGCAAATGTCTTTCAAGTTTCTGTATGTCCGTTGATTGGTACCGCTTGTACTCAAAACGGTTTGATGGATTTGCGAGTACGAGGTGATCGACGTCATGCAGTTCCTTTTCGTTTTTTGTTGAATCGGTTATCTTATTTATTTCCTGTCTTTCCACTCTGACCAACATCCTTAAACATGAACCAGAAACTTTTAAAACCTGTTCTACATAGTTCTAATGGTGGTGTTCCTCCTTTCTCCATCTCTTTCTTTTTAAATCCACTATTGGTAAGCCCTTGGCATTAGTTCAAACAAATTGATTGATTAAACCTAACAGAGTAGAGGTACTTTTCACATTATTTTAAAGGTGGTAGCAGAGCGATTAACTATGCATTTATGATCAATTTATTTTGCGAGTCAACTTATGCATACGTGCGGGATAACAGACCTGTATTAGCCAGGGCGCGTGCGGTTACACAATCTTATAGAAATTTGATTTATTTTAACTGTTAAATCATTCTGTTTGTAAAACTATTTTTTACCATCAAATCCCTCATCTCATCACCTCAAAACCAAGCACACGGCACAAACCACCGTACACGCGCAAATGTGTCTGCTTCTCGAAGATCTCGAGGCCCACCTCCACCAGAAGCAGCGCCAAGTAGACCGAGAACACCGTCACGCCGGTCCAGGCGCGCGCCCGAGGGTTGCTGTAGCTAAAGCGAGGGCTTCTTTCCATTACTTCACTTGTGTAGATAGGATTTCCTACTAAATAGAAGGAGCCTCCCTCCATATTCCATGATATCCGCTTTGTGCAGAGGACGTCTTTTGGCTGATGATGATAAAGATTCCACTAAGGAATATCCAATATTCCCATAGATTATTCGGAGCTCTTAAAAACACAACTTTTCCATTCACTCTTCCAGCAAAATCATTCACTCACATTTCCGGTGCAGAAACAACCATAGACAAACCATAAAGAACCATTCGTTCACACTTCCGTTTTGCTTATTTTCACAACTTTTCCATTCACTCATCCAGCAAAACCATTCACTCATTCTTTGCTCACCTGAGAGCAGGATAGCCTAATGTTAATCTTTCACGTGTGAAAGGGACAAGCTACAATCTTATTCTCACAACTTCTCCATTCATTCACTCATCCAGCAAAATCATTCACTCATCCAGCAAAATCATTCCCTCATTTATTGCTCACCTGAGAGCAGGATAGCCTGATGTTAATCTTTTAGGTGTGAAAGGGACAAGCTATAAACCACTCCTATAAGTGTTTTGAAACGTTTCTTTTTCTTTTTTGAAACGTTTCTTTTTTTCTTTTTCGCTAATGCTGGCATAGTGACGCCTTTATTTTTTTGGATGGTAAGGCCGCACGTTGCGTTGTAAATGAAATCTGTCCGAAAATCTTGAAATGGTATTTTGATGGTCGAACAAATATTTCTTATAGCAATACAAACCAAAATTCTGAATGCTCATTCGTTGACCATGCTTAATGTTGCCACTTAAGAATGAAGTCTAAGGGCGGAATCATACTATTGACAATAAGGGCGGAAACACAAATTTTCCATTCACTCATTTATTACTCACCTGAGAGCAGGATAGTCTGATGTTAATATTTAAGGTGTGAACGGGACAAGCTACAAACCACTCTTACAAGTGTTTTGAAACGTTTCTTCTCTTTTTTAAAATGTTTCCTTTTCATTTTCGTTAATCCTGGCTTAATGATAATTTAGTTTTTTGGATGGTAAGGCCGCACGTTGCGTTGTAAATGAAATCTGTCCGGAAATCTTGAAATGGTATTTTGATGGATGAACATATATTTCTTATAGCCACACCAACCAAAATTCTGAATCCTCATTCGTTGATTATGCTTAATGTTGCCACTTAAGAATGAAGACTAAGGGCGGTAACATACTATTGCGAATAAGGGCGGAAGCATATAAGTGGCACGCTACCTGACGCGACGACACCCGACAGTCTTCCTGTCTCATTCTTAGTAGCGCATGTATTTAGAATGAGACAGGAAACCTTTTGAGAAAGACAGCGCATTCAAGGTCATATTATTCTTCTTCTCTTGGACTAAGGGCGGTAACACACTATTGACAATAAGGGCGGAAACATATAAGTGACACGCCACCTGACGCGATGACACCCGACAGTCTTCCTGTCTCATTCTTAGTAGGGCAAGTATTTAGAATGAGACAAGAAACCTCTTGATACAACAGCGCATTCAAGGTCATATTTTTCGTCTTCTCTTGTTATTTCTAAGTATTTCCTCCAGTTTGGAAGCTTCTTGCTTGGAAGGAAATTTTGATGTATCGACAAATATTTCGTAGAGCAATACCAACCAAAATTCTTAATCCTCATTCGTTAATTATGCGCAATGTTGCCACTTAAGAAAGAGGACTAACCATAGACATACGGACTTGTTTCATGGTTCTTACGCGGGCAATTTTCTGTTGCATAGCGCTACTGTCGGATGAGCATTCTATTAAATAGCTGATCGTCAAGCTATTTATATAGGTGTGGATATGCGTGTTGTTGTCACGTGGAGTCGTTTCAATAGTATGTTTCCGCCATTATATTTCTTATAGCAATACCAACTAAAATTCTGAATCGTCATTCGCTGATTACGCTCAATGTTGCCTCTTAAGAATGTAGACTAAGGGCGGAAACATATTATTAAGGGCGGAATCATATTATTAACACGTAACGACACCCGACGCGACAACACGTATGTCAAATCCCACAGTATAAGGACATTATACAGTATGGACACTCCCTGCCGCTTTCTGAAGACTACCTCATCCCCCCCCCTGTGTGACCGATCTGTAAACATTTGTCGAAGGGTTGGCAAACCAAAGCACAGTATAATAACAATTTTATTTTTTTAAGGCAAGAGCTGTAGGCTCTAAGGCTATACAGCCTTGTCTGGTGTATACAGCCTTCACTTTATTTGTAAAAGTCTAGCTAACAATAAAGATAATCAGGGCTAACACGCATATCAAATCCATATAAATTCTATGGCTAGAAACATACTACCAACACCCTATGACACATGAGCGTTCAGTTGGCAGCCTCATAATTGAATTTAGATATTCTAATTATGCCAATAAGTCAAGCAGCTTATAACCAAACTGGAGAAAACACTCTCTAAGACCGGACTGAAGACAAAAAAATATAACCTTGAATGAGCTTCTCTCTTTGAGAGCTGCTGTCTCATTTTAAGTAAGGTAATGAGACAGCAGCTCTCTCATATGAGCAAACAATGACTAAGGAAACTTTCATTGGTCTGAGCATATGAGACAGAAGCGCATTCATAGTCATTTTTTTCGTCTTCGCTTGTTTTTTTTGTTTCCTCCAGTTTGGTTATAGGGTAGAAACATATTGTTAAAACGCCACCCGATGTGACGACACCCCAAGCAACAACACGCATATCAAATCCATACAATCTCTATGGCTAGAAACATACTACCAACACCCGACGACTCGTGGCATCAGGTGGCGTGGAGTGTTGGTAATGTTTTTAGCCATAGAATTCGTATGGATTTGATATGCGTGTTACCCCGTTGGGCGTGTCGTCACGTGGGGTGGCGTTATATGTTTCTGCCCATAAGCACAAAATATAGATGTATACGGCCGTTGTGTCAAGATTACGTACTGTGCGATCGTGACCTTGCCTCGAACGACCGTATATTTCTAGAAGCGTGTATATGCTTACGATTTTATTGGTTTGTATTGAGCGGACCTTCTGTGTCTATTTTGTGCCATAAGCTTCTTGCTTGAAACGAAATTTTGATGGAGCTACAAATATTTCTTATAGCAATATCAACCAAAATTCTGAATCCTGATTCGTTGAATTATGAATATGCTCAATGTTGCAACCACCCTGCTGTCACGGAAATAACTACTCTTACAAGTTTTGGAACGGATTCTAAGGTGATGCGCAGACAAGGGTCCAAGAGACAAGGGACCGCCTCTGTCCGTCGTCGGTTCTCGCAGACAGACGCGATGGACAGACTCGGACAAATTGACCGCGAGTGTCGGCGAGCTCAACGCAGACGGTGGTCAGCGGCGTGTAATCTGTGTGTGAATTTCAAGTGAGGAGCATGTATCGTATCGAAATCATGGAAATACAAAGAATTCGAGTTGTTGCATATTTGACGCCAAAAAGAAAAATAAGACGTCATAGAGAATATTGGGTACATCAATTAAATTCGCAGAGACTGTTTAAAGGTCAATTTCACACGCTGACTTAAAACTGTATCCTGATAGATTCTTCAAGTTTTATAAAATGTCAGTCAACTCATTTACCGAGCTTCTATCATATCATGCATAGATCTTCATACGTTCTACTCGCGAACAAATTGTCCGCGCTTCCGTTAACCGTCGTCTGCTCAGCGCCTTACAATGCAACTAATAGTTAGGGTAGAAACACATTGTCATCACGCCACCCCACGTGACAACATGCATATCTAATCCATACAAATTCTATGGCTAGAAACATACTGTCAACACCTGACACCACGTGTCACAGGGTGTTGACAGTATGTTTCTAGCCATAGAATTTGTATGGTTTAGGGCAGAAACACATTGTTAACACGCCACCCCACGTGACGACACCCCACGCCTTAACACGCATACCTAATTCATACAAATTCCTTGCCTAGAAACATACAACACCCGACGACACGTGGCATCGGGTGTTGACAGTATGTTTCTAGCCATAGAATTTGTATGGATTAGATATGCGTGTTGTGGCGTGGGATGGCGTGTTAACAATGTGTTTGTACCCTTAGATATGCGTGTTTTCGCGTGGGGTGTCGTCACGTGGGGTGGCGTGTTAACAATGTGTTTCTACCCTTTAATTGTGCGTTTACACGCTCGCGTGCAAAGCCACATTCAACGAGCACAAGCACAGGCACAAGCATGTGAACAGGCTGTTTGTTCTTGCGCCCGTGCTCGTACCTGTGCTTGCCTGGTGCTTTCACACGCGATCGTGTAATTGTACATTTGTATGGTTTAGGGCAGAAACACATTGTTAACACGCCACCCCACGTGACGACACCCCACGCCTTAACACGCATACCTAATTCATACAAATTCCTTGCCTAGAAACATACAACACCCGACGACACGTGGCATCGGGTGTTGACAGTATGTTTCTAGCCATAGAATTTGTATGGATTAGATATGCGTGTTGTGGCGTGGGATGGCGTGTTAACAATGTGTTTGTACCCTTAGATATGCGTGTTTTCGCGTGGGGTGTCGTCACGTGGGGTGGCGTGTTAACAATGTGTTTCTACCCTTTAATTGTGCGTTTACACGCTCGCGTGCAAAGCCACATTCAACGAGCACAAGCACAGGCACAAGCATGTGAACAGGCTGTTTGTTCTTGCGCCCGTGCTCGTACCTGTGCTTGCCTGGTGCTTTCACACGCGATCGTGTAATTGTACATTCAACGAGCACAAGCACGGGCACAAGGCCCATTGTGTAGAGGAGCCTTTAAAAGTAATCTCACGAAAGTTACTTGTTACGTTTTCTCGCTTGACAAGAACGTGTTCAATTGAAATTCGAAATTTCGAGCATATTATAGTAGTAGACAACAGACTGACATAAAATTTATTTTATAAAACTCAGGAATACTCAGGCAGGAATCAGGATACAACAGCATACCAAACTAGAAATTGGCAACACTAAAACATGGTAGTTTTCTATCTTTTTACATGTCAACCCTAAATAAATGGCAACACTTAAAATTTCAAAGTCAAATCATGTAAATGAGAATGAAAACATTTTCATAACCTCTATACATTTTATAATTTTCACATGAAATACTTAATTTCAACTAATTACACAAAAAATCCGGAGTGTAATCTACATTATATGGTACCTATTATAGAAAACCTTAACGAAATTGAAATCAAACTCGCTATGTGATCTCCATTATGAAAATATAAAACTGTAATCAAACCAAATCAAATGACGGTCTCCTGCAGCTGAGCTGGCTCCATTATTGTTTTTGTAGGCTTGTTTGCAAGGCCTCAATTTCCTTAAGTACGTCTCAGTACAGTGTCTGTGGAGAGGTCACTGTACTCGGCTGCTGTGTGGATAAAATGAGAAATGGTGGCAGCAGACTTCTTGTTGTAATAAGAGTTAATAGAATTGTGTTGTTCCAGATACCGTTCAAGGTTTCATGGTAGTATGATCTGACTGAGCCTGAAATAACAGCCACACTCAAAATAACAGCAGAACTTCCAAGAACTTTTATACATTTTTCTGACAATAAAGTAATAACAAACTATACAAATAGAAATGTGTTTCTTGTAATCTCTTGTATTTGATAGACGCTAAAGTAAATCCTTGTAATATGCACTAACAATACCAAGGCACTACAAATAGATGCTTCATGCAAATATATGACAGTGCCTTGTCACTGTCTCCTTATTTTTTTTGGCTGACAGAAAAATATAGTTATATATTTCTCTGTTTTCTCTTCCATTACAACAATAAACAACTTTTTTTAAATAAAATGAACATGTAGGTATTGTGTAGGTAATTGATCAAAGTTAATAAAGTAATTAAAATTTTACAGCTGTTTGTAACGGAATTGATGTGTTCCGATATGAAGATAGCCAGTTCCACATTATGTTGAGGAATCTTGGTGATAAGCCCTCTTCCATCTTCAGCATCATCAGAGAACAGTTCTAAACAAACGACTCATCAATTTTTAAAATTTTGTAACGATTTCAGCAGTCTGTGTAATGAGAAAAGTTAACAGCTCCTGCACATAGTTCGTTAAACTTAAAACTTAAAAAATGAAGTGGTCAGCCTTTCTGACACTAGGTTGGCTGGAGCATTTCAGGTTTCCTTACTTATTTTAGTACGTACCAGTGCTGGGCAAATTGCAACCACCCTACTCGGAATGCGTATTGTTGCGTATACAATTGATTAATTGCTAAATGTACAACTAACAATAGATCAATTGTAATTGTAAGTAGCAGCAATTAACAATTAATTGTTAATCGTGATTTGCTACAATTAACAATTAATTAATTTTAATTTTAAACAAAACTAACAATTAAAAGGCGCCATAGGGGTGCCAAGGGGGCGCGGGATATTAAGGGGACGCCCCGAAAGCACCGAGGGGGTGCCAAGAGGGCGTTAAGGGAGACCAAGGGGAGGAGGAGAGGAGGCCGCAAAGTGGAATGGGGGCAGGAGAGGCAAAGGTGGCAAGGGGCAGGAGGGGCAAGTTGCAGAATGGGCAGGGGACAGGGGGGCGTTAACGCCCCCTTGCCCTCCTGCCACCGTTGTCCCGCCTGTCCTTGCCCCTCCTGCCCCCTGCACCTCCTGCCCATTGCCCGTCCTGCCCCCCTTCCACACTCTGATCCCCCTTCTTCCCCCATTGGCGCCCCCCTCCTTGCCCTTGCCCCCCCCGGTTTGCCAAGGGAATGTTAAGGGGCGCCAAGGGGGAGGTTAAGGTGGTGCCAAGGAGGAGTTAAGAGAGCACCAAGGGGGGAGGGGGGAGAGGGGCAAGGGGGACAAAAGGGGAAAGGGGGCAGGAGGGACAAGATGGGCGACAAGGGGCCGTTAACGCCCCCTTGGCGCCCTCGTACCCCCCTTGGGGCTTCAAGGGCGCCCCTGTAACATCTTGGCGCATCTGGGGCGTGCAACTAAAAGTTAAATTGCGTATATTAATTGCAATTATTATTTTTATCAATTAATAATTTAATTGCAGAGTGCAACTAAAAGTTTAATTGAGATTAATTTAATTGCAATTAACCTTTTAATCAATTAATTAATTGATTGATTGAAAAAATAATTGATTAACGCCCAACACTTGTACATACCCATATTTTTCATTTTTTTACGTATTTCTAGAGATTATTTTTCTATGGTACTGTTTTATAGGCTATATGCATATAAAAGTTACCAACTTCTTGGATGAGGGAGGCCTTTGTCCAGCAGTGGACGTCTTATCGCTGATGATGATGCGATGCGAAAAGAAATATGTATGTTACTATTAAAAAATATATATTTTTACATAAAACAAATAATTGAAAATGTTAATAAAAATAATAAAGACTGTTTAACATGTAATATCATAATACAATATTATTTCTATTTTTACAAATTGTTTAAAATAATAAATCATTATTGGTTGAAATTTGTTTTTATTTATTATCACCCTTAAACACACAGATCACCACTGCCACCAATCTGGTAGTTCTCTGAATAGTAATATTAACCTAATAACCGTTTGAGTCAATTTATAACAGGGGCGTGGTGATCATGATCAATTTGAACCACACAGTACTAACGAAATGATCTATGCAACCGAAACTGTTATTTTAATAAAAGACAAGGATTCAAAAATTGATTAAAACTGACCACCTACATGAAAAGGTCCAGGAAACACATAATACTGGCATCTGTTAACGTAGATCAGGCCTGCATTCTATTCTATTTAAATACCTATAAAAGGCTATAGTTAGTTATCAGAGTGAACAGTTGCTGCCAGAGCATACCCTTAGAACGCACTGCAGGAGCGGCACAGAATCGGGATTTTCACATAAAATCTGTTACACATATCGAACAATAGCTTTGTTTCAGAGGAAAGTACACAAAAACCATTTGTTATCATATGTAATTATTTTTTCAAGATAATATTTTCAACCAATGCATAAAATAACTAAAAATATATCACATTAAAAACAAATGATTACTAAGTATTGTGGAAGTTCATGCACCAGAGAGGACTCCTTAAGATGAACTGCCTCTGCCCTCCAAAGGGAGAGTTTACGGAGAAGTCTTCTGTCATGAAGAGACATAACTCTCTTCTCTCGTCTTTTTCTTTAACAACTGGTTCAACTATAGATTGTTGTTCTTCAGTTTTGTAGTCTTCTTGACTATCAGACTATTGAGTTCAGAGGCTTGAAGAGTCAATGTCTGGTTCTTCAATATCCGGTACAATTTCAGATTGTTGTTTTTCAGACCCATTAGGCGTTTTAGAGTACCTATACTGAGTTTATTAGCTGATTGTTCAGTGACTTGAGGAGTCCGGTTTCTCAAAAGTTTGAGGCACATTCTGAGGTATAATATATTCTGAAGTTTAATGTTTTCCGAACAGTTTCAAGCCTTAACATCTTGCTTGAGTTATTATAGAGTTGTTGGGTGATAATAATCAGTAAATTACTTTGATATCTTGATTCTCGTCATCTAGTTTTTGTTTGGTTGACATGTGATTGAACGAACTTTTTCATGGTTGTGCGAGTTTGACGTGAACGAATAGATTACAACGTTATCAAGTACATAGTCAAACGATATTCAACTTTATCTTGTTCGCAGTAAAGATTTCATTCACTGCATACATAAAGTTGCGTATCGTGAAAATAACGATTTTTCAGTTCACTTTCGGTCTTTTCCACTCACTTGGGTGAAGATTTCATTCAAAAATTTCAAAGACCACGATCTGCACAACATTTAAAAAATAAAAATAAACTATTACATACGAATTTAGTCATTCTGATTGGATGTATTGTTACAAAACCCGTCAAATAACTCATATTATGTTTTTCGCATCTCGAAATACACTGTATCGTTAAGAATTCAATTCGCAATCCGAAGCTATATGTGATTACTGACAATTTTTGGAACGTAGTTTGTCTATGGCCAGCCCACTTCTATATTTTTTTGCTTGTCTATGGTTTTTTGTCTATGGTTTCAGGTTGTGTTTTTAAAGATTGCCTAGATTATTCGCTTTGTCCAGCAGTGGACGTCTTTTGGCTAATGATTATAAAGATTCACTGGTGGGACGACTTAATTTTGAAATTAAATGCTTCGTCCTACAGTTCGAAGTTGATTTGATTTGTAGGAAAGTTTTGCGTTTATTGATCGTGTTGGGCGTAGCATGTACCACTAACTGATATTGCTGAATATTGCTTACAGTTGGCAACTTGGCATCGTTTCATTATTTATTTTTAGAAAGGAAATTCTTATGGCTGCCAGGATCGTCGCAATCAAAAATGAAACAAAAGTTAGATTTGCATCTTATTTATTGATTTGTCCTCCCAAAACTTTGTTTTCGCTTATGATCGGACGTACAGGGATTATCTTTTCTTTCGGCTACTTACAGTACATTACAATTTATAGAAATCACAAGTTGCGCCGGCCGGGCCGCCGCGCCGCCGCGACGTTACAATAAAATCAGTCGTTTTTACACAAAACTAGGGGACATTTACAATTTTGCGCACGGTTTTCGAACTTCGCCCTCAACAAATTATAGTCTTTACTCTGTTTCTGACCCTGTGTGTTTAGCCACATTAACAATATAACCACCATTTACCAACCCCGGCGCTTCCATTATAATAAATGATAACCCATTGAATAAGCTAAAAAGAGTTTATATTTCATAACCGACTTTAACTAGCCTTTATTTCTGCCTAGCTTTTACGTAATAAGATAAAAGGTTAAGTAATTAAAGGAGTCCCTACTAGCTGGACAGCGTTCGAGAACCGCGCGTTTCGGAAGGGACACAAATGCGAGCGGCGCCGCGGCCGCCCGGCCTCTCACTCGGCCCAGGCATTACCCACCGTATTCATAACCTAACTAAAAAGAATCTCTATCATAAGTCTTAACTAACCATCAATATAATTACAAATGCACAATACCTATGTTTACATTGTATAACCATACACTTTTACATATGTATAAGTATTATATATAATTTATCGTTAATTAATCCTTTAAACCTTGTTTACACTATTTATAATTATAATTAATTAATAAGTAATAATAATAATAATAAGGGCATTTTTAAACAGTTCAATTTTTTTTCGAAAACTTTTCCGTTTTAATGTCGAGTATCGCAATGCCAAGTTCGTTTCGGAATTCGCTGGGGCCAAGTGTAAACAAACTATACAAAAAATATATGCGTGAAAATGATATATTTACAGGTGGAACGCGAAATATTAACTCACTACGCGGTACTAACGTGGATGATGCCAGCGACAGCGAAATCCGAACCCAAGCTATATAGTTACCCAATAATATAGTTACAATCTTACAACAAAAAGTGTATGTTTATCATAATCCTAAGAATTAAAAATTTTCAATCAGAATTCGTTTAATCCTTTATTATACAATACAAAAGACAATTGTCAGATAACGAATAAAATAAGATTTTTCACAAGTATTTTTTACACCGCATTAAATGAACCGACATTTCATACGCTAATGCAGTAGGTATATAACAAGTTTAACGAGGAATCTGCTTTTCGTTAGCCCGCTAGTTCGTCCGTACGTACTATACATAAATGTACAAATGCCTAAATTGCCTAGTGCACCTAAAAAATGGACGTAGTCTAGAATCCTGGCCGAAAAACACCGCTGAATTTCAGATTATCTGAACAATTTTTTTTAATCTTACGACAAAACAATAAAAAATTGTTCCATCTGCTGAAAATCCGAATTAACCGACGTTTACGACCAGAAAGTTTAACGATACTTAAATTTTAAATATATTTTGTTCGCAATTTAAACACCATTTTAAATTCCAAATGTATAAATGTCTGTTCCAAATGTATTTAATTTATTTAAAATTTAAATTCCGCCACAAGAATGGGTGCTGCGATGGAAGACTGGATAAAAACTTCGTTTATTCAATTTTTAAACACCAAAAATTTTTGCCACTTAAATATTAATTATTTTAGGTTATTTTAAGACATATTTTAGCATCGGCAGTGCTCCTTAAGACATTGATAGCGTTAGAGTATAGAAAAACTATGTACATGTTTAATATTGTAATATTCATAACATTTCTACAGTAATCATTGAAGGCTTGTGTATGCTAAACTAAAATTCCCGATCCTCATTCACACAATGTTGACCTTACATTACGACAGCAAATAAGCGTATTTAGTTTGAACTCTATACGGATCAGTGCCAGTGTAGCTGAAACACAGCAAGTGCGATACCACGATATTGTAGAATCTGTGGTCAAATTAAATAAACAAAGAAAAAGCCTATACATTAAAAAAAACTTACAAATCTGAATCGTGTTCTACAGAATTATTTTTGCGGGTGCACTTAACATATCGGTGCATTTTGAATCGCAGCTATATTTTATTGCAGTGTAACAGGTATTGATGTGACTAACCAATATTTGAAACTGACTGAAAAAAGCCTTTCAAAAGCCTTATAGTGAAAGACAAATTTAGAGATAAAAATATTGTTACGTACGTTCAAACTATTTGGTTTTTTTTTTTACAAAGAATTACATGTTAGTCTTTTAAAAAACAATCGACTGTGTTTCATGCACTTTTGATTCAATTTGAAAAATACGTTTTTGAAAAATTACAATACTGTGCTTCAGCTACATTGGTTTAAAACAAGAAAATTAATTAATGCAGATTCCCCTGACGGATTAACTTAACGCTTCACACTCGTGTCGGCATCACATCACGTCGCATTATCCCTGCTTTTAACATAAGACCTTTACACGAACAGCTTCAGTTTTTGTCACTTTACCCGGTCAATGTACGTAAGTTCCATGCGGGTAATATGGAAACTGTTTTTTTGAGATCACTCCTGTTTATATTACACTCACTTTTAGCGTCTTTTTAACAATTACAAACTCGTCAAGTTTAGGTGAAAATAATGTTTTATTTAGCAAAGATTTTTTTGTGAAATATTTTCTCATTTTAGGTGTAATTATTTGAATATTTTAATGAAAATTCTACATCAATCAGTGGATTAATATTTCTTGATTTTTCTGTTGTCATGTCCGGCTGTTTTTGCCCCGAGTGTCATTTACTGGAGTACTCCATTAGGAATCCGTTCTTTTTCTTCGAGGGTTCTTTATAAAATACCTTTGATGATACTCCATATTTCTATTTTCCCCAGCGTCGTATAACGGTGTCGCTGTATTCGTTAATCGTAACGAGGCAACTTTTTTTAGTGGCTTCTTTTGGTGACTATACCCTTACACTACTGGGACACTAGTTACTCCACGTTTTCCCCATTTCAGTATATGTAATCAATATAATAATTTGTTACGAGAAGCCATTTCTTTCCCTTTCGCTTCTAGGACACTAGTACTCCATGTGTTTCCCAGTTTGTTATAATGGTGGTGCGGTGTTCGTTACGAGAGGTAACTTCTTCTGATGACCGTATCTTCACAGTACTAAGACACTAGTATTCGTTACTCCATGTCTTCCCCATACAGCAACTTCTTTGTTTTTCGTCTTTCCCTTTCGCTTCTAGGACACTAGTACTCCACATTGTCCCCAGTCGTCGCTGGTCAGTCAGGTGGCGTGTGTGGGGGCTGGGGGGGCTGGGGGGGCTGGGGGGGCTGTGGGGGGCCGTCAGTCCTCGTCCGAGAGCGGCTCGTACTGCGCCGACATGAGCGGCGCGGGCTCCGGCGCCGGCGCCGCGGCCGGGGCGGGCGCCGTGCTGGCTGGCGCGCCTCCTGTGGCGGGGAATACATGTTTACGTGTACAAAATGTTTAGTGGAAATTGATAAAATGAATTTTGACTTTGACTTATATACAGGCGGCCGAAATAGACATTAAGAAAACGTTTCATGGAAATTAGAAATATACAGGAAGACCCTGGCTCCAGACGGGATACTGTAAAGTAGATAAAGACAGGAGGAATCTCGTATTAGGTTGATAGAAAATAACTGTCGGAAAGTGTACAATCAGCTAAAAGACGAACACTGCTGCTTGACATAGACCTGCTATCTTTTTCAAATAAAGTATTTTCGTTTTCAGTAAAAGATCTTTCTCTGAAAATACTGCTGTGATTGATTTTTATGGAAAAAAAAAAAAACAATTTCATTAGTATGGGTTCTCAGGTAATTCCTAATATAATAAAAATTACTCATTTAAATTATAACATTTCAAAACTACGGAAGCGATTGGAATTCTTAAACATACTCGATTTTCTATACGTATGAATAACGAAAAATATTTTTTCAATCAGAACTACCCGACCCTTCCCGGAAGAGACCCGTGCCCCTGCAGTGGGGACGTAATGGGTTGTTAACAACAATCAGAACATAATCGTAACACAAAACTAGTATGATAAATTAACAAATTAAAAACAACAATAAATAGTAAGAACAGTATTAAACAGATAGTATACTGACCGGCGTCGGGCAACGGCGCAGGCGTGGCGGCGACACTGAGCGCCGAGTAGGGGTAGGCGTAGCCGCCGGTGGGGGGGAAGGCGGGCGGCGCGGGGGGCGCGTGCGGCTTGCGCTCGCGCTCCTCGCCCTCCGACCGCATCACCTCCACGATGCGGTTGGTCACGTAATCGAACGCGGTGAGGACCGAGCCCCCGTGGTTGGGGTGGCCGGAGCCCCCGGTGGCCGTGGCCCCGGAGGGGGGGAAGCGGCGCGGCGTGCTGTTGGGCCTGGGGAGACGATGTTATTGTATGTTAGTCTTGGACGTTTGTTGCGGCAATGGTAATCTAGTTAGAATAGTGCTAATCTTTATCATGATCTAAAATATTGTTCTTAAAAGTATGTAGATGGAGCCAGGTAGTATCGGCTCAATAAAAACTGGGTAACGCAAGATTACAAACGAATTATCGGATTCGTCCAAAAATCGCGACGGCTTACAAGTATATACGAACGACTTTCTTAATTTTTTTTTATATATTTCAACATTGATTGATTTGGCGGCAAGACTTAAATAAGATGGCTAGCCAGACTCAGAAATGCACTACCACCAACCAAACCAAGTCCTAAAAAGTTGGACCCCGCCGGGAATCGAAACGGCGACCTCCTGATATACAGCTAGCGGACTAACCACTACACTACGGAGGCGGTTAAACACAAGTTATTAAAGACATTGTAAATGTCTTATATGTCTTTGGTGGTAACACGAACAATGTATGAGGTGGCCAAAAAAATCATCCTAGTATCCAGATTACTAGCACCGGTACTGGGTACTGGATTAAAAATAAACCGGGAATATTTAATCGCTCATCAAAAAATACAGAATTGCACCACTAAAAATCTATGTCGCCAGCTATAGGATAGGTTAAATTAGCATTCTGTTAATCTAATGTGTGTAAAACTTGTATTTTTAACAGACTTCAAAAAAAGGAGGAGGTTCTCAATTCGTCGGAATCTTTTTTTTTAATGTATGTTCACCGATTACTCGAAGACGCCTGAACCGATTTGGAAAATTCTTTTTTTGTTTAAAAGGGTAGGTGGTCCCATATAAATTTTATCGAAATCGATTCAGCGGTTTTTGAGAAAATTAACAAAAACATAGCAAAATTGGAGTTGTTGCGATTGAAGTCGGTTGTTTTTAACGTATTCAGCGTGGTCAGTTATTCTGATGCGCGATTAAATACTATAAAAAAATAGAATACACGATGTTTTTTGGTGTCTCACCTGTTGTTGGGGTGTTCGGGCGGCGACACGGGCTCCAGGTAGGGCGTGTGCTTGTGCCCCCCGTAGCCCCCCTCGCCGCCCCCACCCCCGCCACCAGCCCCCCCGGCCCCGGCCCCGCCTGCGCCGAACCTGCTGCTGCGGGGAGACAGATTCGTTTAGAATGTTACATACAGTACATACGTCAATAGGTAGCTAAAAATAATTTGTGGGGCAGTGTGTACGCTTTTATAACAAAATTCCGAATGACGTGTGTGAACTACCAGAATGTAAATTTAAGAAACATATAAAACGCTGTATTTTTTCAAGAGGATACTATAAGACTGTAGATTATTTGAATGATAATGACATTTGGAATATCCCTCCAGCAAAATGATATGACGTTTATAAGAGTGCTCAATATACCTACGTAAAGGAATAAATGATTTTGAATTTTGAATTTATACACAGTTTAAAAAGACCAGCGGTAAAAACTTTCCCGAAAACTTTTACAGGCTGTTCCCCTCATGAAATCGAAAAGAATTCTCAAAAAAAATTCACACAAATTGATCGCTCAATCAGTTAATTTTGTATCGAGCCCCAACTTTTTTTTGGGAATTCTGGGAAACCTTTGGAAACGATTTTCTGATTCATGATGGAAACCCACCTTGTAAGTTCCCTGGAGACGTCGTTTTGTAGCCTGCATGTTCCACTAAACCCAGCTTTGGAGATTTATTTAATTGAATAAGTACTAATATTGAAAAAACAAAACTATAGTAAAGGTATTTTACCAGGCCAGTGAAATAAAATAATTCTTCCTATTCTATTTCCGTCCGTTCCGTTCCGATGGCGCACTGGCCAGTACTTCTGCAAAGGCGTTGAGGTCAGGGCATAACGGAGTTGCAACCCCAAGGTAGATAGCTCGAGCGGATAATAATCAGCATTTACCCGGGTCCTAAGGGTACGTGAGAGTCACAGCCTCAAGTTCCGAGATCTTTTGCTCGCCCCTGCCAGCAGTGTTAGAGATCGTTTACCCTTTTAAAAATACACGACGAAAACCTAAAACCTCGCTCTCTTCGTGATCTATGTTCTATACACGAGTCACTTGACCTCCTAGCATCTCAAAAGCACACAAGTTCCACCAATTCCCTATACACTTATCTCCCCCATTGCCCTCGTCTCACTTAAACACTGTCGCACTCACTTGTGGTGCAGCATGGAGGTGGTGGGGCTGCAGAAGTCTCGTGTGATGATGTTGGACGCCAGGTCCCCCAGCTTCATACTGGTGGTGTGCGCCGCCACCGCCTCCTCCCTCTCTCTCTCCCTCTCCCGCTCCCGTTCCCTCTCTCTCTCCCGCTCCCGCTCGTTGGGAGGCCCGCGTGGCGTTTCCCGCTCTTGGCTCGGAGGCGGGTTGCTTTCCTCGCGTATTATGCCCTGGAAAGAAAAAAGTTAAATGAACAAACAATTATTTTATCTTGATACCAAAATTCTCTTGGAATAGGTATCGATTGCAAATTAACAAAAAAAAAGGAAAACACGTTAGTCTTACTTTAATAGACCACTATATAGTCTGTAGAAACTAAGGTATAAAAAAGCGGCCAAGTGCGAGTCGGACTCGCCCATGAAGGGTTCCGTAGCAGCAAGTAACATAATATAAAAGTTCTTGTAGTTTGTTGTAGGTAAATTGCGGTTTACGATTTATGACGTATTAAAAAAAACTACTTACTAGATCTCGTTCAAACCAATTTTCGGTGGAAGTTTGCATGGTAATGTACATCATATATTTTTTTTAGTTTTATCATTCTCTTATTTTAGAAGTTACAGGGGGACACACACATTTTCGGCCAGGCTTTTGGGGCAATTGACCCATAGCCCCCCCTGGATCCGCACCCGCTTTATTTTCTCTTGAACTGCGTACATTATGATCTATTATGAAACTAAATGTTAAATTCCTATACCCACTTTAATATTGTTATCCTTCAGTTATTTTTACAAATTGTTTCTACTTTAACCGTCACGTCTCTTTTGCAGTTCTTAATTTGATACAGGCGTTACTCAGTTTGAAGTTACAAGATATATACCCCTATTTAATTCTATGTAATATGAGTTCAATTAATAATTTGGTCTAACACTGGACAGTATCGGTTCTTTGGAAGAAGTTACTCAATGTTACGAAGGTTACTTACGGGATAGCGCTGGTCAGAAGTCTGGCTGATCTGGTGCGTGATGATGGCGTCTATCAGCGAGGCGGCCGTAAGTGTGCCCTCGGCGGGGCGCGGCCGCTCGGGGGCGGCGGCCCCGGCGGCGGGGGGAGCGGCCGGGGGCAGCGGCCCCCCTGGCGCCGGGCCCGAGCCCACGCTGCAGACTACCGACGTGCTCACTTGCGGCTGGCTCGGTGCGCATGAGACTGTTGGGCCTCGCCTGAAGGGATGAAGATTTGCTTTAATGATAATATCTTCCATGTCAAAGATGGCAGTCGTTGAGCCATTTCAGAGGCCTTGAACACTTCTGACACTGGGGTTTGTGTGTAGAATATGGTCTAATCTTCCCAAGGTATGGGAAGAGACCCGTGCCCCTGCAGTGGGAACTAATTGGTTTGTCTTGTCAACACAGTAATAATGTCCGTCGATGCGCGGCACTAGTGTTATAAACAGGGTTCGGAAACCGGTTTTTTGAAAATACCGGTTTCGGTCATTGCCCCTATATCGAAATAATTTCGGTTAAGGTTTCGTTCAGGTTTCGGTTACCGGTATATTTAACCGGTTTAACCAAAACCGATATTTTTTCGTTCGAACGGAATAAACCGGTTAATTTGAAGAATATGCGACTTTGTAGGCATATTTGCCGCGTGCAATCAATTGAAAGCGTGCGAGAAAGTGAGCAGAAGACTCGGGCAGTGGCACCCGCGCGACGCGCCTGTACTTGACTAAGTTTGGTTTTAACCGGTTAATTTAGTTCTTATTTCGGTTAGAAAACCGCTTCCTGATTAACCGATATTTTATTCAAATTTACCGGTTAAGCTGGAAACCGGTTTTAACCTGAACGGAATCGTTAACCGAAATTCGAACGAAATTAACCGGTATTTGTTAACCGGTTCCGAACCTTGGTTATAAATGCGTCTTTGTTTCTTAAATACGTAGATCTTAACAATTCCACCTGAAATATATCACTGGCATTTTTACCCCGAAAATGTGAGATGATAAAATGAAACCCTCTGCATTTTTTTATAAGTTATGGATTAGGTGCACAATATTAACAAAAGGATCGTCGGCTACCTAGTATTTTCACAGCATAATTTTAGAATTGTAATTGACTTCTTCTAAGCGTGTCGACTCGGCGATTGACTGGGAATGACTGTGATTGACTGGGAATGACTGTGATTGACTGTGATTAACTATGATTGACTGTGATTAACTATGATTGACTGCGATTAACTATGATTGACTGCGATTAACTATGATTGACTGCGATTGTCAATAAATGAGACAACTCACGCGTCCTTCCTCTCGACGTGTAGCGGCGTCATGGCGCGGTGCTTGGCCGCCGTGCTGTACGTGACGCCCGACATCATCCGCCGCTCCTCCTGGCTTGACACGATCTGCGACAGGATAATATATTTTAAAAAAGCACTTAAAATTTCTTATGTAAGTACTGAACTGTGGGGTGATAGGGCCTAGACAAAGTTTTCTAGTTGATGACAACATATAAACTGCAATGCTACAAATATTCACCTGTTGATGATAGTAATATTCACCTGTTGATGCTGCAAATATTCACCTGCCTATGTTGCTAATATTCACCTGCTGTTGCTACAAATATTTACCTGTTGATGTTGAAAATATGAACCTTCCGAGGCTGCGAATATTCACCTGTCGATGCTGCTAGATAATGCTGCCAATGCTAAAATTTACAATAAATACTGATGCCGCAAATATTCACCTGCTGATGCTGCAAATGTCTCTCGTGCATCATCTGCGACTGCTGCTGTTGGTGTTGTTGATGTTGTTGGTGCTGTTGATGTTGCTCCATAGCTATCTGTCGTTCCTGTAGCGCCGCCATCGCCACTCTTTCTCTGTACCACATAATACATTGTCACGTTACAATTAGATTTGAGAGAAAAGGAACATTAAATATTGAATTTTTGTGGTAGATCACTAAAGATATAGTGTGTGATTTATCTATGGAACAACGTACCTTTCTCTATTCTGCTGTAGCGCAATTTGTCTATCTCTTTCTAAGTATTGTACTTGAGCCCTTCTATCTCGCTCTCTTTCAAGAACCTGAAAAAAAATTCTAATTAGCATATAAATTCGTAAATCAGATTTTGTAGAAAAGGAACAGGTATGTACATTTAAATTTGGATCATATTTGTAAAAAATGTAACAAAAACATGTAGTTAGCTTTAATATCGTTCTGTAATGTTAAAAATCAGTAAAGGCCTTATAAGTAGATACATCCCTTTTTGGTACAAAAAGGTAAAGCAATGGGGAAGAAAACGCAAAGTTATTTGCAGATGGCGCTACGGACGCTTGACTCATAACAACTTTCAATTAGTTCCGCGTTTTTTGTTATCGAGGTGTTATAAATTAGTTTTTTTTTCTGTAAAATTGTTAAATGGAAAATGTATGCGACTTGGACTGTTCCTCAATTAAAGGCGAAGTTGACAAGTACATAATTGAAAACGTAACTTTTCCCACTTCTTCTTCATACGAAAATCTTTAGGAAATTAATGATTTCCATTATTATTGCAACCAATCGCCACACAAAGCGGCATTTTTTAAAATAAATATAATGTTTAGTTCATGTAAATAATTCTATACGTTTTGACAGTTAGGGATGAATGTTATGAGTCAAGCGAAATCAGCGCCTCTATCGGCGAGTTATGACAGTTTTCTTCCCCATTAACCGATGCCTGTGCTGTGGCCCCCCTAGTGAAGGGGACCAGCACCTGCCAGCGGCCACTGACCTGGTACTGCTGCTGCATCTGCTGCTGATGCTGGTGGTACTTCTGCGCCATCGCCATGTCGCGCTGCATGCGGTCCGAGATGCGGCTGCCGGGACGACACACACGGTTATACACGGTTAGACCACAAAACACACAGATAAAGTTAATTCCAATAAAAAAAAAGCAAAAGGTAAACAAACGTAGTATGCAGATGACATTGACATGTGTCAGTTCCATAGTAAGTTTGTTTACGTTTTGATTTTTTTGATTGGAATGAACATATACATGCTTATAGACGTATACGGTTGTTGTATTAGGCAAGGTCACGATACTGTTGTGATACTTTACCGCGTGACCTTGCCTCGAACGACCGTATATTTCTATAAGCATGTATATGCTTACGATTTTAGTGGTTTGTGTTGAGCGGACCTTCTGTGTCTATTTTGTGGTTAGACTGACTCGGTGGCTAAGTGGTTAGCTCTCCTGACCACTGATCCGAGAGTCGTGGGTTCGATCCTCACACAGGGCAAACATTTCTGTGATGAGCAGATTCGCTTGCTCTGAGTCTGGGTGTATTATATCTATATATGTATGTATGTATTTAAATGTATACGTGTATGTTTATCAGTCACTGGTTCCCAAAGTACAGGGAATTCTAGTTTGGGGCCAGATGACCGTGTGTGATTTGTCACGGATATTATCATTAATATTATTATTATACATTTTATACCGTGTAAAAGTGTAAATTCACACACACGAACACGACACGACACAACAAGACATCGTGTATCATGTTATTCGTTATACAAACAAACAATATTGAGAATTTTACCATCTAATTTGAGGACCACAGACTTCTTATTATCTATAAGTAAGGAGCTATTTTCAGTTTTTTTTTTCTTCTAAATTTTAGGCTCTGAAGTTTCGGAGATAAAGGGGCGGGATGATCAATTTCTTTAAATCATTTTTAAGCTATTTATTTTATTTAAAACGGTCCCTGACTCCCACCGCTAGCCGGGATAACCCTAGGTACAGTCTCGTGAAACTAAAAGTATACAGCTAAGTAGTACTAGATGGCACGGCTACCGTGTATACTGCACGTGTATTGTATACTGGGTGTTCAAAAAGTGCATTTAAATTTTATGGGGTTACTCAAAATCAAGTACCTATAGAATACGGGAAAAATATTAAAAAATCCGAACTACAACTTTTTTTTCGGCTTTCCATACGAACTCTTGATTCACAATTAAGATTTAGTACAAGAATTTGAAAAAAAAATTAAAGAGCGGATTTTTTCAATATTTTTCGGTATTTTATACTTGTTTCTGAGTAACCAAATAAAATTTCAAACGCACTTTTTTAACACCTGTATAGGTGCACGAAACTGTACAAGAAGAAGAAGATAGATAGATAGATAACACATTTATTCCTTAATAAAGTATACTGAATTGAATTAAAGGAGACAGTGAACGCAGTAGCATAAACTCACCTGATGTCGTGGTGCGGCGCGTGCTTGGGCTCGGGCTTGGCGTCGCGCGGCAGCGGCCCCGGCACCGGCACCGGCATCGCCGACACCGCCGCCTCCACCAGCGACTTGAACGCCTCGTGGCCTGGATATGTAACATGATTTATATTATATGCCTAATCCGGGAGTTGACTGCATGAAAAATAAATTACGAATCTTTAATTGTAATCGTTCAAAAACTTAATCACTTTATTTTTCATTACATTTTCAATTTTTTATTTATAAGAATTTCCTAATTAGTACGCAAAGTACTATTTTGTACAATGACGTCATCGTACAAAATTTCAAACATTTATAACATTTATGCCGTTTTTGACATTTGATAAAAAGTAACTCAAATGACTACCGAATTCAAGCCTGATAGGAGACTATCTGAGCTGCCTATTTCAAGCGAGTTACCGAAACACGGAGGTCAATAAAGTATTTTAAAAGTTGTCCACGACCCCAAATGGAGTCGCAGACTTGGCTTCAACCAATAAGAGTCCACACATACCCATGGAGTCGCAAGACATAGGTATGCGTCTTGCGACTCCGCCTGGAGTCGTGGACTTGTGGTTGAAGCCAAGTCCACGACTCCATTTGAAGTCGTATACTGTGAACGTGTTAAAAACTTGCTCGTGTAAAATTATAGAACTGGCGTATTCACTGTTTCATGTTGGAATAGCTGTCTATCTTAGAAGCATGATGACATTTTGCGCATGATGTCACGTTAAGCCGTTGGTGTCGGTTATTTTGACTAGATAGCAGCGTATTCACTGTTTCATGTTGGAATAGCTGTCTATCTTAGAAGCATGATGACATTTTGCGCATGATGTCACGTTAAGCCGTTGGTGTCGGTTGTTTTGACTAGATAGCAGCCTGTCAATGTGGCTTGAAATCTTCTGACACTGGGGTTGGTCACTAACTCCACAACCTCCACCAATCCGGATTTGGCCCCCATGTGTGGAGTATGGCCTAACCTTCTCAAGGTATGTGAAGAGACCCGCACCGTACGATAAATGAAGTGAGGACGATATATGCTGTTAACTACATGGGAAAGGGTCGCCTCTCGTTTCAAAGCGCACGACGAGATAAGAATACATTTCGCATCCTCTCACACGATTCGCTGCGTTCAACTTTCTAAAAGTTCAAAGTCCAAACAGTCCAAGATGTTGGAAACATCATTTAACTAACAAAATTCCTACTATTCTTCAATAAATAATTAAAATTAAACTCACCCGGTGGCGGCGTATGCGGCACGGCGTGTCCATAACTGTGCCGCTGTATCACCGACACGTTCTCCCTTCTCTGCGGCTGCTGATGCTGATGCTGCTGATGTTGATGATGCTGTTGATGTTGCTGATGCTGTTGATGTTGCTGTTGATGTTGTGTGTGTTGATGTTGTGGGTGTGGGTGGTGTGGGGAGGGAGCTCGCTCGGGCCGCTCGCGTCTCGCGCCGCTATGCATCTGCTGCGAGGTTATGAAGTCTGTCATGATGATTTGACGGTTATCAAGGTATGGTCGCGGGTAGCCGGCGTTCTGTGGAAGAAGATGGTCGCATTGTACAAAGAGAAATGAAACGTTTAGAAATATACAAGGTCTAATAAATATAGAATCAGCAGAAAATATATACTAACTGTATAAAAGTTAAGACTTCCGAAGCAGAACTGATAAATTGGTAGAAGAAGACAAAAAAATACGCTAATCGACAATAGATTCCTTGGGAAAAAATGTTCAATTTTATGAGAGGAAACCCTAATGTCAATACATAGTTACAACTGAAATGTTAGACGGGATCAAATCAGATGGTTAATATTCACAAAGGAAGCGAACGAGCAAATACAATTTATTAGTATCATATTTTATAGAACCTCGCGCATTCGCTTACTTGGGTTCTAAATCATCGTCATCATTATCATCAGCCAAAAGACGTCCATTGCTACAAAGGCCTCCCACCAAGGAGTTCCACGCCGACCGGTCTTAAGCTGGCCTCATCCAGCGGCTTCACGCGACCTTCACTAGATCACCGGTCCATATAATAAATTGTACCAAGGGTTAACCAATTTAGGATAATAATAAAAAAACTTACCGGCGAGAAGGAGGGGGAGTGCGGCCGGGGCTGGGCTACCCCCGCATAATACGCCGGCGCGGGGCCGCCGGGACTCTTCCGCTTATAATAGTCGAAGCTCTTCTTCTCCGGCAGATGATGGACCGGAGTCCCCGCCGTTATTGACCCCGTCTTCGGATCCGGCGGGGTCCGTCTCGCCTCGAACCGGTTCTCGACCGGGGTACCCAGGGTGATGGACCCTTTGGGGTTGGCCACGGGTTTCAGGGTCGGCCGCGGAGGGGTTATTTGAGGCATCGGTTTCGGTTTCGAGTTGTATTGGTTTGGTGATTCCCGCTCTGGTGGTCGGTATTGGTATTCCGTTGAATTTCTGTAGGGCTGTTGAAGAGAAAGTAACTTTATGATATGCTTATAAAAAAAACAATAAATAAAAACTTTATTCATGTACCTGATGTGCCTACGTTACTCTTCTGAAACAGTAAAAAACTTACTCTCTCGCTTTTCATTATTTATTATATTATAAAAATTTCGAAATTATTAATCAAACTTCCATATTAAATAATGACGTCACTGTGCACAATTTCAAAAATTATTAAAACTTTTCGCTTCTGACATTTGGTAAAAAGTGACTCAGATGACCCCATTCATCTCCATCATTTCATCTAATATTAATTAATATTCTCTACAGTACATTGTGACAATCCAAACTCCCTTCAGCATAAAGTGACGACTTCAACACTTCATCTCCCCCATCCCCCTTCTCAATACCCCAGTCCCCCACTCACCGGCTTGGGCGGCGCGGCGGCGGCGGGCAGCTCCCTCCGCGGCCGCTTCACGCTCAGGTCCAGGAGGGGCTCCTGACGGGGCTCTATCACCACCACCACGCCCTCCTTGACGTCTTGCTGGGGCTGCGGGAGAGAGGAGGCTAGTTTGAACCGTGGCAACACAATAAACCACTATTCAGTACGGCGCGACTAGCACACGCGTGCTGTTACTACGATAACATGTTTAGTTCTAAAAACTGTTAGTGGTGATATATCCACTACTGAACATAGGTCTTCCACATAGACTGACGGTTCTAAGCCACATGCATCGAACGGCTTTCCAGTGAACGTGGCACATTACTGGCTACCTCAACTAGGCTACAGGTTAAATATCTTTAATCTTTTATCTTTTTTTTATCTTTAAAATATATTTAACCTGTGCCCAGTTAAGGTAGACAGTAATGTGCCAAGTTCACTGGAAAGCCGTTCGATGCACGTGGCTTAGAACCGTCAGTTTATGTGGATGACCTATGTTCACCAGTGGACTTCTATCACTTGATACCTGATATGATGGATTGTATCTACTACCTACAAGGCTACTGGTAAGCGTGACTAGTAACCGGCGAAGCTCACTGGATGTTATTTCTTATTTCTGACTGGTAAGAGAGGGAAAGCTAGCTCAACAGATGGTATATTTTACCATCTTTGTTCAGCAGTGGATATCCTGACATCTCTCGACTGATATGATATGATGATGGTATCAACATCCCTATGCTATGTTGGCGGTATTTGCTTGCTATGCCGGCAGTATATCCTTGCTTATGACACCAGCATATCTTTGCTATGACACCAGTATATCCTTGCTATGCCGACAGTATATCCTTGCTATGATACCAGTATATCCTCGCTATGCCGATGCCGACAGTATATTCTCGCTATGCCGGCAGTATATCCTCGCTATGCTGACAGTATATTCTCGCTATGCCGGCAGTATATTCTCGCTATGCCGGCAGTATATCCTCGCTATGCCGGCAGTATATCCCCGCTATGCCGGTGGTATATCCCCGCTATGCCGGCGGTATATCCTCGCTATGCCGGCGGTATATCCCCGCTATGCCGGCGGTATATCCCCGCTATGCCGGCGGTATATCCCCGCTGTGCCCCTCACCTGCTGGCCGGGCGGCGCCTGCAGCGGCGTGATGGTGGCGGGGCGGTGCGGCGACGCCGGCGCCGACGACACGTGGGAGCTGCTCACCACGCTGAGGGTAGCTAGCGATTCGCGCGCAGCCGGAGTTGACACCTGTTAAAATTGTGGGTTTAATATTGTGCTTTTTTTAGAAGTGGTGATTGTTTTCGACTGACAATTAAAATTGTAATTGTCAATGTTTATGAATGTTTTATGTATGATACGTCAACATTTGATGAAAAGATACAAATTGAGCCATGCGAAGAGTACGATAGTACGATATGTGTTGTAAACGAATATATTGAGCGAATTAATAATAATATAATTTTAATCAATCTCGAGAAATATGTAATTATTAGAAAAATAAAAATGTGGGTCTTTTGTGGTATTTTATTACTGGCAATATATTAATTGTAAAAAGAGACAAAAAATACACTTAGAGAATTGAGTGAAAAAGCGGATTGATGATGATTTTCATTTCATAGTTGTTTCTGCAATAGACACTGCAGAATGTAGCCACTGTGTTCTGGACCAGTAAATTTCGCTACAGCCTCTTGCTCCTACTAAATTCTTCTTCTGGTTTACAGTAAACTTACAAGTAATATGTAAGACTCACTTTAGGAGGTAACACTTTCGCCGCCGGCGGATTAGGCTGACTATTCTTCAACAGACTGATCTCGATCATATTGAGCACCACATCTCGAACCGTCAGCTGCGGGCCGGCGGCGGGGCCGTTCCGGGCCACACCGGTACCAGCAGACACGCCGGTACCACTGGACACTCCGGTGGACACAGGGGGGGTGCCGGGTGTGGTGATGGTTGGGGGCGCGGGGGGAGGTGGCGAGCTCTCGGAGATTGGCGTTGAAAGTGTTATTGTTGGGATTATCTGTTGGAAAGAAATAGGTTTATTAGTTCTTTAAGCTACACCATCTTCCGTATATATTAGAGCAGCTTTCAGCCCGCGGCTTCGCCCACAACAATTTATCGCTGTTACTAAGCTGTCCCGCGGTAACCAATTAAGGAATCGGTATAAAAGATAGTTTATGTCCTTCGCCATATCTTAGGTTATACGAATGAATTTAGGTGTTAAGGCATCAAGGGCAACAAACAAACACATTGTCACATTTATATTAGTTAGATGTGTACGATATGCGTGGCATACGTTGGTACATATAAATAATATAATTTTCAATTAATGCCCTATATTAAACCACATGATCCTTAGGAAAAGTTTTACAGAAGACCTTCAACACAATACGAACCTTAGCACTGGGAGCGTCATTCTCCTCATCAGCCGTCTCCGTGGCCGAGGAGTCGTACTCGTCTCTCCGGCGGCCCTTGGGGGCCACCGCGTCCGTGCGGGGGCCCGGCAGGGGCGGGGGCCGGGGGCTCTCCGCACTAGCCGTGTCCGTGTCCCCCGAGCTCAGTATACTGTCGTCAGTATCGCTGCCTTTCGGCGCCGGTTTCTCGGCCACTAGCGCGTCGAGTTGAAATTTCTTTCTATACGTGAAGTAGAAGGCTTTTAAGCTGGCCGGAGTTCGTCCGCTGGCCGCGGACATCCGTTCCCAGGCCGTGCCGTGCTCTTTGATGAGGTTCCTGAAGCGAGAGGCTTCTTCTTCCGTGGGCTCGGGGGCGGTGCCCCCCTCGCCCACCGTCTCTAGTCGTCTAGTTATCCTTTTGAAACACGCTAGACAACATTTGCTAAGTTCGCTCGGGATTTCTGTGGACAAAATAGGGATATTTTATATTGATAGCAAGTATAAGCAATAGATATTGGATAATCATGAAGTCTTTCATGTTACAAAACCCAATTAAGAGAGCATATTATCATATTATATACTAAAGCTTGCATAAAACCGGTGTTTGCATGTGTTGGAACTAGAATCAACTAAGATCATGTCTTTAGGCTCCAACTGGGCTACAGTCGTGGGTTCGATCCCCACCCAGAGCAAACATTTCTGTGATGAGCAGCAGTTCTGCTCTCGTCGTATTACATCTATAATATATGTATGTATTTAAACGTGTACGTATCATCTGTGATTCCCATAGTGCAGGGAATCCTAGATTGGGGCCAGATGACCATATGTAATTTGTCCCGGATATTTATTCATTTAAAGATGTTGATGATAGTGAGGATACTCACGGAACTCGTCCATGAGGGGTCGCTTGACGTCCGGCGGCAGGTCGTGCCAGCGCGGCGGCAGGTGCCGCAGCCGCTTGGCGCGCACGCGCGGCCCGGGGCACGTGGGCACCGGGCACCGCGTGTACCGCGACCGCACGCATCTGCGCACAGGACATAGCATTCAGTATTTGTGCCACACGATGAGGAGATGAAGAAGAAGTTTTAGTTATTTTGCGATATTTTCACATAAAATGGAAGAAGACATATTGAGTAGAAATGACGAAATAGTACAGTCCCGCGCACCTAAAAGTATACAGGGTAGCCGTGCCATCTAGTACTACTTGCACTACTTGGCTGTATACTTTTAGTTGCACGAGACTGTACTTTAGACCATCTAATGTTTAGACGAGATTAAACTTTAGATCACTTGGTATAAAGACGACATGCGGTTTTAGACCATTAACATATAAGACGAGTTGCTACTGTAACCCGAATAAATGGGTTAGTACCTATCGAATGGTCGCGAACGTAAACTTGGTAACTTTGCAACTCGTCAAAATATCAACTCGTACATGATGCGTTTTATCAATTCGTCTAAATTGTTATTGGTCTTAAATGATATTTTGTCTAATTAGTTTCAATGTCTTATTAGTCTACACTACAAAAGGTCTAAATATAGAACTCATCTAAAGTGCTAGTGATCAAAAATATTATTCGGTCTAAAATGGGTTACATACTTTTTTAAAATATACCAGAACTGCTAAACAAACATCAGAGATGATGTTGGATTAATATTTCAAAAATGAAGTCATTATCATTTTGAAAATGTAGTAATTACGAGAAATTAGACAATGAGGAAATTAATCATTTTGGCAAGTTGATTGTTTGCTCGAGCGCTCTGTTATACGTGTAAACAATACTTATGAATAACCTATTGTTTTAAGCAAAAACATTCTGTTCTACCTATAAAGAGTGTTTTCCTTCCCCTTCCCTGACCTGCAATGACACGGCTCGCAGACCCTCGCGCCAGCAGCGTCCTCCCGCAACCCGTAGTGCGCCGCTCGCGACCGGGAGACAGTCCTCGTCGCACCGGGCGCGTTGCACACGGCACATAGGCTGGAGTTAGCTGTGGCGGCCGAGGGGCTGGAGACCACGACCATCTCCGTCGTGGTCGTTGTGGTCACAGTGCTGGAAGGGGTGCTGGTTCTCTCCGTGACCGCTGTGGGCAAAGGGAAGTGTAATGTTAGCTATGGACTTCATGATCATTGTACCTGCAGTATTGACTGAATAGTCTGTTCAATCATAACAATCATTTCCATAGATGCTTGCTTTTCTATTTATTTTCTTATTTTAAATTACCTTATACGAACTAATAATATGCCAATACGCCTTAAATAAGAGTATTAATAATAGTCATGAGACTTTGAGACTGTAAAATTTGACACAGAAAACTGATTGTGAAACACAAAACTATTTTTTTAAAACCAATCATAAAAAGTAGTAGGTTAGTAAATAAAACTTAGTTACAGTCATTCCGGGTAACTTTGGGCCACTTTTTGAATATTTTCTGTTATAACTGTAAGGAACCTAGTTAAATGGATTACTAAACAGTTTCTTCTGTGATCTGTCTAGTTTGTTGTCATAAATCAAATAAAAAATTTAGAAAATCAACAGGAACGACCGAATAATGGCTGATTTCTGGATGGTTCAATGTTACATTGACTTTGGGGTAACTTTAAGCCATCATGCATTTTTCAGAAGAAAACTGATGTTTAACGTTATTTTAGAGGCACATGGTAACATTGCGCCATATTTAATTTAAAAAAAGACGTTAAATTAATTTATGTACCATGCATTGTTCACGTAAAATAAAACACAATAAGAGGCTTGTACTCTTGGCGTTTGAGTCCTAATGTTTAAATATTGTTTAAGGGGTATGGTCGTTCAAAATAAAAAAGATGTCAAAATAAATTAGAATGTGGTATAATATTACCCTAGTGGCCCAAAGTTACCCGGACTGACTGTACTAGTTTTCGAAGCAAAAACAAATCTGCAAACTTTAAACTATCACAAAACAAATCTGAAACAATAAACGCAATTTAAATTCAGACAGAGCGCTAAATAATTTATGAAACAGAAACAATGAGCCGCTTTGGCCGTTAGCGACTAAATCCGGCTCGCAGGACCAGCTAATGGGGTTCGTTCGTAAATTGGCGCCCGACGCGGGACTTGAATATTGCACGGGCTGTGCGATGCAAGCTGTGAGCCTGTGATTTACGGATTAGTTCGGTTTATACTACATTATTCTTATTAGAAGCTCGTCGTTTTTTTACCCTCAATTGGTAAGCCCTTGGTATCATCTCACTTGGTGGTAAGTGACGATGATGGTGAGGATAGAAGCGGGCTTACCAAGATTCCCCAACGCAATGGGGAACTGGCTATCTCATATTCATGCTTTTAAGTTTTACTAATAGTAATTGTGTAGGATGTGTTGTTGGAACCACAATGTTCATATTTATGTTACTTTCCAAAACAAGATCAATAATACTTCAAATTAATAAACTAACGAGACCACTGTCAGTTCCATAAGATAATGTTTTTAAACGTCAAAGGAAGGAAGCAACGTTTGACCAAAATGACGAATTTTATACAGCTATGTCACAACAGTTAAATGAATAAATAGAATCGAACTTTTCTATTCAGCAAGTTAAGCCCTCCAAGCGCTGACGCCGTTGTCAGACATGAAACAAACAGCTATGAAGCGCCCTCAGCGCTAAACTGTGCAAACTGGGCGCTGCAGTGCTATGCAAGTGCAACTAGCTAGATAGCTAGCGCGTACTGGGAAATGGGAAGTAATTTAGGTAGAACTCTGGTTGGCCGAATTGTGCTATGACTAATGCTGTGTGGTTTCTGCTGTTACAGTTTCTTATAGTGTGGCATTATTGTTAAAGCTGTCCGTAAGCAAAGAAATAAACGACACCTGATTGAAACTGGTTAAAGTATCTGACATGTAGTTTAGGATAATTCAACCAGTTTTAATCTGGTGTAGTCTTTCTTCAAGTATTTATTTAATAACTGAAAAATTATGATAACCATACATAAACAGATTATCATAAACAATACTCCTTAACAGCATAACAATACGAAAATCTAATTAAAGCGAGAGAATATCCAATTTGATTTTTATTCACCGGTTATCGACCAAAGATATAAGAGACTGAACGAGCGACGAATTCCCAGTCAGAGCCTGGGAACCTACACATTAGCGCGAAGTTCAATAATTAACTGCAGTTCGCTACAACAGTGGTCAAACTGCTAATTAAGTTGCCCTGTTTCATTGGGATGCGATTTTGAGGATTTGAACTAGATTTTAGAGCGCCCAGATATACGTACTCGAAGTTCTTAATTATTTTTAATAATGAGTATGAAAAAGCAAATCTAACTGCGGCATCTATTCAGTAAAGAGCACACATAAGAACAGGAAAAAAATAACGAATTTGCAAGTTGTGAGATCGATACCCATATAGGATATATTTTTATGATGAGCAGATTTATTTGCTTTGTGTTTGTATGTATTTAAGTAAACGTATATGTGTACGTAGAGAAGTGTCTGGTTCCCATAATACAGCGAATATAAGTTTGCTAGATGACCGCGTAGTTGTGATTATGTCCCTGGATTAACATTTTTATTAAATGTCCCACCTCAAAATTCGTTTCTTGGCTACCATCAGCTGCTGTCAGCCATTTCAAACTGATCCATAACTACAGAATCAAAATATACCACGCCATTTTTAATCAAACGCGTATTTTGGAGATTTCTCAATCTTCCGTCAATCTTAAGTTACCTATTAACGTTGAAATCTTTGAACCGAAACCATTTGAATATTCCAAGAGAAAAGCACAGACCGTTCCCGGAGGTAAACATCAGTAATGTCTGTCGGTTTGTCTGTTCGCCGCTAATTACGGTTTGCTCCCGCTCCGCAAACGCTCTTAGGTTTGTCTTCAGGACTCGAGTAACGGAGGCTCTGGGGAGCTGCGGAAATCATGCTAATGGATGGGACAACCGTTAAATATTTAAATTATATAGAAAATTTCATATTTTTCCAAGGGAATTGGGACTAAATTGAAGTAAAATTTTGCTTCACCATTTAACAATGTTACGAAATAATACTCGTAAACTTAAGGGATATAAAAGCAGGGTCTACGGTTTCTACTATTGAAACTTAAAAACTTTCTTAAATAAACCATACTCAGTAAGTGCGACAGCAGACTATAGATAGACGATGAAAAGATACCAAGGAAGTTCTAACCAAGGTACCTATGATCAATACAGTTAGGAAAAAAGACGTTTAACACGCATCTCCTTTAAAAAATGATTTATGTTGAAAAAAGGGGGTTTTCATTAATTTCCTTCCCTTGACAACCAACTCGCTACCATATCTAGATATTCTCCTACCCCCGCGACGCAGCAGACACAGCCGTCGATTAATCTGCTCAATTACTGATATTTGCACAAGAACTAATTGGATCCGCCTCGTTTTGTTCGGTCGGTTGCAGTTTACCGAGCATAAAGTTAATTAAACGCTTCTCGGTGTTTGGCGCCCGACCGGGGTCTGATGAAAGAAATTATTTTCAGTTTTCTATAAGGTAAATAAGACTTTGATTAGAAACGTTCCGAATTCATAGTTATTTTTTGAGCCAATCTTTGAGCCTAACGTGACACTCAAGTTACACAAATTTTATTTCAGATTTCTTTGACCTACATATTCATATTTTTAAGGAGATCAAGACAGTCCCTTAGTTCATGTCTTAATCATTACTTCAACAATTTAATAAATCATCGAACAGCTTAGCTAAGATAGGAACACATCAAGAGAAACGTCAATAGCATACGATACAGCATATACATTTTAACAAAATCAAAAATCAAATCAAAATCAAAAATCTTTTTTATTTAAGTAGATGCTTTACACATACTTTTAAATCGTCATATTATTCTACCTAGTACAAAGTTCCTACCACTCGGAACTTGTACACTCAACGTTTCGGGAAGTGTTAGCGGAGCGAGAAGAAACTATTCTTTCAGCTACATCTTCAAGTCTAAAAAACAAGTAATTACCCTAGGCAAGTGTCAAACCCACTCGAATCGTGTAACTTAACAAACGGAATCACAAATATCGCGATATCGTATCGAGTTATAGACGAAACGGAATACTCTATGAGGCCCCGGGCGGGGTCGGATCGGTTTTAACGTAAGTAATTACAAACCCGTGTTGTTCGTTTTAACTTTTTATATCGGAATGGGCGAATCTTTGTACGATGGAAAACACAAGAGATTATAATGTTACACACTGACTGAAAGGAGTTTATGATTACACAAACACGAGAGAGAGAAATGATTTAAAATGTTATTGATTCAATTGTATATCTCGAGAAGCTTTTACTGGTTCATAGTTCCTATATTCGAATCGATTCGAGCAAATTTGACAAGTAAGATAATATAACACTCTTATTTTGATAGTTTTTTTATCAACATGCCAGAAAACTGAGGGCCCATACGCATAAAAGAAAAGCAGCCCGTGACTGGGCTGATTGTACATAAGCCCTATTTAAAATATGTTCACAAAAACACGTTTATTTCAAAATATATTCAATACAATAAAGGGATTAAGTAAGATGCACCGAATCTAATCGACACACTTCACATTGTATATTCTATCAAGACGTTTAGACTAAAGGCTGTGAAACAGACACATACATACAAACACTAGAACAAATGACCACTATTGGATGCAGTCACATAAATATAATCTTAAAATTGAATAAACAAAATAATCCATATACAGGCTTCTTCAATTCCAGTAAACAAATTAAACAAACTCCACGTATCGCAGCGCGTGCGCGTTTGCGGGGCACCACGCGTTTAATCCGATGTCTCTGTTTGCTCTGTTCACAGGGTGTTCGGCGCGCTCGTTAAACTGTCACGCTTGGGAGCACGCTGTAGATAAACATACGGAGTGTATCATTCACTTAGCTACTCTATGTGGAAATTGCTGGATTTTGGCTTGGTTTGAAAATAAATATATGAATTATGAAGTTGGATTCGCAATTAAGTGTATTTATTACTCGACTGGCAAAGACGAGACTAATGTTTTTCAACTGCATGTTATCATACATAACTTATCCGCTTCATTGTAACCGCTTGTGGCCAAAACGGCTTAAGAAATTTGGAATAAAATGTAAATAAAAGCAGAAAACCTAAAATCAGCATACATTGTTCAAAATCGCCGGGGTCAAACATCTATTTGCCAGGGTATACCTCTAACACCGCCGTCTATTTGCCAGAGTATACCTCTAACACCCCCGCTGCCTTCATTAAGTATGCCGTGTGTGCACACGACAGGGTTTAGCGCTGTCACTGCTACCTGGCATTATAAGTGTTAAGCGTCGTGGATTAACTCAGTTAGGATACTTAATTATTAATTTACTATAATTAAGAAAAAATAATTGTATTGTTTCATTCTGAGATAGTCAGTCTGAGTCAGAGAGACACCTCATGAAAACACAGTTTAATTACTTTTTAATAAATACTTTCGTTTCCAAGAAAGCCTCGATTTTTCAGTTGGTCAATTAATTAGGACTTAATTATAAATTTACTATAATTAAGCAAATATAATTGTATTATTTCTGAGACAGCCCCTCATGAAAACACCGGTTAATTATGTTTTTTAATAATTACCTACGTATTACAAGAAAGCTTAGACTTTTCAGTCAGATAATTTATGGATTTTTCTCTGTCCATTAATTTAATTATCATAATATAATAATAAATACTTGTTGAAAAAACTTTTCAAAATACATTCCGCAAAATAAACGTGTGAGCCATACTCTCAAGACTGAATCACACGCACAAAAAATCCAACTCATACAATGATTCGAGTGAATAAACTATAGATCTGAATGTGGGATATAAAAGGAGACACGGTTCGCCGCACCCTGGGGACTATTAAGCAAATACAAGCCGACAATCGTTTCCGATAGGTAGCGCACAGAGTAGCTCAAACACGCTTCTGTCGTGGGATGGCTTTAAGCGGCAGGGAATCTTTTACTTTCTGAAACTTGAGTACAGGCGATTATTTAAAGTATATGTGTATGGAAATCCTTGGGGGAGGCCTTTGTCCAGCAGTGGACGTCTTTCGGCTGATAGATAGATAGATATGTGTATAATATACGGAATCCCAATTTGGGGCCGGATGATCATGTGCAATTTGTGTTTTCGTAAGAGAACAAAAGAGTACTAAACTGAACACAATTATAATTAAACTAAGTTTCGACACACCCTATTTCGGTTTGATAACCAGGGGTATGCATATAAGGATAGGGACTTAGGGACATAATAAAATAAGAACCTCAAAAATTGACCTTAAAAATTAGATCAAGAAAAATATTTGTTGGCTCGCTCGCCTATAATGCCGACCGACGTCAAGGATCCCGGGGAAGAGCTCCCGCGGGACTCGCATTATACGGGATTCCGCGTCCGCCCCGGAGACAGGAACAGAATGTCGTTTGCATATTTTATTCATTTATCCACTTCATGAAGGTGTACGTTTTAGGAAATACAAAGCAAAAGTAAATAAAATTTTCGAAGAATAGTTGCTATATTTTAACTTATATGATGGTTACCTTATTTTCAATTTCAATAAATAAATTAAGATGAAAGAAGGTAAAACCTTCTGTATCCACGGATATAGCTTTTGTAAAGTTCCCGAAACGCTGAGTGTACAAGTTCCGCGTGGTAGGAACTTTGTATTAGGTAGAAAAAAAAGACGATTTAAAAGTATGGCAAAACATCTACTTAAATAAAAAACCTTTTGAGTTTGATTTTGATAAAGGACTTATGGATGTAAACATATTGGAATGTTAATAAAATCCTAATAAAAGTCCATCACGACAATTTTAATAAAATAAAACTTTATGTCACTAGTATGTTATAAGAACTGCAACTTTTCTGGTGGCAAATATGTTTTTTTTATGTGTAAAATGTCGGAAAGCTAAGCCGTATTTCACGGGTTGAAACTACAGTCCACTTGGTGTGGTGGCATTGCTGATGAAAGTGAATAATATATTCTAAGAACTTTTCAAACCGCTCGCTCTATAACCTCTTGAAATTACTACTGGTGAAAAATATCTTTCTTTCGTAAAAGTTCTTAAATTATTTTCTTTAAAAGTTGACTAGTTGTAAGACTAAGTGCAAAGCCCTGTGCAGTCTTGCACACACTTGGCTATGAGGGCGGCGTTACATTGGAGCCCTTGAGGTTGCTCCGCCAGGGATCGAATCTCTATTTTTTAAGAATCAACGCAAACTCAAAAAGATTTCTTGGTGATAGTATGTGATATTTAGTAGAAGCGTATAAAAAGCTATTTGTTTTTAGTTAAAAATAAATTTCGAATAAAATATCGACTTATGGATTCTGATATTTTGGTTGGTTTTTTTCGTCAACTGTTTCGAAACTTCAGATTCCAAAACCATTTAAGTATATGTACTGTAACTATAATCAGTGTAAGTTTATGTAATCTGTGCTATAAGCCACATTAAATTATATTCAGAACAAAAATCACATCCCTTAAAACTCGCTCACGCCCGCACCATGCCCTCGCCCTAACAACAAACAATCTCGTCTATTTAAGCTCGCTCACAGCATCGCACGCCGCAGTGACAGAGCAGCCCCAAACGGAGCATGTTATCTCTTTACCGCGCGTGGTTGGGCCCCTACCCGAGCGTGGCGCGGCCGGCGCCCCCGCCTGGGGCCCACAGACCGGTACCCAGGCGAGCGAGGCTGCCATCGCCGAGCCCGCCACCCGCGTCACCGTCATCGACAACGTCCAGTGAGCTCGATGTGGAGCGAATCGAGCCGCAAGAACAACCGAAGACTGCTTCTAGCGCGGTGCTCGATATAGCTTCCTGTGATGGGCCAGTGCGTTTCAGCAGAGTGCTGAATGCTGCTTGGCGGGAGGCTTCGCCGGAACGCGGCTGGTGCCGCCACCGCAAGCGGTCCGCGGTAAACTATTACCCGTGCAAGACGTGCGGATCCAAGTTCCCGTCGTACTACTTCGTGCATAAGCACAGGAAGAGGTGTCACGCGGATGAGGTCTGTTCGACCAACGAGCCAGAACCGTCGACTTCGACCGCTCAAAACTAGGTATTTTTCCTGAATGTAAAAGTGAGTGTCGAGAAGATTTTATAAGTTAGCAAAGCAAAATGTTTCTAGAGAAAGTTAATTAAAATTAAATTATTTCTCCTATAAAAAATAACAAGTTGTCAAAAGTGAGTGAGAGAGAGAAAAATAAGCCAAGTAAATCTACGATATTACTGAAGGTGTTAAAACCTATACTGCAACACAGACTTTTTCTAGAAATACGTTATTTATTTATTATTGTGCGGACTGCGAATAAATCTAAGAGTAATCTCTCACACATAACGTAAACAACATCGAATTTACCATAACACGATACCTATTTAGATTAAGATTATTTTTTTAAATTTCATAGTGTTATTATATGTTTCATGCTGTTGAAAATAATTTGCATTAAGTATCCGATCAAATGCATTCTATTGTATTTAGTCCATGAAATAACTTGTGCAGTGAAATTATAAAACATATCAGTATTAAATAGTGAAATAATATTTATTAACATTAATAAATTCGAGCTTATTAAGATGTAGGATAATTATAGTGATGTTAAATAAATGTTTACGAATTTAATCAAGTTGTTTTGATAATGCATAGTGATCGGAAATTCGGAAGCAATTTCAGTTTTTCCCGAAAAATAATAGTATGGATGGATATGAAATGCCTTTCTGAATAAATTTATAGATTTTCATACAAAAAAATCCCGGGATACCGGGATCGTAAAAAGCGTTGGGATTCTTAATTGTAATCTGACCTGATTGTAGTGAATGTTGATCTTATTGAAAATTTTATGTATGCTATTAAAAGAAGTTAATTCAACGTTCTGTTAATTCAAAACAGCATGTCCATATTATGCTAGCTCCCCAATTTTAGGTACAATTGACTCCGAATTTCTGATCACTTAAGTGCATTTAAATCGATCCACTCCTTATAAGATCTACAATGCCAAGACAGACACACAGGCAGAAACAGGTTTTAAACAAAAACAGCCTTTTTAGACTACAGCTATGAATAAAAAATGTGAATCAGAAGAGTAAATCTTGGAAAACTTAGTAGGTATCTTAAAATATTTCAAGGGTTCACGGGCGACTTGTATTAAGCGACATTTTTAGAAATGTTCAGGAGACTGATTTAAAAAAATATTTCTTAGAAAAATAATCATTAAAACTTAACTTCTCAGTATTATATAGATTCTCGATATTCTTAATATTTTAAATATTATTCAGAAGTTATTTTTTGTGAGGTATTTTGTAAGAAATAAATTTTTAAAGTAGAGGTTACCTGTGTTTTCAAAAGTGTCGCTTAATACAAGTCGCCCGTGAACCCTCGATTTGATGACAAATGAAATTACACGAAAATATTGGTATGAAACGGTTGAGAGTCATGAAGTGTCCATTACTGCCCATACTGTATATAATACTTATGTATAATTACTGTAAAAGCCCGCATATTTGTTAATCTTAGACTTTACTAACATGAGTTGATTTTACTGTAAGGTAAGGTTCCACTGAAAATGATAATGAAAATATTTCATTCGAATTAAGTAGCAGTGTACACTTTTTGAAGATGATTGGGCTACCCAATACGAGGTTGCTACCATTCGTAACTCGTATACCCGCCGTTTCGGGAACTGCGGAATGAGAAGAAACGACGGGTCCAAACGCTTGAAACTCCCTCCAACACATTCCTTCAAAAGTTCTTATATGCTACTTTTATATTAAGAACTGATAAATCTTATGATTTGCCGTAGTTCTATACTCTATAGCCTGAAACAAGGTATCCGTGTAAGAGACAGCACTCACCAGTGTCGGCTTGGTGTGGCGGCGGCTGCGGCGTTGGCGGCGCGCTGTTGGGCCCGGCGGCCGGCGACGCGGCGGGGGCCGGGGTCGCCGGGGTCGCTGGGGTCGCGGGGGTGGCCGGGGTCGCCGGCAGCGGGGTCGCCGTGCACGCCGTCGTACACGACGTCGTCACTGTGGTTATCGCGGGCGGGGTGCTCGTCTGTGTGGGACAGAGATCACGTTAAAAGATGATTTCCTTTAGCCAACATAATATAGGTAAAGAAGATATTGAATCTTTTAATAGGAATTTAAAAAAAGTGGCTGTGGCATACGGACGGACGGACGGACGGACGGACAGACAGACAGACATGACGAATCCATAAGGGTTCCGTTTTTTGCCATTTGGCTACGGAACCCTAAAAAGATTACCAGACTGCGTAAATGTATTCTATGTCAATCGATCAAGTCAAGACGAATTTAACTACGCCACTTCGAAATCCATTAAGCTGTTATAGCTTCAGGCGGTAACAATAAAATATATAGGGTGACCCTAAATTAGTTCTTGATACGAAAGTCTATGAATGTGCTCATGATAACAAACAACTTTCCCTAAGAAACCCATAGTCAAATCGCAAAAAAAAAATTTGAGTCTCCATACAAATCGATGAACTGACCGGCCAAATTAGTATGAAGAGTCCAAATTTTTTTTGCGATTTGACTATGGGTTCTTTAGGGAAAGTTGTTCGTTATCATGAGCACATGCATAGCCTTTCGTATCAAGAACTAATTTAGGGTCACCCTATATATAAGGTGCTACTTTATTAGTGCCCGATATTTTAGTCAGTGCTTCTACTCCTGATTCTGATCAACTTTCCCCAAGAAACCTATAGTCAAATCGCAAAAAAAAATTTGGACTCTTCATACAAATCGATCAGCCGAGCGGCCAAATTTGTATGAAGAGTCCAAAAATTTTTTTGCGATTTGACTATAGGTTTCTTGAGGAAAGTTGATCAGAATCAGGAGTAGAAGCACTGACTAAAATATCGGGAACTAATAAAGTAGCACCTTATACGGGGTGTTACAAAATTGGTGTAGGACCCGTTAACTGGGGATTCTACTCATCGTACTGAACAACTTTTGTTCTACGACTTTGTTCATATCGCAAAAAAATTTTTGGTCTCTCCATACAAAAATGGCAAAACAGATGATCAACTTGTATGAAATGTCAAAAAAATGTTTTTTGATTTGAGCAAAGTCGTAGAACAAAACTTATTCAGTGCGATGAGTAGAATCCCCATTTAACGGGTCCTACACCAATTTAGTTACACCCTGTATAATGCATACATATCCTTCGCTTAAGCGACGAGTAAAAAGGTCATAATAGACAAACAATTCGTAGAACATTTTTCAATCATCGACTGTCGGTAAGGTGAAGTAAAAAGACAATATAATAGTACTCACAATGCTAAGCTCGGCCGGAGACCCGCAACTGGGCACCTCCGACGCTGGCGGCGGGGTCCCCGCTAAACTGGTGCCGGAGGTCGCCGTGACGGGCGCGGGGGGCGCCGACGACGCCGGTGGCGGAGACGGCGGCAGCGGCGGCGTTCGTATTAGCTCTGGCCTGTGGACAAGGAAATTGGCATGTTATTGGTTTGTACGAAGATAAAAATGATGCTCTATGTGTTGTTTGTAGACATGTAGCTCCATCGATATGAGAGACATTAGATCTGGTTAATAGTCCCCGACTGCGTAGTCGCTGATAGTGGTTTGCTCCCCTATGTTGAGTAGCGCCGCCTTTTCGCGCACCATTCGCAATCTGACAAGCGACGAGTAAATATCCCGTATTTAAATGAAAATATGTCTACAGTGCAGTGAAATGTGCTAAAACAATAAAAAAATAAAGAACAAAACTAACAGCAACATTTCTTATCACTTTTTTCTTGTTATTTTATGAATATTTTGTCATTTTATAGTGATGCTACGCTACCCGTCGCTAGATGTCGCCAGTAGATAACATTAATTAAATACATGCCTCTCTACTCGTCGCTAGATGTCGCTAGTAGATAACATTAAATACATAAACCTTAAACTTATCACACAACGGCGATATTTGTTTAAATACATGCCTCCCTCTTCACCCCGCTTCAGCCCCCGCAAGACGAACACGCTGGTTCAGAAACAAACAGAGCGAGTAACCTTATCTAATGTTTCCCATATCGATGTGTAGCTCTCTAATCTGTCGGCAACTTTCCCTGTCAATTCTGTGGTCGACTGTACCGGTCTCGTATCGGGCTTTAGAGTCACCAAAAACATTGTATCCGCGAATTTGACTGAATCGTCTGCCATAGTCACAATATCGAAGTTCGAATCGAGCTTTGAATACGTGACGCTAAAACCACACAATGGAATCAATCTGCGACTAAGTGTTAGAAAAATCCTGAGTCGTGTAGTCCTACGCTTTAATTAAACAGCAATTCCTAGCTTCGCCAAACATTAAAAAAAAACACGACAAATCCAAACAATGCATTAATAGATGGAATATAAACACTGTTACCCCTCCCCCGGTTAACCCGCGGTAAACATAATTAGGCGGATTCGGCACTCTTTTAATTACGGGCCGCGGGCGCCCCGGCCGTGTCCCGCGCCCCGCCCCGCGCCCCGCCCCGCAGCACTGCAGGGGTTAATGTCTGAATAGAAGTCAGGTGGTTTTGGCAGGTGGCTAAGTCATTGACAGGTCCAGAGCAGATCGACCGTATAAAATGTGCACGTGAGATAAAATGTCAAAGCAGGATTTCAATGTTTTGTTTTTAGCGTAACGATAAATTGAAAACTCGGCTTCATAAGTACTGACTGACTATTAATTCCAGTTAAGTTTTTTACACTACTGACATATTATGTCATTATTAACCAGATAAAATCATAAAATTTATCAGTTGATGTTCTATAGCTTCACTTTAAAAAGGAAATTGGAAAATTGGCTGTGTTGAAATAAAACTTGAAAAAATAGAATGAAGTCGGTCTTACCCGACTGCCCACTTGCCCAGGCAGAGATTAATGTTTTTGGAGGATAACTATCATATACTTTTGTAAGCTTATTACTTTAACTTTACTGAAATCATTCTCATAGTCCACAAACGCCAAGCATAGTGGCCGATTATACTCTTCGGTCTTCTGTATAATCTGCCGCAGCGTATGTATGTGGTCTATGGTACTGAAGCCTTTTCGGAAACCGGCTTGTTCGGGAGGCTGGAAGTCGTCAAACCTGCGTGCGAGACGATTCGTAATGACTCTCGAAAACAGCTTGTAGACATGGCTCAGGAGTGAGATGGGTCTGTAATTCTTCAGCAGAGACTTATCGCCCTTCTTGAAGAAGAGCACCACCACACTCCTGTGCCATGCTGTAGGCGTTCGTCCCTCGAGCATGACGGAATTAAATAGCTTCTGAAGAGCTATAAGTACCGGTTCTCCACCTGCTTTCAGAAGCTCAGCCGTAATTCCATCATCACCCGGTGCCTTGTTGTTCTTAAGCTGTTTGAGAGCCATTCTAATCTCGCACAGGCTGACGTCTGGGATATCTTCGGTATCACGGAAGAAAGAGGTAGGGGGAAGGGCCTTAAAGACGCGTTTATACCAGAACCGATGTCGCCGAAATCACACATCAACACCTAGTATATTTACGCACTACTAATGCAAGAAGGCCTTTGATTGGACCATAAATATAGCACGTAAAAATATAAAAAAATTAGCAACATTGAAATCTATTACTTCGTTCATAAAGCTCATACAAAATGAGCAAATAGAGGCGTATTTGATAGTGACATCTAGTGCTGAGTAGCAGAAACTCCAGATGACGGAAAACTCCAAAAGCGCTTCATAAACGTCCTAGCGAAATTAAACTTTCACTGCATATTAATAAAGCACAACTTTATTTACCTATAACTAGTACACGTCATTACTACGTCATTTCCGTTCGCTACTCGATTAGGGATGTAAGTAATCTTCTATCACTGAAATATCGATATCCGGAAATGTTTCCCTTGAAACACCCGATGTTTCTGGAAAGGGGTCGTCCATTAATCACGTGATGTTTTTAGCAATTTTTTAGACCCCTCCTCCCCCTGATGATATGTGGTGAGGTTTTAGACTACATCGCCACAACCCCTACCCAAAATCACATGTATTTTTTGGTACAAAATATTATCTTTAAATACAGGTACAATGTAATTTAATTCTTGAAAATTTAAGCACCGTGATAAAAATGACCAGACAGACATTTGTTTCTGACTGTCTGACGCCATTTCGAACTTTGGGATGAGTTAAAAATATGAGCGCCACGACGCCTGAGGGTAATGAAAGGCGATGTAAGATTTTACTATGGAAGGTGGCCTATGGCCGACGTTTTTTTCAAAGTTGAATACCCTTGAATCCTTTATAAATCGCTAGTGAACATTTAGATGGTGAAAAAATATGATAAGTCGTTTAGTGTTTCCACCAGTTTCGGACATATTTCGTGACAAAGATGGCCCTACCATATATAGGACAATAAAAATCATTTATATCTCTGCAACCGGTGATGTTACGAAAAAAAGACCTATTACATGTTTCATCATTTAGCTATCCTCTATCGATTTAAGTAGGTTTCAAACTGCGACACAACTTTCGTGAAAATTCGACAGGTCATAGGCCACAAATGTCCCTACCCCTTTATACGATAGTGTTGCCGCCATATGTGATAGCTTGCTACAGTCACACACGACAGCAGCAGATATCGTAAGATGAAATAGCACAGTATAGCGTCCGTGTGATTTTTGAAAAGGTAGAGTATATAATAACGTAACGTAGACAAATTATAAAAAAAAACAAGATTCAGCTTTACTTATCTACTGATACACTCATGGCGTCATTCTTAGTATGCGAGTAATTACAGCTTTAAACTCGCACTCACAGTATAGCGCCTGTGTGTGACGCCCTTTATTTGTAGTGTGGCGAGCTATATTTGATATTACGATGAAATAGCACAGTATAGCGCTCGTATGTGACGCCCTTTAGGCTGTAGAGCGTACCAAAGAATTATTTACATACATACCTACAAAATCCTTCGGTAGTAGGGAATGAACAAAGGTTTGACATTTGCCAATAAAATGTATCTAAAATATACACATTATAAACAACTGGAAGGATAATAAAATCAACTTCTCTTTTTATCGATATCGATAATATATTGTCAAAGATAAATGATTGCACATCACTATTTAGAACACACGAGAATGTTGGTGGACCAGGCCGACTTATGCTACTGACGTATGACTTTTATTACTCTCACATAAAGTTTAAAATTATCTAATTCGTTCGGGATAAAGCTTTGAATTAAATTAAATTCAATTTTAAATCGAAATATAAAATACAACATTTACCGGTGAAATGTAATGCCTTCATTATATGATATTTTGTCTGTGCTTCTATTTCTGCACTCTAAAACAGCACAGTATCGCATGTTTACGTGTTTTTTTATTTTATTTATCCGAGAACATCAGCCGTCCGGTGCCGCATAGGACGCGATTGAGAATGAGTGCGTCCTGTACTGCAGCGCTAATTTATGACACGCGAGATCCGCCTACTTACCATTTCCCCCTACCTCTTTCTTCCGTGTTCGGTATAGTGTCGGGACAATCTGGCTCTCGGGTCTTCAGCCAGATTGCTGACAGGTAAGCGTGTAGTCATGTATAATTGTCCGTAGAATTTCTCAACCTCTTCCAACAGCTCGGGCTTGGACGACACGACTCTGCCATCCTCGGTCTTCAGCTTTGTCAGTTGGCTTTGACCAGCAGACAGATCCCTTGCGAATACTTTTGACCCTTTATTGCGCTCGATAGCCTCTTTAATACGGTTGGTGTTAAATTGGCGTATATCACGGGTCAAGGACTTGGAGATCTGTCTGTTTAGTCGCCGATACTGACAAGCATCTTCAGAGGATTTCAGAATCAGGCTTCGTCTTTCCTCCATGAGCTTGCTGGTGAGGTCCGAGATACGAGATGTTCTTTTTAAACGGCCGGTTTTGAAGGCCTTATTCCCAGCCGTTTGGACAATTTCCATGAACCTGTCGTTATAATTGTCCACATTTTCGCATTCTCCTAGGCATTCGAAGCGGTTGTGCAACTCGAGTTGAAAGCTTTCGGGGTTTTGGAGTTGGATAGGCGCTGGTCGGAGCGTGGACTTCATCAGTCGACATCTTTCTAGCTTTGTTTTTAGATTCAACCTTGTTTTTAGACCAAACCTCAAAAACTCAAAATTGTTTTTAGACCAAACCTACCTAGACCAAATTGGTACCCAAATCTATATAAACTCATTTCCCTACAACCAACTCTACCCGTCCGCAGGATTTTTATTTGAACATCATTAAAACTGCCAATTAATACAGGGGGTGGTAATAACTGACGCAGGGTGTGGGGGGAGCAAACAATAGGTCGTGGATAAACCTACAGACAAATTAATCTCGTCCAGGTTTTAAGGTTATATGTATGTTTTAACGAGGGTATGATTGATGGGATATGTCCAAGAATTTCACAAACAAACGTGTTCTTAAAATATCTGCCAGTATATAAAATAAAAATAACATTAGACTAAATATCGAAATGAGATAACGCTTACCAAAACCCTATGCCATTTGTACAGTGTTTGGATAAAAGTTGATTCAACTTAATGAGTAAAATATATAATTTGCCTCTTGTGCTTACTTCATATCCTTAATGATTTTATAATATCGTAAATATGTCAATATCATACAGAACATACGTCAAAGGGCCGGGATCTGTTGATGTTCAATTTCGTAGATTTCGGAATCAAAACCGCTTGTATCGCCCCCGAGCCGAGTCCCGATTGGAGCTTTTAATTAAGGCAATTAGAAAGATGGGCGGCGCGGTGTTTGCGTAAAAATCTAAACAAGCTGCGAGGTACGGGCTAGTGATGGGAGGTGTAGTATCGATAGTTTATCTTTTTTTTTAATTATTGAACTTTATATGGCACTGCTACGTATTTGGCGTCAGGCGAAATCTGAAAAAACTTTAAATCAGTGACTGAAAATGACAAAAACATTGCGAAAGATGGATGAGTCATTCATTACTGATACAGAATTTTATATTACTGAGCAAGCAGTTCAATCTACATAAGGGTATTAGGAGCAGCAACCCGGTAGTTGACTGCTAGTTTGAGTTACTTTTTTCCAAGTGTCAAAAACGGCATTTTGTTCTAAAAATGTTTGAAATTTTGTAGGATGGCATCATTGTTCAAAGTAGTAGTTTGCATACTAATTAGGAAATTCTTATAAATTAAAAATTGAAAATGTAATGAAAATTAAAGTGATTAAGGTTTTCAACAATTTCAATTAAAGAGCTATTTAGTCAGTAATATTTCGTAATTTATTTTTTATGCAGTCAACTCCCGGATTCTACGCCGACGGTTTGTTTAGTATATTTGACTGTATATTATTAGCGTAAGAAGTCGTAGTCAGTGGGAATTTGCACAAAGCACGTGTCACCGTAAAAATATTAGATAATCCACGGTGTCACTGTGGTCAATATTTAAATACGCTTATTATCTTAAGTGCGCGAGTCTAACTCACACTGACCCGATCTTTTTCTTTTGCTCTGGGTTGCTGAGGTATTATTTTGTGGTAAAAATTTAGGAATTCAATTCTCAGCCATCCAACCTATGACTGGCTAGTAAAATTTTACTATTTACTTTTATCGATATCGACAATACCAACAGCGCATCACCCCTGGTTATGCTGATTGGATCCCGTTTCCCGCGGGAGTCCTCGCCAAATAATCACGGCGAGTGTATGTCAACATACGCAGGAATACGCGCCTTTATTATTGCTAATATTTTCTCCATTTTCTCAGTTGCGTTAGAAAGAGCCGCTTTTCCCCCAGCCACCCCCTGGGATCTTGGAATTGTTTACATTATACGAATGTGGCATTCACAAATCGTATTGATGAGTAATTGAATGAAATATCAATAATATGTTTATTTTGTTTATGGTAATATGAGTATTTCTCATTTTATTTTACTTGTGTTTGTATGCCAGGGGCACATACGAAATTATTGATGTTTTTATTAAAAATTAAATAAACAGATTCCAGTTATATTTTCGATTTAATAGGCCTCTACTAGTTTTAAGTTATTAAACAGAAATATTTTTGAGTATTTTTATTGCAAATTAATTTAAAATTACTATTTTTAATCATAAAAACTTATTCAGATCGAAAACAGAGAGACTGGAATAAACATCATTGTCGACCATATCAGTCCACTGTTGGTCGTCCATGTTGCCTAAACGATTCATCTACAAATAAACTTTACTTTTCTGCTTTAATTCAATTACCCTATTTAAAATTAACAAGTGTAAAAGGAAGAAAAGGGATATTGCTGAGCCATTTAATGAAATTCAAATGAACTCAACATTGTTCTAGGAGAGAGAAATACTTTTTTTCTCTGCTCTTTCAAGGTAAAGAAGCGATTTCCATCGAGGGAGGTTGTAAGAATTGTAATAAGGGTTATGAATTTTAAAAGGCTAATCCTAAAATTGAGTTATCCACCTAAGGGTTCGGTCGCGATGATAAGCGGAAGCGGGAGCGGAGGCGGCGATTGATATACTTGTTAAAAGTCCAACTTTCTCTGCTATTTGATTTTAAATAATAGTTTGAAAGCATCGTGAAAGCTTGGAAACAAGTCATATATCATCATAATATCGCTGCGGTTCCAATACATTAACTAAAACAAAGAGCAAATACAACAATTTCTGATTCAGTAAGATACAGTAAAGCCCGTTTCGAAACAAAAACCAATACTACACCGACAATGGTAATATGGCAGAGAGCGATAATTTTAATACAATGTTAATCTTTACTGTTTAGGAAGTTCTCAACGATGAGCACAACAATTCTTTTTTACGAAATGTCTTGGGGGCTTTGTGTTAAAAACGCTACTATACTGTAAGCGTCGCTCCGCTCATGCCGTGTACCCTGCCCCTTAAACATGGTAATAATAGCGAGTGATGGGCAAACACGCTTTAACGTTTGTTCTTCAAACAGAGCGGCTTTTTGATCCCGTTTTTTGGACATTTCATTGTGATTAGATTTTGAATGTTGTAATGCCCGCTTTGTAATTCCATTAATTTTCGTGTCTCACAGGAACTTTATTTGAATGATTCAATTTTATTTTCAAGTTTTTTACTTTCCGTTTTGTGTTGAAAATTATATTCTAAGACTAAAAAAATATTATAAGGTTTAATATTTATGAATGATTTGTGGTAAGGAGCCGTCCATTAATCACGTGATGTTTTTAGCAACTTTTTAGACCCTTGGTGATACGTGGTGAGGTTTTAGACTACCCCCAACCACCCCCTACCTAAAACCACGTGTATTTTTTTGGTACAAAATATTATCTTTTAATACAGGTATAATGTAATTTAATTCTGGAAAATAAAGCACCGTGACAAAAATTTCCAGACATTAAGGCTGCATTTTGTTTCTGACTGCCTGAAGCCGTTTCGAACCTTGGGAAGAGTTAAAAACAACATAACAACAACAGTCCGACGTTTGGAAATTACTCTAGAAATCGCGCGTTCAACGAAAAATACACGTGATATCTCAGTACACCCCCCCTCCCCCTTGTGATATTTCGTTTCTTTCTGAACCCCCTCCCCCCTTTTGAGACGTGATTAATGGACGACCCCTAATATCAAACATATCAACGTAGGTACAATCGCAACATACGATAACTTCATTGAAGAGTTATTTCAGAAACTTCAAAGTGTCACCTCTTCCATACTTAGCTTTATAATAATATATAAGTTTTATAATATATACAGCAGCTGTATAATTCCATCACAAAAACTATATCATAACCCGAAGGGTATTCCGAAATTGGCTCCTACATTTACCCCCGCTTGCCGCGACGCTACTCCACAATACTATAAAACTATCAAAAGATAATCGAATCACATCGCAAAGTACAATCGGGATGAAAAATCGTATAGTGAGCGATATCCCCCCCCCATCCTCCCATTTAACTGAATTATTCATAATCCCAAACCGCGGGCTGTGTTGACACGGTGTAATTAAAAAGCTCCGGCACACGAATCGTATAAACTCCGGTATGACTCCGGTAAACCGTACTGTGCAGTACGGGTCGTTCCGAGCGAATGTTGTTTGCTTGCGCGGTAACGTTGGTTGAGGTGTCACGAATAGACGAAATGACATGTTGACTACATATATTTGACCTTTACGTCTGTCCATAGCAATATAAGGTGCTACTTTATTAGTGCCCGATATTTAAGTCAGTGCTTCTACTTCTGATTCTGATCAACTTTCCCCAAGGAACCCATAGTCAAATCGTAAAAAATTTTTTGGACTCTTCATACAAATCGATCAGCCGAGCGGCCAAATTAGTATGAAGAGTCCAAAAATTTTTTGGTATTTGACTATGGGTTCCTTGGGGAAAGTTGATCAGAATCAGGAGTAGAGGCACTGACTAAAATATCGGGCTCCAATAAAGTAGCACCTTATATACATCTCCACTCTGTCTAGATTAACTAAATGCAAAAGTTCACTTGCAGATCTTTTGTCTTTCGGGGTCAATCGTAAGTGGATACTTTGATGAAAATCATTGAGGTCCAGTCAAAATCACAAGGTGTTTTAAGTAATACGTCAAGATTCAAGCTGATTATTTTTGAAATTTATTTCTGGCCGTTTGAAACATCGTTTCGCTATCTTTTTCAAAAGACTGAGGGAAAATCCACCTTCATCTAGCAACTCAGCAACGAACTAACTGCCATCTAGGGACAACAGTCGGAACTCGGCCCCAAATCTTTCAGAGAATGTTGTCGGGTTGTTCTAATTGTGCTGAGTAAAGCGCGCTTTAGCAGATGGCAGTACACCTGTAGTTACTACTCCATTGGTAAATTGAAGATTCGGAGGGTACATTCATCGGAGGATTTAGGTCTCGGGCTTTAGAAAGCTAAGGCTAAAGGCTAGCTGAAATGTTCTGAAGTCATCTAAATAAAGCACACGAACGCCGTCATGTCAAATATAAAAATCCAAGGCAGTTAGTAAATCGGAATAATGTGATTAGTTGAAAAGTTGCAAATGGTAAATGCTCATTTAAACAGGTATTACAGGTAAATAATGCGCAACCTTTACCAGGTCACCGGTCCACCGAGTGGGAGGCCTGCTTAGACTGAGTCTTCCGGTGCGCGGTCGCCACTCGAGAACTTTAATGCCCTAACGGCCAGCGCAGCGCAGGCCCAGGGTCGGTGTGGAAATCCTTAGGGGGCCCTTTGTCTAGCAGTGGACGTCTTTTTAGTGCCCTAACGGCCAGCGCAGGTCCAGTCGGTGTGGCAATCCTTGAAGGAGGCCTTTGTCCAGCAATAGACGTCTTTGAGCTGATGATGATGATGAAATAATGCTGGTATTTACCTGGCAGGCGCGTTGAGGGGCGCGGCGGGCGGCGCGGGCGCGGGCACCCCGCCCTCGGCGCCCCCGCCCTCTTCCATGCCGGCCTCCTTGTTTTCTCCCCGCGCCGTCGTGCCTGCAGGAAAATACAACAGTTACAACAATGCACCAACTAATATGGCAGATACAAAGAGAATAATGGAGCTGGTGAAATAACTGTGCCAGTGATACCACAACTAAAGTTTGCCATACCATAACTTGTTTGACTTGCAAGCGATGAAAAACTAGTCTATAAGTCCGGTCTTTTGTCGCCGTTGGGTAAACAGACTACGGCAACCTTTTAAAGACTTGAAAAAAATATTGAAGTCAGCTCTTCGGCGAACCTCTAGTTGTGAGTACGATTCACCCCGTTCCAAATCATTCAATATTTACTGGACAAGAGTCCCGTTCACACTTAAATTTATAACAGGTTATCGTAGTATAAAGGCAATAAAAACTGAAGAATAAATTTTAAAACGAAATCTTATTATTACTGGGCGGGATGCCTGCTTGGCAAAGGCAGAAGGGTGTTCAATTCCCCATCTATTCCCATACCTCTTTGGTTTGGTCTCGAGCGCTTAGTTGGGTTAAGCCCAGGAGGCGTCTGTAGTGGGTGAGTGTGGGTATGTGTAGTGACTGAGTGTGGCTAAATGTAGTGTGGGTATATGTAGTGAGTGTTGGTATGTGAAGTGAATGGGTGTGAAAGAGCAAGCCTCATAGTCTCGGTAAAAAAACACCTCTACTTCTTAAGCAATAAGGAAAAAAATATTTGCGTTTATTCGTCCCCCGTACACGCGATTGTCTCTCTTTTAGGTCGGTTTTTTTTTATCAAAACCCATTTTGCCAAATTTTGAATTCGGTCGTTGTTTTATTGAGAGTGCGATGGCAATATATCGATACTTCTGGGCTCAAAGGGCGTATACGCCTAAGTCCTATTTAGCGTATACGCCCTTTGAGCCCAGAAGTATCGAATGTATTGTAAGCATCGTGGTAAGCATGTGTAGTAAGTGTGGGTATGTAATATGTAGTGAGAGTTGGTATATGTAGGGTATATTTAGTGAGTATGGGTATGCATAGTGAGTATGTGTAGTGAGTGCGGGTATGTATAGCCTCCTCGGTCCTCGCGTCCCCTATAGGGGACATTTTCCGTGGGTCTTTCTCTGGCGATCTTTTAAATAAAAATTATTGCAATGCATTGGAACTAGGTACAAAAAAAGTGTTAAATAGAGGACAAACAAAATATATATTTTACTTATATTAAAATCCTTTAGTACGTTGAAGTAATTTTTTTCAGTGTTACAAACGAAATCACGCTTCAGGAGTGAAATGAAATGAAATGAAAATGAAATGAAAATATTTTATTCGAAGTAGGTAGCAGTGTACACTTTTCGAACGTTATTCTTTTATCTACCTAATACGAGGTTCCTACCACTCGGAACTCGTATACCCACCGTTTCTGGAAGTGTTTGCGGAGTGAGAAGAAACGGCGGGCCCTAAAGAAACTCCCTCCAACACATTTTTTTTTTAAGTCTTATATTCTATTACATCTTAATGCTAGATCAATAAATGAATTATACAATGTCATGTCTGTAAATAAAATATGCAAAATTAAGAATAAAGTAAGAAGAATAAAGAAAGAAAGGATTCAAAAGAGATAAAAGTAAAAATTATTTGTAGCTAATGACTAACAATTCAAAAACCAATGACAAGAGCAGGCCAGTTCACACGGACAGCACCCGATCACGAGTATAACGCGAGAGTCATCCATCGCTCCCCGCAACCATATTTGAGGGAAGGGAACGACCCGGCTCCCGATACGCCAGTGAGAAGGATAGTGTGTCGCCACTCACCCATGGAGCGCTGCAGCCGCGTGGTGACGCCGGCGGGCAGCTCGGGCTCGGGCGCCGGCCGCGGCCCCCGCGCGGGCCTCCGCGCTCGCGGCTTCCGCAGCACCTGCTTGTAGTTCTCAGCCTTTTTCGATAGGTAGTAGAATCTGCAACAAGTATTGTTAGTAACATTTTGTTGTACACCGGAAGACGCAGTGCAGGCAGGCCTCCCACTCGGTGGACCGATGACCTGGTGAAGGTTGCGGGAAGCCACCGGATGCGGGCAGCGCAGGACGGATCGGTGTGGAAATCCTTCGGGGAGGCCTTTGTCCAACAGTGGACGTCTTTCGGCTGATTAAGATGATGAAATTTAGTTGTACCTTGTTGTTATTTTGTGTTGGTCCTGGCTCAGTGCGGCTTGCGTGGTCGCGTCGATCACGGAGGTTCTGACTACCGACACGGTCATAAACTGGATCGGTTTGACTGTTAGTGGCATTTATCTCAACCGTTTCCGTGCTTCGCAAGGCACTTTAAGTTGTTGGTGCTGGCTGCTATGGCTAGATGGCAGTCGTTAAGCCATGTCAGAGACCTTATAGGCGGCTCGAAAACTTCTGACACTGGGGTTGGCTATTAGCCCCACAACCTCCACCTATCCGGACATGGCTCCATGTGTAGAATATGGTCTGTACTATGAAACCCACATACATACACTCCACAAACATGAAATCTCAACTTGCACAATTCGCTAAAAATTACAATCCAAGATACAGTTTTAGTCTAGGTTGGGAACTAGGGCTACATTCGCAACGTTCACATAGTAAGTGCCAAATAACTATTGTTTCATATTCACTTCAATTAAAAAGAACTCCTAGATACCCACACTTACACGTGGGTGGTGGCTAGTTCACTTACTACACATCAGAAAGTCCAACTTTTTATGACTCTGTTTATTTAGCTTAACAACAGGTGTCATTTAATGTTTGAGCGTATTCGATTAAAAAGATTCCTTTTAACTGTATGAACTCTATTATCGTATTATTTATAAACTTGTTTATTATGTCCGCCCTCAAAACGCCCTGTTAACGAACAAGCCAAGAAGACTTGTAACGGACACTTTACGGGCTTTCACGTTTTGGTACAGCAAGCAGGAAAATTGAGTGAACAGGCATTATTAAAGCTTCTGTCTGCTACCCTCGACTATATCGTCACTTTCCATCAAGAGAGATGCAGTGGTACGTTCGTTTATTAACAACCTATATCGTCCCCACTGCAGGGGCACGGGCGAATCCAGGATTTCATTCAGGGGGGGGGGGGGGGGGGGAATTTTTTGGGTACCCTTATTTATGGAGCGGTGGTAGTAACCATTAATATAAAAAGTCGCGAGCGTAGAGAACGCAAATTTTTTGAATAGTTAAGAAATGCCTCTATTTATTTGCATTTTCTAGAAGTTTTAGTACTTCAGTCAGGCTTCAGGGGGGGGGGGGGCAATTGCACCCATTGCCCCCCCCCTGGATCCGCGCCTGGGCACGGGTCTCTTCCCATACCTAGGGAAGGTTAGGCCATGGTTAGGCCATACTACACACTTGGGGGCCAAGTCCGGATTGGTCATTTGAGAGATCCAGTCAAACACACGAATTTTTTTGTAATTTATAACAAAAAGAAGCAAATAAAATCAAAACTTACCTGACACAATCCCGCACACTCTTCCTGGGTAAAAACGAGGCAACCTGTCCAAAGTTCTTCGGATGCTGCAGATACTTCTCGCGGAAGATCTCGCGCTCCGTCCTGGACCACACGTTGCGGAGCTGCAGCTCCTTGTGCTCGGATTCCATGTCCATACACCGCCCTGGAATGAGGAGCCTGGGTTAGACTTCATCTGCCTCGGTGGCTAGTTGTGTCCTATTTCAAGTTCACGACCAAACAATATATGGACGGGGAAAAGGCTTAGGTTATTCGTACTAAGAAAATAATCAGGAATGCAACTACCTCCTGAATATTTCCAAAAATGTCGCTTATCAAAATAAATATTATCAGCCTCTCGACTCTCGACACACTGTTCTCTCTTATCGTGTAGCAAAATGTTACCATGTAACTGGGACTCACTATTGGTGTCTATATAGACGGGCGTGGTGTCCCCAGCGTGTCGCAGAAGGGGCGGTACTACGGTGAGAGATCTCATCTTCTTGTCCTCGTGCTCTTGCTCGTGCAAACCGTCGGCAATCTCTTCCAGTTCAGCCTCCGACTTGACGCGAGCTCCGAGCCGGTTGAACCGCTCGCGCTCTTCGCGCTGCTTGCGTAGCTCGGGGAAGACCTGTGATGGGGGTGGAAGGGAAAATGTTAAAATAAATAAAGAAATATGCGGGACAAGTCATGCACGGTCATCTGGCTTTAAGACTAGGATTCCCTGTATTATGGGAACCAGGGACTGTTATACGAACATCTGGCCCCAAACTAGGATTCCCCGTATTATGGTAACCAGAGACTGATATACGTAGGCTGCTCCATAATTCTTGCAAAACAAAAGTATTCATTAACATTTTTAAAAATACATTCCATCAGAATTTATACACTTTTGCATACACACAAACTAGCCACTAAACATCACCTCCCTTTTTCTAACGGAAGCACAGCCGACATCAAGCACGCAATAATTCCTCCTCAGTCGTGAACTTTTATCTGACTTTTTATGACAGGGTGAAGTCCAAAATCACAAGGCGCGTAGTCTGAGCTATTAGGTGGATGATCCAATAATGCGAGGCCCAACTGGGACAAAAAAGAGCGTTTTCGTGATGGAAGGGCCAATTATAATCAGACGAGATTTCGGTCTTAATTCTCATAGCTTATTTATTACTTGATGCAGACAAATCTCTGTGTACCAAGCAGAGGAGACTGTTTTCTGTGAATGCAAGACTATTATTTTTGTAATACCTCTTTTAGTAAAGAAAACTGCAATAATTATTTTCTTAACAGATTATTAAGATTAGTTGCTTAACCATGATCGATGCTAGCTCATCTTCAAACACCCACAGTTTTGATTTAGATTTACTGGGAATGTCGAAATAATGCCACCAAGTTTCATCTTCTGTATCGATTAAATTGTAGGTAAAGTTGTAGGTTTTGCCAGTAGTAAACCCACTCAATCAAACTGGTATAAACTTCTTAGATTTCTTCTTAGATTTTTAAGTGACAAATTGTAACTTATTATTGATATTATATTAATTTTATTTATATTAATTTTTTTGCCAAATATTGTATGCCTTTGGCGGGACATAGCTGATACTTATCATTAACTACTGACATCTTTATGTAACCTATGATCCACAACAAAGATATTTGAATTTGAATTTGAATTCTTGCTTTGCACGACTTATGGAGCAGCCTACGTACATACATACTAAGGAATGTTTTTGAAAAAAGATTACCTAAATGTAAAAATCTCGGACATGTAAAGGAAGTCTGGAAGAAACTCGCTAGCTCCAGGCGGGACAGGGTTTCCCATGTCTGCCGTACCCGGAGAAATGGGCTAAGATTGTCACTGACTGGATGCCAGAAGGCCGCAAGGGTAGGCAGAATAAAACTAAGACAGTTGGAAGATTTTATCGAGCTCGTTGAGGAACCAAGTGTTGCACAGAAGAAGCAAAAGAAGGCTTTAAAAAGCCATGTGGTTACCTTCTCAAAGAGCTCTCTATTCCTGGCGTCCTTCGCTTTCCGCTTCTGGCCCTGCTCAATGCGCTCCACGCGCCGCATCCACTCCGCGGCTCTTCTGCTGTACGCCTCCGCTAGGGCGTCTTCACGCTGGAACAGAACAAAACTTAATTTAATATTAACAACATATTTCAAGTTGCCAGATGTCCGTGTCCAAAACTTAGCCGATAAGCTGAAAGAAAGTTATGTAGATAAACATCATGAGGCAATAATGTGATGCCTTGAATATGTTGGAATATCGTTGCTCTGCTATCGTTGCATTCACTATAATACATTATCTTCGACTAGTTGCCCTGACTAGATGATCAATTGTCTATCGCTGTCCTGAGTATGATGCCTTGACTATCTTTGCCGTAGTTATAACACCTTGCCTTGACTAAAGCTGCCCTGATTATGACGACTTATAACCGCCTCCGTAGCCTTGTGGCTTGTCCGCTCGCTTCATATCACGCGGTCGCTGGTTAGATTCTCGGTCCAACTTTGTAGGATCCTGTTTGGTTGGTGAAAGGGTATTTTCTGAGCCCGCCTGGCTAGCTACCACCATCTTATCTTGCCGCCAAATCAATGTTAACAATATTGATGTGTTCCGGCATGAAGATAAGATAGCCAGTTCCCCATTGCGTTGGGGAATCTTGGTAAGCCCGCTTCCATCTTCGGCATCATCATCACTTACCATCAGATGAGATGATGCCAAGGGCTTGAGGCTAAAAAATAATTGCCTATCGCTGCCCTGATTATGATGCCTTGACTAACATTGCCCTATGATCCCTTAACTGCTGTGCCCCTTCAATATGCAATTTACTATCGTTGCCTTAACTCTTGTTGTATGCATCATTGCAAAAGCAGACAATCGTTATTAGACAGCGTTGGCTGGAAAAATACAAAGACATCTAAACTTAAGAGAAAACGATTCTTACCTTTTCCGCCTCCAACTTTAGCCTATGTATGTGGTCTGCCAGTCGTTTCCGGAAACCTCTATGCCGCCTGATGTTCTCGTGGTAGACCTCCGTGTCCTGGGGCTGGTTGTACAGCGGGTACACTATGGGTGGGCCCAGGTGCGACAGCATTGCGTGCGCCGCTGCCGCCTGGAATAAAACGTTTTACATTAATAACTGTAAAGCAAGGAATTAATAACGGGTAGGACGTTCTCGTCTGTCTATCTTGCTTTCTCTTGTCTTCCATACATTCCGTTTTTTAACCTCAATTGGTACACCCTTGGCATCATCTCACCTGGATTTCCATACTTCTGTCGCTTCTAAGAGTTCCATGCTATGCAACAAATACATATACGCGATCCATAGCGATTCTTTAACAGCCAGCGACTTACTTAATTCACCAAATCTTTATTCGCTACTTACGCGTTTATTTACAAAAAAAAATAAACTATACCTATGTCGAATACGAACAAACGACCGCGTAATCCGCTCCTGAAGCTGGCTAATGCCTTTGAAACCTTAGAACCTTTTTCCACAAACACACGCTTATAGCACGACGACTGTGCCGTCTTAAGTAGTAATGTATGGATAATTATGAGAGCTTTCACATGATACGGTCACCGTGCCGTGAGTTGCGTCATCCGTGCGCGTTCTTTATAAGCACTATCTGTATATACTATATGTATATCGTGACCAGATCATAGGAATTTGATCATCATGGTTTAAACGTCTTAGTCGTGGCCAGATCGTAGAATTGGCTAGGTCATGAAATCATCATCATCGAGCTCCGATAAAACACCATTAACGAAACCCCCGAGGGCTCTTTCATACAATAAAACCAGTAACCTCACCTCTTAACCTAGAATTCAGGGTTCGGAAACCGGTTTTTTGAAAATACCGGTTTCGGTCATTGACCCCTATATCGAAATAATTTCGGTTAAGGTTTCGTTCAGGTTTCGGTTACCGGTATATTTAACCGGTTTAACCAAAACCGATATTTTTTCGTTCGAACGGAATTAACCGGTTAATTTGAAGAATATGCGACTTTGTAGGCATGTTTGCCGCGTGCAATCAATTGAAAGCGTGCGAGAAAGTGAGCAGAAGACTCGGGCAGTGGCACCCGCGCGACGCGCCTGTACTTGACTAAGTTTGGTTTTAACCGGTTAATTTAGTTCTTATTTCGGTTAGAAAACCGCTTCCTGATTAACCGATATTTTATTCAAATTTACCGGTTAAGCTGGAAACCGGTTTTAACCTGAACGGAATCGTTAACCGAAATTCGAACGAAATTAACCGGTATTTGTTAACCGGTTCCGAACCTTGCTAGAATTCTTTCGAAGCTCCTCAACGATAAAGGGAGTCATTTCATGACCTAGCCAAGACATAAAATAAACCATGTCCAGCAGTGGACGTTTTTTGGTTGATGATGAAAGACGAGCAGTCGGCTACAGTGTGGTTCCAAAAAGATCCAGATACAGTGACCAACCTTCTTCCTATTGTCTGCGTAGACGCACTGCGCTAGGTTGTGATGAAACACTGGCAGTCTGTCTAGACCTTACATGAAGATTATGGCCGTCTGGCCATCCTGAGGTTCCAAAAAGATCCTGCATCAGTCACCAACCTAGCTTCTTCCTATTGTCCGCATAGACGCACTGCGCGAGGCTGCGGTGGCGCGGCACGGCCTCATCTGGTTCCTATTTAAAACCCGGCAGTTTAGACGTCCAACGTGTGGTTCCAAAAAGATCCTGTATCACAGTATCGGTCACCAACCAACCTTCTTTCTATTGTCTACTACACGACTACCAAAAAGATCATGTGTGACCAATCTTCTTCCTATTGGCACAATCTAGACTTCAAGCAGTTCTAAAAAGATCACCAACCTTCTTCCTATTGTCCGCATAGACGCACTGCGCGAGGCTGCGGTGGCGCGGCACGGCCTCCTCCGGTTCTTCGGCCCGCGCCGGCTTGGACGCCGTCTGCTCCAGCTCGGACTGCTTCTTGCGCAGCTTGGACAGCGTCGCCTCCGACAGCGCCATCTCTCGGTCCACCTGGGGCAACAGCGACAGATTAATAGGGTGAGACATGATAAGGAAATGTAATTCGTGAGGTATTTGTTAGCAGGAAATCTATTAGGATACAGAGATACAGAATACAGATATTGAGCAGCATATTTGTATTATGGCCCAACACAATCAGCTGAAACGATTTAAACTCAAGAGGCTTAAGTTCTTGGAGATCCAAGTCGAAGCCCCTGCCTGTCCTTAAAATGTTTGCTTTGACATATAGCACACATTATTTTCCTCTGATAATCCACTGCTACGGCAATCGAGAACACTTTGAGTTGGCCATATGAGAGGAACATCAACTTATTATCGTACAATGCGCAGATCATACAGTCATATAGATTCATCTGTAAATTGTGTTTGATATGGTATCATACTCTTTTTTATGGTAGGATTCTCTTTGTCGGTGGCTAGCACTGTTTTCCTCTGATAATCGATTACTGGAAACTTGTTGGGATCCAAACTCACAACACACTGCATTGTACGTTCAATTGGCCTGTGACGTCTATGGTAAACGATTCAGTCAGTAGTCTATACAGACACAGCGTGCGTCGCCTGGGACACAATTATGAGAACGCAGGGTTCCTTATTGTACTTTAAACAGTAACTAATACAGAAAGATATCCGAGTACTGAATTAATGTGGGAAGCGCCCCGCCAGATGGGTTGATGATCACGTGAGGTTTATAGCAAAGCTGTGGATGGATGAGGCTCAGAACCGAGCTGAGTGATATACTATGGGGGAAGCAGTCTTGGGTGAAAAGTGGATGGATTGTTATGACAATGAAGATGAATTAAAGCACCCACAATATTAAGCGTAAACTTACATTATAACAGTACACAAAATAATGTCATTTCTGCAAGAACTTCTTACAAGTTACGACATTAGTTAGAGACTTGGATCGTTATTTTTAAAGTCATTAACTCATTGCCCTAGATTTTATTTACAATGACTGTTTTTAACATATAAACATGTCAAAGATTACTATCTAGATGGCTCAGAAATCAACTAGTTCGTTTGACAAAAGAACAAAAGTAAAAAAATAACCCTTTTAAATGTTTTTCAGTCAAAAAAATTTTTGGACTCTTCATACTAATTTGGCCGCTCGGCTGATCGATTTGTATGAAGATTCCAAAAATTTTTTTGCGATTTGACTATGGGTTTCTTGGAGAAAGTTGATCAGAATCAGGAGTAGAAGAACTGACTAAAATATCGGGCACTAATAAAGTAGCACCTTATATATGCGCGAGTCATTGCTACGACCTGCAACCAAACCAGCTAAAAAAGATATCTTTAGATTCATCTAGATTTCTAGACTGAAATAAATACGCCGAATTTTATGCCCTTAGCTTTTTTTCTTGAATTGGTTACGTTATTACAACTTTTTGCATTTAGCTACAATTTTCATAATGATAATTACTGTTATACAAACCATTGCCACATTCATTAAAGACACTCAAACATTAAGCAATTAAGCTTCATGAATAATTCGTATTTATTTATTCATGAGATTTAGTTTTATTTTACTCGTCTGCTATTTAAAGTGCAGACTACACTAACCACAAGTCAGTATTCTTATGATCTTTACCTTTTTACCGCCAAATTCTGCCCAGAGGCGACTGCTTTAAAGTGTCATGTAAGAATAGTCGTGATATCACGTAAAATGCCGTAAATGTCAAATAGCGTTGATACTTCTGATTATTTTACATCAATTTTAACCTCGATGAAAACGCAAACTCAGTTAGAGCCAAGCGACGCTTTCTAGGTGCCGTCAAAAGTTGAAACCGGTTACCTTAGATATCTGCTGCAGTAGCTCATCCTTGGTGGTGCGGAAGCTCTGGTCTTCGACCGTGGGCTCCGAGGGGGGGTTCGGGGAGAGCACCTCCACCGTGTTGTACGTGTTCACCGGCTCCTGGAAAAGCAGGTCAAAGGATTAGGTCACGTCATAGGTCATCAGACAATATATAAGACTTCATACTGATTGCACTTCTTTGCCTGGATTGAAGGTTTTTTGATACTTTGTTTCAGTTATGTAGGTTCATATCTTTTTTTGGCCTTTTTTGCTCACTTTTATCGGAAAAAAGTATAATATCCCTACTATCCAGTAAGAGGTATCCAAATTCCAAAGGTTGTGTGTTCGATTCCCAATCAGAGCAAACATTTTGGTGATGAGCAGTTTGCTCTGGGTCTGGGTTAATTAATAACTGTGTATTTTTTTAACGTTTACATTATGATATGACGATAGTAACCGCAGTCTCCAAAGTATTAGCTGCGAACTTGCTGCAAATGACCTGTCTGCCTGGATTTACTTGTCAAGAAGCGGTTGGAGACGAAAGTGGCTTGTGATCTAATGAGGCTTGCACGACAAGTGAACGTCGATAGAAGTCTTGCGGACAGTATCAACCCTGAGCTGTGGATGGCTAAGCTATCCTGATGTTAGCAATCTTCTTGAAGGGTGACAGGAGGAAGCATACTATCTATCTGTATTACAGTACTATCTATTACAAGTCTGCTTATCTTCTAGGGTTAGTCAATCATGTATAGAATACAGGAAAAATATTGAAAAAAATATCTTTTTTTTTTCTACGTTTTCTCATACAAATTCTTGATTCACTGTTCAGATTTAGTATGGGCACCTTTTTTAACACCCCAAATAAAGTGTTTCACTAGTTAGGTCCTGTATTTCTATACAGGACCTAACAGTTTCTACTCACCCTAGTATCAACCCTAAGCTGCGGATGGCTGGGTCTATCCTGGGTGATACGGATCTTCTTGTAGGGCGGCGGGTCGGCCGGCGGGGGGTGCAGGGCTGGCGGGGCCGGCGGGGGCAGGTACGCGGTGCCCAGCAGCGACATCCGCGTGCCAACGCCCACGCCGACGCCGGCGCGGTACTCGCCAACGGCGCCGCCACCGCCGCGGTAGCTGCCGTCCCTGTAACGTGGAAAAGGTTAAGGTTAGATTGATGTTTTCCCTTGTGGGTTGAATGAGGAATTAAGTTTCGTTGCTATTAATGTTTATAAAGCTAGTCTGGAATTGGCCCTTGTGTGGAGTATGGCCTGACCCGGTTCCCAGCAGTGGTGGCGAAAAAGGTTGTTAACGGATAACGTTAAGCAAACTAATAATGGAAAGGTTCTCCTCGAGTGGCGATCGATCGTGGACAAAAAAACGTAGTTCTGGACGGCTCCCCATCAGGTGGATTGGATGGATCGAGTCAGGCTTCCAAGAAGCCGCTGGATGTGGATCAGAACGGTGGCAAGTAGTAATATTGGGGAGGGCTGTGTTCTTCAGCGGGGGTCTTTGGCTAATATCATCATGGTGACGACTGAATACTCCATAACCAAATACTAAATATTATCACAACATATGCACAGATCAGTACTAAGATTGAGGCTTAAATAAACTTTCCCTCAGTCTGTATTTACTACCGTTAAACAATAAATGGAGTTTGCTCCACCGGCAAGAGCATGGCTCTTAAATATCGAACGGAAAATGTATATAAAACATTGCCTATCTCTACCTTTTTACAGAGCAATAATGACAAACACGGTGTTGAATGGTCGTGACAAATACAACAGATATATCACGTAAACAATAGTTAATCTGGCGACGACGTAACGTGGACAGGCGGGATGAAACGAAGACTGTCACTTGGGTCACACCACGCACGCTCCATACAAATCGTCGAAGTTATTTTACCTTCTATGATCTCACTTTCTAACACGTACACGTAGAAGTAGGCGAGATAATAGAGTGACGACTGTAGAGACTGTCTTCGGACCCGCAGCTGGGTTAGGTAGCCTTCAGAGGGCCGGTCGGATCAGACCGGAGGTGCGGGGGCACCTCAGCCACAGATAATATAATACTAAACTCAGCCACGGGAATAGCCCGGTGCTCTCGGCAATTCCCGTCGCCCCCTCACAGGGGGGCAAGTAGGGCTCGTCACCTAAGCGGGCAATCACCAGGAGCGTCGTGGAAGCTTAATAATTGATCCGAATTCCCATGAACCTGCCACTCAGGTGATGAGCACCGCTGAGTTGTAGTGGTCACACTGCCGGGAATATTTCTCGGTAGGAGTCCCACAAAACCCTCTCTGTCCCCCGGGTATGCGTAAAGCATTTCTCAGCGTCAAAAAAAAAGCTAGCCTTCAGAGAGCGGCAGGGAGTATCCATACTGTATTTATTACTAGACTGCCCTTTAGTTAGTAACTCAAGCAACGTAACAAAGAACTAGAGAGACAGACAACAACTGGACTGCTTAAAATGTGTCACATAATCAGAAAAATCTAAGGATATCTCACACTCCAAAATCCATACATGTTTAGATTATATTCTCAACCAATATATACCATACAAAAGAAAAACAAAACCCTTTCTGTCGTATCGGGTAGAACCAGGTAAAACCAATATTTACGTTAGGACGTACGGCATGCATACAAGCGAGCATGATTCACAGCTTATGTAAACTCAAATCGTTTTATAATGACAGGAAAAACCTCACTGCCTAAGATATTAATAGACGCCGCACACGCAGGCCTCGACGAGGATTAAGACCAATTTGAAACGTCGTATCTCGTTCGTGAATCACAGAGGCAAGGCAAAATTAGGTCAGAATTAAAACCCGAGTGCGTGGGTCGGGTTGTAGCGTAGGTTCAAGGTATTTTCGTTCTTATTGGAAAAGTCCAAACTCTAGCACAGGTGCAACAAAAGATAGTTAAACCTTTACTGACTCACCTTCACGTGCGCTGTCATATTAATATTTCGCTCATTTTCTACACTTCTGTGACTATACCACTGTTCACTTGTAAGGTTAACAAAAAGACTGAATAGACTAGGAATCGGTCGCTGCCTTTTTAAATCTTTCATCGGGGGTCTGTCTTTACGTTTTACGCAAGATATTGTTAAGATTTTGACTTACGACGCGGTACCTAACATTGCTTCGTTTACAGATGCTGAAATCGATAAAAAGTACATATTTTACGCTTAAAACGAGTCAATTCGCCCAGTTGGAGCAAATATTAAAACAGAAGTTCAGAGGCCAAAATAAGTGACAAGTTCTTACTTAAACGCACTCCCTAGTGCGTAGTTAATGACGACGTCTTTGCTCCAAAAGGAAGACGTTTTCATGGTAGGGCCAACAATTTTAACGGAGAAAGATAAACGGCGATACCGACGAGGAGAACCTTTGAAAGGCGATGGAAAGATTTATAAAACTTTCGATATGTAGGTAAGTAGATCGTTCATTTCGGTCCGAGGATCGCTTTTTGGCAGAAAGCTGGGGAAACATCCTCTTCATGAAAGGAGCCTCGTGGAAGAAAACCACAAAACCAGGGTCGAACTTTGAAGATAACCTGAAATGCGTCTTAAAACTATAAAACACAATCCCAAAATCATTTTTGTGAGGTACCAATATTTTCTGGCCCTCCTCTTCTTGTGGCAATTTCTTTGCATCTCCCAAATCGCACCAAATTAAACAATTTGATTTCTAATCGAGACATCTTCCTGTGGACTGTTGTGTACAGCATCAGCTTGGCTGGCACTGGCCACAGGAATACTGTCAAAACAACTTCAAAAGGATTCCACGATGAAATGCCAATATTTGTATTTTGACTTAATACGTCAGAGGAAAAATCTAAAAGGAGATTGTGTGGTTTTACTAACCAGAGACTCGACGAGATTTTATCAGGTGGAGGAGCTAAAAATGTCTTGAAGACTCAGAATAAGTCTTAATAAGTAAACCTCATTGCTTGGAAATAAGAATTCATTCAAGGAGTTTGATAAACGTTTTTTTTTCTGTTTTTACCAAGGAGATTGAATGGTGTTTTTAACATCGAAAGCCTTTGCCTTCTTTAAAGACTTCTTTTTAATCTGAGATTCAATGATTATATAACTTACCCAAACGTTCATTCAAAAAATAGTAAGATCTAAAGGTTTTTACTTTCAAGGTACCTACATATACAAAACTACCTAGGTTTTAGGTATTTGGTTTTACAAGGGCTTTTCATTTCCCTTGTTCTGAAGCTGATGAAATGGTCAGTTTTGTTACATACATAAATATACTCTCTTTGATAATGCAATAAAGTTATAATTTATAAAGCAAGATTAAAGAAGTCCGCAAGAAGCCAAAGAAATCAATCAAGTACAAATAGGTATAGGGTTCGCGACACCGAAGTTAAAAAAAACTTAGGTCAAAACAAATATTGTCTAAAATATTTCCGGACAGGCTTTTTTAGTCTGGGGAATGAAAAGTTATATAATTTCATTGGTAGACACTTTATTTCCAGCACTGTTATAAGCAAACCTAGCAACCCTAATAAAATAAATTCGCCTCCATTTTCCATACACATTCCCGGGGTAGAAGGGCCAAGGTCACATAGAGAGAGCGGAGGGAAGGGAGGCAAGGGTAGGGGGACTCCGATCGTGTGTTGTTTACTTTTTATCTTTGCGAATGAACTTTATTGAGCACGTGTTTACAATTTTATTTGAGTGAGTAACGTGGGTGCACAGACTTGCACCCCGCTCCCCCGAGCGACGATATAAAACATCTTTGCGTGGGTGGTAGAGTAAATTCGTTGGAATTCGCAACCCCTGTAGAACGTAGGAATGTTCTGTAAATGTAATGTAAAGAAGTTTTATTTTGTAACGGTCGTAAGTCTGTGACAAAAACATACCTCTATCTGCATCATATCGACGGATTAAAGGCTATTTGTGTTAAGCGACATTTTCGAAAATCGGATCGTTTTAAAAATTACTTTCTTTTGGCTAAAAGCCCGTCGATATCAAAGTCTACGGATCCGTCTTTATAGGAATACGTTAAGGTGTACTTCTGCTTATTCTTCTTCGTATCGTGTCGATCGATTTAGACAACTTCGGCTCAATGTGTTTGCTACTTTAACGGCTCTTTGGTTAGCCTCACCAAGATCCGGTAGCTATTTTAACGACTGTTTGATTAGCTTCAATGGGATCCACCAACGTGTTAGAAGACTAGGTTGGTGAAACACGACTGCAGATGTGTCATGGTATATACATATATGTGCGCCGCAAACACATTCCTTGGTATAAGAAACTCCTGTTTATAATTATAACACTGAACAGCTTCTACAATTCTGCTTCAATCGCAAAATAATTTCGACGTTCAATATTTTTCTTCGCTTAATGTTGTTTGTTTGTAAACATACACCTCTTTATTGCATACAATAACAAATAAAACAGAAAATACAAAACAAAGTATAGCAAAGGCGGATTTATCCCTTTCGGAATCTCTTCCAGTCATGAGTAGATGTCCACTATTAACATCGTGCATTTTGTTTAAATGGAGAATCGAATCCACAACTCGTAAGGGTGTTTGCACAAATCATTCTATAAAACGTAAAGACTTTACAATGAGCGAGAATCGAATCCAAGCCGTCATCACCAGTAGACCAAGCTAATTGATTTAATAATAAATCAATTTATTTTTTTTGGCGATTTCAGCAAATCTTTTAAATAAACTGATTCAGTATGATGAGTAGAAACCCCCATTTGCAAGTACTATACCTATTTTGTCACATCTTTATAAGACAAAAATCGCTTAAAATTCCAAACAGAACGTCATTACTGCCACTTTACTGTCGGCATAACAAATTGTCACACGTATGCAGCGGCGGCTGTGACATTAATCACAGACATGAGCCTAGCTCAACACAAAATAATGCTTCCTGCCAAAAATACTGATCCACATTGTCGCAAAAACATATTAGAATAGAAACATATCTCGCAAGATGTAGGCGGGTCAAGAGAGAAGATTATTCATAGGCAAATTGTATTAAGCGACATTTTGAGAAATATTGAGCAGATTGTTAAAAATATGAAGAATCTAAATAAGTAATAAGTACTAAGAAGTTTAATGATTGCTTTTCCAATAAAATATTTTTTAAACGCTCTCCTGAGCATTTACAAATGTGTCGCTTAATACAAATAGTCTTTCATCCATCAATTTGTATGATTTTTTTTCTGTGATTTATTTCATATTTATTTATTTCATAGTAAACATTTAACCCTGTACCATCTCGTCGTCGCCTGAGGTGGACTAAAACGGGATAAAGATGAGGTTGAATCGTCTTATTTTAAAAAGTTATTCCTGTAAAGATACTCTTGGCTCTGAACCAACAGTTCATAGTTTTAACTGGCTTATTTTAAAGTGGCAGTTAAAATTACAGAACGCACAGCAAAACACAATAATTTAATTGGGATCAACCGTCTATTTACGAAATGTCAATTTTTTTTTGTTACGATTAAAGTCACTGGAGAGGAGACATGACCTGGATAGTGGAAATCTGTTTTGGAGACATATTTTCAACAGTGAAATGACTTCAGATCTGTTTTGGAGACATATTTTCAACATAGAAATGACTTCAGATAAGTACCTAATCTATAATGAAAAAATATGTGTATATTGAATAGATATAAGCTAGATTAACAGGAAAAGACCGGAATGTTGAATTCCTGACCTGGATAGTGGAAATCTGTTTGGAGACATATTTTCAACAGTAAAATGACCTCGGTTAAGATGATGATAAATACCTAATCAATAAAAAAAGTGTACATTGAATAGATATAAGCTAGGTTAACAGGAAAAGGCCGGAATGTTGAATTCCCAACAGATTCGAATGGCTGTTTACAGTAAATCCGAAATGAACGCGTACGATGCCACGATTATGTGCATAGTGACGAATAAACCTAGTGTGCTAGTACATGATTACTCACACCTTTGTTTCACAAAAAGTTGACTCTAACTAATTGGTAGTTTGTGAAATGTTTGCCTTACTCATATTACAATGTGTAGGCGAGTCTGACAGGAAAAAAAAAGCAATAAATCTTCGTCTAGACGTCATGTACAGTAGAATACAGAAATATATGTACAACACTATAAAAGGTCTGGCTTTTAGGTGGCGGCAGCCAATTTCCATCAGATAGGCTAATGCCCATTTTTCACAATAAATGAGAAGCTGAAAATGAAAATATTTTATTCGAAGTAGGTAGCAGTGTACACTTTTCGAACGTCATTCTTTTATCTACCTAATACGAGGTTCCTACCACTCGGAACTCGTATACCCATCGTTTCGGGAAGTGTTTGCGGAGTGAGAAGAAACGGTGGGCCCTAAAGAAACTCCCTCCAACACTAGAAATGCCATCGTGGCTCAGTGGAGCCACGATCGCGTCGATCACGCAATTTAACTGACTAGTGACTACAGTACAGACTCAGCCATAATCTGGTAACTTTTACTGTTAGTATAAACTGTCATTTATCTTGACAGTTTTCGTACCCTGCAAGCACTAAGCAGTTGGTGTTGCTTGCTATGCTATCACTAGGTGGCAGTCGTTAAGCCATATCAGAGCCTTATAGGCAACTTGAAAACTTCAGACACTGGGGCTGGCCACTTGCCCCGTAGGGTCCACTAATCCAGACGTAACCTTGACGGCCATAACCTTCCTGAGATATGGGAAGAGACCTCTGCCTAAGAAGTAAGGACGATATGGGTTATTAACGAAGAAAACCTGAGTCTAAAGAGACATGCCAAAAATTACCTTAACCCTTTTTTACCAGATACTGCTTTAAGTCAGTGACAATTGCTTAAAATTATCCAGCAGCTGTTTTGTACTACATGTGATGTGAATTGGGGACCCTTTTAAGGCCATGTTCCACTGATGACTAAGGTCGTCTCAGACCAATAATTCTATCAGGAAACAAACAGTAATCAGGTATAAAAACTCATCGGAAACAAGCCCATCAGGCCCGGAACGACAACATCAAAATAATAAACAGCAGCCCGGGTTACCAACTTCGGAAAAGAAAATGCGTCATTCGATATTTAAACTCACTGCGTCATTCATAAATAACTTCATGAATACTCTAGTGAACCCTAACACGATGAAACTGACAGCTGTCAAATCCATAGAACCGATGACAGGGTGATTATCATTAATCGATATTTCACTATGTTTGTTCTTTATAAAGCCCAACGCTATAGACGTAGTAACTATTGTCTAATCTGTGGCAATAGGCGGTGTTTGTATTTGTAAGGTAAAGCCTCTGTTTGTCTTTCTGTGGCATCGCAGCTCTCAAAACGGGTGAACCATGTTCTAATTTGATTGCGATTTTTTAAATGTCAAAGCAAGTCTTACTAATGTGATTCTTAGCTATGTTTGGTGAAAACCTGTTCAGTGGTTTTTAAGACATTCGTTTTACTGTCGTGGTGTTAAAATAAACTTAAAGTATCTAGGTTTTCTCATGCTTTAAGGTTTCAGTTTGAGTTTTTTCGGGCTGATATTAATTTACATTTCACTAAAACAGTTGTATCTACTATCTAGCTATAGTTTCTATCTTCAGAACTTTGTCTGGCAAAAAGTAATATAAAACTGTCGTTCCCAGGAGCGACAAAACAATGTTGTCTTAGTGGTTACAATTCACGCGACAAAGATAGGCGAGCCAGGGCAGTATTCAGGGGTCCTAAGGGGATTGAAAATCAATGAGGGCTCATAAGGCTCATAAGTTATATATATATATATTCAAACATCGTTACAGTAAATCCAGAAGCAAGTCGCAAGTACATAAATCGCACTAACTTTTTCCGATTAAGTATAATAGTTAGTGTATAAATAAAAATAATATCAACGCAACAAAGTTTAAAAGAAAGTAATAAAATGAAAACTAATTGAAGATACAGAACACGAGTACTTAGATATAAAAGAAAACATGCGTTAATCTAAAATAAGAAATCAAAAAAGAACATATAATATTCTTTTTGCTTTTATTATTTGACTGTCTGATAGAAAAAATCTAAGGTAATAAATAAAACCTTGTGAGCAAAGTACCTATAATTGCATAGGCCGCTACAACTAAAACTTTCTTTGCTAAATCAATAATTGACCACGCTGAATACGTTAAAAACAACCGACTTCAATAGCAACAACTCCAATTTTGCTATGTTTTTGTTGATTTTCTCAAAAACCGCTGAATCGATTTCGATAAAATTTATATGGGACCACCTGTGAAGTATACCCTTTTAAACAAAAAAGAATTTTCGAAATCGGTTCAGGCGTCTTCGAGTAATCGGTGAACATACATAAAAAAAAAAAGATTCCGACGAATTCAGAACCTCCTCCTTTTTTTGAAGTCGGTTGAAAATAGGACAACGGCGAAATAAAACAGAACAATCCAAAAATAGACTGAAAAATCTCACCTTAACCTGTATACCTAACCCATAAATTATTTATGGTTTCTTGTTTGAAGGATGTTGATATTGTAAACTGTACTCTACTTGTGTTATATTAAAACATAAACTTACAATTAGTATAACATCCGTCCGACATTGAACTTGACATTACAAGGTCACGCAGCGCCGGGAAAGCCGATAAGGCAGCTCATGAAACGTGACTGTTTAAAACACAAATACACAATAATAGTTCGTAACTCGTGTTTTGTAAATTAACAATTACTAATCTTTGGCATTACTATTTAGTGACATCTGTTCTGATAATGGTAACGTGTACTAAATATTTTCTTTATACAACAAGAACGAGGTAACAAGAGCGAAGCAAACTAAAAGGAAATAAAGCCATGAATCATGATTTATTAAAGGTGAAAATCTTTTTTAAAGATTTGAATGGATGTTCTTTTGGGGCCTCACCTAATTCCGGTCCCGTACGCAATGCAGCTCATCCGAACCATCGCTACTGTTTCGCGTAAACAATCGACTGTTTCAATGTTTATTTTTTGTTGTTTTTGTTGTATGCAACTGTAACCGCGATTGAATGCAATTAAGTCGGCGAATTGTTTTGTAAACTTCCGTAATTACAAGCGAGAGCAGATATTTAATGTTTGGTTAAATATCGAGGAACAATTTGAATTAACATAAAAAAACTTTAGCGGAATGTAAGTAAGTCTGTATTTAGCAACATTGTAGAGGATTTTTTGAGTGTAGCGGGAATTTCTATTTGGTGGCTGAAAAGCATTATACATTTTACACGGCAGTAATTGCACAACCAATTAAAAATTAGTACAGAAATCGTCCCGCCGGGAACCCAAATGGCCCGGCTAGCGATCAATTGGATGCTCCAATTCAAGAAATCACTAAGTCCAAAAATTACTTCTGATATATTGATGTTATTATGTTTTAAATTTGTTCTGAAATAATATGCGCAGGTTAAAATAATAATGAAAAATAAAAGTAATATAAATAATTTAGCTGTTTTATTTGTTAAAAGAATCATAACCTTATGTAAACAATGAATGTCATGAAAAAAATAAAAACAATTAAAAACCGTCAAATTTGGACTTGGTGATTTCTTGAATTGGAGCATCCAATTGCGATTCATATCATATAATACCAAGTACGAACTTTCCCCAAGGAACCCAAGTTGTTCAGTTTCATAGAACAGGCTCCAGTTTAAATAGCAGCTGATTTTGTTAGACCTTATGACCTGAATATAAAACTAGGTCGAGATTCCTAAAGACAACCAGTACTTATAATAATAACTACAGAAACGTGAATGGTGTCGGACAATGGCCAATAAAATATTAAATGAAGCTAAAATGGCTATGGCAGTACAGTAATGACTGCGCAGAATTATTTATTACAACCTACATTTGACATTAATTAGCGATTGACCACCGGACACGCGACAGGGGAAAGGCCAGCCCGATAATACCGTGGGTCCACTCCACCCCATTGGAGGGCCCTACTTTAGTCCCACTCTGAGTCAAATGCCATTACCTGTTTTTAATGTTGTAATGTTTTTCGGATTTATGTATGTAGGTATACTATGTATGTAATATAATATAGCTAGAGTTGCCAGGTGTGGTGCAAAAAAAACGGACAATGTTTTTTATTTTTATTAATTTAACAATAATACCAAATTGCAATAAAACTTAAAATCTTTGTCCAGTTTACCAAGGGTTTCTTGACCGGATAGACATAAGGAAAACCGGACTTCTGGCAACCCTAAGTATAGCTCTCCCTATCGATCCAAATAAAAGATCAATGGCTCGCCCGGAAGGTTTCCAATAGGGAATTTTCCACGGGTTTCTCTAAACTCAACTAGATGGCGCTGATCAACATTGGAAATAAGAAAATCTCTTAAAAATCGTCAACACTGACTGATATTACCGACTAATATCATAATAATGATGAATAGCTTTCGAAGATTACTTTTCATTGAATATTTTTTTGCATTTTGATCCAAAAAATACTTTTCATAAGTTTTGATGCACAAAGCTTATCAGATTTGTTTTTGGATTTCTTCAAAGAATTCTACCATGATACCGAGTTATAAATTGCATTTTAATCATAGGAATGTATTAAAAGCAATTTATTCGTGGTTCGGAAGAAGAAATTACATATAATAGAGAAACTAGAACGCACCCAGGTTATCCATACTTGACCAAGTTAGAAATTTATCGTTTCTGTTAATTCAATTAATAAGAATCTATGTTCAGGTGGCTTTTTATATATTTTTAACAATATTAAATCTATTTTGCTACCGTAAATTCTACGCTGTTTTTAAAAATACATTCCCAAAGCTTAGAAACGCCATCTATTGAGACACTTTTGAAGGTGTGACATACGTCATCTGAAAACTCCCTATTGAACTAGCAACTTATAGTAAAGTTTCCATTGCTGTCTCTTCTCATATCTTGAAAAGATTAGGCCATAGCACTGATTATTTCTACAGTGCCTCAGGAAAACTTTTTTCTGGCTCTAGAGTGTCCCCATCACAATGGTTTCCGTTTTTCTCTGTGTATACAATTTTCCCCGTTCTTTTCCCCTGTTCTCTCATTCTCCTCCTCTCTCTCCCTCTAGTTACCTGAAGGTGAGCGCAGCGGAGCCATAGCCGGGCTGGTGCAAGCGCAGCGGGGGGTAGGGCTGCGCGGGGTACGGCGCGGCGGGGGGGCGCTGCGGGCCCTTCCCCCCGCCGCCGTACGCCAGCGCCCCGCCCGGCCCGTGATCCGTCTGCCCGGCCCTGCGCCAACAGAGAACAATGGTTACACTTTGCAATAGAAGAACAGAACAGCATAAAGAACATTGTTACTGCTTGTATAGTATAAACAGTTATCGCTAACCAAAAAGGTAAAAATACATATCGACGGGGAAGTGCTAACCACTCCTAACTTACAAAGTTTAAAAAACTTAGTTAGAATATATTTCCAGCCAAAATTAATCAGGATGTGATGAACCTTAATATAGGAGATATTTCCTCGGTGCCTAGCTACATCAATTTTCCGAATTTCAACTTAATTCATATACCAGTAGACGCGCAAACTCATTCTCTATCGAACTGCATTCCTAAGTCGTTTTCGTAAAAAAAAAAATTTTAGTTAGGAGTTGTTAGCACTTCCCCGTCGATATATAGGTAGTTTTGTAAAAAGAACCTTCACAGGTAGACGAGTTAAGAACCTTTTCGTGTATAGATGTGTTAAGAACCTTTACACGTATAGGTAGACTTGTTTAGGAACCTTTGCGCGTGTAGACGTGTAAGGAATCTTTTCACGTATAGTAATAGGAACCTTTAAAAGTATTGTATGAGCGCACTAGGAACCTTTACAAGTATGTAATGTAAATACATAAATACAAACGTATACATGTAAATACATTAGAAATAGAAATAGAAATAGAAACTCTTTATTTAATGTAAAAACACAACACCTTAAAGTAAGACATTCGTTCTTAAGCTAAAAATAAATGTAGGTGCTGCATAGTGACACTAAAAAAGGGTCCCCACTCAGCATTAGTCGTAACAGGCAGGTGCTGCTACAACGCTGGTTTTCTGTGGGGCCTTGTTTAATGTGTGTAAGACAGCAAAACTACGGGACACATTTAAAATACAATTAAAATTGCAAGAAGAAATAATAATTTGCGTAGGTATTGAAAGATACAAGCTGATAAAACTAGGCTGTATGTATGTATGTTATAACATAATAGGTACTTACTGTAGACAACATTAAGACAACGAGAAAGCGACTGAAATAGTTACGAGCGTGCGTGAGTGCGTGTGAGTGTGTGTGTGTGTGTGTGTGTGTGTTACTGTCCAGCGAGCAAGGTTCGGTTTACTGTCCAGCGAGCAAGGTTCGGTTAAATGAAACCTCTTAGCTAGTTACATTACATACCTACCTATATCAAAAAAGAAAGAATTTAAGATGCGACAAAAAAATTCAGAACATCTAGCTCACCTAAAAATAACTTAAGCAGTTCATTTCCCTCCCATTATCTAAAAGCAGTAAATAAATCGAATTCCGAAACAAATGCAAATTATCGGCGGCGTAAAGGCAGAATGACTTAACCGCCATTATGCTCTTATCGCTATTACGTATAAGCATTAGCCGTCGATCGATGTGGAATAAGTGAGGCATTTATATATAACGTACTTATTATTAAATGGCCAAGGTCGTTGAACTTGCTATTCAAATATGTATTTTAATGCAAAGAACGGTTTCATTTTACACAATGACTGTGACGGTCATTTTCCAATGCATCGATGGATGATATTCAATTCGAATAGAATTAGTAATACAATGACGTGAACAATGCTAATATTGTCGTTCTAAAAAAGAGTTGTTTAGAAATTAGGGAAGCCATTTTTTTATTAGGAAATGTGGAAGCATGTTAAAGCTAAACTTAACTAAACTTTTATAGCTTATTTCAATATTTACAATTATAAACTAAATAATTACCTATTTATTAATTATAAGTTATAACCATAAAACAATATTCTTATTTCAATAACAAACGCCACAAAAAGTGCTCACTCAGGTTGATTTTAAAACAAAAATTGTTTCACCGAAGCGTAATGCTTTTTTATTTCAATTTAGATGATGAAACAATTTCCATAATTTCAGCTTTGAGTTCCGATCTCAGTGAAATTGCGCTTTATTTTCTTTCAACGGAATTTTTATTTTTCCTTTTTAGCTCTAACAATGGGGAAGATTTTTCAATAAAAATGGCGAGAAAACTGTGTTCTCCTATTGGAAGTCAAGTCTTTGATGCTGACTAGGGCTTGCAAATATTCGAAAGTTTTTAGTATTCGAATATTCGACCTTTTTTCGGGAATTATTCGAATTATTCGAATATTATTCGAATAATAAAAAAAGTTAAAAACTGTAATAGTAATGATGACTTTAATTGCCAATGTCTTACTAAAAGTCTAATTTTCTGAATCAAAACAAAATCTTAGTTAAAAACTTAAGAACAATTATAATTTGACTGATATGACACTATCACAGTCCTATAAAAGAATTTAAAAAAAGTTGGTGCTTTTGAAACAAGACAACCACAATAAAATCTATAGTCTTATAAACTGAGATCTGAGTATTGTAATTATTAATAAATAGTTAGGTTACAAAACAATAGCAAGTAACACGCTTAAAATCTTTTTTGTAACTAGAAATTAGGTAAGTACTAAACTCTAAACATTATTTTTGGTTCTTCGTAATACCGCACATACATGACGCAAATCATAAAATAACAATGCTTAAAATATTTAAAAGAACGAAATTTAACTGAGAAATAATTAATCATTATGAAATCAGATCAAATGCTTCAGTTTACCTGTTTCAATTTAATTTTATCATCTAAGTTTAACTCGTCTTCAACGTTTTCCTTGGAAGTGAGACCAAAGATAATTGACAACGCTAAATACGTTTAAAACAACCAACTTCAATCGCAACAACTCCAATTTTGCTATGTTTTTGTTGATTTTCTCAAAAACCGCTGAATCGATTTCGATGGGAAATCGATGGGACCACCTGTGAAGTATAACCTTTGAAACAAAAAAATAATTTTCCAAATCGGTTCAGGTGTCTTCGAGTAATCGGTGAACATACATAAAAAAAAAGACTCCGACGAATTGAGAACCTCCTCCTTTTTTTGAAGTCGGTTAGAAACTAAGCGCGTCTATAGAATCATCTTTCAAGGAAAATCTTAAATGGTTGCAAATACAGGGTGTTAAAAAAAGTGCGTCATTAGCTACAAATAATTTTTACTTTTATCTCTTTTGAATCCTTTCTTTCTTTGTTCTTCTTACTTTATTCTTATTTTTGTATATTTTATTTACAGATATGATATTGTATAATTCATTTATTGATCTAGCATTAGGATGTAATAGAATATAAGACTTTTAAAAAAAAAGTGTTGGAGGGAGTTTCTTTAGGGCCCGCCGTTTCTTCTCACTCCGCAAACAGTTTCCGAAACGGTGGGTATACGAGTTCCGAGTGGTAGGAACCTCGTATTAGGTAGATAAAAGAATGACGTTCGAAAAGTGTACACTGCTACCTACTTCGAATAAAATATTTTCATTTTTCATTTTCAAACTCATTTCAGGTACGTCTGTTTCCTGCGTTGTCGCGTTTTGTTGTCTACGTTGCTGCTGCTGAAGCTGAACTAAAGCTATGTCATCTTTGTCATCAACAGAGTCCTGTTTTATTTACAAAAGTATATTTATCTCAATCTCAATGATTACTTCTGTAATCGTATTATTTCCTGGTGATGGAAATATATTCGAAGGTGTCTCTGCGTAATATTTACTGGGATTGTGTAAGTATTTTAATGTACAGATTAGGTTTGGTAGGCGTCTCTCAGCAATCCTGTTCGTCAGAGCTTCGAGAAGCCGGTCACTGATAAAACTGTTCGTCGCTTGAAGTTTCGCAACCATGAATTGAAGGGTTATTTCCGCAGTAAGCAGATTTGCGTTTTCTTGGCACAGAGCCTCTACCGTTGTTGCCTTCACAATATTGAGAGAAGTGGACAATCCTGCAGTAAACACAACTCAGCCGAACTAAACGTGATATCGTTCTTTAAATCAATAAGAATCTTAAATGTTTTCTTTTAGTGCCAAAAATCTTGAGATCATATCGGCCAAACTACTCCTCTTGGTTTTACAGTCTAGAATCAAACCTATTTTTTCTGTTCTTTTGGAAGGTAGTTATTGAGAAACTCATTCCTCGTGGGTGATTTCCTAAAAAAATTCACATCCCTGTATACACATAGGTCTCCGTTTCTATTCAAATCTTGCTCAACAATAAATCCACCTTCTACTTCGCCATCACTGTCAGAGTCAGGATCCTAACCTGTCTCGTCTGTGTTTCCTGCAGATTCTTCTCCTTGCTGATGAGCAAAAAGTATCAAGATGTTGATACTTTTTGTATATAGGGTGACTTTAAATTAGTTCTTGATACGAAAGGCTATGCATGTGCTCATGATAACAAACAACTTTCCCTAAGGAACCCATAGTCAAATCTCAAAAAAAGTTTTGGACCCTCCTTACAAATCGGTCAACAGACACCGGCCAAATTAGTATGAATAGTCCAAATATTTTTTTGCGATTTGACTATGGGTTCCTTAGGGAAAGTTGTTTCTTAGCATATCCTTTGGTATCAAGAACTCATTTAAAGTCACCCTATATAGTATCCAACACAGCCTAACCACCAACACCGTCAAATAACGCGAGAAACAAATGACACGGAAATCACACCACGGATCAGGATGAAATGAAACGTTACAACCCACAACTGCTCAAGAATGTCTCTTCCTCCCTTCCGTTGGCGTTCCTGAAATTACTACTTATCGCCCTGCTAACATAAGCAATTGTAACTCAACAGGTTTAAGGACTTCTCGCAAGCCATCACATAAACCTATTCGTAAAGATTATTTCGTCGCACTGATTCCTGAGAGTGCCCGACCGCTTCCGAGCTTGGTATAGGTATTTTGTGGACATCAACGTTCTGAATTTGACGTTCAGGAAATTAGACGAATATTCGAATATCAAAGATTCAATATTCGAATATTCGAAACAGTTTATTATTCGAATTATTCGAATATTCGAATATTCGAATGCAAGCCCTAATGCTGACACAATACATCATTGCAATATTGTGAGAAATTGATGAACAGTGAAATGAGATACTTAAACTATGTAGACAGTTGATAGATCAAAGTTCGAAAATGTGTTCCAAATCATACCAGGAACTAAAACCTTCTATACAGGGTGTAATATAACAAAACAGGTAGGTATACGCTCAGTCTACTGTAGCTACTCTACCTGATCACACTGAACTTTTGACCATGAAATATAATTTACTAATACACAACGAACTTTCAAAACCTCTCGCCAATAAACAACTACATATATCAAACCTGATTTATGAAAATGAAGTTAGACCAAAATAAACGAACATAAACAAATAATCTTTCCGACTGTCCGTGAATCATGCGCAGTCACTGCACACTGAGCTACTAGCTACTATTGTTTGCATGATCGCGATGACTAACCAAAGGTGAAACTGACACAGGCAACGCAAACGAACGATACCGGTTTTACGATTTGTACCCCAGTTAGCCAAATACAATAGCGCTAATGATATGTAATCCTTTTTAATTTCTTATTGCGAAGCTTCATTTGTGCTTCATACAAAACTATCCTATACATGTAGAACAATAGTTTCTGTTCATGAAGCTGAATAACTTTATTATAGGACTTTGTCGTCACTTTTAATTGAAGGTTACCGCATTTTTTGAGAACACGCATATGTAAGACACCAGAATGCCTGACGCACGTAAGACGGAACGTAAAAATAAAGTAAAAATCGGCTCGAGAACAGATTCACTTGCCTACTCTATGAGAATGAGAAATCTTTTTTTGCGATTTCAGCAAAGTAGAAGCCTTAAAATATTGCTATTGTACGTATCTTTTTGTTACATGCATATTTTTATAACGTATTTTTGGGTAACTAGTTATACTTCTGGGATGAAAGTGGATTTGATCGTATGATAGCGATAAAAAATAGCAGTCTGTCTCTCGAAAATCTATAAATTTGTTACAAATTTCGCAATGAATAAAGATGAAAGAAAGTCAGAATCTTTAAAAGCAAGAATGATTAATAGATATTACTAATAGCTAAAGTTACTATTAATGACTATGAATAGTGCAATTTATCAAAGAAGAGATAATAATAGTGCTATTTTCTATCTGTTATACATGTGGGATATTATCGTTTAACCAAAATTAAAAAACTTAAAATTATTATTTTTCTTGAATTGAGCGCGGTTATTAAAGATATCAACGCCAAGGCACGCATATATCGAATAACAGTTTTCAGATCTTTGTTGGTTGGACATAATAAAACAAACTGGAAATAACTATAACTGACTTTGTTCTGATTTTATAAATAAAGGGGTAATGGATATTAAAGGTAAATCGACGGATGAAAGGCCATTTTTATTAAGCCATATTTTTAGAAATGCTCACGAGATAATTTTAAAAATTCTTGCAGAAATAATCGTTAAAGATAAAACTTCTTAGTATTATTTAGATTCTTCTACCTATCCCATTTTTTAATATTAGGTGCTTACCTATGAAATCGACGTTTAGTTAAAAAAGTTCAAAGACAAAATTAATAAAAAATAATTAAGGTTTTAAAACAACTAATTATTTTCAAAGTACCATTGGACATTTAGAAATAAAATAATGCTTGCTAAATGCACGTTGTCTGAATATTTTGAGAGCACAGTGGTGTAGAAACTGTGAAAATGGATTTTTTCGTCACTGAAAATCGCCATTTTTTCGTTAAAAAAATACTTTATTTTTATTTTTGAAGGCTACACTTATCCCAGCGTGTTATTCGTTACCATATGTATTATTGCGCATAATATTGCACGATTTTCAGATAATTTCGATTTTTTTGGTAGAAAAAATTGACCCAATTGACCTCTAAGAAAACTCCAATACAGTATTTAATGGAACCCTACTCAGTCAGTTTTTACATAAGAGACATGACATCACTAATTCATGAAAGACCTTGAATGTAGCTAGAAAATGATATATAATTTAATGGAAGTAAATTCATTGTTGGGGTAATATTATTCTGTTGAACTTTCAAACCTGAAACGCCAATTTCATAGGTAAGGACCTAATATTATTAAGAAGCTAATTTTTAAAAATATTTTTAGAAGAAAGTAATTTTTAAAATGATCTATCTTATGAATATATTTTTTTAGAATATATGATATTGTATTGTCAATTAAATAATTGATTAGTTTCATATAGTTATCGTAAATGTTATCTATCACGTACGTTACACGATAGCATTAAAGCAAGTTATTGCTAGATCATGAGCAGTATAAAACCAAACTTTAATCCTAATGCCAACAAGTCAATATCATATCTAAATGGCCTCGATGTGACCTCGGGTGATGCTAATTGCCGCCTCGAGCAAAAAACCGTGACTGCTCTCTATCTGTTCCGTATAGTAGGACATTTTCAGTCCGACCTATAAATTAGATAAAAGACAAATAGTAGGTCGAGATGGGGACAAGGGGGACACTCACAACATCACTCTAGCAATTTGAGTCACCAAAGAAAGCCATTAGCCGCAGCGCTAGGGACCAGTTGACCACACACTTCTTAGGTGGCGCGGAGTCTTCCTCGACGATGTTACCTTAGCACTTAATAAGAAACGCGATACACGGTGTCAATACACGTGAACCACGTCCATCTCTGTCACCTATCATATCACTCGATAAGGACTGCAATCAGATACACGCTGCACTTACAACCGAGCGATAGGTATCTGAGATTTGACATACATGTTAAGTATTTTTGGTGGGACACTGTTACAACAATCAGTTCGAAAAGTTAGAACAAAATAAGACTAGAAAAGGAATAAAAATGAGAATCAATTAGTTTACTAGAATTGTAATACAGGGAACAATTTTTTTTTTTTCAGATAACTTAAAAATATTTAGATATTTTATTGTTTTAGTCTAGATTTTTAAAATTTCACGAAGAAAATTCGTGTATCAAATTCCCTGTAGCTAATTTTGTGGAAAATGACTGATCCCATACATAAATAACTATATCCATGAAAATTCAAAAGTAGCTGAGCTACGTAACTGTCTGGTATGAATACATATAGATATGACGACGTTTCACTATTAAAACGGTGCGTGGGAGCACGGAATGTGGGCAGAGTGGGCAGGTAGGTGCAGTATAATAATCTGTGGCAACAGAACGCAGTAGGCAGGTATCCAGCCGGGCATAGTTTGCATTTCCAACACTGCTGTTGTTGTATAAAATAGTTTCTGTCCTACGTACCTCCTTTCATTTACAGGTAGGTTCAGCTAGTTCCTTGCAATGACTGATGTTAGACGACTAACGTTTATGCTATACCTGTTTATCTAAAAGTTTACGAAAATAATTCTTATATTTATAAAAACTTAAGTTTATAAAACTAACACCACTATGAACAATATTCAAAATATGCACATTTTTGACTTCGCATTTAGACAACTCTACTTCAAGGTACATTTAAAGGCATGCCTTTCATTGAGGCGTATAATTAATAATTCACAGCGCCTTCATAATTTACTTAGCAAACAACAAATAGAAAGTGTTTCTGTGTACGTAAGTACGCATGCCCTTCATCCGGTAGCCCAGTATAGACATATAACTATAGCTGTTATGCTTTAGGCACGACAACAAACATCCGTGAAAGTAAAAGTAATATAAAAGAGTCAATACGCAAATGTTCTGTGTTGCTACAAGAAAAAGCATTTTTTTAAAGACCCAGAGGATTATTCACTTTACTTTTTTTATACACTTTTCAACCGACTTCAAAAAAGGAGGAGGTTCTCAAATGTTCACCGATTACTCGAAGACGCCTGAACCGATTTCGAAAATTCTTTTTTTGTTTGAAAGGGTATACTTCACAGGTGGTCCCATATAAATTTTATCGAAATCGATTCAGCGGTTTTTGAGAAAATCAACAAAACATAGCAAAATTGGAGTTGTTGCGATTGAAGTCGGTTGTTTTTAACGTATTCAGCGTGGTCAATTATAGAAATGTATTTTGGAATTTGGTATAAAAATGAGTAGATCCGACTGTGATTTTTTTTAATATAAATAATCTGGTGTCTAAATCACGTTTCCAATAATTCAGGTTGTTGCTTTCTTATGGTACCCCAGTGGTACAAAGGGCCTTTGTGAGTCGACGCCATCCCCCTCTGTTCTGCGCCTCGCGCTCTGCTTCGCTCCAACTCAGCCCGGCTGCCCGTAGCTCAGCTTCGACGGCGCTGCCACGTGTGAGCCGGCCGGCCCGGCCGCCTACTTCCGGTCGGCTTCCACGTAAACGCAACCCTGGTGGAGTTTTCTTCTCCTCTTCGCAATGTGTGCCCTATCCACTTCCACTTGCGTTGAGCAATTTCTTGCTTGATGGGAATTTGGTGGCATCGCTTCCATAGATCTTCGCTATTCAGGTACACGAACACAATGTTGGGCGTTGTCTTCACTTACTGAATTTTAATATTACTTAAATAACCAAGCAATAAGCAAGACTGTCAGATAACACGCCGTTAGAATACAAAAATGTATTTTGAAGAAAAATAATTTATAATCTCTCCGTGTCCGTTGTAACAGCGCCATTAAATATGTTCCCAATTTTGTAATTTTATAAATTATATTTTAACTTAGAACAATTTAAATGTCCCAGTATGAAATATGAATGCCGTTCGTGATTTTACTTTAAAAATTAAGTAAGTATGTACATAAATGTATATTTGCGCCAAAAATATTTCACATTTTCACATAGCAACGCTACATCCATTTTATATTTATGCCCTTTTTATTTACGTGCTGTGTAACATCATCGCCTCCGACCTAAAGGACAAATAAACTTGCTTTGCATTATTTATCGAATTTGTCTATGCTTAAATGTCTTATTCCAAAAACATTAACTTGATTTGTAAATCAATTTATTGTAATAAAACAGTAGATTGCAATCAGGACACGTCTGAGTGGGCATTGTGCTTGGAGTTTGGGAAGCCTACAGAAAGCAATAAACAACAGACTGACGCAAGAGCTGGTATCTAAAATACAATAAATAAGTATATCTGCTACTAATGAACTGCAACTCAGCTGGAAATGATATTTTATATGTAAGTATGTATAATTTGTTTTCGAGACGAGACGAGACCAACATGTAAACAATTTTTATAGCAAACGCGAATATCTCTACATAGTTTTTTTTTTTCGTTGGGTCCCTTCCGTTCCGTCCCGACTCTCCAACGGCAAAGAATCCACGTCGCGTGCAGTTATGTCTTTTGCGACCGACACGACAGTCGTCGCCCACTATACGAAACAAGTTTGTTTGGAATCCACAATTTTTGCGTATCTTTTTCCTTGTAGCCATATTCAAGTCGGCAATAAATAACGGGGATTCTAGCATATTGGGTTTTTTATTGTTATTTTATAGCATTGTTGGTACGCTATGACATAATTTAGTTTGATTTCATCGTAAAGAATAACCACAAGTTTGATACTGGGAATGGATTTTAAAATTTAGACTCGGAGCTTCTATAATAATACAAAGTTTTCCTAGGATCGTGGCTTCAATTCACACTTAGGATACCTAAATAGGACTTCTACATGAGTATTAATTATGTGTTTAAAAAGATTTTATATGTTGATCTCAAATTGGTAATATGTAATTATTAATAAAGAATAAGACAATCTCAGATACCTATTATTAACCGACAATCTCAGATACCTATTATTAATGAATAAGACAATCTCAGATAGGTACCTATTATTAACCGACAATGGAAAAAATAAACTTTTTATAGCATCCTATTTTATTTTTTACGCCTTAACCTATTTGTCCTTTACCACAGATTAGATAATAGTACTACGCCCTACGCCTAATTGTGAAGAACTTAATACAGTATCTTATGCGAGGTACAAGTTCATTAGTCGTTTCACAAGAAGATCAATCTTACGATTTCAATTAAAGTTTTCTTCATAACAACACAAGTTCCAGACTAAGTCAATCAAGATCAAAGTTTCTTGGTGAGCAAATTAAAATTATGTTTTGGCTCGAATACTCGTATATAAAAATGAGGATTTCGTAATGAAAATAATAATAGTTAATTTAATAGGTTTTTGACGTCCATAATAATAATAATAATATTTTAAAAAAATAACAATGTTTCGTCGAGTATAACTTGGAAGTTTACATTCGAGGGTTCACGGGCTATTTGTATTAAGCGACATTTTTAGAAATGTTAAGGAGATTGTTTTAAAAACTTCTTATAAAAATAATCTGTAAATAAACTTATCGATTATCGAACTTATTTTAAATATTATTTGGTAGTATTTTTTATGAATTTTGTAAGAAAGTAATTTTTAAAATAACCTCCTAGGTAAATGTTACCAAAATATGTGTCGCTTTTTACAATTAGCCCGTGAACCTTCGATATTACAACACCTGCACTTTGTTACTTATATTGAAGGAAACATACATATGTTTTTACTTTTTGCAGACACGGTTATACTTATACTTGCAAAATACTTTTTGCGGCCAGTATTTCTGGCGACCCGTTGTACCCGTTAGCGGTTTAATGAGCGGTATAAAAAAACAAACATCCAATCAGAATTTCAAATCGCAGTTCCTGAAGTGACTACTTTGTTAAATGATAAAATCAAAATGATATTTTTTTACTGTGAACGATAACGTCATTTAAGTAGTATGCATGGTAATTATGAGTTTTTTAAAAATTATACTTCTAATGAAAATCCAAGCGAGAAAGATATTTGAAATTTCAAAAAAAATGGTACCTATTTGATGAGTAAACAATATATGAGTCTAGTTTCTCAAACTGCAATATCCACAATGAAAAACATTTTCAATTATTTTTTTTCTTACTTACATGTTCAGAGGATAGCCGTGGCCGTATACTAAGTATGTAATTTAGAGTTTGTTTATCCCTAAGGATAAGGTGGCATACGACCACGGCTATCCTCTGAACAAAAAAACTATGTAACAAATAAATAATTTCCTACATATTTTTCATTGTGGACATTAAGGTTTTTGAAACTAGTAGACTCATTTCATAATTTATTTTTGATACAGAGATTTCAGAGCTTAAGATTTTTCTTTTGATTCGAATTGTTAATTTTATGCATTTTATGCCATTACATTATTATTATTATTTGGGGGTAAAGGGGTATAGGATCCTATTGGATCACTGCTCGACCTGGGTAGATCTATTGTGATCACTGCCCCTGTTATATTATATCCTCAAGGCCAATAGTTCTAATGAACTGTAGGATGCACTTGGGATCGAGTTCCCTAATGACCTCTGGAGTTATCATCGGTCCACCTAGATCGGCTTCTGGCTTGGACCAGTGCCTTGCACTCGCAGAATATATGAAGAGGAGTTTCCTCTTTCTCGAGGCAGAATCGGCACTCGTCCGTATCTACAAGCTTCATTTGATTGAGATATTTGTTACGCTTGCAGTGGCCAGTTAGAGTTCTGACTAGAATCCTAAGTCCAGGCCTAAGAAGTCGTAGTGCTCTAGACGTGTATTCCCGCAAAAAAACAAATATGAGCGCTTTCGAATGCATTTGGCCTGGGGCACTAGCCCAGAGTGTTCTACTCTCTTTCTGCAGCATTCTTCTTCCAGTGCAACGAGGCACTATTAATATTGATTCGTTTCCAATAGCTGGTGCCTCCGCTCCGTTCCTAGCTAGCTCATCTGCTATTTCGTTCCCCTTGATGCCACTGTGCCCAGGCACCCAACTTAAGGTGACTTTGTTGTGCCTTCCTAGCTGATTAAGTGCATTACATTACAATAGTAGGTAATCTCATTTGTCATTGATTGAACTTCATAAATGTACATGAAATCAAAAAAGTCCTGGCTGGCTGTTTATTCGTAAAGCACTTTTCTCAATTAAACGATTCAAATAATTGCATTAGCTAAGTTGTATAATTATCATTATAAAACAACGGAAATGTTTCCACTACAGTGTCAATTACAATTAACGAGTAAACCTTAGTTACAATATGTATATTTTTTTAGATCCCTAAATATCTGAGTGCAGTGGAATGGAACAAAACCGACTGACACAGAGTTAAGTATGACCAAGTTGTATGAAGACAATATGTCATTAAATTGTAAAGGCCCTCAAAGAAAAGAAAACTCACGAAGCAAATTGGCTACAAGTTACAGCTGAGTCGAGTTAGCAAGTTGGGTTACGTACGAGTTTAATAGTGACGAAATTTGAATGATTTTTTCTTGTATGCAGACAAAACTACGCTGCACTTAAGACTATACATACGTATAGTCGAGACTCGACTCGAACAACGACGACGCGACGGTTCCTGTTTTTGAAACAATTCTTGGAACAGTGCACTTGTGTCCGACTGCGCCTGCTGCGTACAAAAATAAATACAATGAACACTTTCCCGCGCCCCTACCGCGACATTTGTACCCTAAAGAATTACATTCTGCATTGCAAATACGACTCTAATCGTATTACTTTACGATACCTCGAAAATACACTCACGTGGCGGTTACGCCATTTGCGCTGACAACAAGCGATTTGATGCGTCATGGAATGGCGGACGCGGGGTGGGGGCGGGCGGAGCGGGGGGAGCGACAACGGGTCATCGTGCTAAGCGCTGTATTCTATAGCTACGTAGATATACAGAGTTGTTGATTCAATCTGTGTACACAGCGTATCGTTATAAGTATAGATATGGGTTGTGCGTTGTTGCCAGCCGGCTGTCTGTTTGCTCTCGCGAAGGTCACTCGCTTGACTTGTGAGATTGGAACTCGAAAGTTTGCCGTTTCAGATATCGTCGTGGGGGAAATTATACAATCATCTATCTTTATATTCTATAGCACAGAACAGTTAAAAATGTCTGTTTATCTGAGTCCAAAACGCACTTGTTTGATTTATTATTCTAGAAGTCTGTATATTGATAAGATAACAGTTTGTGCGTGTATGTATGTATGTATTTATTTGTGTCTTTTCAGAATCATGTGTACCATACCACCCGGTACTTGCTTTCATTCAAACAACGTTCGTCGACATTATTATAAATGTAGTCTCGTGGAGCTCGCATTTTGCACAATAGTCATTGTGGGGCTCAGTGGGTTGTCGCTGGCTAGATCGCTGGTTTGTAGTTGTAGTACAAAACATTCCTATAGCATAATAACACAAATACATATGATGTATACCATAATTATATCTATGTATGTAAACTCTGACAGGAAGATTGACAGACAAGCTCTTGAGATTTTAAGCAAAACAGACGCACAATCCCAATTGGTTGTCGAATTTTTCGCCGATGACACGATGTTTTGACAGGAATAAATTAGAATAACAATAAACTTAGCTAAACACTACTTTCTTGGTGTTGATTATTAGTACATGCCTCATTCAGTTGCTTAATGCCTCTTATAATATGAGTTAGAAGTACTGACACGTCAAGTCAAGACTAAGGAGAATTGGTATGGAGTACGAACAATAATTCTCAGTCAACTGATTACGATTATCCGTTCGGTAATCGGTATTTCAAAAACGAAATATTTAATTGAAAACTGAACTGAATGTTTTCCTCATGTTTTACTCATAACTTAAAGACATTTGTAACAAAACTAATGGCTGTTAACCTTTGAAACGTCGTATTTATCAGTTATGTATGACGATTTTCGTCTTTGCATCACATGATCCGTGGATGAAAAACAAGCCGTGATGACTAAATTCTACACAAACCACGTTTTCCTCTTCAAATTTGTAAACAACCTGGATTTTTTTGCTTTATTTCCTTGACTTGTCTCGTCTCGTCACTTGTTTATTTAGCTGCCGACCTTAGTTTGATCTGAATAATATTTATAGCTTCATTTTTAAACTACTTCATAATAAAACTTTTTTGCTACACCGTTTTTAAAGTAAAAAATATGAAAATGGCGTTTAAGTCAAAAATGCTTTACACTACCTACACCAGACCTATACTTATTTTGATACGTTTAAGCAGTAAGTATGCATTAAAATAATATACATTATGTAATTCTAATTATTTACTACATTATACAACAATTTCTAACTTGGGCCTTTAAATACCTTTTTTGCTTTTCACACGAAAGCTATCTAATCCATATTCCGTGTTGACTTGAACTTAAAAATAACATAAAAACCAAATTGTTTCATGAAACAAGAAAAGAAATTGAAACAACTGCAAATGCCGACGATAACTTTTATTTGGACAGACGAGAATTCGCAACTTCAACGCAAAGTTGTGTAAAAGTTTGTTGGGAGAATTTTCTTTGTACCTATTTTGAAGTCGGTTGGTTATTGTTACGACTTTTTGACGATTTTATTTCGTGAGAGAATTTAAGGCATGGAAGAGTTACTAGTACACTTTTGGTTATAAATATAATAATTTTTAATACTTAGGACCCATTGGCCGTAACCAGAGAAAAAAGGGATGCACGCCCGAACGGAGTTCTAAAAACAAACTAAAAATCCCCATGTCAGGCAGCAGACGTAAAAATAGCGCGAACAGTTGACAAGTGCGCGGGAGTCGGCAAGTCAAGGCCAATGCGCATACACATGGCATGGGCGGCGCCAGCGCCATCAAGCTGGCGATGGCGGTGACGTGGAGCCACGTGGTTAGGTTATCGGACTAAGAAATGTTTTATCGTTGTTTGTATGATTTTAGAACTCCTTTTTATTACTGATTACTTACATTCTTATTAAAGAATGAATTTTAAAACCTCACATAAGTAGATTATTTTATTTCTAAATTATTATTGCTATTAGTATTAACTAAGTACATAACATATTTTTTATTATTTTACTAGCAATTAGCAGTTACTGCATAATATTAAAACACCTTATTCAGAAATTCACAAAATTGTCGCTTACGCCATTTTTCCTTTACAAAGCCGAGCGTGGCATTTACGATTTTACTAATTTATAACGTGCGTACGTGGTAAGTACATATGTATCGTAATAAGTTTCCTTTTCAACATTATTGAGAAATGGAAGACAACTAGCTTTAGAAAATAATAAGATACGACAGTGCATTGTTAGACATGTTATACGTACAAGTATGACTTACACTTGTGTCTTATTTTCATAATAACCTCACACATAACAAATGAAAACAACGATGTTTTATTTTCATTATCCTCTGATAAGTTCGATAGTATTGGTCATGCAGCAACAATGCGGTGACGTCATGCGTACCTACAAACTACGATAAACTATACATACAGGGTGTTAAAAAAAGTGCGTTTGAAATTTTAAGGGGTTACTCAGATTCAAGTATAGAATAAAGGTAAAATAAAAAAAAGTCCGATCTACAACTTTTTTTTCAGTTTCCCATACAAATTCTTGATTCACTCAAACTATGGGAAACTGAAAAAAAAATTGTCGATCGTTTTTTTTGTATTTTTCCTGTATTCTATACGTTGTTCTGAGTCACCCTTTAAAATCTCAAACGCACTTTTTGAACACCCTGCATATGAACACTGATGTGTATTATTTTCCCACACAAGAACAATACACAATAATTGCTAACTTGCAAGGATCTTAATGAAACGAGGCCTTGTTCAGAAATTCTAAATTCAAATGTTCGAAAAGCTAACTAACTAACTAAGAGCTAGCTAACTACTGTTTAAACTGGAGCTTCCACTTATTAAATTGAATAAGATTAAGTAAGATTTCCTACGAAAGCCATCGTCAATTCGCAAAAAAATATATTTCACGATAGGTTCTTTGGGAAACGTTGTCCAATTTCTTGAGTTGAAGCCCCAATCGAAATAGTTTCATTTATCTTGAACGATGTCAATCTAATATATGCCAGATGTGTATGAGATTCGCGAGAAAGTATGCACAGCGTGGCTGTATAATTTATTTATATCTACAGAAAGCCCCTCAAAATACTATTTTTAAGAGATATTCCTCCGAAGAATGATTTGAGGTTTGACGGACTTCAAAACGGTGCCTGAAAGCTCAGAAAAAGTCTATACAGGCTGTAAAAAAATTGGTGTAGGACCCGTTAACTGGGGATTCTACTCATCGTACTGAACAACTTTTGTTCTACAACTTTGCTCAAATCGCAAAAAAAATTTGGGCTCTCCATACAAAAATGGCAAAAAAATGCAAAACAGATGATCAATTTGCAGGGAGAGTACAAAAAAATTTTTGCGATTTGAGCAAAGTCGTTGAACAAAATTTGTTCAGTACGATGAGTAGAAACAGTTAAAGGGTGCTACATCAATTTTGTTACACCCTGTACAATATGTTCTTAAAAGATACACCATTGTAAACCTCATTCATAGATACATAAGGCCTTGCGCACTGAATTTATCAATCAACGCGCAATCTTTTTTTATCTCAGTTTACACAGAATACAAGATGCTGCGTAGTTACTATATCGATCGTACATTTTTATACTATACTTACTATATCCACACTGATTAAATATCGAGGGTTCACGGGAGACTTGTATTAAGCGACATTTTTGGAAACACAGGTAACCTCTACTTTAAAAATTTATTTCTTACAAAATACCTCACAAAAAATAACTTCTGAATAATATTTAAAATATCGAGAATCTATATAATACTAAGAAGTTAAGTTTTAATGATTATTTTTCTAAGAAATATTTTTTTAAATCAGTCTCCTGAACATTTCTAAAAATGTCGCTTAATACAAGTCGCCCGTGAACCCTCGATATAATATTATAGCTCACGATTCTTTGTAAGCGTTGTGATGTGAAACCAAGTTGTGTGAACATCTAGCACAATTTAAATACATAGTTACAGATTACAACTCTACAAGATTAATACATAACTAACAAGATAACATTAAAAAACTATTATACATATTATAACGGAAACCTTTAGCTGTATAATTTTATAAAAGTCATTAAATGGTTTCTTTTCGCCATGTGTGACTCCCTGATATGTACGTATGTAACGTAACTATATGCAATGATATATAGGGTGACCCTAAATTAGTTCTTGATACGAAAGGCTATGCATGTGCTCATGATAACGAACAACTTTCCCTAAAGAACCCATAGTCAAATCGCAAAAAAAATTTGGACTCTTCATACTAATTTGGCCGGTCAGTTCATCGATTTGTATGGAGACTCAAAATTTTTTTTTGCGATTTGACTATGGGTTTCTTAGGGAAAGTTGTTTGTTATCATGAGCACATTCATAGACTAATTTAGGGTCACCCTGTATTGTCACCCCAAACAACAATTATACGAATCATCCATTTGTATGTATGTAGTATATGCAGATTTCAATTTCAACCAAACTGTTATCAAAAATTAATAATTAACTGTGGAATGAATTGTCGTCTGCGGTATTTCCGGACCGATACGACATTCAATCAAACCTTCAAGAAAAGAGCGTATCCCACATCAACGGCCGGCAACGCACTTGTGACTCCTCTGGTGTTGCGGGTGTCTATGGGCGGCGGTAACCGCTTACCATCAGGTGATCCGTCTGCTCCTATGCCAGCTATGCCATAAAAAAAACAACTAATGTCATCTGTGATGAAATTATTTAAAAATACGGGGTGTTAAAAAAGTGCGTTTGAAATTTTTAGAGGTTACACAGAATCAAGTACGGGATATACGAAAAATACTGAAAAAATCCAATCTACGTTTTTTTTAAGCTTTTCATACAAATTCTTGATTCACTATTCAGATAAATTTTCAAACGCACTTTTTTAACATCCTGTATATCCTATGTTATTATGTTCAGTGGATTAAGATAACTCTAACGAAACCTCACACTAGTGACAGCCAAACCTGTGGCCAAACCAACTGCTATCTCGGAATCGGGTAAAAGTAGTTTTATTCTGCTCTCGTACCTACTGAAAAACTGAAGCTATCTAGATATTTGCTACCTATTTACATATACTTGTATATATGAAATGAAGAGCCACCATAACAGAAACTATAATAAAAATAAAAGGCCTCATTGCCAAATGAATCCCAAGAGTCTAATACGTATGCGAAAATTGGCAGTAAGAAAAAATCTTCAACACAAAAAAGTAGGAGCCAAGTCGCAGCCTTGGGGGAGCCGGGGTACATGCCAAGAATTACAACTTTGTTTTTCTTCCTTTGAACCCCGGCCAGGGCATAAATCCACACAGCCCCATAATATGTAATATAAAAAGCTTTTCTACGCATTTCGAGAAGGGTCAGATAGATAAAATACAAGTGACAAGAGGGAAAATATTGCGTAGTTATAAATTTCTTCTATAAAATATATCATTTTAGGAAGACAGTCTAAATAATAGTGAAATCCCATCAAAACATAAATTTCAAAAAAAAGAACCAAGTTCGTAAAAATATTGCTAGATTAGCTCGTATAATGGTTTTAATACCAAAAGATATATGTATAACTAATTGGATCCCAATTTCTTTCTTTCCTTAAATCAAAGCTCCTGTCATGTAGATATAATGTTCTTCAGTTCAAGTTCAATAAGAGAAACAAAAACTTGCCAAGTCGCACTTTTGAGTAGCAAAGAACATCACAAATTTTCCTTTATAGTAATTGAAGAACATTATACATGACAGACGCTTTGATTTAAGGAAAGAAAGAAATTGGGCTCCAATTAGATATCATATCTTTTGGTAGTAAAACCGAGCTAATCTAGCAATATTTTTACGGACTTGGTTCGTTTTTTTTGACATTTATGTTTTTGATGGGATATCATAATTTTTTGTCAAGTTTTTTTTTTAAATACATAAGCAGATACGACTAAACATATATCATGCGCCTTCCAGAATGAATGCGAATACAATATATGTATACTACACAATACAATATACTATATGCAATACGATATAAGTTATTTGATGAATATAATAAAAAAAAACCTTGAAATAAAATGACATAAATGAACTAATTGTGTCGTTGATAAAATTCGACAGTAGCTCTATAGTTGAATGATCGATAAAATATTCACGACATCCTGTTACGTCAGCAAACAGACGTCTGTGAAGTATTTACCTATTCACACGTGTGATTCTGATTATTTAGATTACAAAAAAAAAGGTAAATTATCATAAGTATTTATTTTTATTTAGACTAAGAGTTCTGCATTTCTACAATACATGATGCATAAAGTCTTTTTTTTTAATAAAAAAAAACACTTAAATTTTGTTTTTACGCCAATACCTATTAATTTTATTTACTATTTATTATTCTCTGGTTATGTGTGTCTCACTCAAGTGTCTTCAAATCGGTCATTAACATGTATACCTAAACACAGTCTTTCACACGAGGCGACCAATATTTTATTTAAATACATTTTATTTTTCCGAACAATACATTTTATGTAACAATAGATTATACACGCTTCACACGGCTACAAGAACATCATCGACTAATCAAAATGTCAATGACCTGGACTTTGTACTAGTGATTGCAATATTAATTAACACGAAAACAAAACTGATGACGGGAGGTTAATTAGACGATTAATCAATATTAGACATAGCAATGATGAAATTCAAAAATACATTTTGATCTGATCTATTTGAACATACAATTCATCAATCTTCTGAGCTCGAACGAAAGACGGCTGAAGTTGGAAACGATTGAAGTCGAGTATATTTAGATAGTACACCTTTGTTACTTCTAAGCTAGGGCACAGCTAGTGTTACAAAGGCTTAAAGGTCCTTTTGTGTCACTGAACTAAAAAGCAAAAAAAAGAAAAGTGCTCCCGTTAAGTACCTATATACTCTTTCTTACTATAACCTACGACAATTCATGTATTTTTAATAATTTCGCAAGGAGCGCAGTAAAAAACTAGCAAATGTGATACCTATCATGACTTGTATAGAGTATACACTTCCCGAAACGTTAAGTGTACAAGTTCCGAGTGGTAGGAACTTTGTACTAGGTAGAATAATATGACGATTTAAAAGTATGTGTAAAGCATCTACTTAAATAAAAAAGATTTTTGATTTTGATTTTTGATTTTGATTTTGTATGTAATAGATTTTATTCAAATCAGCAGTCATTGTTTTGCGTCTTTACGCATCGTATCTTTATACGATTTTCAGTAATAAAAAGAAAATTCTTGGATTCTTTTGTGCCTTGTTTGTGCCATTTATTTTCACTCCACTGTCGTAGTATTATAAAAACCAAAACAGTCGATTATATGAGTTACTGAACTTTCTGAATATCAATGATCGTCACAGGTCACTGAAAACGTCGTAAAAGCGAAGTTTAACAGAAAACATAAATCTTTTTTCTGAATTTTCTAATAGTGCTCGTTTGTCAAAATAGAAGTACCTAGTTGTACTGGATTTGAATTTTGAATTCAAGGCTAAACCAAGAGTTCAAGTACAGGCAAGTACTAAGTAGCCAAGTAAACTTTTTCATTTCAAATGAAAAAGTCTCAAATGAATTATTTGAGATATTTAGTGTAAATAAGAACTTGGCGATTTACACTGAACTTATGCCACAAAACGTAGTTCTCAGAACAAAGATCGTATAATGTGGAAGGTCAAAGTAGATATTATCTGAGTCTGCACCGCTTGTCGTGGTGACTGGTCAAGGTCAAAACTTCGATTTCCAAACGATCTTTCCGACCTTGGATTTTGAAGCCTTCCCCCGGGACTGATTTCCTATAGTACGATACGAGACTAGGCACTACTAGGTTTAGGTAGTTCAGAAAACTCATATGTTATTGTACCTACAATATTTATGTTGACTAAGATAAGCTAAGATCGATTTATTGAGGGCGAGTTGATAACATTATTTTTAGAAACTTTAAAATACTCAGATATACGAACACATCTGGATATCGCATTGTGTATGTGTAATCTGTAATCTGTTTAATAATAAATAATAATAATAATATCTGGGACAAATCACACACGGTCATCTGGCCCCAAACTAGGATTCCCTGTATCTTGGGAACCAGAGACTGATATACATACACATATACTTTTAAATACATACATATATAGACATAATACACCCAGTCTCAGAACAAACAAGTGTGAGGATCGAACCCACGACTCTCGGATCAGAAGTCAGGATCGCTAACCACTCAGCCACCGAGTCAGTCAAACCGACCGACCGAGTCAGTTTAATATTCCCTACATTATGGAAGGCAGTCTTACTGAGACAAGCACCAGTAGGTTAGGTAAAAATATGCAGGAAACTTTCCCTGGCCTACTGTCTATAGTCTGCGGCAGTAGCATTGAAATTATAAAAAAAAAATTTAAAGGTTGCACTGAATCGTCTATGACCAATAGGTTATTTTGATTGACGGTCAAAATTTTACTAATCCTTTTTTTTATTGAAAATTATATATTTTTTTAAAATTTAAAATTATATTTAAACGTACTTTATTGAATAATAACGATCTTCGACACCAGATAGGTACTACATAGTGGCTTCGCCTTTATACTTAATTTATTGCAGAGATAGGTATTTGAGTCTACTGTATACTTTATTGGGTAATATCAATATCCGAACAGCTCTGCTGCAGCTGCTGCTTACGCCTTTTGCTACACAAATATTTTTAAAATTTTCTCATAGATGCTAAAAACGAATGATCTTCTTGATATCTTTGACAAGTTGCTCTTACTAAAAAACCACATGGCAGCTATGTCAAAAGGCATCTGCTATAGTCTGCTTAGCGATACGTCAACATTCACCACGAGATCTCACCACCAGGCCACGCTGTCACATGACTCAACCACCACCAAGCAGAAATAAAATCATTACCTTGTGACTATGTCTATCAACACCTCTCCTGATGGCGCCGACCACACCATAATACACTAAAACACTACACAATACATACACCTTTGACTAGAGGATACCATCTCACGGATAAGGATGAATACACGTTCCCGAATGATAACGCGGCCAAACAAAAAAAAACGGGAATCCTAAGAAGGTCGAATCTGTTTTTTTTTTGGCGAGCTGGCAACGTCGCGTCGGATGTTCGACGAACGCGCGTTCGAACCGCGTGCCGCTTATTGGCCGAGTGTTGTGGCCGCCATCACTGCGCCGCGTTCGGCCACCCAATGACACCGCGTCCCGCACGCCCCGCCCACATCCTGGTTGCCTGTTGAATGGGTTTCGCGGCAGTCGCGCTTAGGCCGTCGATATAGAAGCACGTATTTTGAAACATTTTATTTGAATGATTGGTTCTTCAAGCTAACGGAGATAGGAACGGGCAGTGTCAAGTGAATAAATAAACATAATATCACTGAATCTGATCCGATTTACATAAAATAAATAAAAAAATAATGACAAGCACACAAGAAAAAAGTGGAGAATAAAGCTTTTTACAAGTACTTTTAAAATTAGTAAATGATTTAAAAATGAGTTGGTAATAAAAACTAGAAGATTGTTATAGAACGAATAAAGACGATAAAAACAAAAAAAAAATAAGCAATAACTGGCGGGAATAATTTAATTCAGCTGACCTCATTCTCCTAGTCTAGGTCGGTTTCTGTGCATTTGTATTTATTCTACCTGCAACAAAAATAAATAGAACGTTATTTTGCGTCACTAAAGTACAAACTTTACAGACAAGTCTATCTATAAGAAAACAAGTAGTTTTAATTTCAGCTCCATTAAGGTTTGTTGTTTTTTTTATTTTATTAAGTGCATCTAAGTGTTTTTTATGTTGTTGATGTTGTCATGAGTGAAACTGACCCTCTTTTAATATCCAAGCAGCCTGAAAATCAATAAATTTCTCAGCCACTCACTTTTTGATTTAATTTATTTTTCTGAAATAGGTACATAAATATGTGGTTTTATAATTCTATTTAAAACTAAACTAAATTACAAACGGAACGACATCGCATCGTGTTTAATTAAATATTTTACAGTAATTGTCCAATAAGCAACACGGTTCGTGTACTCAGTGATATTAATCTACAGCGTATTTAAAAATAGGTATAGTGTAGTTAGTACATTAACTATGTATCTGTGTATCGATCAGAAGGGGCAGACTAAACCCAACGAGTGGAACGTTACAGCCAGCTTGATAATGATAACAATCAAATCGTTAATGCTTTGCCAGACTCGACTTAGGTTTTACCTACATAGGTACCTGCCCTCATCATTGTGTGAAAAAAAAATTAACACTACGCAGCGTGATGTGGATGATTAATGATTTTCAGGTCATTTCATTTAGGAAATTCCAACATTTTAGAAATTCCAACATGAAAGGCGCACTAAAACGTAAGTATCTGAAGGCAGTAATTTAAAATCAGTAGGGATTCCAGACGCGGAAAATTATGGACGGGCATATGTTGAAATAAATACAATCTTTCTGACCACTTTAGTACATATTGATAATTCATATTCAGTAATAATAGTACGCCGCTTTGTTTGCTTCGCGCAAGACTTGGCGGAGACACTGCCGTGCACCCGGAATCCGGATCTTCCTTGTTCTCAAAAATGCGACCGCCGTGAACATAGCCGCCCCATTTCTTGAAACCCGCGTTTTTTAGCTTAAATCGTTAGTTCTTCGTTAGTTCCGATTTGTTCAGGCCAAATTTCGTTTGTTCCGTCACGCGAAATAGCGATTTTTTTAAAATTAATATGGAGGCGGCTATGTTCACGCTAGCCGCCCCATTCCAGCTTTTTTTATTTTTTTTCGCTATAACGATAGGCATTCGTTAGTTCTGATTTGTTCAGAAGGAAAATCGTTTGTTCTAGTAATAGTTTCCGCGAAAAAAAAAACCAAAGTGGGGCGGCTATCTTCACGTGAACATAGCCCGCCCCAAAGGATTTTTTTTTTAAAAAGTATACCATTCGATAGATATTCGTTAGTTCTGATTTGTTCTGAAGAAATTTTGTTTGTTCTAATAAGCATTTCTGAGAAAACAACAAAAACCCTCAGTTCATTTGCCAATTGAAATTAAACTCTATACACTGGAGATATGGCTCAAAATACTTATCATATGTGTCGACTCCTAAGATTTTGGTCATAGCAACGAATCAATCGTAGTAACAGTTCATGGATCTGAACATAACGTCAAAAATAACTATGTCACTTTGCTTAAGTAAGGATATTGATTCCTCACCAGATTAACAATGCATAAGGACGAAGTTGTGAAAAAATAATATAGGCTGAGGACAATACCCTAACTTTGTACCCACGCTCGATTTAAATAATTAGCAAAACATTTCGTTTGTTCTGGTATTCCATTCTAGTCCAGTGGCGTATTTAGGCTGAAGACGATTTTCAAATACCACACCAAGAGGGGTGCGTTTGCTGTCTAAATTCTATTTTTTCTAGCATTGTGCCCGCTATTTATCTTCAAAAACATGTAGAACTACCTATTGGCTAACTTCAGGCAAAATATTTCGTTTGTTCTATGAATAATTTCATGACCAGAATTTTTTAAACTGAGATACACGGTTTTCATAGAAAATTTCTATAAGGTAGGACTGTAGTTAAATTTATCATTTGTTCTAGCCTTGTGCCCGCATTTGAACCTAATAACCATGAAGGATGGTCTATTGGCTCACGTTAACCAGAATATTTCGTTTGTTCTACTATTCTTATCGTATCCAGAGACGTATTTAGGCTGATGGCGATTTTCAAATATCACAGCAAGAGGGGTAAGTTTGATGTCTAAATTCTATTTGTTCTAGTATTGTGCCCGCTATTAATCCTCATAAACATGTAGGACTACCTACTGGCTAACGTCAGGCAAAATTTTTCGTTTGTTCTATGAATATTTTCGTGTCCAGAATTTATTTACCGTGACAAACTATTTTCATAGAAAGTTTCTTTAAGGTAAGACTGAAGTTTACTTTATGATTTGTTCTAACCTTGTGCCCGCATTTCAATCTAATAAACATGAAGTATGGTACATTGGCTAACTTCAGGCAGAATATTTCGTTTGTTCTAGCATTCTTTTAGTGTCCAGGACCGTATTTAGGCTAAAGATGATTTTCAAACACCATATCACTAGGGGTAAGTTTGATGTCTAAATTCTATTTGTTCTAGCATTGTGCCCGCTATTGATCCTCATACACATGTAGGACTACCTATTGGCTAACGTCAGGCAAACTTTTTCGTTTGTTCTATGAATATTTCCGTGTCCAGAATTTTTTTACTGTGAGAAACTATTTTCATTGAAAATTTCTATAAGGTAGGACTGTAGTTCACTTTATCATTTGTTCTAGCCTTGTGCCCGCATTTGAACCAAATAACCATGAAGGATGGTCTATTGGCTAACGAAAGCCAGAATATTTCGTTTGTTCTAGCATTCGTTTCGTGTCCAGGGACGTATTTAGGCTGAAGATGATTTTTAAATACCATATCAGTAGGGGTAAGTTTAATGTCTAAATTCTATTTGTTCTAGCATTGTGCCCGCTATTGATCCTCATACACATGTAGGACTACCTACTGGCTAACGTCAAGCAAAATTTTTCGTTTGTTCTATGAATATATTCGTATCCAGAAATTTTTTACTGTGAGAAACTATTTTCATAGAAAATTTCTTTAAGGTGAGACTGAAGATCACTTTCTGATTTGTTCTAGCATTGTGCCCGCATTTCAATCTAATAAACATGAAGTATGGTCTATTGGCTAACTTCTGGCGGAATATTTCGTTTGTTCTAGCATTCGTTTCGTGTCCAGGGACTTATATAGGCTGAAGATGATTTTTAAATACCATATCAGTAGGGGTAAGTTCGAAGTCTAGATTCTATTTGTTCTAGCATAGTGCCCGCTATTGATCCTCATACACATGTAGGACTACCTACTGGCTAACGTCAGGCAAAATTTTTCGTTTGTTCTATGAATATATTCGTGTCCAGATATTTTTTACTGTGAGAAACTATTTTCATAGAAAAATTCTTTAAGGTGAGACTGAAGTTCACTTTATGATTTGTTCTAGCCTTGTGCCCGCATTTCAATCTAATAAACATGAAGTAGGGTCTATTGCCTAACTTCAGGCAGAATATTTCGTTTGTTCTAGCATTCATTTCGTGTCCAGGGACGTAATTAAGCTGAAGATGATTTTCAAATACCATATCACTAGGGGTAAGTTTGATGTCTAAATTCTATTTGTTCTAGCATTGTGCCCGCTATTGAACCTCATACACATGTAGGACTACCTACTGGCTAACGTCAGGCAAACTTTTTCGTTTGTTCTATAAATATTTTAGTGTCCAGATTTTTTTTTACTGTGTCTAACTATTTTCATAGAAAATTTCTATAAGGTAGGACTGTAGTTCACTTTATCATTTGTTTTAGCCTTGTGCCCGCATTTGAACCTAATAACCATGAAGGATGGTCTATTGGCTAACGAAAGCCAGAATATTTCGTTTGTTCTAGCATTCATTTCGTGTCCAAGGACGTATTTAGGCTGAAGATGATTTTTAAATATCATATCAGTAGGGGTAAGTTTGATGTCTAAATTCTATTTGTTCTAGCATTGTGCCCGCTATTGATCCTCATACACATGGAGGACTACCTACTGGCTAACGTCAAGTAAAATTTTTCGTTTGTTCTATGAATATATTCGTATCCAGAATTTTTTTACTGTGAGAAACTATATTCATAGAAAATTTCTTTAAGGTGAGACTGAAGTTCACTTTTTGATTTGTTCTAGCCTTGTGGCCGCATTTCAATCTAATAAACAGGAAGTATGGTCTATTGGCTAACTTCAGGCGGAATATTTCGTTTGTTCTAGCATTCGTTTCGTGTCCAGGGACGTATTTAGGCTGAATATGATTTTCAAATACCATATCAGTAGGGATAAGTTTGATGTCTAAATTCTATTTGTTCTAGCATTGTGCCCGCTATTGATCCTCATACACATATAGGATTACCTACTAGCTAACGTCAAGCAAAATTTTTCGTTTGTTCTATGAATATATTCGTATCCAGAATTTTTTTACTGTGAGAAACTATTTTCATAGAAAATTTCTATAAGGTCAGACTGAAGTTCACTTTTTGATTTGTTCTAGCCTTGTGCCCGCATTTAAATCTAATAAACGTGAAGTATGGTCTATTGGCTAACTTCAGGCGGAATATTTCGTTTGTTCTAGCATTCGTTTCGTGTCCAGGGACTTATATAGGCTGAAGATGATTTTCAAATACCATATCAGTAGGGATAAGTTTGATGTCTAAATTCTATTTGTTCTAGCATTTGTGCCCGCTTTTGATCCTCATACACATGTAGGACTACCTACTGGCTAACGTCAGGCAAACTTTTTCGTTTGTTCTATGAATATTTTCGTGTCCAGAATTTTTTTACTGTGACTAACTATTTTCATAGAAAATTTCTATAAGGTAGGAATGTTGTTCACTTTATGATTTGTTCTAGCCTTGTGCCCGCATTTGAATCTAATAACCATGAAGAATGGTCTATTGGTTAACGAATGCCAGAATATATCGTTTGTTCTATCATTCGTTTCGTGTCCAGGGACGTATTTAGGCTGAAGATGATTTTTAAATACCATATCAGTAGGGGTAAGTTCGATGTCTAGATTCTATTTGTTCTAGCATAGTGCCCGCTATTGATCCTCATACACATGTAGGACTACCTACTGGCTAACGTCAGGCAAACTTTTTCGTTTGTTCTATGAATATTTTCGTGTCCAGAATTTTTTTACTGTGACTAACTATTTTCATAGAAAATTTCTATAAGGTAGGAATGTTGTTCACTTTATGATTTGTTCTAGCCTTGTGCCCGCATTTGAATCTAATAACCATGAAGAATGGTCTATTGGTTAACGAATGCCAGAATATATCGTTTGTTCTAGCATTCGTTTCGTGTCCAGGGACGTATTTAGGCTGAAGATGATTTTTAAATACCATATCAGTAGGGGTAAGTTCGATGTCTAGATTCTATTTGTTCTAGCATAGTGCCCGCTATTGATCCTCAAACACATGTAGGACTACCTACTGGCTAACGTCAGGCAAAATTTTTCGTTTGTTCTGTGAATATATTCGTGTCCAGATATTTTTTACTGTGAGAAACTATTTTCATAGAAAATTTCTTTAAGGTGAGACTGAAGTTCACTTTATGATATGTTCTAGCCTTGTGCCCGCATTTCAATCTAATAAACATGAAGTAGGGTCTATTGCCTAACATCAGGCAGAATATTTCGTTTGTTCTAGCATTCATTTCGTGTCCAGGGACGTATTTAGGCTGAAGATGATTTTCGAATACCATATCACTAGGGGTAAGTTTGATGTCTAAATTCTATTTGTTCTATTACTGTGCCCGCTATTGATCCCTATACACATGTAGAACTACCTACTGGCTAACGTCAGGCAAAATTTTTCGTTTGTTCTGTGAATACTTTGGTGTCCACATTTTTTTTAAACTGTGAGAAACTATTTTCATAGAAAATTTCTTTAAGATAAGACTGCAGTTAACTTTATGATTTGTTCTAGCCTTGTGCCCGCATTTGAACCTAATAACCATGAAGGATGGTCTATTGGCTAACGAAAGCCAGAATATTTCGTTTGTTCTAGCATTCGTTTCGTGTCCAGGGACGTATTTAGGCTGAAGATGATTTTTAAATACCATATCAGAAGGGGTAAGTTTGATGTCTAAATTCTATTTGTTCTAGCATTGTGCCCGCTATTGATCCTCATACACATATAGGATTACCTACTGGCTAACGTCAAGCAAAATTTTTCGTTTGTTCTATGAATATATTCGTATCCAGAATTTTTTTACTGTGAGAAACTATTTTCATAGAAAATTTCTATAAGGTGAGACTGAAGTTCACTTTTTGATTTGTTCTACTCTTGTGCCCGCATTTAAATATAATAAACGTGAAGTATGGTCTATTGGCTAACTTCAGGCGGAATATTTTGTTTGTTCTAGCATTCGTTTCGTGTCCAGGGACTTATATAGGCTGAAGATGATTTTTAAATATCATATCAGTAGGGGTAAGTTTGATGTCTAAATTCTATTTGTTCTAGCATTGTGCCCGCTATTGATCCTCATACACTTGGAGGACTACCTACTGGCTAACGTCAAGCAAAATTTTTCGTTTAATCTATGAATATATTCGTATCCAGAATTTTTTTACTGTGAGAAACTATATTCATAGAAAATTTCTTTAAGTTGAGACTGAAGTTCACTTTTTGATTTGTTCTAGCCTTGTGCCCGCATTTCAATCTAATAAACAGGAAGTATGGTCTATTGGCTAACTTCAGGCGGAATATTTCGTTTGTTCTAGCATTCGTTTCGTGTCCAGGGACGTATTTAGGCTGAAGATGATTTTCAAATACCATATCAGTAGGGATAAGTTTGATGTCTAAATTTTATTTGTTCTAGCATTGTGCCTGCTACTGATCCTAATACACATGTAGGACTACCTACTGGCTAACGTCAGGCAAACTTTTTCGTTTGTTCTATGAATATTTTCGTGTCCAGAATTTTTTTACTGTGACTAACTATTTTCATAGAAAATTTCTATAAGGTAGGACTGTAGTTCACTTTATCATTTGTTCTAGCCTAGTGCCCGCATTTGAACCTAATAACCATTAAGGATGGTCTATTGGCTAACGAAAGCCAGAATATTTCGTTTGTTCTAGCATTCGTTTCGTGTCCAGGGACGTATTTAGGCTGAAGATGATTTTTAAATACCATATCAGTAGGGGTAAGTTTGATGTCTAAATTCTATTTGTTCTAGCATTGTGCCCGCTATTGATCCTCATACACATGTAGGACTACCTACTGGCTAACGTCAGGCAAACTTTTTCGTTTGTTCTATGAATATTTCCGTGTCCAGAATTTACTGTGAGAAACTATTTTCATTGAAAATTTCTATAAGGTAGGACTGTAGTTCACTTTATCATTTGTTCTAGCCTTGTGCCCGCATTTCAACCGAATAACCATGAAGGATGGTCTATTGGCTAACGAAAGCCCGAATATTTCGTTTGTTCTAGCATTTGTTTCGTGTCCAGGGACGTATTTAGGCTGAAGATGATTTTCAAATACCATATCACTAGGGGTAAGTTTGATGTCTAAATTATATTTGTTCTATTACTGTGCCCGCTATTGATCCCTATACACGTGTAGAACTACCTCCTGGCTAACGTCAGGCAAAATTTTTCGTTTGTTCTATGAATATATTCGTGTCCAGATATTTTTTACTGTGAGAAACTATTTTCATAGAAAATTTCTTTAAGGTGAGACTGAAGTTCACTTTATGATTTGTTCTAGCCTTGTGCCCGCATTTCAATCTAATAAACATGAAGAAGGTTCTATTGCCTAACTTCAGGCAGAATATTTCGTTTGTTCTAGCATTCATTTCGTGTCCAGGGACGTACTTAGGCTGAAGATGATTTTCGAATACCATATCACTAGGGGTAAGTTTGATGTCTAAATTCTATTTGTTCTATTACTGTGCCCGCTATTGATCCCTATACACATGTAGAACTACCTACTGGCTAACTTTAGGCAAAATTTTTCGTTTGTTCTGTGAATACTTTGGTGTCCAGATTTTTTTCAACTGTGAGAAGCTATTTTCATAGAAAATTTCTTTAAGGTGAGACTGAAGTTCACTTTATGATTTGTTCTAGCCTTGTGCCCGCATTTCAATCTAATAAACATGAAGAAGGTTCTATTGCCTAACTTCAGGCAGAATATTTCGTTTGTTCCAGCATTCATTTCGTGTCCAGGGACGTATTTAGGCTGAAGATGATTTTCGAATACCATATCACTAGGGGTAAGTTTGATGTCTAAATTCTATTTGTTCTATTACTGTGCCCGCTATTGATCCCTATACACATGTAGAACTACCTACTGGCTAACTTTAGGCAAAATTTTTCGTTTGTTCTGTGAATACTTTGGTGTCCAGATTTTTTTCAACTGTGAGAAGCTATTTTCATAGAAAATTTCTTTAAGATAAGACTACAGTTAACTTTATAATTTGTTCTAGCCTTGTGCCCGCATTTGAATCTAATAGCCATGAAGAATGGTCTATTGGTTAACGAATGCTAGAATATATCGTTTGTTCTAGCATTCGTTTCGTGTCCAGGGACGTATTTAGGCTGAAGATGATTTTTAAATACCATATCAGAAGGGGTAAGTTTGATGTCTAAATTCTATTTGTTCTAGCATTTTGCCCGCTATTGATCCTCATACACATATAGGATTACCTACTGGCTAACGTCAAACAAAATTTTTCGTTTGTTCTATGAATATATTCGTATCCAGAATTTTTTTATCTTATATTAGTTTATCTCAGTAAATAAATACTGGCCATGGAAATATTCATAGAACAAACGAAATATTTCATGTGACGTTAGCCAATACGTAGTTCTAAATGCATACGAGGATCGATAGCGGGCACAATGCTAGAACAAATAGAATTCATACAGAAAACGTACCACTCATGGTGTGGTATTTGACAATAGCCTTCAACCTAAATACATCCCTGGACACGAAAATAATACTAGAACAAATGAAATATTCTGCCTAACATTAGTCAATAGACCGTACTCCATGGATATCACACTGACATGCGGGCTCATGGCTAGAACAAATCTTAAAGTGAACTTCAGTTACCTTATAGAAATTTTCTATGAAAATAGTCAGTCATAGTAAAAAAGTTCTGGCACGAAAATATTCATAGAACAAACGAAAACATTTTGCCTGACGTTAGCCAGTAGGTAGTTCTACATGTGTATGAGGATCAATAGCGGGCACAATGCTAGAACAAATAGAATTTAGACATCAAACTTACCCCTACTGATATGGTATTTGAAAATCATCTTCAGCCTAAATACGTCACTGGACACGAAACGAAATATTCTGGCTTTCGTTAGCCAATAGACATCCTTCATGGTTATTAGGTTCAAATGCGGGCACAGGGGTAGAACAAATGATAAAGTGAACTACAGTCCTACCTTATACAAATTTTCTATGAAAATAGTTAGTCAAAGTAAAAAAAATCTGGACACGAAAATATTCATAAAACAAACGAAAAATTTACCTGACGTTAGCCAGTAGGTAGTCCTACATGTGTATGAAGATCAATAGCGGGCACAATGCTAGAACAAAGAGAATTTAGACATCAAATTTTCCCCTACTGATATGGTGTTTGAAAATCATCTTCAGCCTAAATACGTCCCTGAACACGAAACGAACGCTAGAACAAACGAAATATTCTGCCTGAAGTAAGCCAATAGACCACACTTCATGTTTGTTAGATTTAAATGCGGGCACAAGGCTAGAACAAATCATAAAGTGAACTGCAGTCTTTTCTTAAAGAAATTTTCTATGAAAATAGTTAGTCACAGTTAAAAAATTCTGGACACGAAAATGTTCATAGAACAAACGAAAAATTTTGCCTGACGTTAGCCAGTAGGTAGTCCTACATGTGTATGAAGATCAATAGCGGGCACAATGCTAGAACAAATAGAATTTAGACATCAAACCTACCCCTACTGATATGGTATTTGAAAATCATCTTCAGCCTAAATACGTCCCTGGACACGAAACGAATGCTAGAACAAACGAAATATTCTGCCTGAAGTTAGAAAATAGACCATACTTCATGTTTGTTAGATTCAAATGCGGGCACAAGGCTAGAACAAATGATAAAGTGAACTACCTTATAGAAATTTTCTATGAAACCGTGTATCTCAGTTTAAAAAATTCTGGTCATAAAATTATTCATAGAACAAACAATATTCTGGCTCACGTTAGACAACAGACCATTCGTCATGGTTATTAGATTATTATTATTAGATTAGCACAAGGCAAGAACAAATGATAAAGTGAACTACAGTCCTACCTTGAAGAAATTTTCTATGAAAATAGTTTGTCACAGTAAAAAAATTCTGGACACGAAAAGATTCATAGAACAAACGAAAAATTTTGCCTAACGTACGCCAGTAGGTAGTCCTACATGTGTATGAGGATCAATAGCGGGCACAATGCTACAACAAATAGAATTTAGACATCAAACTTACCCCTACTGATATGGTATTTGAAAATCATCTTCAGTCTAAATACGTCCCTGGACACAAAACGAATGCTAGAACAAACGAAATATTCTGCCTGAAGTTAGCCAATATACCATACTTCATGTTTATTAGATTGAAATGCGGGCACAAGGCTAGAAGAAATCATAAAGTGAACTGCAGTCTTATCTTAAAGAAATTTTCTATGAAAATAGTTTCTCACAGTAAAAAAAATGTGGACACCAAAGTATTCACAGAACAAACGAAAAAATTTTGCCTGACGTTAGCCAGTAGGTAGTTCTACATGTGTATAGGGATCAATAGCGGGCACAGTAATAGAACAAATATAATTTAGACATCAAACTTACCCCTAGTGATATGGTATTCGAAAATCATCTTCAGCCTAAATACGTCCCTGGACACGAAATGAATGCTAGAACAAACGAAATATTCTGCCTGATGTTAGGCAATAGACCCTACTTCATGTTTATTAGATTGAAATGCGGGCACAAGGCTAGAACAAATCATAAAGTGAACTTCAGTCTCACCTTAAAGAAATTTTCTATGAAAATAGTTTCTCACAGTAAAAAATATATGGACACGAATATATTCACAGAACAAACGAAAAATTTTGCCTGACGTTAGCCAGTAGGTAGTCCTACATGTGTATGAGGATCAATAGCGGGCACTATGCTAGAACAAATAGAATCTAGACATCGAACTTACCCCTACTGATATGGTGTTTGAAAATCATCTTCAGCCTAAATACGTCCCTGGACACGAAACGAATGCTTGAACAAACGAAATATTCTGCCTGAAGTAAGCCAATAGACAATACTTCATGTTTATTAGATTGAAATGCGGGCACAAGGCTAGGACAAATCATAAAGTGAACTGCAGTCTTTTCTTAAAAAAAATTTCTATGAAAATAGTTAGTCACAGTTAAAAAATTCTGGACACGAAAATGTTCATAGAACAAACGAAAAATTTTGCCTGACGTTAGCCAGTAGGTAGTCCTACATGTGTATGAGGATCAATAGCGGGCACAATGCTAGAACAAATAGAATTTAGACATCAAACTTACCCCTACTGATATGGTATTTGAAAATCATCTTCAGCCTAAATACGTCCCTGGACACGAAACGAATGCTAGAACAAACGAAATATTCTGCCTGAAGTTAGCCAATAGACCATACTTCATGTTTATTAGATTCAAATGCGGGCACAAGGCTAGAACAAATGATAAAGTCAACTACCTTATAGAAATTTTCTATGAGACCGTGTATCTCAGTTTAAAAAATTCTGGTCATAAAATTATTCATAGAACAAACGAAATATTCTGGCTCACGTTAGCCAACAGACCATTCGTCATGGTAATTAGATTTAAATGTGGGCACAAGGCAAGAACAAATGATAAAGTCAACTACAGTCCTACCTTAAAGAAATTTTCTATGAAAATAGTTTGTCACAGTAAAAAAATTCTGGACACGAAAAGATTCATAGAACAAACGAAAAATTTTGCCTACCGTTAGCCAGTAGCTACATGTGTATGAGGACCAATAGCGGGCACAATGCTAGAACAAATAGAATTTAGACATCAAACTTACCCCTACTGATATGGTATTTGAAAATCATCTTCAGTCTAAATACGTCCCTGGACACAAAACGAATGCTAGAACAAACGAAATATTCTGCCTGAAGTTAGCCAATATACCATACTTTATGTTTATTAGATTGAAATGCGGGCACAAGGCTAGAACAAATCATAAGTTAACTGCAGTCTTATCTTAAATAAATTTTCTATGAAAATAGTTTCTCACAGTAAAAAAAATCTGGACACCAAAGTATTCACAGAACAAACGAAAAATTTTGCCTGAAGTTAGCCAGTAGGTAGTCCTACATGTGTATAGGGATCAATAGCGGGCACAGTAATAGAACAAATAGAATTTAGACATCAAACTTACCCCTAGTGATATTGTGTTTGAAAATCATCTTCAGCCTAAATACGTCCCTGGACACGAAATGAATGTTAGAACAAACGATATATTCTGGCATTCGTTAACCAATAGACCATTCTTCATGGTTATTAGATTCAAATGCGGGCACAAGGCTAGAACAAATCATAAAGTGAACTGCAGTCTTATCTTAAAGAAATTTTCTATGAAAATAGTTTCTCACAGTAAAAAAAATCTGGACACCAAAGTATTCACAGAACAAACGAAAAAGTTTGCCCGACGTTAGCCAGTAGGTAGTCCTACATGTGTATGAGGATCAATAGCGGGCACAATGCTAGAACAAATAGAATTTAGACATCAAACTTACCCCTACTGATATGGTATTTGAAAATCATCTTCAGCCTATATAAGTCCCTGGACACGAAACGAATGCTAGAACAAATAAAATATTCCGCCTGAAGTTAGCCAATAGACCATACTTCATGTTTATTAGATTAAAATGCGGGCACAAGGCTAGAACAAATCAAAAAATTGAACTTCAGTCTCACCTTATTATAGAAATTTTCTATGAAAATAGTTTCTCACAGTAAAAAAATTCTGGATACGAATATATTCATAGAACAAACGAAAAATTTTGCTTGACGTTAGCCAGTAGGTAATCCTATATGAGTATGAGGATCAATAGCGGGCACAATGCTAGAACAAATAGAATTTAGACATCAAACTTACCCCTTCTGATATGGTGTTTAAAAATCATCTTCAGCCTAAATACGTCCCTGGACACGAAATGAATGCTAGAACAAACGAAATATTCTGGCTTTCGTTAGCCAATAGACCATCCTTCATGGTTATTAGGTTCAAATGCGGCCACAAGGCTAGAACAAATCATAAAGTTAACTGCAGTCTTATCTTAAAGAAATTTTCTATGAAAATAGTTTCTCACAGTTAAAAAAAATGTGGACACCAAAGTATTCACAGAACAAACGAAAAATTTTGCCTGACGTTTGCCAGTAGGTAGTTCTACATGTGTATAGGGATCAATAGCGGGCACAGTAATAGAACAAATATAATTAAATTTACCCCTAGTGATATGGTATTCGAAAATCATCTTCAGCCTAAATACGTCCCTGGACACGAAATGAATGCTAGAACAAACGAAATATTCTGCCTGATGTTAGGCAATAGACCCTACTTCATGTTTATTAGATTGAAATGCGGGCACAAGGCTAGAATAAATCATAAAGTGAACTTCAGTCTCACCTTAAAGAAATTTTCTATGAAAATAGTTTCTCACAGTAAAAAATATCTGGACACGAATATATTCACAGAACAAACGAAAAATTTTGCCTGACGTTAGCCAGTAGGTAGTCCTACACGTGTATGAGGATCAATAGCGGGCACTATGCTAGAACAAATAGAATCTAGACATCGAACTTACCCCTACTGATATGGTATTTAAAAATCATCTTCAGCCTATATACGTTCCTGGACACGAAACGAATGCTAGAACAAACGATATATTCTGGCATTTGTTAACCAATAGACCATTCTTCATGGTTATTAGATTCAAATGCGGGCACAAGGCTAGAACAAATCATAAAGTGAACAACAGTCCTACCTTATAGAAATTTTCTATGAAAATAGTTTCTCTCAGTAAAAAAATTCTGGACGCGAATATATTCATAGAACAAACAAAAAAATTTCACTGACGTTAGCCAGTAGGTAGTCCTACATGTGTATGAGGATCAATAGCGGGCACAATGCTAGAACAAATAGAATTTAGACATCAAACTTACCCCTACTGATATGGTATTTGAAAATCATCTTCAGCCTAAATAAGTCCCTGGACACAAAACGAATGCTAGAACAAACAAAATATTCCTTCTGAAGTTAGCCAATAGACCATACTTCATGTTTATTAGATTGAAATGCGGGCACAAGGCTAGAACAAATCAAAAAGTGAACTTCAGTCTCACCTTAAAGAAATTTTCTATGAAAATAGTTTCTCACAGTAAAAAAATTCTTAATACGAATATATTCATAGAACAAACGAAAAATTTTGCTTGACCTTAGCCAGTAAGTAGTCCTACATGTGTATGAGGATTAATAGCGGGCACAATGCTAGAACAAATAGAATTTAGACATCAAACTTACCCCTACTGATATGGTATTTCAAAATCATCTTCAGCCTAAATACGTCCCTGGACACGAAACGAATGCTAGAACAAACGAAATATTCTGGCTTTCGTTAGCCAATAGACCATCCTTCATGGTTATTAGATTGAAATGCGGGCACAATCCTAGAACAAATGATAAAGTGAACTACAGTCCTACCTTATAGAAATTTTCAATAAAAATAGTTAGTCACAGTAAAAAAATTCTGGACACGAAAATATTCATAGAACAAACGAAAAAGTTTGCCTGACGTTAGCCAGTAGGTAGTCCTACATGTGTATGAGGTTCAATAGCGGGCACAATGCTGGAACAAATAAAAGTTAGACATCAAACTTACCCCTACTGATATGGTATTAGAAAATCATCTTCAGCCTAAATACGTCCCTGGACACAAAACGAATGCTAGAACAAACTAAATATTCTGCCTGAAGTTAGCCAATATACAATACTTCATGTTTATTAGATTGAAATGCGGGCACAAGGCTAGAAGAAATCATAAAGTGAACTACAGTCTTATCTTAAAGAAATCTATGAAAATAGTTTCTCACAGTAAAAAAAATCTGGACACCAAAGTATTCACAGAACAAACGAAAAATTTTGCCTGAAGTTAGCCAGTAGGTAGTCCTACATGTGTATGAGGATCAATAGCGGGCACAATGCTAGAACAAATAGAATTTAGACATCAAACTTATCCCTACTGATATGGTATTTGAAAATCATCTTCAGCCTATATAAGTCCCTGGACACGAAACGAATGCTAGAACAAAAAAAATGTTCCGCCTGAAGTTAGCCAATAGACCATATTTCATGTTTATTAGATTTAAATGCGGGCACAAGGCTAGAACAAATCAAAAAGTGAACTTCAGTCTCACCTTAAAGAAATTTTCTATGAAAATAGTTTCTCACAGTAAAAAAATTCTGGATACGAATATATTCATAGAACAAACGAAAAATTTTGCTTGACGTTAGCCAGTAGGTAGTCCTACATGTGTATGAGGATCGATAGCGGGCACAATGCTAGAACAAATAGAATTTAGACATCAAACTTACCCCTACTGATATGGTATTTAAAAATCATCTTCAGCCTAAATACGTCCCTGGACACGAAACGAATGCTAGAACAAACGAAATATTCTGGCTTTCGTTAGCCAATAGACCATCCTTCATGGATATTAGGTTCAAATGCGGGCACAAGGCTAGAACAAATGATAAAGTGAACTACAATCCTACCTTATAGAAATTTTCAATGAAAATAGTTTCTCACAGTAAAAAAATTCTGGACACGGAAATATTCATAGACTAAACGAAAAAGTTTGCCTGACGTTAGTTAGTAGGTAGTCCTACATGTGTATGAGGATCAATAGCGGGCACAATGCGAGAACAAATAAAATTTAGACATCAAACTTACCCCTACTGATATGGTATTTGAAAATCATCTTCAGCCTAAATACGTCCCTGGACACAAAACGAATGCTAGAACAAACGAAATATTCTGCCTGAAGTTAGCCAATATACCATACTTCATGTTTATTAGATTGAAATGCGGGCACAAGGCTAGAAGAAATCATAAAATGAACTGCAGTCTTATCTTAAAGAAATTTTCTGTGAAAATAGTTTCTCACAGTAAAAAAAATCTGGACACCAAAGTATTCACAGAACAAACGAAAAATTTTGCCTGAAGTTAGCCAGTAGGTAGTCCTACATGTGTATAGGGATCAATAGCGGGCACAGTAATAGAACAAATAGAATTTAGACATCAAACTTACCCCTAGTGATATGGTATTTGAAAATCATCTTCAGCCTAAATTCGTCCCTGGACACGAAACGAATGCTAGAACAAACGAAATATTCCGCCTGAAGTTAGCCAATAGACCATACTTCATGTTTATTAGATTGAAATGCGGGAACAAGGCTAGAACAAATCAAAAAGTGAACTTCAGTCTCACCTTAAAGAAATTTTCTATGAATATAGTTTCTCACAGTAAAAAAATTCTGGATACGAATATATTCATAGAACAAACGAAAAATTTTGCTTGACGTTAGCCAGTAGGTAGTCCTCTATGTGTATGAGGATCAATAGCGGGCACAATGCTAGAACAAATAGAATTTAGACATCAAACTTACCCCTACTGATATGATATTTAAAAATCATCTTCAGCCTAAATACGTCCCTGGACACGAAATGAATGCTAGAACAAACGAAATATTCTGGCCTTCGTTAGCCAATAGACCATCCTTCATGGTTATTAGGTTCAAATGCGGGCACAAGTCTAAAACAAATGATTAAGTGAACTACAGTCCTACCTTATAAAAATTTTCTATGAAAATAGTTAGTCACAGTAAAAGAAATCTGGACACGAAAATATTCATAGAACAAACGAAAAAGTTTGCCTGACGTTAGCCAGTAGGTAGTCCTACATGTGTATGAGGTTCAATAGCGGGCACAACGCTAGAACAAATAGAATTTAGACATCAAACTTACCCCTAGTGATATGGTATTTGAAAATCATCTTCAGCCTAAATACGTCCCTGGACACGAAATGAATGCTAGAACAAACGAAATATTCTGCTTGAAGTTAGGGAATAGACCCTACTTCATGTTTATTAGATTGAAATGCGGGCACAACGCTAGAACAAATCATAAAGTGAACTTCAGTCTCACCTTAAAGAAATTATCTATGAAAATAGTTTCTCACAGTAAAATATATCTGGACACGAATATATTCATAGAACAAACGAAAAATTTTGCCTGACGTTAGCCAGTAGGTATTCCTACATGTGTATGAGGATCAATAGCGGGCACTATGCTAGAACAAATAGAATCTAGACATCGAACTTACCTCTACTGATATGGTATTTAAAAATCATCTTCAGCCTATATAAGTCCTGGACACGAAAAGAATGCTAGAACAAACGAAATATTCCGCCAGAAGTTAGCCAACAGACCATACTTCATGTTTATTAGATTGAAATGCGGGCACAATGCTAGAACAAATCAAAAAGTGAACTGAAGTCTTATCTTAAAAAAAAATTCTATGAAAATAGTTTCTCAGAGTAAAAAATTTCTGGATACGAATATATTCATAGAACAAACGAAAAATTTTGCTTGACGTTAGCCAGTAGGTAGTCCTACATGTGTATGAGGATCAATAGCGGGCACAATGCTAGAACAAATAGAATTTAGACATCAAACTTACCCCTACTGATATGGTATTTAAAAATCATCTTCAGCCTAAATACGTCCCTGGACACGAAACGAATGCTAGAACAAACGAAATATTCTGGCTTTCGTTAGCCAATAGACCATCCTTCATGGATATTAGGTTCAAATGCGGGCACAAGGCTAGAACAAATGATAAAGTGAACTACAGTCCTACCTTATAGAAATTTTCAATGAAAATAGTTAGTCACAGTACAAAAATTCTGGACACGAAAATATTCATAGAACAAACGAAAAAGTTTGCCTGACGTTAGCGAGTAGGTAGTCCTACATGTGTATGAGGATCAATAGCGGGCACAATGCTAGAACAAATAGAATTTAGACATCAAACTTATCCCTACTGATATGGTATTTGAAAATCATCTTCAGCCTAAATAAGTCCCTGGACACGAAACTAATGCTAGAACAAACGAAATATTCCGCCAGAAGTTAGCCAATAGACCATGCTTCCTGTTTATTAGATTGAAATGCGGGCACAAGGCTTGAACAAATCAAAAAGTGAACTTCAGTCTCACCTTAAAGAAATTTTCTATGAATATATTTTCTCACAGTAAAAAAATTCTGGATACGAATATATTCATAGAACAAACGAAAAATTTTGCTTGACGTTAGCCAGTAGGTAGTCCTACATGTGTATGAGGATCAATAGCGGGCACAATGCTAGAACAAATAGAATTTAGACATCAAACTTACCCCTACTGATATGATATTTAAAAATCATCTTCAGCCTAAATACGTCCCTGGACACGAAATGAATGCTAGAACAAACGAAATATTCTGGCTTTCGTTAGCCAATAAACCATCCTTCATGGTTATTAGGTCCAAATGCGGGCACAAGGCTAAAACAAATGATAAAGTGAACTACAGTCCTACCTTAAAGAAATTTTCTATGAAAATAGTTAGTCACAGTAAAAAAATTCTGGACACGAAAATATTCATAGAACAATCGAAAAAGTTTGCCTGACGTTAGCCAGTAGGTAGTTCTTCATGTGTATGAGGTTCAATAGCGGGCACAAAGCTAGAACAAATAGAATTTAGACATCAAACTTACCCCTAGTGATATGGTATTTGAAAATCATCTTCAGCCTAAATACGTCCCTGGACACGAAATGAATGCTAGATTAAACGAAGTATTCTGCCTGAAGTTAGGCAATAGACCCTACTTCATGTTTATTAGATTGAAATGCGGGCACAAGGCTAGAACAAATCATAAAGTGAACTGCAGTCTCACCTTAAAGAATTTTTTTATGAAAATAGTTTCTCACAGTAAAAAATATCTGGACACGAATATATTCATGGAACAAACGAAAAATTTTGCCTGACGTTAGCCAGTAGGTAGTCCTATATGTGTATGAGGATCAATAGCGGGCACTACGCTAGAACAAATAGAATCTAGACATCGAACTTACCCTTACTGATATGGTATTTAAAAATCATCTTCAGCCTATATAAGTCCCTGGACACGAAACGAATGCTAGAAAAAACGAAATATTCCGCCAGAAGTTAGCCAATAGACCATACTTCATGTTTATTAGATTGAAATGCGGGCACAATGCTAGAACAAATCAAAAAGTGAACTTCAGTCTCACCTTAAAGAAATTTTCTATGAAAATAGTTTCTCACAGTAAAAAATTCTGGATACGAATATATTCATAGAACAAACGAAAAATTTTGCTTGACGTTAGCCAGTAGGTAGTCCTACATGTGTATGAGGATCAATAGCGGGCACAATGCTAGAACAAATAGAATTTAGACATCAAACTTACCCCTACTGATATGGTATTTAAAAATCATCTTCAGCCTAAATACGTCCCTGGACACGAAACGAATGCTAGAACAAATAAAATATTCCGCCTGAAGTTAGCCAATATACCATACTTCATGTTTATTAGATTGAAATGCGGGCACAAGGCTAGAAGAAATCATAAAATGAACTGCAGTCTTATCTTAAAGAAATTTTCTGTGAAAATAGTTTCTCACAGTAAAAAAAATCTGGACACCAAAGTATTCACAGAACAAACGAAAAATTTTGCCTGAAGTTAGCCAGTAGTTAGTCCTACATGTGTATAGGGATCAATAGCGGGCACAGTAATAGAACAAATAGAATTTAGACATCAAACTTACCCCTAGTGATATGGTATTTGAAAATCATCTTCAGCCTAAATACGGTCCTGGACACGAAACGAATGCTAGAACAAACGAAATATTCTGCCTGAAGTTAGCCAATATACCATACTTCATGTTTATTACATTGAAATGCGGGCACAAGGTTAGAACAAATCATAAAGTAAACTTCAGTCTTACCTTAAAGAAACTTTCTATGAAAATAGTTTGTCACGGTAAATAAATTCTGGACACGAAAATATTCATAGAACAAACGAAAAATTTTGCCTGACGTTAGCCAGTAGGTAGTCCTACATGTTTATGATGATTAATAGCGGACACAATACTAGAACAAATAGAATTTAGACATCAAACTTACCCCTCTTGCTGTGATATTTGAAAATCGCCATCAGCCTAAATACGTCTCTGGATACGATAAGAATAGTAGAACAAACGAAATATTCTGGTTAACGTGAGCCAATAGACCATCCTTCATGGTTATTAGGTTCAAATGCGGGCACAAGGCTAGAACAAATGATAAATTTAACTACAGTCCTACCTTATAGAAATTTTCTATGAAAACCGTGTATCTCGGTTTAAAAAATTCTGGTCATGAAATTATTCATAGAACAAACGAAATATTTTGCTTGATGTTAGCCAATAGGTATTTCTACATGTTTTTGAAGATAAATAGCGGGCACAATGCTAGAACAAATAGAATTTAGACGGCAAACGCACCCCTCTTGGTGTGGTATTTGAAAATCGTCTTCAGCCTAAATACGCCACTGGACTAGAATGGAATACCAGAACAAACGAAATGTTTTGCTAATTATTTAAATCGAGCGTGGGTACAAAGTTAGGGTATTGTCCTCAGCCTATATTATTTTTTTACAACTTCGTCCTATGCATTGTTAATCTGGTGAGGAATCAATATCCTTACTTAAGCAAAGTGACATAGTTATTTTTGACGTTATGTTCAGATCCATGAACTGTTACTACGATTGATTCGTTGCTATGACCAAAATCTTAGGAGTCGACACATATGATAAGTATTTTGAGCCATATCTCCAGTGTATAGAGTTTAATTTCAATTGGCAAATGAACTGAGGGTTTTTTGTTGTTTTCTCAGAAATGCTTATTAGAACAAACAAAATTTCTTCAGAACAAATCAGAACTAACGAATATCTATCGAATGGTATACTTTTTAAAAAAAAAATCCTTTGGGGCGGGCTATGTTCACGTGAAGATAGCCGCCCCACTTTGGTTTTTTTTTTCGCGGAAACTATTACTAGAACAAACGATTTTCCTTCTGAACAAATCAGAACTAACGAATGCCTATCGTTATAGCGAAAAAAAATAAAAAAAGCTGGAATGGGGCGGCTAGCGTGAACATAGCCGCCTCCATATTAATTTTAAAAAAATCGCTATTTCGCGTGACGGAACAAACGAAATTTGGCCTGAACAAATCGGAACTAACGAAGAACTAACGATTTAAGCTAAAAAACGCGGGTTTCAAGAAATGGGGCGGCTATGTTCACGGCGGTAAAAATGCGTTACTTAAATAATTTAGTTGTACCATTATTTATTTTCCACAACTATTTAAAATGGTATTAAAGTATCGATATTCGAATATCGATACAGGTCGCGTCAATCTTTAAGATCGCTGAAGGGTACTGACTGGGGGAAGTGTGCGTTCACTTGGAATCCTCATGCTCGAATTTTGTTGTTATTCTGATTATGCCAATATTTATTGTCTAATAATACCCAAAGGAAAAAAATATGCTATCGTAGTTTCAGAGAAAATCGAGTTTTTCACTGAGGCTGCTAGCGGAATGTTTCGCTGGCAGCCTCATCTCTGGAACCAAGGAACTACTTCGAAATTCGAGCATGAGGATTCTAAGATAACGCACACTTCCCCCACTCAGTACCCTTCAGCGATCTTAAAGATTGACGGGACCTGTACTTCTGGTTTGAAACATCTTTAATACAATTTTAAATAGGTAGTTGTGGAATATAAATAAAATAGTACATGTACTAAGTGTTTTATATGGAATTTGATCAGTATTTAAAAGTTGGTCATTTATAACCAGGCCTTGCCTATATCAAAATGGATGGACAGTAGACACTTTTAATTGCCTAAGGCAGAATTACCCAGTCCCCTCCCGCTTTAAAAGGTGTCATGTCAGCTGCTGCTGGCGTGTTGCGAAATTAAAACAACTGACATTATTTATCACGTGACGATCATTTCATGATCACAAATGGTTACAATAAATACATGATGTAGGTAACGATATCGCAGAGATTAGTCATTTTAGTGTCAGCTTGAAATATTAATAAATATTATAGTAATTAGTTCTAGAAAAAGCAATCACAATAATACCATGTATCTACCCATATAAATCTTTAGGTTTTGAGCTGTCTCCGTTGCCTAGCAACGCTCTGAAATTCTAGTTCATTCATTCATTTTAGTACATTAGTAATCAATCACTACTTTAAAGAGTCGAGAGTGACATACTTTAGAACTGTTTTTTCTAAATGTATGAAACGTCCGTAGTAGTGCAAGGTGCCCTTAAAACTTTGCTCACGTTCATACTCTGTCATATTCCGAGTTGCTTCTCCCCCCTAGCAATTAATTACTAGCAGCGCAGCGGCATCGGCACCCTCCGAAAAGTGAAGGGCGACCTTCAGAGGGCGATCGTGCATAGGATCACAGGTGAATAACAACGCAATATTAAGGGTTCATCCTATATACACATTAGAAAACTTGCAGGGTTCAAAATTAACAGTGATAGATAACGGAGAACACAAAAGGGTTCAAATGTAACACTAAAATATACCTTACATCAAAGCATAGACCACGTACGTTATATTAGTTTTATTATCTCAGCCATTTTTAAAGATAGAAAAAAAGTAAAAACACATTTGTTCTTGTAATTTTTAGTACCTAGTTTTTTTTGGCATTTGTAGAAAAAAACGTTTGTCTTCTTCATTATAATTTCAAACCCTGAAAGCTTTTACTGGAAAATAATCGCTACATTCTATCGTAGAAATGATGATAGTATATCATATCATATCATATCATATTTATTGGTATAAGTAAAAATACAAGTCAGTTTTGCTTAGAAACATTCTAAGATTAAATACAAAAAAATAATGTAACTTAATGATAAAGGATTACAATAATATGTTAACAACATGTTGTTATTTAATATAAATTATATTAAATGTTTAATGCCGTACTTGTACAAAATATTTTGCCGCAGGTAGGCATATGCATTGCTTACACTCATGCCAGGCCAGCAATAGAATAGACTGATTTTGAACAATGTCCATTGTCAATACATGATTCAATATTAACTTTGAGCTAAGTTTAACAAGAAACAAACCCAATCTCCAGGTCACTGAACTTTTTTTTTTATTTCACGGTTTTTCTTTTTAAAGAATGTTTTATGCATAGTGAAATTTCTTTAAAAAAAAACTTTATTTTGACGTTATCCCAGTAAGCCACATCATATCCCAAGCGTAGTATTACTTTTACAAAGAACAGGTAATTATTCAAAGCTGCTAAAAGTTCTTCAAGGTTCTAGGGTGGCACCCTACCACCCTACGCGAGGGGAAACCCTATTTGGCATGTCAGACCCCAGTAGGGTGAACTTGAGGACGCTATGAAATTATAGCTATGTGTGAACGTAGATAGATCGATGGATTGAAAAAAAGAAATAGCTTGATACATCGATAGTCGATATAGATTATCACTGAAATTTTTATTATGTGAAGTACCTTTTAAACAAAAAAAGAAGAATTTTCCAAATCGGTTCAGGCGTCTTCGAGTAATTGGTGAACATACATAAAAAAAAAAGATTCCGACGAATTGAGAACCTCCTCCTTTTTTTGAAGTCGGTTAAAAAAGGACGGGGTTTGAGCTTGGAAACGTAGCACAAACGGTTGAAACTGATTTAAGGGAAACTTTGCAAACACTAAGAATAAAATAATACCGTCTACAACCAAATTCATGGACTAACTATGGAATTTTTATTTCAAAAATCCAGTAATATAACTCAACCTTCTTATCTTACACCATTATTACAGCTACCTACTTCATACGATTATTTATTTAGTGCAATAAAGGCTAAAATAAAAAATGTTATTTTCACTAAAACCAAATGTTGCCCCTGACAGCTATTTCCCGCCAACAAAAACATTTACTTGCCCTTGCCACTACCTGCTCATGGTTAGCTGCCCATGATGGGCGTACTTTCGTCTTTAGTTTTCAGAAATAAAAATCTAAATACATATCTCCTGAGAATTTCAGTAAGACAAGTAGTTTGTATCTACAATAAAAAGAAAAACTTAATCTCTATGCTTATTATTTCATTTCAATACACAAAATTAACGCTCAAAATAACCAAAAAGGGCGTCACACATAGGGTTACCAGGTGTCCGGCTTTAGCCGGACATGTTTGGCTTTAGCAGGACATGTTCGGCTTTTTACAATCGTGTCCGGCCAAATATTAGCAAGTCCGGCCTGTCCGGCTTTTGTTAGGCTTTTCGTCAACACCCCGCCCCGCCAAAATGTGTCGAACGAAAGCGCGAGTGAGTCACGTGGACACGCATGACTCGCGATCTCTCGCAGGAGACCTACCTAAAATTTATTTACAAATGATAAGGTTGATTATTGATTGTTTAGTTACCTTTAGTGTTAAAAAGTTACGAATGAATAACAGTAATACACAAATAAAAGTATATATATTTTTTAAACCAGTGTGTCAGGCTTTCAGGGCAAAATGTCCGGCTAAATATGGATCTTTGTCCGGATTTTCTATTTTTGGGCCTGGCAACAGTCACACACGCACGGGCGCTATACTGTGCTATAAAATCCGCCACACTCATGGACGGATAGCGACCGTGAAGTTACAAGCCTCATGCTTGAATATCCATCCTGGAGTGTGGCGGATTTTATAGCACAGCATAGCGTCCGTGTGTGACGCCCTTGATCTCAGTGGAACCACAGGTGGAACTTTAAAAATAATGTCCACGTTTTGGTGGGACAAGGATTTGGTTCTTTCCATATCGACACACAGCTAAAGAAAACACAGAATTTTTATCAATTCATTCTTTAAAATTCCAAGAAGAGATACGCTGAGTCGCTGACGTGACACAATGTTATTTTTATATGGCTCTCCAAGTCTCCATTATGTTTATAATGTGTCATTTCACAAGAATTTAATCGAAATACCTACGGTAGGTACCTAAGTAATGTAGACAATCTTGAACAAATTTACATCTAGGTATTGTAGGGATTTATTTAATGCTTGACAGATACGCGTTACTACATAGCGTTACTATTACTACCTATAAAATTAATGTAAGTATGTAATTTACTTAAACAGGCAAGTTTGACTGACTCGGTGGCTAAGTGGTTAGCGATCCTGACCTCTTATCCGAGAGTCGTGGGTTCGATCCCCACACAGGGCAAACTTTTCTGTGATGAGCAGAATTGTTTGCTCTGAGTCTGGGTGTATTATATCTATATATGTATGTATTTAAAAGTATATGTGTATGTATATCAGTCTCTGGTTCCCAAGATACAGGGAATCCTAGTTTGGGGCCAGATGACCGTGTGTGATTTGTCCCAGATATTATTAGTACTTAGGTACTTCAAATGTACATGATTTTTATCCAAAATTGATTAAGCCTCTGATTGAAATTATACATCCATCCTGATTATGTCGAAGATACCTACAGAGTTCAGGAAAGAAATGAGACACTAGCTAGGTCTATCTATATCTATCTCCATAGTTCCATACCAGAACGCATCAAATACAGTATAAGTACAGTACATCAACCGAGTTCTACAAAAATAACCCAATCGGGAATCGAATTCGTAACCTCCTGATGAAAAGCGAATGGAACTAGGTATGTCGCGTAGGCAGTTTATAAATTTGTCATGGCATGGTCAGATCATAGAACTAATAATGCAAACGCACATACAGGGTGTTAAATAAAGTGCGTTTGAAATTTTAAGGGGTTACTCAGACTCAAGTATAGAACCCAGGAAAAATATTGAAAAAATCCGCTATCCAATTTTTTTTATATTCTCATACTAAATCTGAATAGTGAATCAAGAATTTGTATGAAAAACTGAAAAAAAATTTTAAGAGCGGAATTTTTCAATATTTTTCCTGGATTCTATACTTGATTCTGAGTAACCCCTTAAAATTTAAAACGCACTTTATTTAACAACCTGTATAAAGAAAATATCGCGGCCATTAAGTGCCTTGTCTTTATATTTACTTACATTAAATTCCCAACCGCTATCTCAATTGATACGAAAAGATAAAAGTAAAGTTTGTATTGTGTGCGAGATAAAATTACGCACAGCGACGTTGCCGTTCCGAACATTACTCTTCGCGACGTTGCCGCTCTTCACGCCCGCCATTTGCAATTCATATGAGAGGCAACCGCCAGTTGTTACGCCATCGCCACCAGCCGACCGCACTCTCAAAATAAAAACAATTGTTTTAGTTATGTATGTAGGTATATTTTTATAACTACAGACTTTAAAAAAATCACAGCGAACCTGCGCGATAGTGAAATAAGATTTGCGTCGATGCACACACATCAAATACCTATTGTGGACTTTGTAACACCCTAATTAAACTGAATTGCAACTTTTTAACAAACGGATGTCTTTTATGACTTTATGACATTTGCTGCTGGACCGGTCAATACGAGAATAGATATGCTTAGGTGTGTAGAAAATAGAAATACTTAGTAACACATGCATGCCTATATTTTAGTTATAGTGGAGGTACTCGTAATACTTGAATAAAGTACACAGATGATAGCTTCTAGGAAACCAGTGAATGGAAATGCTATTATGAAGTTTTCTCTAGTGGAATGTTAAGAATGTAATGTTTATAATTAACGGGCTATGTTGTATGTGATAACCACAATTTGACTGACTCGATGGCTTAATGTTAGCGCCTGAGTTCGATTTCCACCCGGAGCAAGCAGATTTGTTTTGTATTTGTCTGTATATGCAATATTTGTCTGTATATGCTGTATAGTAACTTAAAAATGTCTTTGTCGGAATGTGAAGTTAAGTATGAACTGGCCGAGAAACAAATTGAGCAGCATATTTTATCAGCTAATGAGTTAATAGATTTATGTCATTATAATTCTGAACGATTCGAGTCGTTGACAACTAAACATAGTTGTGAATGTGGCCGATTTGTTTCATCGGAATCTCAAACACCAAGGCCCAGCGGCGCGGTTGGCGCGGGTGGCGCGGGTGACGCGGCCGGCCGGGGTGACGTCGCCGGTGCCGAGTGCGCAGGCGGCTCGCCGGGGCCGGCCGCGTCGCTCCCCTCTGCACCTCTGCACCTCATAAAAATTATGAAATTAAAAAAAAGACTGTAATATTCTCTGATAGGTTTGGTAAAGGATTTGGCCCATTGTTTGCGAGTAGTTTGAAGGACTCGACGTCGGTAAATATGTGCTACCCTGACGCTTCATTAGAACAACTAGTAGGCAATATATGTAAAAGTTCTTCTGACCAATACTCCTCAGTTGTATTAATGCTAGGAAATAGTAAAAATACAAAGAAATCTCACATAAAACGAACTGTCGACCGGCTTGTTGACCTAAGCAAGGAGAAAAAATGTAAAATAACAGTTTGTGCGTTTCCCTACTGTGTAAATGAAACGCACGACTACAATCAAAATTTATACAATTTAAATTTATATTTATATAATCTGACATGTAGTCATAGTGACTGCGTATTATTTTTTGATACAAATAGCTTTGTAAATAAATTTAGATTGACTCAAGATACTATGTATCTGTCTTATATACAAAGAAAAAGACTAGCTAATGCGTTAGCTTACAGTATTATACATCGTACCGACTGTATTCAGTCGGTAATTACTTGTTTAACGACGGAGGAGCCCGCCGCTGGTGGCGGTACCGTAGATATGACGCAGCCGCCTATAAATGTACAAGATAGTACACCCTGCGGTGCCGTCACCTGCGATGTGACTCAAACTCCGGATTTAAACTAGATTCAAAGACAACTAGGAAGCCTAACACTTTAAAGTTAGTCCACCAAAATATACAAGGCTTCCTCGGCAAAGAATTTGAAATGGAACTATTTTTGGAAGATTACGGTATTGATATTTTCTGTATTACGGAACATTGGCTGAAGGATCATGAAATGCTTTTTAGTTTTCAAAATTATAGTATGGCCAGTACTTTTAATCGAAAGACTGCGCAACGTGGTGGTTCCATTATATTTTACAAAAATAATAGAAAGATTAAAGAACGAAAGGATGTTGTCAGTCTTTCGATTGAAAAAACTATCGAAATGTCCTGTGTGGAGTTGGAAACCCACATCATTATTTGCGTTTACAGACCCCCATATGATGACAACTTTGCTGGTTTCGAGTCGGCGATGGAGGATGCATTAGACTTAATAAGTAAAAGTAATAAATCGGTTGTAGTATGTGGTGATTTTAATGTTGATTTGCTTGAAAAGAAGTCTCTGACGACTAGAATAACTTGTCTATTCAAATCATTTGATTTAGATTTCATTTTTTTAGAACCAACGAGAAAAACGGAGACTTCTGCCACTTGTATAGATAATATATTTTGTAATTGTAATTTTGTAGAGAAAAAAGTAATTAATTGCTTGAAATCCGATCATAGTGGATTAATGGCTAGTTTTCCAACGAAATTAAATAAAGAGCAAATAATAGTTCAAACAAGACCTGTCACTGTCAACCGAATAGAACATTTTCAAAAGGTCTTAACTGAAAAGCTGCCCATACCAAATTTTGACAATCACGTTGAAGCTAATAGTTTTTACACAGATTTTTTTACAGTGCTGGACAGGGAATTTCAATCTATATTTAAAACTAAATCCATAGCAATAAACAACAAACTAAAATTTTGTGAATGGGCTACTGCAGGTATTCATAAAAGTCGAAAAACTTTATTTGACCTATACGACATGAAAACTTATATATTTGATGAGAATTTTAAAGAGTACGTGAAAAAATATTCAAAAATTTTCAAACAGGTATGCCGCGCAGCTAAATCTAATTATTTATCTAGTAAAATCAAATTATCCGATAATAAAATAAAAACTGTTTGGAATATAATTAACAAAGAAACTGGGAAGGTTAAGCCTCGCGATAAAGAATTTGTTTTGCAAACAGATCACGGTAAAATAAAAACAAATGTTGAAGTAGCCAAAGAATTCGAAACTTATTTTACAAATATCCCACTAAAGACTACTGAAGCCCTGAATTCATCACCTAGAAATGCCAAAATATTGCTAGAAGAAAATGTCAGTACTTGCGATCAAAAATTCTCTTTTAAAGAAATTGAACCAGATACTATTGTCAAAACCTTTAAATCTCTTAAAGTGAAAAAAACCGAGGACCTTTGGGGACTTTCAGTAAATTTAATCGGAAATGTTATTGGTACTTTAGCTCCACATTTAGCTTGTCTTTTTAATATTAGCATTGATAATGGCGTTTTTCCAGACCTCATGAAATTTAGTAAGGTCATACCCCTTTATAAGTCTGGCAACAAAACTGACCCGGGAAACTACAGACCAGTTTCTGTGTTACCCGTTCTTAGTAAAATTTTTGAAAAAGTAATGCTAAATCAATTGATACAACATTTTAACGATAATAACCTCCTGCATAACCAACAATTTGGTTTCACAAAAGGTCGGTGTCCAACTGATGCAGGAGTAGCACTTATTCGCAATATCTATGATGCTTTTGAGGATTCACAGAATGCAATAGGAGTATTTTGTGATTTATCTAAAGCATTTGATTGTGTTGAACATCAAACACTACTAATGAAATTAAGGCATTACGGTGTAGAAGACGGGGCTCTCAGTCTTCTAAACTCATACCTTAGCAACCGAACACAAAAAGTTCAAATAAATGGCATCAATTCTTCCGGCTCTAAAGTGATAATGGGGGTACCCCAGGGATCAATATTAGGTCCTTTCCTTTTTCTTGCGTATATTAATGATTTGCCGTTTATGGTTCAAAATTTCGCAAATATAGTGTTGTTCGCAGATGATACTTCTCTTATTTTTAAAGTTGATAGAAAATTAAACAAAACTGATGAAGTAAACAACACTCTTTCAAAGATACTCAACTGGTTCACTGTAAACAATCTACTTTTAAATGCTAAAAAAACCAAATGTATAAAATTCGCATTACCAAACGTTAGAAATATTGACGCTAGTGTAATCATAGATAGTAATGAATTGGAATTTGTCAATAGTACGGTTTTCCTCGGTATAACTTTAGATGCTACATTGCAATGGGGTCCACATATAGAAACTTTAGCGGGAAAGCTTAGTTCAGCTGCTTATGCCGTCAAAAAAATTAGGCAGTTAACAGATGTAGACACTGCACGGCTAGTATATTTTAGTTATTTCCACAGTATTATGTCTTACGGAATTTTACTTTGGGGACATGCAGCTGATATTGAAACTATTTTCGTTTTACAAAAAAGGGCAATCCGCGCAATCTATCAGATGCGATCCCGCGAGTCGTTGAGGGATAAGTTTAAGGAAATTAATATTTTAACGGTTGCTAGTCAATTCATATATGAGAGCATTATGTACGTCCGCAAGAATCTACATTTGTTTCGTAAAAACAGTGACAGGCATGATTTAAACTTAAGGAATATAAATAACATTGATATTGCCTATTCGAGACTGAGCAAAGTTAAAAAGTCGTTTGTGGGGCAATCTGTACGATTCTATAATAAAATACCAGAACATGTAACAAATCTGCCTGAAAACAAATTCAAAACGCATGTAAAAAAATGTCTGTGCTCAAAAGGTTATTATAAGATAATAGATTATGTGAATGACAAAGACATTTGGAAATGTATTGCTCTTCCTGATAACTGTATTATTGATAACAAACATTGTATTAGTAATTAAGTATTATTTTAAAAAATGTGTTGAAGCGAGTTTCTTTTGGGCTCGACGTTTCTTCTCGCTTCGGAAACACTTCCCGAAACGTTGAGTGTACAAGTTCCGCGTGGTAGGAACTTTGTACTAGGTAGAAAAAAAGACGATTTAAAAGTATGTGCAAAACATCTCAGGTCCCGTCAAACTTTAAGATCGCTGAAGGGTACTGAGTGGGGGAAGTGTGCGTTCACTTAGAATCCTCATGCTCGAATTTCGAAGTAGTTCCTTGGTTCCAAAGATGAGGCTGCCAGCGAAAGATTCCGCTAGCAGCCTCAGTGAAAAACTCGATTTTCTCTGTAACTACGATAGCACATTTTTTCCCTTGGGCACTATTAGACAATAAATATTGGCATAATCAGAATATCAAAATTCGAGCATGAGGATTCCAAGTGAACGCACACTTCCCCCAGTCAGTACCCTTCAGCGATCTTAAAGATTGGCGCGACTATATACAGGGAATCTTAGTTTGGGGCCAGATGACCACGTTAGATATGTCCCGGAGCCTGGATATTTATGTACGTATTTATAGTTAAGAACCACCAGGATTAAACTTGCTTTCAAGTAAAAAAAAAAAACAAGTTTAGTGCTGGTGAAATCTCAACCTTGCGGCTGCAATTTGCAACTAGATCTTACAACTAGAAACATCGGGACAGCGGAGCGGACGTACCGAATCAAGTTACGTAGCCATGCGAATATCAACCTTATGACCATGCGAATATCAACCTTAATGCGTCAGTGTTTGTTGTTCCACGAGGGTCTGCTTTCAAAACATGGTGCAATCGTATCGTTTTACATCAGTTTCTTCATAATTTGTTTACCTTTACCTGCTGCTCTCTCAACGACCTTACAGGTTATGTTACGATCACTGCGGTTATACACAAAATAACATACGTGACAGGTAAATATAAGGTGCTACTTTATTAGTGCCCGATATTTTAGTCAGTGCTTCTACTCCTGATTCTGATCAACTTTTCCCAAGAAACCTATAGTCAAATCGCAAAAAATTTTTTGGACTCTTCATACAAATTTGGCCGCTCGGCTGATCGATTTGTATGAAGAGTCCAAATTTTTTTTTGCGTATTGACTATAGGTTTCTTGGGGAAAGTTGATCAGAATCAGGAGTAGAAGCACTGACTAAAATATCGGGCACTAATAAAGTAGCACCTTAATCCAGAACACAGAGACGTCATGATCCAGAAATCCAGAACAAGGTATTCCGTTGAAGAACTAAAGTCACCGATATACATAGATAGCTCTTAGAAATAGCAATGGCCCACAGAACTGGAAACCGATGGGGAAGAAACTGGGGTAGTGGTTGCGGGCCGGAATGCGTCAGTCTGGCGGGCTCACATAGGTGGAAGATCTGATGAGGACCGCAGGAAGTAGTTGCATGGTTGCGTGCGACTTAGCACAACGCTAATTCAAAGTATTTTTAGGAAAACTGTATTTTACAGTAGACGCCTTCCGCTTGATGTTATGATAAAAGAACGTACAGGCACCGCTTACTAATCGTAATCATACATAACATAAGCCTTCCGCTTTCCATAGCTGGGTAAACTCCACAACCCAAATATACAGACGTATATATATTCGATGCAAGTCCAAAGGCAAGTGGTTCTGGCAGATAAAACTATACAAATAAAGCTGTAAAAAATAAATAAAATAAAAGCTATAATTTTTTTCCGTTGTTTATTGAGATAACCTGTTCAGCTTCAGTGACATAATATGTGGCAGCTACCATATGCGCCGTTTTTTATCGAAAAAACATCAATGTTTAGTTAAATAAAAGGACCCTACCTATACTCACTTACCTTACATGATACGAAAACAGAATAGGTACAAAGCATTTCTGAATGGGCACCGAAACTCGACGTAACAAAAAAAAATCGATAGTAAAACGGGTCTGGTATTGTGGATAGATGCCAGCGATTCGCGTAAACATCCTCGGTCTTGCCAGAAGAGCTTAGTAAACCAAAGACATTTATATTATCTATGGGCCAAGCTCAGCTTCTGAATATAAACGTTCGTCATACATTAGGAACGAAAGAAAGGGCAGACTATATAGCTATACTATGATGATCTGGGGATCGAGATTTTCACGACACCTTGCATTTCAAAATCCGTCAAACCGTTATTATACAGGGTGTAAGGGACAGGTTTCCGAAAACTTTAAGGGCTTGCTCAGTGGAAAGTTGTTCAGTTTCGTCTTAAAGTTTTTGGAAACCTGTCCCTTACACCCTGTATAATAACGTGCTATACTGCCCTCATAGGAAGAAGGCCGCAAAGTACCTATATAGAGTTTCCGTATACTTTGCGGCCTTATTTTTAATGATGGCAGTATAGGTAAAAGTGAAACGAACATCCATACACCGAAAACATGAGAGCCAGGGTACACACTCAGTCTGGCGTCAGTCTGGTCAGAATGATCGTGTAACCCAGTCTGCCGTCAGTTTAGATAAACCGTGGCCGTGTACCCTGAAAATCATCCATCATTCTGGCGTCAATCAAGACTAATGGACCAGACTGACGCCAGACTGAGCGTGTAACCTTGCTCTTACGCATATTTGTTAACAGTCGCCAACTACATAATACTTGTTTAATACACTGGTGGACTAAAAAATCGACTCAAGATTTGATGCTCGACTTTTGAAAAAATAACTCAGTCTAAAAAACTGGTAAACACTAAAAACAAAAAAGTAGAAAACCACCATACTAAGATCATACACACAGTTTTTGAATTTTTGATTTAGTATTTTTTTGCTAGATTGAGTTAATTTTCCAAAAGTCGTGCATCAAACCTTGAGTCGATTTTTTTGTCCATGAGTATAGTAAGAATCATTAAACCCTTCCTTTGACATTGTTGTGTTGGTGAGTAGTGATCCGCATCGGACCAAACAAGTAATATTGTAATCGACTGATGATGTGACGACATTACATGGACATTACTGACTTTGCCATTAAACGACAAGACAAATTGATGCCTCAAATACTTCCAAAAAACACGTTGCTACTTTTAACGTTCCAACAGCCTAGTCCACTATATAAGGTCTTTATGAAAAATATTATAAATGATAAATGAACGAACGTACAAAATTCAGATGCAGACTTTGATGAATCACAAAGACGAAAATATACTTATATTTATTTACGAAACGCCACACACTGGTAGCCCAAGATGCTGTTCGCCGGTTTTCAACTGACTAACCGACTGTCAAAAGCTAGAATTTCTCAGAAATATGTCGTGACGTCATAGTGTAACTATTTGAATGAAGCGAATATAAGTTATTCTTATACATATTTATGCTGGGCCGCGTTCGAGCTAGCACCAACAGCATCCTGAGCGTATTGTCTGACAGGTGGGATTCGCAAATGCTGAGTCGCTGGATCCAATTGCATGGAGCCAGCGCGCAAACTCTGTTTTAAAATTATTTGTATATTTTTGTGTTAATTACTAACATTACTTTTAAGATTATTGTTACTAACAAAGATATGGACTATTCTGTAATAATGTTTTTTGATTTGATTTGATTATAATATGAGGGCTAGGTGTTTATTGAATGAATTCTAATTGAGTTAAAAATACGCATTTAAAGGTGTCCTTGCAGTACACATAATAATACATAGTTTTATTACAATTATTGAAACCAGAATTAATCTTCGCGATGATTCTTTCTTAGCGATGTTTAATGAAATTTGGTTGTTTTTTTATTACTTGCTGAATTACTTTAAAAAATAAAACTGAAATCTGTTAACGGCAAGGCAAGTACGAAAATTTTTTCATTATTATATGCTAAAAAAACAAACAATCACGTTGACAGAGTTCGAAGATGAATAAAATTTAGTGTTTTTTTTTGTTTTTAATGTTTCAATTGTAATTTAATGTATACTTTCGCTTTTAAGCAAAATAGTTGAACCTATTTGCTTTTGTGGATTGTGGAGGCCCTTAAAAATCAAGACTGACATTGACTGACAGGTACTGGTATCAGCCATAATCACAGACATCCGAATTGTCAGGTTAATCGACTGCTCTTAAACCTTACCTTAAAAAAGTTATAGAATTAAAACCCTAGCGAGAAGGTTTGTTTGGACATAATAATTGATTCAAAGACCAAATTGGAGCAATTTATTTGAAAATTGTCCTCGTGGAGCCTCACCGACCAAGCACATATTGTAAGAACAGTGCTCCAAATTGTCTCCAAAATCCTGGGTCCATTTTCTAGACCAAACCTAGTCCGTAGTTATAGGTATTTGGTTTACAATAATTAGTTCCCTTCACTCATCCGACATGGGATGCGTAAATCCTTCCTTTTTTGAACGCTTGAGTGAGCTCGCCCTTCGCCAGGTCAACCTAGTGTCAGATTTTAAACTGGTTGTTGTAGTCTTTTTGAATAACAACATTATCATGTTCAATTTTGGAACGAACAGTTTTATTAAAAACTTTTTGGACTCGCCATAAAACGTTACCGTAAGAAACTGCTACTGGCCTTGTTGAATGTTGATGTGAGTAAGTACCTGAAAAAAATAAAAAAGCATTGTTACTTTTAGTTGTAAAAACTGGTTAAACAGCGCTAAACTATTTTTGGTGCATGAAAGGAGATGCTAATACAACAAAATTAAAAAGAAAAAATGGAACGTGTAGAATTTCTCTTCGTAAAGCCAACTGTGTGAGTCAGGGCGGGAAATATTAAAGATACATGGCGTATTTCACGCTATAATGCCATAAATCGCCTCGGGTAAGGGTATATTATGTAATTTATGTACGATCCCGCCTAGTTGTATCATGTATCAGTTGGATTTAATGAAATATGCATGCCGTTATACGGCTGCCATGTCGAAAAAAGGCTCAATCAGTAACCGAGATTTTCTCGAAAAAAAAAAGCCGTTTAGTTCTTCTCTTAATTTAAAAATTTAATCTAAGGACGCTGATTCCTTATTTTTGAATTTTACGCCTTTACAAGTCCGCTGTCCGTCCATCTGAGGTTGATGTATCGCTGTCAAAAAGTGACTATACGATTTTGCAAAAAAAGAAAAAAATATATGATTATTAGTGAAGCTATTGCTAAGTTTTATTTCATAAATGCCGTTTGCCGAAAGATGGAAACGGGCTTACCCAATATTCTCGAACGCAACAATGGGGAATTGGCTAACTTAATCTCCATACCACCAACCAAACCGAGTCCTACAAAGTTAGTCTCCGCCGGGAATCGAAAACCGCGACCTCCGATGGATGAAGCGAGTGCATTAGTACTACACCACAGTAGAGATGTAGTCCGTACTTAGTTCGTAATACATATACAGGGTGTTAAAAAAGTGCGTTTGAGATTTTAAGGGGTTACTCAGAATCAAGTATAGAATACAGGAGAAATATTGGAAAAATCCCATCTACAACTTTTTTTTTTCAGTTTTCTATACAAATTCTTGATTCACGAATTCAGATTTACTATATGGGAATCTGGACAAAAAATTGAAGAGCGAATTTTTTCAATATTTTCCTGTATACTTTGAGTAAGTAACCCCTAAAAACAAACGCACTTTTTTAACACCTGTATAAAGGTAATTTCCAACTTTTAAGTCTTCAGTACTTCAATCGGAGAGGTCATCTTAAACTGGTTTCGAAAGTCGTCCTGAGAGCCATTCGCTCTATCTGCTTTCAAGGACCACAAAACCTTAAAAGGGTTCAAGGAGGCAGATTGTGGTGTGGATGTGGGTGAGGGGACAAAAATGGGACGGCCAGCACTAAGAAACATTCCGCGCAATTAGAGCCCAATGTGTCCATACTAGTGATGCAACGAATAGTACTTTTACAAATACGTATACGAATATCAAACCTACTATTCGGCGAATACGAATACGAATATTTTGCCATGGTAATAAAAGACTAATTTATTTGATAAAGTTCTATTCATCTAATAATTAAAATTTACAATAGGCAAATTTTTATTTAAAAAACATAAAATTTGTAGATTCTCTACTACATGTTAGTTGAAAATTCGCACCTGTACTGTACCCCGTACCGAACTGCGCGGAAAACTCTAGATCTAAAAACTGAATAGTAAAAGTAAGTACACACACGCGTAGCTACGTAAAAATATACAAGGAACTAACAAGCTGGAACTTGGACATACAATAGAAGATCTAGGTATGGTATTTGCACAAAGGCCGCCTACTGATTAAAGATTCATTAAAAATTACATACTAACATGCCTACACCTCATATTATTTGAATGAATGGTATTTTATTTACGGTTTGGTTTGATACGGCGACGCACGGAGCGGCAACGCCGCGTGGCGCCCAGCCCGGCTACGGACGGACGACGGCCACAAACAAATACGTAGGTCCATTCCACTCAAACTGTACACTCACATGCACCATAATTCGTACATATGACAATACTGATGATCTGAATAATCAGAAAAGACCAACACGCATACGAGTGGATACCTACAAAGAAATAATTTGTTTTAGCGAACACGGTTTACGAAGACTCACTGAATAATCGGAAATATTATGCAAACCGTGTATTAGGCCGTCGGAATACGAATAAAAATAATGAAGATACGTTTTTCTTTGCCAGCTGACACAAGATAGGTATAAAGGGTTAGTATTTGTTTTGTAATGTTAAAGGTCTCGTAAGACAGCGGGCGTGGCGGGGCGTCGGCGTGGCGCTGGCGCGACGGCGACGTAGCGTGTATGTCAATGCGGGCGTGACATTCACGTCAGCTTCACGCCGGCCGACCCGCCGGACTCGGCGTGTTACTTACCACTTTCATTCAGTTCCCGTCCGATAGAATCCTAAATTGCAGACTTTAGACAAGCATTTTTGTATTGTGGATGACCCAAATCGTACAAAAAAATGCGACCTCGAACATCAACCTGTTCTGCAACCATTTTTGTAGAAAAACACAAGTCTTGCGTCGCGCTGGGCGTGACGTGCTCCCGTCGCGCCGTCTTTCTGACTATTACAACGGATACTCATAGAACTCATAGCCCGCTGTTTGACGAGACCTTTAAGGCTTTGCCACACCAAAAGCAGGTCAGTAGCAGCGCGGTTTAAATGCGGGCCCGCGCATGTTGTAATACAAGAAATTATATGAAGTACGTCACACCTAATTTGAACGCGGGCCCGCGCTCAAACTGCGCTGCGCCGCGCCGCTCTGCAACTGCCGGACGACAAACCGGGCAGCTCGAGCGCGGGTCAGAAGCAGCGCAGGCGCGGCGCGGCGCAGTTTGATCGCGGGCCCGCGCTGCTGTATAACTATGGCAACCATGTTAGCATGCCACACTGGGGGCGGGGCGGTCGCAGTGCAGCGCAGCGCGGCGACGCGGTTACACAACAGTTGTATTTTTTTACAACCGCTTGATGGATTTAAACGAAAAAAATATCGAATTAATGCGTGGGAACATAAATATATACGATTTTCGAGACAAATATTACAGAAATATTCAAGTAAAATTTTCTTTTTCGACCTAGAGTCAAAAGCAGCAAGAATTCGTTTGACATCTTGCAGCCAACTAACCTCCACCCGTCAACGTCACACTGAACGCGGTTTTAACGCGGGCCCGCGTTAAAACCGCGTTGGAACTGCCGTCTGCATTCAGTGTGCCGTCTCCTGCGCTGCTACTGACCTGCTCCGCGTCTGACCTGCTTTTGGTGTGGCGAAGCCTTTAGACCAAACTGAATCATGTCATGCATGACTCACTTTGCCAACAATGCCTTTGAAACCATCAAAATACATATGTAGTAAGGTTTTCTTCTCTATCACTGTCAGTAACAGTCAGTGGTCTAATAAAATGATAACAAGTTCATGACCAAAGAAATATATGTTCAGGTTATATACAGGGATATTTTTGTACCCCCCACCAAAACTTCAGTGACTTCTACTTACGAAACTGAGCAACTTTCCCCAAGTAACCAATGGTCAATTCGCAAAAAAAATTTGGACCATTCATACTAATTTAATCACGTGATCGGCCTATTTTGTATGGAGATGCTCAAAATTTTTTTGCGAATTGACCATTGGTTATTTGGGGAAAGTTGCTCAGTTTCATGAGTAGAAGCCACTGTGAAGTTTTTGTGGGGGGGTCCAAAAATAACCCTGTATCTGTGTCTGTAATCTGTTAATGTAAGTGATTGACGCGACCACGCAAGCCGCATTTAGCTATGACCGCTTCCTATAGCACCTTATTACACGCACTCAAACAATTATAGTAAAAATCTCTGCGTTGGGTACAGCTCTTACTGAAAATGAATTTAACAGTTGCGTCCACTTTGTACTTTCTGTTAACAAAATGAAATTTCTGCTAACCGTCTGTATGGTTACCAAAATTTGATTAAATGTGGCTCACTCAATGCAGCCAATAAAAGCCAATTAAATTTGGCTGTCCAAATTGGTTTTTCATATGACATTAACTGCTGATCGAATCTGAAATGTTTGCTGAACATAAGTTGTCGACGGACAGTATTTAGTCGCGCATCAGAAAAATACTAGTTGCACATCAAATTAATTAAATTGCAAATCTAACCTAACCTATAGATGGTGAAATAATTTTTTGCATTGCGATTCAGTATTTTTTGTTCTGATAGGCGATAAAAGCGCAACACACACAGAGGCGGCCGCGGAGCGGTGCGAAAACGTTCCGGGAGCGGTATTTTTTGTAATGTTCGGATTACTATGAAATCCTCCACACCAAAACAGGGCTTTCGAACGGCTTTCGGAACGCTACCGATCCGCGGCTGCCTCTGTGTGTTGCGCTTAAATAGGTATTTCCCGTTATTTTGGCTACCCGAATACCTACATTTTTCCGCTCACAAAAATACGAATATTTAAGGTATACAGTTTAAATGATATCCGATAAAAAAAGTTAACACCCATATGTCCGGATAAACATAGTATAAAAAAATATGATATTGTGAACTCAAATATTAAGGCTTAAGATTTTTTTCAAGGTTTCATTCAGTACATTTAGTCTACCTTTTCATCAATAAAATTAAGTATGTCACATAGTTATTGTATATTAAGATTAGTGAGTGATTAGATTACATATTTGGATTTTGGACCGATCCCCGATTTGACATACTGTATTTGCTCTATGCTACGTTACGGCCGCTGCTATGCACGGAGCGGCAACGTGGCGCCAACGGATCTGTGCGTCGAAGCAAAGCGGCAACGTCGCACACTGGGGACTCGTGCACGAAGTGGCAACTGCCACTCTGATTCAGCACTTCACTCGCATTGAAGATTTGAGATGAGTACGAGATGAGACGAGATTATATCGATGGCATAGAAGAAATAATCATAAGTGCAGATTTGTAATTTTTACAGCAGTTTGAAATAGTCAAATGATTGAAATTTTGGTATGAAAAAATAAATAGAAGAATAAATTCTGTAACTTACGTCATATGGTTTATACCATTTACTATTTAATTTTAAAAACCAACATTTTAAACATTAGACTTTTGCTCTGCTATAAAATTTACAAATCTGCACTTATAATTATGGTCTTCTATGCCATCGATATAGGATTATTATTATTTTTACTTCCCCGTGTTAGTTTATTTATCCTACGTTTAGCACTAAGTGTTTCACACAGAGGGACAGGAGGGCTTAATACATACAACCCACTCAAATCGTACGCATATGAACATACCTACATGCTTAAACACCTACACAATTGTTTTTATTTTGTATGTCTCTTACATTATTATGATTTTTTCCTCTTTATTTTTTTCCATTTTTTATTCTCTGCTACATATTTTTGTCATTCTCATTCATCACTGTTTTTGTTAAGAATACCACAAATAAAAAGGCTCTAAGTACCAAAACCAAAAAATGGAGGAATTTATGTTTCAAATAAACGAGAATCATGGCAGTTAGATCCTTTTTTTATTTCTAATAGGTATTCTAGTCTGCGGAAGAGATTAGGGAAATCCACACAGGAAAATCCTAGAGAACTACTTATTTTTAAGATTGCACTGTATTTTTTATATGAAATAAATAAGTTATTATTTTGGGATTCAAAAAGAAACATAAACATAATAAAACCCAACTACGAAAAGATAGGTCAAGTGAGACAAATCCAACTTGACAGAATATTAAATGACAGTGCGGATCGGGAGCTGGGTCGTTCCCTTCCCTCAGATATGGTTGAGGGGCGCGATGGCTGACTCTCGCGTTATACTCGTGATCGGGTGTTGTCCTGCTCTTGTCATTGGTTTTTGGAATTGTTAGTCATTAGCTACAAATATCTTTTATATCTTTTGAATCCTTTCTTTCTTTATTCTTATTTTTTTATATTTTATTTACAGACATGACATTGTATAATTCATTTATTGATCTAGCATTAAGATGTAATAGAATATACCTAAGACTTTTTTCAAACAATGTGTTGGAGGGAGTTTCTTTAGGGCCCGCCGTTTTTTCTCACTCCGCAAACACTTCCCGAAACGGTGGGTATACGAGTTCCGAGTAGTAGGAACCTCGTATTTGGTAGATAAAAGAATGACGTTCGAAAAGTGTACACTGCAACCTACTTCGAATAAAATATTTTCATTTTCATTCTGCCCTCATTAGAAGGAAGGCGGCAAAGTACACACGGTTTATTTTTGGACCCCCCACCAAAACTTCACAGTGGCTTCTACACATGAAACTGAGCAACTTTCCGCAAATAACCATTGGTCAATTCGCAAAAAAATTTTTGGACCTTTCATACTAATTTGATCACGTGATCGGCCTATTTTGTATGGAGAGGCCCAAAATGTTTTTGCAAATTGACCATTACGATAGTTATTTGCGGAAAGTTGGTCAGTTTCATGAGTAGATGCCACTGTGAAGTTTTGGTGGGGGGTCCAAAAATAACCCTGTATATGGAGTAAAATGGAGTTCCCGTATGCTTTGCGGCTTTCTTTCTTATGAGGGTTGTATTATCGATATTATGTATGTATGTAGTTATCGAATCTACTGTTACTGAGCTCTCTGATGCACAATATTATTTAATACATAAACTCATGTGCAATCGTTTAATTAGGTAGATTATTTTAAGTTCTGTTTGTTTTTAAATTGTTTTCTCCTTGTAACTTCCACGCTTGGCTAGACTAAACTTATACTTACTTTAAATAAATAAATAAAACATCTTACAACCCTTTATCATGCACGTATTTCAATTAAAATAAGAATCAAATACTAGGTAGGTACCTAATATTCAACATAAAAATATGTACAGCTGTCGGCCGGCCGGCCGGCCCGCGCATTATGCGAGCGCCGAGCCGCCGACTAAACTCTCCGTGGACTAGGAAATCTGACAACAACGCACAACCCAACAGTCGCGCGATCAAACTCTCCGTCTCAGTCTGACGCCGAAGTTTGTAGCACGCGGACCGTACGGCGACGCAACCAAACTGTCTCAACCAAACTGTCTTGTTGTATTCAAGAGTCCCAAAATGTCTGATGAAGAAGATATTCATGTTGATAAAATGATCGATAATCGTAAGCTCATAAAGGAAGTCAAGAAGCGACCTTGTATTTACGATAAAAACGTCAAGGAGTATACGAATACGGGAATCAAGCAGAAAAAATGGCGGGAGGTGACGGAGATTATTTTCGCTAAATACTGGAACAACTGGAGCAATCTCATGAAGGACAGGGCTGGTAAGTTAAGCGTCGTTTTATATTTATTACAGATTTTTCTATATTATAAGTTTATAAAATGCTCAATAAAATGTAGTGTTTTGGATGCCATAGCGACGAAGTTTCAAAATATAAACCACGCACCATAGTTTTTTTTTTGTTTTGAGTTCCTGCTTTTGCAAGGAAAAGGCAAAGGCTTCTCTGGCCATACAGCCTATTCTTACGTAGTTTGCTCTTCTCTAAATATTTTTCTATTTCATTTGAGTTCTCATTTATCAATTTCTGTCGTCTTTAACTTTTTCTCTATTCTTCAACAAAATGATAGCACTTTTGATGAAGATTTCATGGACTTCTTGAGAGCACTCGAAACACAGTCTACACACTTTTATTTCATTATCCTACATATTAGACACTTAAATGGCACTTTATTGAACAATACACTATCAATATTATGCATTAAAAACCACGATATCTATTTTTTCGGATAATAAAACAAAAATGGCAAACTCTTGCCGCGAGTTCCCGCCAAAAAGCGCACCATAGAGTACCTAGTAATAACTTATAAACTCTTCCACACGGACCCGAAATAACTTTTTGTTCTGTCTCAAAAATGAAAATTATATGACAATATTGGTTTCGACGACATGAAGGAAACTACCTACGCCATTAGTTTTAACACTTTCATTCAGAAAAAAATACAAAATAACCAAAAACGTAAATAATTCGCGTGGCGCGTGCGGGTGGGCTTGCGTTTAGTACTGCGCAAATGAATGCGCAGTAGCTGTGCTACCTCGCCTTAAGTTTAAATTCAAAGTTGAGGTCATTGTTTAATTTCGGTGATTTTCAATTATAATTATAGGTAACCATACTTTTACCTTAATTTTCACCTTAATTTTACTTTGCCTTTTTAAGACGAGTAGGTAGTTGTTTTTGGATGTAAAAATGTCCCAGATGGGTCGATATGATGACTCTCAGCGCATTTAAACTGTCCGTTTTAATGCGCTGAGTGTAATTCATATAAAATTTTAAGGATAGAGACTTTTTTTTTAATTGGTAATTTATTAGCCGACTGACCGAAAGGAGTGCACTATACCATAAGACTTTTGGGGAGGGAGGCGAAGAATTATATACGTGTGGCTAGGCTATCTACTGGGCCAAGAAACTATAAAACAAAACAAAAAAAAAATACCATCGACCCGAAAAGATGAATAAGACCCTATGTAGCCAAAAGGACAAAATAGAATTTGAAATGTGAAGGGTCGGATGCATTACAGACGGTTTTTTTTTGTTAAGGCGCGAAGTACACTCAATCTGAGCAGGTTGATGCATGAAAATATAATATCGACCGTAACGCCCTACTCATTTTAAGTTCAGATCAGTGTGGGTACCATCGCGGCCGAGTCAAGGCCGAACGCAAAATTCTCGAGATTTCGATGTTTTTATTACTTTTCTTGGCTTTCAAATAAGTTAAAAAAAATCCGTTCAAGATAAATTGAAGGTATTGAAATGGCCGATTTTTGTGAGTTGGTTTCAACATAAACAAATATTGTGTTTCCGAGAGAATTTGCAATTAATGCAAAATACAGGGTCTACAGGATATTTTTTTTCATCAAAGTTTTTGTGATTTTTATGATTCTGTTCAAGACAATTTGTTTTTCATTGTTTGAAGTATGTTATATATTTTTTCCATGGTGATAGCTTTAACCATTATTTCAAGAATTTGAATTGAATATTACGATTTGGCTATACTTAGCGCCTTAATTATCTTAGGTTATAGTACTTAGGAAGCGGTCGTGGCTCAGTGCGGCTTGCGTCGTCGCATCGATCACGCAGGTTAACTGACTACATGCACGGTCATAACCCCGATAGGTTTAACTGTCAGTGGCATTTATCTCGACCGTTTCCGTGTTTCGCAGGGCACGTTTTAAGCCGTTGGTGCCGGCTGCTATCGCTTGATGGCAGTCGCTGAGGCCTTAGGCGGATTGAAAACTTCTGACACTGGGGTTGGCCACTAACCCTAAAACCTCCACCAATCCGGACTTGGCCCCGTGTGTGGAGTATGGGCTAACCTTTCCGAGGTATGGGAAGAGACCCGTGCCCCTGCAGTAGGGACGATATGGGTTAAAAATAGTAGTTACAGTACCTACAATAGATTCAGTATAGCATATAATATTTAAAGCTTGCCACAATATGAATGTAAATTTTGTAAATTTATTTTAACATATGGATTCCTTTTTTCGCAGTCGAATTCACCATAAAACGTTGGAGCAATTTAAGGAATTGCTTCTTACGGGAAGTACGGAAAATTGTGACGCACAAGGGTTACAAGATGCGCCGACAATACATATATTTCAATGACTTGATATTCCTCAAGGACCACATAGAAAAGAGAGAACAGTACGAACTAGGCTTGAGAAAACTGGGCCTGGATGGGATTGGAGACATAAAAACGGAGGAGAATAGTGACCAGGAAGATGATGATGAACAGGCAGAGCCAGAGGAAGACGACGATGATTGCCAAGGTTACGATTACGAGTACTTAGATGAGGAGGAGGCACAAGAAGTACCAGTTGAAGAAATAATATCTGTAATAGAAACGCCACAAAGTTCACGGAAAAGGAACAAAGAGAGCTACGCCGATGATTCTGATCCGCTGTTTGGTAAACAAGCTAAGAATAGACGAAGTAAACTAAGTATTAGCAACGATAGGAACACCAATATTATGAATGGCATAGAAGTACCGTCTCCTTCCCAGCTTAACGTTGATCCAGATGTGAATTTCGCTTTGTCCTTAGTGCCAATGTTAAGGTCGATGTCGCAAAAAGAAAAAATTGACGCGCAAATTCAAATATTATCTGTTTTCAAAAATTACAACTGTATATCTACTGACTGATTCATTTAATTAATACATGCGGTTTCATAAATACCTAATAGGTAATAAAGAGTTGATTGGATCACCATGTAATGTTTTTTATTTATTTAATATTTTATTTATTTAATATGGTTAACATTGTTGTTTGTCAGCAAGATTTATATAGATAAGTTGGTCGTAGCTAAACCGGTGGGCTCTGAAAATGCCCTACATCTACCTGCTGGGAATCGAACCAGCAACGTCCTGGCCACTACGCCATGGATGCGTTTTTTTAACTTAATTATGACCATTAAGTATTAATATCACATATCTAAACCATGTTGACGTTCTTTTAGAAGATATGCGAGTCGATTTAATTAATGATTTATTAATTCGGTATTTGTTTTATATTTAGAAATTGGAAAGGCACCTTTCGTTACCTGAAAGTTTATGCAACTTTCTCATTTAATTCAAAATGTGGTAATGCTTCTAAAATGTTGAATTATTCCCCTCTGAAGCCACGAAATGTTGCGGTTAACGTTTTAAACCGGTCATTTGTCAGTCCCGCCATTCCGTCTGTCCGAGTTGGGTTGGACTCGTGGTGAGACAAAGGTTATGACTGTCCGCCATTATAATACTCGTAAAGCTTGGAAATAGCTAGGTACACCACAAAGCGGAATAAGAGAATTGTCAAGAATTACAATGCATTTTATTTTAAATCTGCGTTTGTGTGTGTGCGCTAATTGCGTAGAATTTGAAATCGCCCGCACTCTTACAATACCTATTACAGATACAGAAGTAGTATTACTACAAATCTAGTTTGTCTTAGCAAGATATACATATATGCATATGTTGAGGCCGGCAACCCTATAAATGCAGCTAGTGTCAAGATGCACTAGTCACCAACAAAGCCCATCCGGTACATACTTTGTTACGGACCCAACAAGATTGTGCTACAAAAACGCACTAGCTGCATTTTCTACCAAAGAGCTCTATTTCGTCATACATACCTACCTTTGTCAACACCACCAAAGAGGGTCTGAGCAAGGAATTCATATGTACTTAGTTAGATATACAAGTTATTTGGGTTTGAGCCACTAAATATTATAGTCCGTTTTAGGAACAGACTAAGGCTCCACGGCCATACCGCCTTGTTCTTTATCAAAGAAGTTCGTAGGTAAACCCATAAAATCAACGCAGCTGCTTGAAAACGGTGTGTGACGGATGAAATAAATACTTTTTATTTTAGTCTAAGCGGAGCAAGAAAGTTCTTAGTTCTAACACCTCCTTGGAGTATTTACGATTTTCCTCCAAGTACATCTGACTAGATTGTGCATAGGTCAGAGTGCGTTGTATAAAGAACTTTTATACTACTTTCAAGTTCATTTTAATTAACCAACTCGAAGTCACTTCAATAAATAACGTTTACTTACTTTTACATTTAAAAAAAAAACAACGCTTAAAAAAGTGGCATCCAAAAATAAACAACAAAAAAAATTTAGAAATTAAACGCAGATTTACATAGGTACCTAGTACCTACTTAAGTATGTATGTATATTATTTATATTTTATTATCTGCCAATCTTTTTGCATTCTTTCATAATATGTAGGTACATTTGTACTGAGTAATGTAGAAAGAAACTACCAGTTGTCATTGTCAATGGCACAACTGCCTGCCACTGCCACAGCTTGGCCACAGCAAACCAGAGATGGAGGAGTCAGCTCAGCGCACCGCCGCTTGTATGTATGCGCGCCAGCTGCAGGCACGCGCCGTGTGCACACACACTATGATAAATACCGAGGCGACCGAGGGGGCATACCGAGCGCGGGTGTCAGTCACTTGTGTTCTGCCCGTCGTGCTGCCGCGCCGTCTCTAGCGTGATTATTAGCATCGACACGACATTTACGCCCCGTCTCGTGTAATAAAAAAATGGCTAAATATAAAGGGGGGAAATATTGTTGTGTATATGGATGCTTCAACAACACTTATTCGAATGTAAATTTGTCAGTATTCAAGATACCTAAGGATTTCGAAAAGTAAGTATATGATATATTGATTGATATAGTCCATTTCAGGTAACTAATGAACAAACAATAACACAGAATACCCAATAGTTTAAGTACAGAAGGTTCACTGTACAACAACATTTAAATTATGTATACGTACCTATATTTTCCATCTCTTTCTACCGCGGTTAGGGTTGCCTCAATGTGAAAACTAATAAAGAATACCGTATCCATTACTGTTATTCTATTTTTATACCCACACCTGAACTTATGTTTTAACGAAATGACAAAGACAAATAACTTAACCTTAGAAGCCTCACTATAGAATTTCTGAATTCTGAAATCCCAATAAATCGTTTATAAATAGTTAAATATTTAAAATTCGACATTAAACATATAGCTTTTAGGTCACATTATGTCGTGTTTTAGGTCTCATTCTTTGATTTTTTATACATAGCCTTTTAATGATCCATGCACTTTTATTAAAACACTATCACACCTAAATATGATAAAAACCAATTTAAATTTCAATAATTGTAATCGTACTTGGCAGTTAATGTAATTGTTGACCCTTAAATGCACAGTGTAGGATAAATACTACATTTAGTTTGAATTCGTTTAATTCCATTTTTATTAAACTATTTGTATAATCGATTAATTATTAGTTGTAACCAAAAGAATATTTTATAGGCTGCACAAATACTGTGGAATTATGGTACAAATTCCACAAATACTAATTCCGAATTAGTAACTTAGCAACAATTTCTAAGTGTTTTGTCGTAATACTTATTTCGGCAAGACAGAAAAATCATGCATTTAAGGGTTAACTTGTAATTGTTTCATTTATTTTATGGACTTTATACATGTAGGGTGCATCATCCTTGATCACCTTCTTTATCCGCTGATATCAATGCCCTTGCAGATTGCAGAAGAACTTCTGGTCAGTGTGCTACTGGAACGGAACGGAACTGATGACTGTAAAATACTGTAAATACACTTATCAGACAAAAAGTATTATTACAAGTCTACTACCGACTTCCTCCTCTTCTATTTTTTACTCTGTCATTTGCGCGCGATCGATGAAATGGGGCGGTCCAAAACAGGTTATATGTTAAAAAAGTGCGTTTAAAATTTTAAGGGATTACTCAGAATCGAGTACAGAATATAGGAAAATAACAAAAAAAATGCGATCTACAACTTTTTCCGGTTTTCCATACAAATTCTTGATTCACTATTCAGAATAAACAAATATATTTGAAAAGCGGATTTTTTCAATATTTTTCCTGTATTTTATAATTGATTCTTAGTGACTTCTTAAAATTTCGAACGAACTTTTTTAACATCTGTATATTATGATGATAATGATAAAATTTCGTAATGGTTTTTGAATGTAGTGAACATGCGTTTGTCCACGAACTCCATAACATTCGTGGGTCTCAAACGTGGCATTAATAAAAAAGTTGGAAATCAGATAAATATATCTGAATAAATATGACTGACTCGGTGGCTAAGTGGTTAGCGATCCTGACCTCTGATCCGGAGAGTCGTGGGTTCGATCCCCACACAGGGCAAACTTTTCTGTGATGAGCAGAATTGTTTGCTCTGTGTCTGGGTGTATTATATGTATGTATTTAAATGTAGTCTCTATCGCATGTACAATGGGGAGTGCTCCGAGGAATTGTTCGGATTGATCCCTGCCGCCTCTTTTCGCCATCGTTCTAAGCGACAGTATATTCATCCCCATCACATAGATGGTTGGCAGTCCACAACTGCGTTTCACTAGAAACTTTCTGCATCGCACAACCAAACTGTGGAATGAATTGTCGCCTGCGGTATTTCCGGACCGATACGACATTCAAACCTTCCAGAAAAGAGCGTACTCCCATATCAAAGGCCGGCAACGGACTTGTGACTCCTCTGGTGTTGCGGGTGTCTATGGGCGGCGGTAATCGCTTACCATCAGGTCACAGACATGCATCCCGCTCCGGAGCGACTATATAAAACTTCTTTGCATCAGGTGATCCGTCTGCTCGTTTGCCACCTCTGCTCTGCCATAAAAAAATATATATGTGTATGTATATCAGCCTCTGGTACCGGACTTTTTGGCGGAACTCGCGGCAAGAGTTTGTCATTTTTGTTTTATTATCCGAAAAAATAGATATCGTGGTTTTTAATGCATAATATCGATAGCGTATTGTTCAATAAAGTGCCATTTAAGTGTCTAATATGTAGGATAATGAAATAAAAGTGTGTAGAATGTGTTTCGAGTGCTCTCAAGAAGTCCATGAAATCTTCATCAAAAGTGCTATCATTTTGCTGAAGAATAGAAAAAATACGAAAGAAATGGTTTTGGCCTTAATTCAATTTATCTATGAAGACGAAGAAATACAGAAGAAATGGCTTTTGGCCTTTAATACGATAGAAGATTTTCAACAGACTAGGGTGTATGGCTCTGATCCTTTGCCTTCCCCATCTCGGGGTAAAATAAAACAAAAAAAAGTCTCTGGTTCCCAAAATACAGGAAATCCTAGTTTGGGGCCAGATGACCGTGTGTGATTTGTTCCGGTTATTATTATTTATTATTATATTGAATGTTAAAATAGTTGCTTAAGGCGCTCTTGTACCAATACTACGTTTTTTTAATACTAATAACGTAAAACTATAGAAATTTCATGTTTGAAAAAACCTAAAACGTAAATAATTCGCGTGGTGGCGCATGCGGCTTGGACTTACTGCGACAATCTCGCTTTAAGACTTAACACTTATAATTACAGACGGCAGACATGGCTACGCTTGATAAACCGAGAAGACCTCACCAACGCTTCCCACTCGTCGTCATATGTGTGTGAACAACACTTCGACGTAAGAGACATAAATCCGCACGCACACTGCAAAGTACTGAAGAAAACCGCTATACCTATTCACAAGTTACCTATGAATGTGTAAGTAAACCGACCGATTTTTTAAATTAATCTTAATCTTTTAAATTAATATTAAATGAAAGTTTTCAATAGTACAATCATAGGTTACGGAATGTAATTTTTAGTAAACATTTTTACGCCATTTCACTATCTTGACGACCGACTTAGCAGAATAATTTTAGCTCATATTATTATAACACATCCATACTATAACTACAGTGAAAACAAATGCGCCTTTTGCGCTTTAAAAGGTTATCTTCATACAACGGATTTTAGTGTGCGCGGTAGCGGCCACGCACGTATACGATAATCCAGTGTGCTAAAAAAAGTGCGTTTGAGATTTTAAGGGGTTAGGTACTCAGAATCAAGTATAATAGAATACAAAAAATATTGAAAAAATCCGATTTACAACTTTTTATTTCGTGGGCTTTTTATACAAGTTCATGATTCCGATTTAGAACGGGAATAATAAATAAATACAATATTTGCAGAGCGGATTTTTTCAATATTTATACTTTTCGTAGTAATCCGAACATTACAAAAAATACCGCTCCCGGAACGCTTTCGCACCGCCATGCGGCCGCCTCTGTGTGTGTTGCGCTTTATTCTATACTTGATCAAACGCTCTTTTTTAACACCTGTATAAATCTGATGCCTCCGCCACACTCATGGACGGATGGCGAGTCGAATGGGGTGACCATGAAGTTAGAAGCCTAGTGCTAGAATTTAGATATTGTGATTATAAATACTGTAAAAATAAAAAATCGCTAGTTATTGAGTATGAAACCGACTACCGAACGTTTGATTTCTTTTACAGTTGCCCAAAAGAAGACGTCGCAACACAGACAGACAAAACCACAAAAGAAGAGGCCGCAACAGCGACAAACAAAACCGTTATCTATAAAGATAATTACTCTCAAACAATTAACTGGCGAGTAGTACAACACCAAGAAGTTCAAACAATAAAAATATATGAACCAACAAAATTAGTGAAGAACCGTGGTGTTCAAACATTAAAAAAATATGCAAAAGAGCCAAATGAACCAAATAAGAAGCGAAAACTAGAACCTCAGGCTGAAGCAGACCCTCTTTCTATAATAGATATAACAGAAGAACAAGATGAAGAATCAGAGGAAGCACAAAAGAAGATGTTTCACAAACTATGTGATAAGTTTCTATCAAAAAAAGTGGCGAAATTAGTGAAAGCGCAGACTGATTTTATGTAATCGTTTAATTTACCAATAAGTTTAAAACCAGCTGTACGATAAAATTGTTTCCTAATTGACATGTAGAAGTGTGTTGTAGAAACAGGCTAAAACCCGTCAAATACGACTTAACATTTTCTTAAATCACTGACTGCAACACAGTTCAACAAGAAGTATCGTAGTGAATTAGATAGATAAATTAATTAGAAATATCCGTTAAGACTTTGAAGTTGATTGTTTTGTTATAGATTTTATAGCATGTTTTCTTAATAATTACTTATTCATTAAAAATAGAAGAAAAATACTATTTTCTGGTAGTTGCTCAGGTCAGACAGGGAGACTACTTTTACCTCTTTACCCGACCAGAGCAAAGTCAAAAGGAACGGTTATGATTTTAACAGTCTTTTTATTTTATTACCGACCAGCGATTAAGTTCACCATTTCATAATGATTTCTTCCATTATCTTTGTAATGTCTTTCTTGCTTTGGAACTTTTAAAAACTCCTTTAAATAAACTTATTTGACAGGACTAAACTTAATTTAAGCGTCCTGTCCTTGTCTCTTCGATAACGAGAGAAAAAGCCAAAACACTTTAGTTCTGTCAAATAAGTTTAATCGTGAAAACCGAATCGACACCATTATTAATCTGTACTTATGTTCAAATGCGAAATGCCTACGTAAACACGATAAATAAATAAAAAACTATTTCAATTCATTGTCACAATTTTATCCAGTTTTATTTCTTTAAATTTTATTGCAGTCAAATCAAGTCTTTTAGTTCCACGCTTGGAATGGGATCCCGCGCATAATGTATGGGATGGGAGTCCTATAACTATCTGTCATTTTGCCACCTGTCTCGGTCTCGCTTCCGAGGACTTCATGTAGGCATAACGGCAAAATGGCAGAAATACTGCACATTCTGTAGACGGCGTAATGACTAAATACCTAATAAGATTGTCGTTGCGTATTCTTGAAGACAAATAAGTCTTGGAGTTTGCAGGTGAAAATAAAAGTGAAGACTGGTCGGTAGTTTAGCTTCCCTTCTTCATTGCAAGATCTCTCTATGCCGTGGAACTAGGGTCGACTGATTGTTACTATGTATTTTTCTAAAAGAAGAAACTGACTGATTGACTGATAGATCAACACACAGGTCTAGAAACATGAAAGCACAGTTTCATTATACTTAGATAGAAAATAAGTCAATAATTCAATATAATATCCTTGTAAATAATCAAAGATAATATCAGTAGACCGTAACAGCTACAATAACAATTTCATATTTTCCCATCTGACTTGTTTATCCACTAATTATTATAATTTGACCCAAAATTAGGAACTTTTTCTAATTCTGTGCCCAAAGAGGATTTAGGATTGAAATTACTAGGGTAAGGAACACGTGATCTTGTATCCACCAACCAAGCTTGCAGCAGACCTTACTTGCCCAGCCAAATTCAGCCAATTCAGCGAAGTGAAAAACGTTGCCTGTTGCCGTAAGTGGGTCGGTGCGGCAACGTCGCATAGCGGTATAGCGGCCTGGCAACGTCGTGTTACCACGTTGCCGCTTCGAGAACTACATCAATAACTTCGGGAAACCTGTTTTCGGAGGGTTTTTTTTGCTTTTTTTTATTTTAAATGCAATTTATCATTGCCACGTGACTGTAGCAAAGCAAAAATAAATTATGGAAAATTGATGACCATATAAAAATAAATCTATTTTATTCTAATAGCGAAAAAGCCTTGGATAGGTATAATACATGTATTTTTTTTTATTTATGACAATTTCGTAATTATAAATGAGTATAGAAACGACTTAAAGATTATGAACTCGTATCTCACTATTTCATTAATGTTTTCAACAAAAGTACTTACCTAATTTTTAACATTTGATAAAAAGTTACTCTGACAGATTGTCCAGTGTCCAGTCAATAAAGGAGTTATACGAGGTCCCTGCTCCTCACGCACTCTACAGGGTGTTAAAAAAGTTCGTTTGAAATTTTAAGGGGTTACTCAAAATCAAGTATAGATAGACTCCAGGAAAAATATTGAAAAAATCCGCTCTTTAAATATTTTTTTCAGATTCTCATACTAAATCTGAATAGTGAATTAATAATTTGTATGGAAAACTGAAAAAAAAATTGTTTGAAGAGCGGATTTTTTCAATATTTTTCCTGGATTCTATACTTGATTCTGAGAGACCCCTTAAAATTTCAAACGCGTTTTTTTTAACACCTTTTATAGTCTCTATACCCCTGGCCATTCTTTGACTGAACTAGGATGACTACTAGTCATGTCATTTACTCGTAGCTTATTGTTGGTTGTCGGTTATGTCGGTATTACTAATTAAATTAGGTACGTGTTTTTTTATAAATTCAAGGGCACTTGTCGGTTGATCTTATCATGCCAGGTTTGATTTCTTCAAGACTCCCGTTCTCCAAGACTAGTTGCGGTCTGCAACTTGCAGACCAGGTTTGTACTGTATTTATATCACTTCAAACCCTGTAAAAACGTCCCAAAACGGTGGGTTACGAGTTCCAAGGGGCAGGAATACGAACCTCATATTAAGAGCAACGCACACAGAGGCGGCCGCGGGGCGGCGCGAAAGCGTTCCGGGAGCGGTTTTTTTTGTAATGTTCGGATTACACGAAAACCGCACGGCGCGGCGCCCGCCCGGTTTGGTGTGAAGGGTTTCATACCTAGTAATCCGAAAACATTACACAAAATATCGCTCCCGGAACGCTTTTGCACCGCCCTGCGGCCGCCGCTGTGTGTGTTGCGCTTTAGGTAGACAAAGAATGACGTGTACAATGCAAATGCTACCTACTTCGAATAAAATATTTCCATTTAAATTAATTTCACTAACCTACCATCCTGTATTGTTTCTTCAATAAGACCTTCAAAATGTTCTGTAATGCGAAAAAACTCGAACTAAGCACGCCGCGCCGGGTGGCGCCGGTAAAGGGGGGGGAGGCGTTCGAATGTCGTGTCGCGTTTCGCAATCGCAAGTCGACCAATCATAAGCGCACGACTGGCGACTGGCTGCGTGCGCATAATAGACGCGCGATCAATGCGTCAGTCGCAAACCGCGCCCGTCTGTGCCGCGCGCTTATTTGTTCTAAATTCAAACGACCGACCGACCTCGTTTGTTTATTTCGCGTGCTCCAATGAGTTCGTAACATGCGTTCGTTACTCGATCTCGTTGTCACTCAGATTTTATGATCGGTTTGTTTTACACGTGAATTCCATTATCTTTTTAGTTTTACATAGAATCTCTTTTGTTTTGAAAAGAGAAACGTGATATAAGTTTTTAACTTTAAGAGCAGTCTATGAAAGTCTTTTTTTTAAATCTTGAGTCTATGCATGAACTTATAACTAATGGCGTCATTCCATCCGGTGAATCCCAGTAATGACTTATTTCATAAGGTGAAACTGATAGAGGAAGTGAAGAAAAGGCCCGGGTTGTATTTAACAGACAAACATGTGGATCGTGAGGAGAAACTGACTCTCTGGAAGGAGGTTGGCGCAGCTGTATACAAAGACTGGAATGAGTGCAACAAAGCTACTGTTTACGACAGAGGTAGATTACCTATATTTTTTTTTAAATTGTATGTATGACATAACTATTGTGAATAGTGGCATATTTAGCAAATCTCTGTATATTTATTTCGTTTTTTATAACTTGTTTTACACGTATACTCGTCGTAGACCTGTTTTGTTATTATTATTGACTACTGGAAGTGGAATCCTACATCCACATTTTCAACTTCCGGTGTTCTTTGCGCACTATTTGCGTCTTTCAGTCAGTCACTCGTCGCGAGTCTTACTTTGCCTTATTTTTTTTTTCAACTGACCGCGACTTCTGCTTTCTTTGGGGTCGGTGCTTATGTAAAAAGTACACCCGTAAAAACCTATTCTGATCAAGATTTAAAGCAAATCTTGCCCTGGTTTGGAGATCTATTCTGCCCTCGTAAGAAAAAAGGTCGCAATGTATACGGAACCTTAATTTTTGTTTTTTTATTTTTTATAATATACAATACATTTAAGCTTTATTTATAAAATGCCGCTAAACTCAGTTGTAGTCATATATTAGCATTTATGAAAGACTTGAATTTGCACCAACGCTGTTCCAGTTCTGCATTTGCAGCGCAAGTGGCGGTCATTGCGCGACGCGTACAACCGCGAGTTGCGCATGCGCCGCGCAGGAACGCGCATCAACAAACGCGTCTACATTTACTTCCATAAGATGAGCTTCCTCGGCGGGTTCGAGGGGCAGATTGAGGATGAGTGAGTTTTATGTCACATCTACATATCAATTCAATTTATTCACTTGTAATATGGTCACATTGATGATATCATGATATCTTCGATACTTATAAAACATCATCATCATCTTTGGCCTATTTTGTCTATGGCAGATTGGCAGTCAAGTCAGAGTACGAAATTCCACCCTGTATATTGTGTCACCATCTTGAGGAATACATATAAACACCGACTTGGATACCTAATTAAGTGAAATGTGTCGCCCCTCATTAAGATCATTAAGCAATGAGAAACGTAATGTTATTTAAATCACGCTGTCAATACAAAACAGTAACCGAACGGTGTACCGAAATGTTATTTCTATCATTTAATTAGTATTGGCTTTAACAAGATCATTATTTTTAGTTGCAAAAAACATTAGTATAATTACTTCACGTAATGCAGTTGGCGGGTATCGTAGCGAGCTGGCAACGGCGCGACGCGGAAAGGGGAGCGAGACGGACAGATATCGGTGTGGGTTGGCGGGGCGGTTCTCGGTTACCGCTATCTAATCTCGCACATTCACACTCATACTCACGCGGCAGGTAGACGTTTGTGGCAGTGATCATTTTTTTGTATACTGATCAAAATAATTAAATACTGAAGTGAGCAAGCTAAAAAAAAAGGAAAAATGGTCAACACCATATGCACAGTATACCAATGTAAAGAGGCGACTTATAAGTCTTCACATAAAGTGAAATTTCACAAATTTCCACTGAATCACAAAAGGTAAGCTTCAGATATGTAAGTAAATGTAAGAATTACAAGTAGAGTCTAAAGTTTATTAAGTTTCATTCAATACATAATTTCAATTTTATGGTTGTTTTTAAAGGTTCCTATCCTACTGCACGGGTACTTTAAATTTAATATTAAGTGTATTAATTCTATTTATTCATTTGCAGACGTCTCGAATGGCTCAAAGCGTGTAATAGGGCGGATTTGTACATGGCGTACAAAAAAAATCACAATATATTGGAACACAAATACGTCTGCAATTTACACTTCGAAAAGCATCAGATTATGAAGAGAAAACTAAAGAGCGACGCTATACCTACTCTCAACCTACCGAAATTTTCGGACAGCATCTTCGAAAATATCGGTCAATGTCCAAAAGTGGGAGAAACCGAGGATATCGGTACAGATACTGTTTCAAATCAAGAGGAAACAACAAATAAAGATTTTGATTTGGATTTAACTGATAGTGCTATAAAAATAGAAGTAGAGGACAAGGAAATTACTGCAGAAAGCAGTGAAGTAGATGATGATGAAACAGAATTGGAAGTGTTTTACAAGCAATGGAATAAAAATGAGAATGTTGAAAGAGCAGTTATGATAAGTCGTGGGGTACAAGTGAGTTTGGGTAAAGATAAAAGAGGAACGAATATCGCAGATCCTTTGGATTCTCAAGCGAATGGCAGTGATTCGGAAATGACTCTAGAGCAATTCAGAAAAGCTTGTGACAAATTCCTCAATCCGCATCTGAGTTATTACGTGAAGACGCAACTTGTAGAATAAGGGAATATTCTTGTTATGTTATGATGTATGCAAATAAACTTATGTACTTATCTTAATTGGCAGTTTTTTTATCCACAATGGGTTAGCCCTAAAAACTTTTCTTTGAATAAGACAGAAAATATTATTACTTGGTAGGAAAAAAAATACGTTAAATCAAATAATTTTTAGTACTTACTTAACATATTTATTTAGGTAAATTTTAGAACCATTAAAATTACCTACTATTGCTTCATTAAAATATTGGAAAGGCTAATAAAATACCTCAAAAAAATAACAGTGGCTTCACATGAAGCTTAACGTTCCCTAAAAAACCCATACTCAATTAGCAAAATTTTTTTGGACTTCCCATTCAAAATTGGTAGATCAGTTGTTCAATTAGTATGAGAAGTCCAAAAATTTTTTTGCGAATCGAGTGTAAATTCGTACGGGAAAGTTGTTCAGTTTTTTAGGTTTTTGAGAAGGGCCCATATATGACGTTTGTATTCTAAATAAATAAATGATGGTATCTAAAACTTGTTGCAGGAACGTGACACTGACAGAAGAAACGCCAGACCAAGACGATACCGAATATGAAGGATCCATCCAAGAAGAGCCCATTGATCCGTTATACAGCATCAGCCACGTTAAGACCGAGAAGAAATCCAAAAATAAGCGAAGATCTAACAAACTTAGCTGCCGAAGTTACAGCCCTGAGCAGGTTGAGATGGAATACGCTCCAGACGTGGGCGAAAGCGAGACAGATAGCGATAAACTGTTTCTAATGTCGTTTCTGCCAGAGATGAGGCAGTTGCCGGTGCACATCAAGATGTGGGCGCGGGCGCAAATTGCAAACACTATGCAAGAGGCTGTGGCCTCTCATTATAATAATACTACGCCCGGAGATAAGAGTGATAAGTGCTCTAGCAGTTATAAAAGGCAAAGGTGTGACAATTCTGAATTTATGAGTTAAAACGGTAGAGTACAAACACAGATTATATTTTTAGAAGAAACAGTACATTATCTTAAGAAGTTAGAAGTTATTTGTGTTTCTTTTTTTACCTCTAACCATGCGCATCAATATTAAGAATTATGATGTGTTGTAACGAATGTTTTGAGGATTTGAGAATTATTCGAAAACATTAATAGTTTAGTAATGTTATGATTAAAATAAAAATATTGACAACATTTAAATTTTCTTAGCCCTCCAAGAATATGAAATAATATGTACTACCTACTCACATTTTTATTATTTTTAACAGTTTAATATCTCGAGATACTTAGTTAACTTTTTCTTTGTTAGGTTGCATATGCCTTAACAGCTGGTCAAATAAAATAAAAAAACTGTTGTCGCCCAGTGTGCATAGGCACTATACATATGCATACAGCTTATAAAAATGTAACAAAGAAAAATAATACTATATTTCTCGGGAAATATGTAATTACAAAAAATAAATAAACATGTGGGTTTTAAATGTTTTCTTATCTCCGTAATTTAAAATGTTGTCAATTATGTTAATTGAGTAATTAGTAGGTAAGCAAAACAGTTGAAATATTGATCATTATTTTTTATTATTTACCTCTAAAACCCAAGAGTGAAGTCAATCGTTCTCTCTGTATACCTGGAACAATAAAATCATTGATTACTGTATTTTTGTTATACTTTATACCACAATGTTAAAATACAGTGCAGTCTTAAAAATAGTTCTCCAGGACCCCCACTAGGATTCCCTGTGTTGTCTCTTCCCCAGGCTATTTATCAAAGGGAATTGATTTTTACGACTGTTATTTAAATATTAGGGAAGTTATTATGATCAGTTGAAAAAATAAACGGGCAGTTATTAAATTTTTTGGCGGTTGCAAAATTAGTGTGACTGTAAAACGTGAACAGTAATAAAATCAAAATTAGTCGGTTATTTTATCCTACTATGGTCAGTTCAAAAAAGAATATAGTCAGTAAAATAATGAAATAAATAGTAAAATAATAAAATGAGCAAAAACAGGTGAGCGGTAAAATCCGAGCGCCGAAAAAAAACTGCTATTGAAGTGGGCAGGAAGGGGAATAAAATTATAAATAATACCACTGTACCTATACAAAAAAAAATGTCGGCGTTTTCTACTCCACGTTACCAGTTACTGAAATAATATACATGAAATTTTCAAAGAGTGAGTTGTACCTATGTTAATACTAAATAATTATAACTGCTATAATAACGAAAATAAAAAGTTTAAAATTAAAGTGGGCCCTAAACAATAAATTTTGTTCTTGATTGATTTCAATATTAAATAGTCTTGTATGATGGTACGGAGCCTTACAATTGCGATTCCGACTTGCATTTGGCAATTTTTTTTTACATGCGATACTGAAACATACAAGATATTTTTTTCCACTTAATTGTTTTAGAACTGCTTATAAAAAAAATTCTTACCGACCAATTCCATTTTGTTTACTGCCCACACGTATCCGCTCATTCAGTTATTTTACTGCTCAATTCAATAAGTTACCCATTCACATTTATGTTAGACTCGTTTTTAAATAGTTTACTGCTCAGTTTTTACTGCCGAACATGTTAAATAACATGCGTTTTGTAATTTTTAACTTACCAAAAGTACATTATATAACTGCCCCTTTAAATCAGTGCCTTTAACAAAAACATTGGCAATGTTGGCACCTCATTTCTAAAAGCAATAACATAATCAATATAGAAATTAAAATCCGACTGCATTCAATGTTTCCTACAAAGAAGTTTTATATCGTCGGGTGCATGTCTGTGGTTTCCTATGTCAGTCTGGGAATTATGAGGAAAGGCTACCAGTGATCTGTAAAACAGGCTACCACGCACAACTCGGACAAGGTCCATTAAGGCGGATAACACACTGCTCCGGAATCCGCTTCGGTGTGCGGTGCGGCGCGGCGCGGCGTTTTTTTTACTATGGAGATTTTGACGTTAAACCGCACATCGGAGCGGATTCCGGAGCGATGTGTTATCCGCGTAAATAAACAGTTTTCGCTACAGACAAAACAGTAACATGACATGCACACATGATAAACTAGAAAAACATAATCCTGCGCTTAGGCTATCGGGCAAGAATTAAACATATGTACATGCGTAATATATCTTTTTTTTTTTTTAAGTCGATGCTGTACACATTCTATTAAATTGTCATTTTTTAGTACAAAGTTCCTACCACTCGAAACTTGTATTCTCAACGGATTCTTGCACTGGCTGGACAAAGTAAAAACTCAGAATGAGGTGAAGGCAAATATACATATAAAAAATCTCTACTCGATAGCGACGGCAAAAAAAATTGCCACACGGTCATCGCTCGCCGACGCTGACCGGTGTCGTCGTCGTCACGTCGTCGGCTCGTCGGTCTTGTCGCGCGACGTTGCCATTCAGTGCGAGCCGCACGCTATACAGGGTGTATATGCATAACCAAGAAACCTTTAAGGAGGTGAAAGTATAAACGATTCTGGTAGCATTCCACCAAAAAAAAACATACCTTATTTTTTTACCAAAATATCCATTATTTTTCTAAGTTCTAGCCACGCATTCTTATCAGCTAGTTCATTCACCCCGTGCGCCCCCGGCTCGCGTAGGTCGCTGGATAGTACTTACGCAGGAATGGAAAAATTCAAGGCCAAAATTCAATCGCAAGGTCAAGGCCGTCATCGCGTGGTCGCGCCGTCGCACCGTCGCGCTATTGGTTCTTTAGCTGTGCCACGTCACTGCCGCGCATGCGCGCGTCTCCTACCCCACCCCCTCGCAAGCAGTCGACGTACACCCCCTCGCGCTCGAGTCGGTGCGCAGGTCGAAGACAGTTGCTAATTTGTTTATCGAGCGGATGTACGTCGCCGCGATCGATCGCTCGATTAGATACCTAAATCATGGCTGAAAATACGCCACAACGTCGACGTGGCTGTTTTTTTTGCAAATATCAAACACTTTGATATGGTATCATTTGTACTTAACAAGTAACCAAAATGTTTCACGGACGCGTACAACGTGGATGCTGGTGGATGAAATGATTTCCTGACTGAAACGTGTCAAGCAGTTATTTTTCTAACCCCGCAGTTTAAAACCCCTTTACATGCTCAAGGTCGGGGAGGCTGGAGCGCGTTAGCCGTTGTATTTGTGGAAGTTTGTGTACTCAATCCAAGAGGAAGTGTGAACTGTGTGCGAGTTAAAAATACTTAGTTATTAAAAGTGCTTTCCGCGAGTTAAAAACAAGAAGATTTGAATCCTGTCACGGCTTGGAGAAGTAGGTAGGTATGTCAGCGTGTCTTGTACCAAAACGGCGGCCACTTTGAACACTTCTTGTGTACCTACTACGATTACTTTGTAAAATCATTTTGTAATTTACAATAAGTGTAAATTTCGGATTTTTAAATACGCTAAAAATGCGTTTTCATTTCACGTAAACATCAGAGTAGCGAGCCGATCGCGCTGTTGCCTGTTTCGTGCCGCCCGCCGCTGCGCTGTTGCCAAACCTCTGCTCACTAGACTACATAAGTAGGTACTAACGCTATCAAAGTTCACTGACCAGTAAATTGTGTATGAGTTTTGTACGTTTAAGGAAAAGAAAATCGTGTGATTGTGTGTTACTGGTATCTTACAGATTTTTTTTATTATTGTAAAATATTTATACATCAGTTATGCAATCATACCCTTAAATGTTTCTCGCCTTTGCATATACACCCGGTATAGTACACCACTGCGGCAGCGGTCTCGCTCCGACCCCGCTGCGTCACTCCGCGCGAATCGGTGCCGCAACCCGCCCGTGTGTGCTGCTCGCAAAGAAACCGGTCTCTCGAACGTCAACAACTTTTTTTAAATCAACCATTGGCTGTCATTTTTGTGGTACAACGTTAGGATTTCTCGTGATTTTCTTTATTAGCACAATATTTATATGGCAAAATGACGTACACATTAGACGTCGAAATGTTTATTACTGAAGTGAAGAAATACCCAGAAATATGGGACATGAACCACAAGCACTACAAATTCATGAGGAAGAAGCAGGAGGCTTGGAAGGAGATAGCCAAAATATTCATATCTGACTTCGACGATATGTCTTATACCGAGAAACACGATATTTGTAAGTAAAATTCATTTATTTTTAAATTTTCTTTACCATCCTTCAATCTAGCTAGGTCTGTTCACGCGAGGGAAAGACTTGTAACCGTAAAGAACCAATCCATAGTGTCACTATTATTAATAGGTTATAATAAGTCTGGCTGGACTCTGGATTCATAGTGCTCGTTATATTTTATAATAATGCATCATTTTACAAATAAATACCTTTAAACCCAATAAGATGTATGTATTAGGTACTTTAATTATAATACAATGTATGTTCAACATATAAAAATGTATAAAAAGATCAAATATACAGAGAAACTGTTAGTATAAGTACCTAATCCTTTTTAAAACATACGTATTTCAAAAATAAAATTATAGCATAAAAGAAGCAATAACACAAAAAGTAATAAAAAGTAATAAATGACTACAAAAATAATTGGGAAATTAATTACACTGCAAAATCTCTATTATGAAAGAAAAGTCATCAGTTGTATTGTATGGATTTGAGAATTGAGTTTAGCCATTATTACAATATCATAGACTTGGATAAATATACCACTTGATACCACTATAAAAGACTCTAGAAGCCAATAGAAATAATACATTTGTCATATACATGTTTATTCTAACACAAGATTCAACTTGTTACAGACAAAAAACTGCAAAGTAAATGGCGCAACATACGGGACTCCTTCGTTCGAAGCTCGAAACGGAGTAACGGCAACAGTGGCTACATGTACGCCAAACATCTGTCATTTCTATGCAACTTGTACAATATTAGAACGCCAAACTCTGACAGCGAGGACGCCGACGAACAAAACTCCGGGAGCGAAGACAGCGCCACCAAAAAGACCCGATACAATAAGAGCAGCTTGGACCCGGCCGAAAACTTCGACGAAGAAACGTCATCGACCATAGAGAATTTAAGGAGAAAACGCGCGCTACACGATACCATAGAGTACGTAGAGACGCCTTTGCTGCCAGACGCAAGTCCGTGCAACGTAACTGAAGATGAAGACAAATCTTTCTTCGACTCTCTATTACCAGCAGTTAGGCATTTCAACATGGATCAGAAATTAGAGTTTCGCAGTGAAGTGATTTTATTAATTAAGAATATTAGAAACAGTTGTACAGAAAGAACGGTTAAAAAGGACATCGATTTTGATTTCACTAACACTCAACTGCACTAGGAACAGACTGTGTATAGCGTAGCCTTTTATCATTCCAATAAATTACTAATTTAAATGATTAAACTTTGATTCATTAATGAAAAACCCCACGAAATACAGATATTTCTGACATCAGTCAATAGTCGAGACTTCTCTTTGCAACCCAAAGACTATCATCTATTGAACAACCTTAAACATTCGAAAATCATTAGACTGCCTCTGGGGCAATCGGGTAAAAGTACATTGTCAGTCATAGGTACATAAAATCAAAGCACTACGGGTGGTACATACGAGATAACACAGCACACTAGCAGCAGAATATCACCAACATTTTAATTACTTAAATAAAACTTACCAAACAAAACGAGCAATTTTAATATTTTCTTTTAACTTAATACCGAAAATATTGCAAATAAAAATCAGTCTTAAAGTTTGAAAACCATACATAAGTGGACATAAATGTAACATATTTACATAGCTGTAACTAACAATATGGACCACTGAAGTATGATGACAAATAAATAAATTATTAACATTTGTTACAGAATAATTAGAAAAACGTGGAAAAATCTGGATGATTAGAAAATACCAGGGATAGCCCGAATTGTTCCCATGCCTCATAAATCCATTGTTCTCGAAAAGACTAAGTTTCATACACAAGTTCCCATCACCTCGTAAACCAAATTATTATTAATAACTTCACTTCCCATCAGCCTCAGAAAGCCATTAAGTACAATGAGTCACCAACAAAATGCATTTTTCTTAGGTTTGATGCAGAAACGCTTTGTTATTCCGCTAATTGTGATATTGTCGAATTTCGGCATCTTAATAAAACTTCGTTCAGCCGAAACTAAGCACAGTTGTTATTCTACTGTTTTTACAGATAAAATAGTACAATTTTGCGATAGTGTGTGACGCCCTTTATACTTATAGTGCGACATAAAGGGCGTCACACAGGGCGCTATACTGTGCTATTTCATCTTACGATATCTCCAGATAGCATAGCAGGTTATCCTATCACACACGGCGGCGATACGATAATATTTATTTACAATAGTATATATATACCCCTCGCGTCGTCGTGAACAAAAAGAAATCGCTCATAGCACAGTCATACGTACGCTATGATTCCCGTATCGCACGGTATCACGTGATATCTTAAGATAAAACAGTATCGTATAGCGCCTGTGCGATAGTCGATTGATTTGTATGGCGAGCGATATTTGATCATACGATAAAATTTACCACAGTATAGCGCCCGTGTGTGACACCCTTAAACATACATAATAACCGGCCAAAACAGAAACGCTTAAACAAGAAAAAACCAGGATCACTGGAAAAATCCAAGACAAAATAAAAACAAATGAATCATAAGGGCGAACTGCTAATGAACTTAGAAGTACGACTTCGACTATCGTCACAGTCACAGACTAGGTATTATGCACTAGGCCTGTTTTATATTATAAATTATAACAAACAAAATATTCTCATAACCTCTAATATTTAATTAAATCAATCCAAACTCTAGACAAAGGAAATTCCTGGAGAAATGTGGTGTTAGCTCATTCATTCATTACTATAGCGGCTTCCTCTTCCAGCTGATTGCGTGTTACGAACGAACCGAGTGACGCCGCGGCGCGCCAACACGATTTGTTTAAAATATTCTTTGATACTAAGAATCAATAATTGAAATGATATGGCAAAGTGAGCACGGAAAGGCATGTCTTACTTCAGAATTGGAATATTAAATTATTAACTGAGCAAACAGCTCATTTCCTATTTAATTAAATTATTCACCAGCTGCATCATTTTATCATCTGTAAGCGTATCTGCGGCTGGCAATGCGTAAGGAACTGTTTCTTTTAACTGACCCCATTTTCATTTTTGCTTCGACTGTACCTGAAGCGCTTCAGAACAGAAAGAGAATGCCCAATCGAGTGACAGTGAAATGACACGGAAGACGATGAGCCCCTTTTTAAATAATAATAAATATCTGGGACAATAATTATTATCTGGTTTGTCTTTTTAATTTGCTGTGGCATATGCTGCAAAATTGTCATCCAGCCAGGTAGGTTGAGGGGAGGGTAAATCCTTTTTTTGTTGGTGTACCATCCATACGACAGTCTAAATAATTTAAAATTGCACCACCACCAATCTTTTTTTTATTAATGTAATTTTATTTTGTGTGCAATAAAGAGTATTTATTTTATCTTATCCTAAAAGTAGATTTTTGTTTACCCTAGTTCTTCAAAACTTCTGAAGATAAGTTGCTCTTGTAACCGTGATGTGTATAGTTCATTCCAATAAAAAAAAAGCAAAAGGTAAACAAACTTACTATGGAAATGACACATGTCAATGTCAGATGCATACTATCTTTGTTTACCTTTTGCTTTTTTTGATTGGCATGAACCATAAATAATATGATGAGCAAGTATTTCGCTAGTCGTCCCTGCTTCCTTATTGGACCATAACAATCCACCTTCCTAATATAGTTTTGACCAGATTGCTCACGATTCCACAAAACTAATAAGCTAAGACGGGACTGACTCGGTGGCTCAGCGGTTAGTGCTCCTGGCTACTAATCCGATAGTCGTGGGTTCGATCCCCACCCAGGGCAAACATTTCTGTGATGAGCAAATTTGTTTGCTCTATGTCTAGGTGTATTATATCTATGTATTTAAACGTATATGTGTATGTACATATATCAGTCTCTGGTTCCCATAATACAGGAAATTCTATTATAGGTAGTGTATGATTTGTTCTGAATATTTATTTATTATAGGTCGCGCCAAACTTTAAGATCGCTGAAGGGTACTGAGTGGGGGAAGTGTGCGTTCACTTGGAATCCTCATGCTCGAATTTTGATATTCTGATTATGCCAATATTTATTGTCTAATAGTGCCCAAAGGAAAAAAATGTGCTATCGTAGTTTCAGAGAAAATCGAGTTTTTCACTGAGGCTGCTAGCGGAATTTTTCGCTGGCAGCCTCATCTCTGGAACCAAGGAACTACTTCGAAATTCGAGCATGAGGATTCTAAGTGAACGCACACTTCCCCCACTCAGTACCCTTCAGCGATCTTAAAGTTTGACGGGACCTGTATTTATGTATGTCTTATGTTTGGCTAGATCATGAAATCACGACATTTCCACATGTCGTCGAGAATCGTACAAAGCAGAGACAATAATTTAGTATACGGCAACGGCATGGACAAGGACTGTTTTGTCGTATTCGTATACTTCTAAACGAGACCTAATATTACACGAGTGAAGTTGTAAAATTTATAAGAAATAAAGATAAAAGGAATTGAAAAAAAAAAAAACAAAGAACAAACTTTAAGCAGCCAAGAAGTCATATAAAATTTGCATTTGGCAAAAGTTCTGGTATTAAATTAAAAAGTTTCCCCATTGCTCTCGGCGTTTTATGTCGCAGTATGGCAGGCATAGATCTTAAAGTTTCCGTAATGGATAATGGCGCCTAGGAATCCTAGGCTAGGTTCCAACCAGGGCGGTAGATTATTACATTTTATGTGGATAACTGAAATAAATGTTTCTGTTTATTTTATTCTGTAAAATAAATGTACACATAAAGCATGCTAGATACTCAAATAGTTAGGTCCTGAATACATTTAGTCTATTTCTTTATTTTAGTAATGTTCTAAAGTTGACGTAAAGGCTATAAGGCTTTCAAGAACTAGAGTAGAACTAGGTCTAGAAGAAGCACTTGCATCACTACATGTATCAGAGTGAGCATACTCAGGCAGTAAGGTAGGGGTCCGTTCCAGGAACGGTGTTGTTCAACAGAGATCTACCTTCGTCGTCGCCTTGGAGAAGTTGGAGAACATCATCATATAAATTGGTTTTTTGATTCTTTGTCGCTTTTGTATGTGGCGTTCGTTGTAGATCTCGTTCAAACCAATTTTCGGTGGAAGTTTGCATGGTAATGTACATCATATATTTTTTCTAGTTTTATCATTCTCTTATTTTAGAAGTTACGGGGGACGGGACACACATTTTACCACTTTGGAAGTGTCTCTCGCGCAAACTATTCGGTTTAGAAAAAAATGATATTAGAAACCTCAATATCATTTTTGAAGACCTATCCATAGATACCCCACACGTATAGGTTTGATGAAAAAAAAATTGAGTTTCAGTTCTAAGTATGGGGAACCCCAAAATTTATTGTTTTTTTTTTATATTTTTGTGTGAAAATCTTAATGCGGTTCACAGAATACATCTACTTACCAAGTTTCAACAGTATAGTTCTTATAGTTTCGGAAAAAAGTGGCTGTGACATACGGACGGACGGACAGACCGACAGACAGACATGACGAATAAATAAGGCTTCCGTTTTTTGCCATTTGGCTACGGAACCCTAATAAAAAATCTATACTCGATAGCAACGAAAAACTATATTGTAAGGCGGTCGCTCGCCCGCCGACCGTCGCGTCGCGTCGTCGCTGCGTCGCGCAAGAATGTCGCGCGACGTTGCCACTCCGTGGTTTCCGCACGCTAGTAGACCGCTGCGGTCTCGCTCCGGCCCTGCTGCGTCACTCCACGCGAATCGGTGCCGCATCGTGCCCGCGGTGTGTCGCTAGCGACGAAACCGCTCTCGCGACCGTTAATAATAAAAGAAAACATTTGCCCTTTTTTGTGCTATAAAAATAAGATTTTTCGTTTTTTTTAATGGCAAAATTATTTTTTTACGGCAAAATGACGTACACTTTGGACGTAGAAATGTTTATTAATGAAGTGAAGAAATACCCACTGATATGGGACATACACCACGCGGACCACAGATTCATGAGGAAGAAGCTAGAGGCCTGGGATGAGATAGCTAAAATATTCATATCTGACTTCGGCGACATGTCTAACACCGATAAACACGATGTTTGTAAGTAAAATTCTATAGTTTACACATTTATTTTAATTTTCATTGCTGTCGTTCAACCTAGCTAGGGTCTGTCCACACTACGGAAAGATTCATTAACAACCCCATAGCATAGCCATAGCAAACAACCCAAAACGTCACTATAACAAAAATTAATACCTAGATATGTCAAGATTATGCATATTCTTCTTGTTGTTTTATTCTCGGTACCTACCTATTTGAGGCAATGATAAACCGAAATAATACCTGTACCCAGGTGAAGCATATGATGATTATATAGATACTTTCATCTTATCATATTTTAATTAGATAGATAAATATGTATACGGCAGCTTTGTTAAGTGTACCCTTGTTTTTTACGTAAATAAGTATCTACTTTACAAAAAAAATGGGAAATTAACTACACTGCATAAGAGTCAACATTTGTATGGATTTAGCATTAGTATAGTATCAGAGACTCGAATTAGTATGGACCACTATTAAAGACTAGAAGAGAAATAATAGTTTACTATGTTTATTCTAACACGAGACTTGTTACAGACAAAAAACTGCACAATAAATGGCGCAACATACGGGACTCCTTCGTTCGAAGCTCGAAACGGAACAACGGCAACAGTGGCTACATGTACGCCAAACATCTGTCATTTCTATGCAACGTGTACAATATTAGACTGTCAAACTCTGACAGCGAGGACGTCGACGAACAAAACTCCTGGAGCGAAGACAGCGCCACCAAAAAGACCCGATACAATAAGAGCAGCTTGGACCCGGCCGAAAACTTTGACGAAGAAACGTTATCGACCATAGAGAATTTAAGGAGAAAACGCGCGCTACACGATACCATAGAGTACGTAGAGACGCCTTTGCTGCCAGACGCAAGTCCGTGCAACGTAACTGAAGATGAAGACAAATCTTTCTTCGACTCTCTATTACCAGCAGTTAGGCATTTCAACATGGATCAGAAATTAGAGTTTCGCAGTGAAGTGATTTTATTAATACAGAAAATTAGAAACAGTTGTGCACAAAGAACGGTTAAAAAGGACATCGATTTTGATTTCAGTGACACTTAACTGCACTAGGAACAGCCTGTGTAGACTAGCTTTTATCATTCCAATAAATCACTCAATTAAATGATTGAACTTTGATTCATTAATTAAAAAACCTCATGAAATACTTACAGATCTTTCTTAATCAGTAATCAGGACAACGGCCCTTTGCACGCCAAGGCTATATCTATTTAGCAACCTCAGACAAAGAATCGATTCCCAAATCTCTGTCTGGGGCACTTGGGTAAAAAGTTCATTGTCACTCAAAGGTACATACAATCAAAGCATACGGACCACAGGTGAAACAACCGCAACAAAGGAGTGACAAAATGTCACCATAAATGTCAGAGATTAATCGGAGATCCAGACATCAAAAGTTGAAAGTTCGCAGACCTGTGATACTATACGGAACATGAACACTATTACACTACGAGTACCCTTGTGGCTCCAAGACTCGTTCTAGGTTTTTTTATATTAGGTAGTATATCAGTGAAATTTCTCGGCCTTACAAAATACAGGTCGCGTCAATCTTTAAGATCGCTGAAGGCACGCTGAAGGGTACTGACTGGGGGAAGTGTGCGTTCACTTTGAATCCTCATGCTCGAATTTTGATATTCTGATTATGACAATATTTATTGTCTAATAGTGCCCAAAGGAAAAAAATGTGCTATCGTAGTTTCAGAGAAAATCGAGTTTTTCACTGAGGCTGCAAGCGGAATGTTTCGCTGGCAGCCTCATCTGTAGAACCAAGGAACTACTTCGAAATTCGAGCATGAGGATTCTAAGTGAACGCACACTTCCCCCACTTAGTACCCTTCAGCGATCTTAAAGTTTGACGGGACCTGTACTAGGTGTTAAAAAGTGCGCTTGATATTTTAAGGGTTTACTCAGAATCAAGTATAGAATAAGTACATGAAATATATACCGGGTGGGCCATAAAGTTTGGTGGATTCGAAAAATTCATTAAAAAAAAAGAAAAAATAGTACACAAACAAATTTTTATTTAAATAAAAGAAAACATTTGGGAAATTTACTTTTTAAAAATAACATCATTAAGATGTGCACCATCGCGCTGCAAACACTCCTCGAATCTAGACCTTAGATTGTTGAAAACTCTCTGGCACATTGCGCGTGGAATGGCGGCCATTTCTTCTTGAATGTTGGTTTTCAACTGAGCAATTGTGGTTGGTTTATTGCGGTAAACTTTACTCTTCATGTATCCCCACAGAAAAAAGTCTGGTGGAGTCAAATCTGGACTTCTAGGGGGCCACGCAATATCACCTCGTCGCGATATGAGTTTTCCTGCAAACATCTCGTTTACGACTGCTATTGATGCATCAGAGGTATGGCATGTCGCGCCATCTTGTTGAAACCATGTCGCACGATTGAAGGCTTCAAATTCTTGCAGTTGCGGAAAGAAAAAATCTCTTAACATGGCTGTGTATCGGTCAGAATTTACAGTAACAGATTGCCCTCGCTGATTCTCAAAGAAATAGGGGCCGATGATTCCGTGTGCTGAAATGGCCGCCCAAACGGTTACTTTCGGTGAATGCAGAGGCTTTTGATGTTTGGCACGTGGGTTTTCTGCAGCCCAGTAACGGCAATTTTGTTTATTCACGTGCCCATTCAAGTGGAAATGGGCTTCGTCGGAAAAAAGAATATTGTTCAAACTCCGAAAGCGCTCTAACATTGTTTCAACAAAAACTCGACGTAAGTTGAGGTCATTTGGCTTTAAATCCTGCACTAGCTGAATTTTGTACGGGTGGAATTTCAAATCTTTCGTTAAAATGCGCCGCATAGATGTTGTGGATACAGCAAGCTCAGATGACCGCTTGCGAGTTGATAGACTAGGATCACGTTGTACGGAGGTTCTGACTTCGTTAATTGTTTCTTCTGTTCTGGTTGACCTTGGGCGTCCCGCAGGTTTCATGTTAAGAGTTGAACCAGTAGCCTCAAATTTTCTGACCCAAGACCTAATTACACTTTCACTGGGACACTGATTTAGGTCGTGCAATCTGAACTCAGAACGAAATAAATGACGAACAACAGTACACGAATCGCCATTTTTGTAATAATTTTTTACGCAGTACGCACGCTGTGCACCCGTGAAGCGCTCCATGGCTACTAAATTTCCGAGAATCAAGCTACTCATCCCCACCTCCCGCTCCCCGCTATCTCATACCGTTTCGACGCAATGGAGTTTTTAAAATCGTATAACTTTCTGGCCCACCCGGTATATTGAAAAAATCCGATCTATACTAATAGGGTATTTTACTCTATATAACAAATATATAAAACTGATTATTTACTGTGGTATTTGTAATAAGTAATCTAATTAATATGATTTCTATATAATAAAATGAGAGAAACATTTTATTTTTGATTTACAAAAATCTAGTTTTTTAATCTGTTATTCAAATATCTGAAACGACAGTCGCCATGCTGGTTGTCATGTGACGTCACAATAGTGGTACACAATGACATTTTGTTCGCAATATGTGTCAAAATTTTAGTACAGAGCTGTTTTGTTTACTCTTGAAATGACGTCACGACCTAAAATCATGGCGGCTAGCGTTTTCGCGCGCTAATTGGGAATGGTAATTTAAAATGTATTTTTAGTTTACTTATAGGTTTCAAACAAATTTTAAAAATATATTTTTGTCTTTTTCCCACCTAATGATCAATTTGAGATACTTTTCACAAAATGGTGAAAAACCCTATTCTTGATTCACTATTCAGATTTATAACGAGCAATTTTATTAAAAATTATGGTATATTTTCGAATCAAAATTCAATCCATCTAGGTCGGTTTGTCGGAATTACATACCTACGTTAAGTAGAATATTAAAAATAATGAGAAAAACACGTGTCATTGCAAAAATCAAGATGACTGGTATATAAATAATAGGGATGGCCGTAGTTACAAATTCGACATTGTCGGATTTCTATAGCTAAATCGAACTTCTATCAGTCGAAATTCGATACAATTAACGTTTTCCTCACCAGTATTATACCTAGATTTTCATTAGTTCTCATTATTTTTATAGATGAAGTTTTCTAATTATACTGCGACATAAATATAGATAATAAACACATAAAACAGGTCACTGGAAATAACCAAGAAAATACAAAACAAATGAATCATTAGGACGAACTACTAATGGATTTCAGTACTTCTACTATCGTGCATTGGCCCTGCTTATACCTATTATGAGTAGTATTAGTGAGTATGTAGTAAAAAAAACCGGCCAAGTGCGAGTCAGACTCGCGCACCGAGGGTTCCGTATGAATTCATAATCACACAGGTCTTGAACCTTATATCAAATTCTCAGGCCTGCAATCCCTTGAAGCTGTGAAAAAATCCTATGCCAACGCATTCAAGAGATACGGCCGTTTATGCCACATATTTGGACACTCGCGTGGGAATCAAAACCTATAGGGTACTTCCCGTTGTCCTAGAATCATAAAATTCAGCAAAGAGCAATGCTTATAGTTCAAGTAAAGGAAAAAGTCCGAAAACCATGCCATTTTTTATTTAGGTACTTACATCACAAAAAAAAGAAAAATGACTAAACTGAAAAATATAGTAACATCTTACTTCTGTTATGGAGCTCGTTGGAAGATGATATAATTTATGATATTAGTACTTAGTAACATTTTATATTGAAGTTAATTTTAATTTCTAGTGAGGATAGATTGGCTAAACACGGCACGAGGAACCAAAATAAGGGAAAGCGACATGTCAAGAAATGAGCGGGGGCGGAAAAATACATTTATCAAATACCTATACATAGATACATAGTATAGACGGCTGAGACCGCGACATAAATATCATATCGAGGGTTCACGGGCGACTTGTATTAAGCGACATTTTTAGAAATGTTCAGGAGACTGATTTAAAAAAATATTTCTTAGAAAAATAATCTTTAAAACTTAACTTCTTAGTATTATATAGATTCTCGATATTCTTAATATTTTAAATATTATTCAGAAGTTATTTTTTGTGAGGTATTTTGTAAGAAATAAATTTTTAAAGTAAAGGTTACCTGTGTTTCCAAAAATGTCGCTTAATACAAGTCGCCCGTGAACCCTCGATATCGATACTTCTGGGCTCAAAGGGCGTATAAGCTAAATAGAACTTATGTAGGCATATACGTATACGCCCTTTGAGCCCAGAAGTATCGATATGTAAGAATTAGAATTAGTAAAAGAAATGACTTGCTCGATCCATAGGCATTTTCAGTACTAGCCAGAGGAGTCAGTAGCAGGCAGCGCAAGTCGCTCCTTCAAATACCTCTTCAATTGAATTCCATTACATTCCAACTCAAACACTCCCATACACTGTAGTGCAGGAAGGAAATACTCTTGTACTTATTACAAACTCTAGAATCCAGAATAACTACAAGATTGCTATTTTTAATGTGCTAAACTTAAACAAACAAGCATTGGCTCACTTGTTCTTACAAAGTACTAAATTGTACACGCGCTTGGCTATCAGAACGTTTGTAATGTCATAATCTGACCCTGATAAAATTATATTACTTTATATTTACATACCTACCTACTTCATATTCACAGCTAGCTATTATAGTTATATTTATGACGTCCGAAGGGTCAAGCCATGCCATACGACCGACCGAGCAAGATCGACTCGACACAACACCCGCTAGCCGCCACGCTGCCGACCGACCGCTCTGCTCGCTCGCTATCGATCGCGCGACGTTGCCACCTTGCTACTTTCCCCAAGCGTTGCCAACTCGCCTCTTTATTTAGACGTTCCGGAGTGCAGTGTATTTATTGCGACTTGTTTGCACCTCTATCATTCGTCAGTTACGTGTAGGTTGCATCTTTGTGCGTTAGTCGGGTTGTTTTAGAAATGAAACTTTTTAATGCAACTAGGTTTCTGGTTCAAGAGCCCAGTGTTTGGACACGGTCGAGATGTTTCTTAGAATTTACGTTAGTTTGATAGGATGAATTGTTCTATAACAGTACGACGAAGACGTCCGTCCATATTTTATCTATCTAAGTACCTAAAAATCCTAAAATAATACTTTCTTTTAGATTGCTTGAATATGTGCAACTAAAGCGGCATTGATCTCGAACCTCCTGGTTCTAGAGAGGTATTGGCCACCCCAGAAACCTTGCTGAACTACAGTTTTCGGCTTTTCTTACAAATCGATTTACCTGTATGTATATTTCTATGAAAGTCGAAGTTGTAATACAAAACTTGTCGAGTTTCCTAAGGAGTAGACTATCGTTAAAGGCTAGCCACTATTTGCAAAAAAAAACATTCTCCTATATGTATAATGTAAATTTACTATAGAAAATCCCCTGTACCTATATGTAGTATAGAAAATTATACCACGCCTTGTAAGGTAAAGTAGCTCTACCTCCCAGAAGCCACTCCTAGCGGAGCGAGCGGAGCAAAGTGGGAAATTGGAGTGGATGCCATTCTGGTGCCATAAAAGCAAACTGCCAGCCGTCAGCAACTCGGCATCGGCAGTAAAGGGGCCACTAGTGATTGACCTACCTCTACTAGACCTATCCTTTCGAACATTTGTTCCAAAAAGTAACACAAAAACTTGGTAGGTAGTCGATTGCCAGTCGTCTAAGTTACTTTTATACAGGCTGAAATCAAAATCGCGGACAAAATTTTAACTATGACTTCTATTAATGACACTGAACAAGTTTATCTAAGGCAGCAATTCAATAGGAGCAAAAATTCTATACGCTAAAACACCGCGATTTCAATTTCACCCGTATAAGTAACAATAATCAATCAGTTACAATAAAGGACCTTTACATTTACATACTTAACAAAATATCATCTTGCTACATGAGGACCAAAAACTTTGTCAAAATTTGATTGGACCGCTTTTAATACTGATTATGATCCTGGCCGACTTACGAATTGAACTACACTCGGCTTCAAAAAAATCGCACGTCCGTAAAAATAGGCTTCAAGCACTGTTAATCCTTAAGACAAGCAGTTATTCGTAGCAATATTGGTATCATTTGAGAGCCCTATAAAAACTCTTTAAAAAAATATCCATTTCATTTGATTAAAGAAAAAGCTTGACACTTTAAGTCACTGTGAATGACAATGGAACTGATTCTCCTCTTCAAATTTTGTTTGTATTGTTTTGTTTTTTGGGTATAAAGGGTCGATACAGCTTATCGGGGGATAAATTTGCTACCAACAGTCGAAGAAGACACAGAAGAATATCTTTCATCAGAAAAACGTCCTTGAAGATGGACACTACTGCTGCTGAAGCCGCCCAAGTTATCGCACTACTGCAATCAGGACTACGTCAGTGTGATGTTGCTCGGCAATTGCACTTGAGTCGCTTTTCTGTTCGAAGAGTGTACCAGCGGTTCCTGCAGACCGGTGGCTTTGTCCGAAGGCGTGGGTCTGGTAGAAATCGCTGCACTTCTGCGAGAGATGACCGATTCGTCGTATCGAAGTCTTTGAGAAATCGGTTCTCTAATGCTGTTGAGTTGCAACAGCAGCTTCAAGCAGTTCGTAGAAGGGCCGTGAGTGTCTCTACAGTTAGAAGAAGACTAAAGGAGAGAAATATTGTGGCTAGAAGACCTGCCACGGGTCCAAAATTAACCGCAGCGCATCGGCGAGCACGCCTGCAATTTGCTCGCGCCCACGTCAATTGGACCCTGGACCAATGGAGAGCTGTTCTCTTCTCAGACGAAACGAGAGTGTGCCTTTTCTGCAACGATAGACGCAAAAGAGTATACAGAAGACAATGGGAACGTTTTGCCCAAGCCTGCATCCAAGAGACGGTAGAATACGGGGGCGGTTCCTGCATGTTCTGGGGCGGCATATCTGCCGACGGCAAAACTGAACTTTCTTGCGTCTCTCGGACCGGCGGTGCTCGCGGGCAAGGGTCGATGACTGCTCACCGGTACATCACAGAGATCCTGGAAGAACATGTGGTCCCCTATGCTGGATTTATTGGCGACGGGTTCACATTAATGCACGATAACGCGCGCGCGCACACTGCTGGAATTGTGCAGGGCTACCTTCAAGAGGTTGGGATCCCTGTCATGCAGTGGCCAGCGAGAAGTCCAGATCTGAACCCGATAGAGCACCTCTGGGACCAGCTGAAACGCAAGGTTAGATCCCGTGATCCCGCTCCCGCGACTCTTCAGGAGCTCCAAGACGCCGTTATTGAGGAATGGGACAGAATCCCTCAAGAAGAGGTCCTAAAGTTGGTGCGCATGGAAGACGTCATTAGGGCTAGGGGGGGGTAACACTAGGTTTTAGGTTAGTTTTAAGCAACTTTGTTTTGAAAAATTAATCAGATTTCATTTGGGTTTTTTAAGGATTTTTATTGTTTTGTAAATTTTTCTCAGTTCCAATAAAAAACATTGAATGAATTATTGTTTTTGCATTCTCTGTTTCCTTACCTTTCAAATGATACCGAACATTACCAATATTTCATAATACAAATACGATTGAAAGATGTTTAAAATAGATTTCTTAAAAGGTGCGATTTTTTTGAAGCCGAGTGTAGATCTTTGGGGGAGACAATAACAGATCACAGCCAAAACAAAATCGGGTAAGCTGTCGACGAACAAGAAATATGTATCCATTAGTGCAATCGATTTTATTATGATTTATCGATTTGATTTGCTAAGTTTCGAAAGGCAGACTGTCGCACATACTTATATTTACAGGAAAGAAACGATATACATTTTTCTCCCGAATTCGCCAGTACTGATAATTTGTTAGTACTGTAGGGATCAATGCAAACAATTTGATATTTTTATATATTTTATTTGATATTCACATGCACTCGGGGGGAGGTACCAACTTAAACTCTGTCAATACATTTGTTTTCTATTCTATCATTTTAAATATTCGAATCAACGTCGTATTTACTTTTTATACAAACCTATGCAGACCTAAGACCTAACTTCTAACCTATATAGTCTCTACAGTACCTACAAATGTGATCTTTGAACGAATACCACAAAGCTCAAATGACGACATTACAGCAAGAGTTTCAAAAACCAAGATTTTGTTTGACCGACTATTATTTAGGTAAATATGTAGTAACAATATTTCCTCGTTTGTATTTTAATGGAGATTTTAATGTATTTATTAAGAATGTCATTCTCATAATCTAGCTAGATTTAGAACTTGGGTTTAACGACTCTCTTCTAGCAACGAATTTTTTTACTAAGTGCATCTATCAAAAGTATTAGCACATACTTTTCTATAGCAAACTCCTAATTCACACAGTATATTTAACGGCCGACAATACAGCTTTTATGAATGGCAATTTCAGGGGAAAATGTGTAGCAGAATTTATAAACGTCCATTAAATCACGCCACGCAGGTGTATCGGTGAATAGAATTCAGTGCAAAAAATAATCTATGAGATAGAACTCGAACTCGCGTGACTCTTACACGTGGGTCTTATACCTTTAAATGCATGGTACAATACACAATATAACATGAATAGGATTTGTTAATGAATTGATAATGTTTCTTCGGGTGTATATGTTTGTAATTATTATATACATATGTCAGTGTCATTGTTACCGCTTGCGTCAGTAGCCAAAACGAGTCGATGGATTTTGGAGAGCGAGGCCGAGTACAATACTGCCGCGCTTACGATAAGAGCAGTAAGTCTGTGAAACATACTTTCGAGTTATCGTCACTTTTTAACCGACTTCATTTGCATTTTCCGAATTCATGGGCGTAGCTAGGGGGGGGCAGGGGGGGCCTGGCCCCCCCTAGATTTCTCCTGGCCCCCCCTAGAAATCCTAGAAAAATTAACAGTACACATGAAATAATATTGTTTATTTTTATTATATTTTAATCACAAAACTACGATACAGTTTCTAAGAACGGTAGATACCTACACCTACATACTATCACCTCTGCTAAGACTGGATTGCTGTGATATTGCATGTGTGCGGCTGCTGGCCCCCCCTAGAAAAAATCCCTAGCTACGCCAATGTCCGAATTGTTTCCTTAGATTATTTTAAATACGATTTTTGAAATGTGTAGCTCAGATTCAGTATTTTTATACTGCGTTATTATATTATTTAATTGTCTTATTTATTAGTTCTTACATTATTAAATGACAAAATGGATGAAGTTACTGCTTTTAAATAAAATATATACTTACTACTTTTATCGTAAGCACGGCAGAATACTGCCCGCATAATAATGAAGGCCGCAAAGTATATGGTGCTTCCGGATACTTTGCGGCCTTCTTTGTTATGAGGGTAGAATAAGTCACCAGAATTGTATTCGGCCTTCTGATAATCCTTTTAAGTTCATAATAGCATACGAGTATCTTGCTCCAGTACTATCGTTTTCAGCTGCTTAGATACTTTTCGTGCCTAACTTCACGATACTTACTCTGATGCCATTCTTGCAGTAGTCAAAATCGGTCTCTGATACTCGAAGACACGAGTGCCTGTAGTCACCCTGACTCGCTACGTCGATAAGGTGACCATTACCGACTACCTAATGATGACTGTTCTGAGCAAATTCTGTTATATCATTTGGGAGTTTTGCCATAATCGCCACGCTTGGCAGGCGTAGGCGGATCGGTGATTTTCGGTAATCGCAGTAGCGCTTTTTTTTACTTGCAAACCCCAGGGGTAGAGCTACGTGTTCTATAAGCCAGGAACCTCAGGACAATTTCAATGTTCAACCTCAAGTAACAAATAACTCTCGTCTCGCAGATCCTCGATCAACCAGGCAGTTTCTGTCGAAGATGAAAGATGCCCAAGGACAAAAACTATAGTCTTTCACATCCCACCCAGTCCTATTCTAGATATCTAGATAGACAGTGTGAGGCCCGATATTGGCTATAGGCATTAAGCACCAACACAGACACGAAAGCATGAGTCATTATTTATTTTTATGAGTTCTGAACCTCGCTGATTTCTAGACTGATGATTACAAGTTTTTTTTTATGTGATATATTTAAAAAAAAAAAACATAAGAATAGTTCTTTATTTGATCTTTGTTTCTGCTATTGGCTACATTAGGTACTAGAAACGTAATTTCCAAGGCTCCATCAATCAGGAACTTCAGATATGATGGATGGATCGCCCACGCGGGCCCAATCCGAGTACTTTGAAGTGTTATTTTTTGCTGATTTAGACATTGCTGCTACAATTCATATTTTAGGCTCTGTATCCTTTTTGATCACTTCATAAATTGAGTTCGCTTTTTGCTTCAATGACGTGATGACTTTGTTTTGGTTTAGGCTGCATTTTTTTTAAGAGTGCGCTGAACTAAATACCTACGATTTTTTTAAATTTTTATACGCAATGATTCATTATTGTTGACTGCGTGGTTCGATCCTGTTTCCTTCCTTCAGAATCGTGGCAATTACTTACTGTAGAGTCCAGTGAGATTAGCAAGAATGCGACTCAAATCACAGAGTGACTCAAAACTGAGTCCAATGTTAATCTTAAAATGATCAGGGTCACTCTTCACTACGCTATTTGGAAATTCTTGCCAAATGTAAGTAAGTTTATGGACATTCAGTTCCGTTAGATTTGGAAATCCAGTTTCCTTTTTTTTTAATCGCTTTGTTCTTCTGATGCTGAGCAGAGTTCAGAGTTTTGTACCTAACCTCATGAGAAAATGTCTGACTGATATGATAACGCTCCGCGTGGCTCCGCGGCGGCATCGATCGGCGCGTTGCCAGCTCGCTGTCCGGCCCGGGCCGCGCTGTTGCCGGCTCTCTCAACACACCTATTATTATTTATTTTTTATTATGTTGGCGCTTGGCGGTACCGGTACCTACCTACATAATGTAGGTATGCTTATAAACTCGGTCTCGCGGTGCAGCGCCGCGTATGTTGCATAGTTTGACCATCGCGTTGCTTGTAGGTGCATCAATCAGTGTTCAGACGAATAATGCCAAGTGGTGGAAAAAGTATTCTACCTATTCACTTGTGCTACCTATTGCGAAATAGCTACTGCGAATTCTCGCTCGGGTTCCGATTTCAACCTATTTTATTTGGTTTTACGTATTTTAATAAAATAAATACCTATTAGGTACTAACTAGCTAGTGATGAAACAATTACAATTAATTTTAATTGGTATTTTAAGTAGTGATGAGACAATTACAGGTAAACAATTACAATTATTGCTCGAAATAATTGCCAATTACAATTACAATTATTGAAATTTAAATTCGTTTTTATCATATTTAGGAGTGATAGTGTTTTAATAAAAAGTTAAAAGACTGTATTAAAAAATCGAAGTACGAGACCTAAAACACGACATAATATGGACCCGTCAAAACCTAAAATTATATTTTACGTCGTTTATCTTTAAAATAAATACTATTTAGGCACTATTTATTGGCATAATCAGAATTTCTAAATTCTATAGTGAGGCTTCTCTAGCGTAACGGTCGCGATAAAGTTTTGTCTTCTAGATATTTCAATTAAAAAAGTGGTAATCGTAATTGTTAAAATAATTGTCGTAAACGTGCCAATTACAATTAATTGTAATTGTTTCATCACTAATTTTAACAATTAATTGGCCGTACTTATGCCATAACGATCCAACTGATTTAAAGTAAGTTAAAAATAATACACTAGGTATTTCAAGAGATATTTATTATTTATTAAGTATAATTAATTACTCTTTGCTCTATCGGTATTTTAGGATTTTTAGGGGTGTAGTAGGGAATGCAATCTCGATCTCGCGAGATCTTCTTGAATAAAACTATTTATTTTAAAATTATTTAAAAAAATGAGATCTTTACAATAAGCCCTTTCATTTGATTATAGCACACGGAACAGTTTGCAAACCTATTTAAAAAATATTGATTTGCCCCCAAAAGAGCCCACACTCAAAATCCAATTATTTAGGTTACTTGTCCTTGTTTGGGTCACAGAAATCTATAATGTGTACCAAGATTTACTTGACAAGTTAATCGCTCCATTACATTTGGAGCAAATTGACTGTGACAGACGAACAGACAGACAGACACACGAGTGATCCTATAAGTGTTCCTTTTTTTCCTTTTGAGATACGGAATCCTAAATATTCACTAATCTCGGGAGATCTCGTACCTAAATGGCGAGATCTCGAGAGATGGATCTTTCCAGTCTCTCGAGATCTCGGCTTCACCAAAATCTCGCGAGATTGCATTCCCTAGGTGTAGGACTTAGAGGGTTACAAACCCAGTGTTCAGTCAGTTCAACAAACAACTATCCCTACTATCTAGTCATCGCAAACAAGTTTTGGACTCTCCATACAAAATTACAAATATATCAACTGACTGGCCTCACTAAATTTAGTATGAAGAGTCCAATTTTTTTTTACGATTTGACTATGGGTTCCTTAGAGACCATTGTTCGTTATCATGAGCACATGCATACCCTTTGGTATCAAGAACCAATTTAAAGTCAAGCTACAGGGTGTTAAAAAAGTGCGTTTGATAATTTGAGGGGTCACTTCAGGGGGGAATTCAGAATCAGGAAAAATATTGAAAAAATCAGCTATTCAAATTTTTTCCATACAAATTATTGATTAAGTATGAGAATCTGAAAAAAATTTGTGAAGAACGTAATTTTTTCACTATTTCTCCTGGAGTCTATACTTGATTCTGAGTAACCCCTTAAAATTTCAAACGCACTTTTTTAACACCAGCTGTATAATACACTCAATCTCTTTCGATACGTACCTACCTGCCGCGTTTATTTTTAAGAATGATTTAAATACTTAATTATTATTATTACGCACTACAACTGCTACAACACGCCAGCTGATCTCCGATAGACGCAAAATGGCGTAGCGACGTTGTCAGCTCGTGCAATAACGTGGCAACCGGCAGCGCGACGTTGCCGCTCCGCGCGTAGTCGAATTTCTGAACTTGTTTGCCAATTTTGTAATTTTTACACTGGTTGATTTTTTCTTTATTTGTTGTGTGTATTAGTTATTTATTATAGTGAGTGTCATATAGAATGGACGACTTGACCACTGAGTGAGAGTGCATAATATGAATATGATAAGAACAGGAAAATTTCCAATACCTCCTTGCCAAGAAACCTGAAACTACATCTACCTAAAGTCAGATTCATAGGTAATTTTTTTTGTACAAAAGATGTGATTAAAATATCCAGGGCTGCAGATTGTTTCTGACTGCCTGAGCCTGAAGCCGTTTCGAACAATGGGTGAGTTAAAAACCAGGGTTCGGAAACCGGTTTTTTGAAAATACCGGTTTCGGTCATTGACCCCTATATCGAAATAATTTCGGTTAAGGTTTCGTTCAGGTTTCGGTTACCGGTATATTTAACCGGTTTAACCAAAACCGATATTTTTTCGTTCGAACGGAATTAACCGGTTAATTCGAAGAATATGCGACTTTGTAGGCATGTTTGCCGCGTGCAATCAATTGAAAGCGTGCGAGAAAGTGAGCAGAAGACTCGGGCAGTGGCACCCGCGCGACGCGCCTGTACTTGACTAAGTTTGGTTTTAACCGGTTAATTTAGTTCTTATTTCGGTTAGAAAACCGCTTCCTGATTAACCGATATTTTATTCAAATTTACCGGTTAAGCTGGAAACCGGTTTTAACCTGAACGGAATCGTTAACCGAAATTCGAACGAAATTAACCGGTATTTGTTAACCGGTTCCGAACCTTGTTAAAAACAACGTAACAACAACAGTCCAACACCCCCCCCCCCTTTTGTGATATTTCGTGGGTTTTTTTTCCAAACCCCTCCCCCCTTTTTTGAGCCTCACGTGATTAATGGACGACCCCTAAGAAGTTGCATTATATTATGATCTGCTATTCCGGTAATTCTAAGCAATGGATTTTAATTTAAATTGGTTTAAGTACCTAATTCAAACTTTTTAGTTCAATAAGAAACGAGTGCGGTTTTGAGAAAAAGTATGTAGAGAAGTTAAAAATTTTCGCAATTATAAACGCCCTTTATTGTTTACTTTAAGCTTGTTTGTTTCAAATTAATATTGTGAAAGGGACACCTTAGAAGTTTCAGTGTTAAACAGCGACAAATTATTTTTTATTCACTCTGGAATTTCACATCTTTCCGTAATCAAAAGTTTAAATGCAGTAATAATATTAAAAAATCATTTAGACCACTTGAACGAATATAGTATATAGGTATAGCTACCTATGATTATTATTAGTGATGAAACAATTACAGGTTAACAATTACAATAACTATTACAATTATTGCTTGAAATAATTGCCAATTACAATCACAATTATTGAAATTGAAATTGGTTTTTAACATATTTAGGAGTGATAGTGTTTTAATAAAAGTGCTTGGATTATTAAAAGACTACGTATCAAAAAATCAAAGTACTAGACCTAAACACAACATGATATGACCAGACGAAACCAAAAAGCTACATGTTTTATGTCATTTAACTTTAAAAAAATCTTCTATTGTCATATTCAGAATCTCGAAATTCTATAGTGAGGCTTCTAACGGAACGGTCGCGATAAAGTTTTGTCTTCTAGATATTTTTAATAAAAAGGGGTAGGTAATCGTAATTGTTAAAATAATAGTTCTAAACGTGACAATTACAATTAATTGTTAAAGTGTCAATAATTGGCAATTACAATTACCTACTTGTAATTGTTTCATCACTAATTATTATATGTACTATGTTGTATAAAGGTACTAACTGTATCGGACGGATCTTATTTAAAAAATATCTTTAGTTACCTAATACGTAGTCCAGAAGAATGAAATGTAAGTATTAAATAAGACACATAATGACACTCAGTGCTGCTCACGTTTCGTCCGGTTTCCACGTTGCTGGGACCTGCAACGGCCAATTAGCTACCAACCTTAAACCAAAATTAAAAAATAACCTGTTCGCGGCTCTTAATTGGATGGGAAGAACCGTTATGAAATAATTAAACGCTTTATTTATCGACTCAATGTTGTTAATTTTGGACGGGAAACATCGAAATCGCCAATAAATAACTTTCTATCTAATTCTAATCAATTCAACATAAAAAGCAGACTGTAAAAATATAAAAATATCACTGTTGACGGGCAATTATGCAACCAACGCTCACTTCAAAAAGATGCGACTTGCAAAGCCTGGTGAGGGTACAGAATCTATGGAGCACCTACTGTGTTACTGCGATGTTCTGGTAACATGCGTATGAGCCTCCTAGGTAATGATTACCCAACGCCGAAGGTATAGAGGCACCTACCCATCAGATTCCTGGACTTATGCAACATAAATGTTTGACTACAAAATTTGAAACTCAGGTTGACAAAAAAGAGCCCTCTGGGTCGAGGTGTCGCTGTTTATGCAGCCCCCATCAACAGTTTAGAATAGAATAGTTCAAAATTAGATAAGAAGTAAGTAGAAGCTTTACATGTTCTCGAAAATCGTAATTTGTTATCTACCTAGTACAAACTCCTTGCTACCACACTGAACTTGTACAGTCAACGTTTCGGAAAGCGTTAGAAAAGTAAGAAAGCAAAGACATCAAATAAAGACTTTTTCATCTGAAGCGACAAGGACAGTCTTAAAAAAAAAACAAAGTACCTATAAAGTAGGCAGTAGCTTTTAAAACAAACCGTACCGCCTCTTGCCACGATGACGCGACTATCGACTTTTCATTAAACATACTAAATGGGGCCAGACACAATGCGCATTAACTATTTAGCAATCTAAACCAAGTACATATAAACCTTATCTATTTTCAATTTGACCTAAGTTATTTGCGAAATTGGGTCGTCGGGACAAAAATATATTTTAGCTTAAACTCCCCAAAATACGATACAAACAAATATAAAAGAAGAAAGAGTCGCTTCGCTGCACTAAGTCTTAAATCTGAGAAATCCGAGAATTCTAGCTGAATTTCAAGGAAAACCGGATGAAAATGTAAAGAAAATGTCTTGCAGTCGTTTTCGTTTTGCCTTCATTTTGTTTGACCTTAATTTAGGGACGGTCTAGCTGGATTTTAAAATTTGAATACAAACCTTGGATTAGGTCATCATTACTCATAGACAGCGAGAGGTCATGGCCAGCGCGGCGGACTATGGAGATTGACAGTTTGACAGGAGTTCGGCGGTTGGCAGGCCTGTATAACCTACCCATTACTGCCAACCACATGGTGACTTCTATGAACGATTCTGATATACAATAAATTTGTGTGTAGTTAGTAGTGTCTGTGTGTTGTTATTTTACATTTTTTGTAAGATGTTTAAGTTATTTCATCGATAAAATACCTACTTTTTACTTTCGTACGTTACATAAAACAATCTGTATGACACAGAAGTACAGACAGACAGGTTACTTGGCACTTGGCATCGTGCATCGCAGCGAAATGTCGTGGCGCCCACCCACTAACCAAACGCCGGCTGCGTCTGCCAATGTTGCCCGACACACACACACCTACATAAAATAACTGTACTCTAGTGGATTGCCTTTGACTTGACTAAAACCAATGTATATTTTCCAATACAAAATTATGATTATTTTTTCGCAAAATGAGTCTTGTATAGTTTTTTCTTTACCTCTATTTCCGTTTATTGATTGGAATTAGTTTTTGTAGCAAAATTGAATTTGTATTACATGCTTTGCGTACAAAGGAGACGTGGACACTAACTCAATGGTACAAAGAGATTGGAAGCATTTTCTAGTAGGATGATGGAAAGGATCAGTTAGACAGAAAATAAATTAAGAAGTTATTGATACGATTGAAGAAAAGCATGCTGGAAATAATATCAAACACAAAAATACAATACAACAGACATACACATACAATATAGACGAGGAAACATGATGGGACACCTGATAAGACACGACAGCTTCCTAAAAAACAGAATAGAAAGAAAGATAGAGGGAAGAAGAGGAAGATCAAGACGAAATTATATAGAACAGATAAAGGAGAAGGTCGATGTCGTTTCGTATCGGTAGGTCAAGATTCTTGCTGAGGACAGGAGCAGTTGGAGATTGCTCCACCGAGCTCTGCTCTTAAATATAAGAAGTTAAACATTTGACATTATACCAATACATTACTCTCTAACTGCTATTCCTTGCCGCTCTCATTGTGAGCTCACCCATCTCAAACTCAAACTCAAAATGTTTTTTTATTTAAGTAGATGTTTTACACATGCTTTTAAATCGTCAATATTTTTTCTACCTAGTACAAAGTCCCTACCACGCGGGACATCTGCGGGTAAGATCCGGTGACACACACTTTTTACGAGGGTACAAACGTCATAATCTAGTAGTAGTAGATAACGCACCTCCACATCTGATTTCTAGATGTGTATGATGGTCGCGTTGCACACATCCGTTATCCATAGGTGTAAATCTAAATGCCCTACACGTGACCGCGGGTGATGCTCAGTGAAACACTGGGCAACCGCTGTCTATACCTTGTAGATAGAACGGTAAAATGTGCCACACGATAAGAAGATCGCGACATTTGTATGGAGTTTCCGGGTTACCCCATAACATAGTGACCCCGCTACTGGGGCACGGATGCGCTCGGGATTCTTACCATGTACCAATAAAGTTAGCGTCTTCACCACAAAACAAAGTCCAGATTGGTGGAGATACACTAGCTAAAGGACCACCCAAAGAAAGAGACATACATTCTGCCCTCATTAGAAAGCAGGTCGCGAAGTACAGAGTTATTTTTGGACCCCCCACCAAACCTTCACAGTGGCTTCTACTCATGAAACTGACCAACTTTCCCCAAGTAAATGGTCAATTCGCAAAAAAAAAAATTAGGCATCTCCATACAGAATAGACCGATCACGTAATCAAATTAGTATGAAAGGTTTCCAAAATTTTTTAGCAAATTCACCGTTGGTTACTTGGGGAAAGTTGCTCAGTTTCATAAGTAGAAGCCACTGTGAAGTTTTGGCGGGGGGTCCAAAAATAACCCTGTATATGGAGTTTCCGTATCCTTTGCGGCCTTCTCTGTTATGAGGGCAGCATTGTACACCCGAAAACCATAGTCTCGCCGTGAAACAGTTGGGTAAATACCCCAGACCTCTGCATCTGAACTGTCATTAAGGTCATTAACCTGCGCCTGCTAAAATAGCAAATTTTTCGGTTATCACAAAAACAACACGTTCATTATAAAACCACGTTGAGAGGATGTTGACCTGATTTACATTGGTTTGCGAATCACTTAGAGTAATAATAAATTGTTTCGCTAGCTGGAGTTATGTGTGGCGTATAGAATAGAAAATGTTTATTTATCGACGAAATACAGAAAATCAAACAGCATTATTTAAGTACATAAACTTACTAAACAACTAGTTAATTTTGTGTATTACAGTTTTGTCCTCTGTATTGCGCCAGTAAAAAGGTTTGGCCTCAGCATATTACATATTGCAATGATAATCACTGCAACACTGATTTTCAGTCAAAACCTTATTTAAATAGTGTTATTATATAAAATACAAAAAACAGTGTGTAGCGTAATGGTTAGTTGCTCCTGACTTCTATGGCAAGAGACGTAGGATCGATTCCCACTCAAGGCAAACGTTTGAGCGACAAGGATTTTTTTGCAGTGTTAGAATTACCACTACGTCCTACTGGGTTCTGTCGGACTGCTGAAGACTTGCGGTAGCCAGCGCGATCTACATTTCGAGGTATTTCATCCTCGCCATCGGGAATCGACAAGGCTGCAAGGCAGTAAGTAATAAAATAACCCTTTTGTGTTACATGTCCACGGACGGCGGTAGCCAATAACCATCAAGCCCTTGATATAATAAAAAAAGCCCTGAGGTTCCTTTTACAATAAAAAATAGGTTTATTCTAAAAAAACGTCGGAGGACGGTCATCTCTTGAGACCTCTTTCCTCCTAAGAAGGAAATACACTTAAATCCCAGAAATTCGGGAAGAAAACCGTAGCCAAGGTTCCTTTTACTATACAAAATGCGCTAATTCTAAAAAGGAGCTCTTGAGACCTCTTTCCACCTTAGAAGAAAATATCTCCCAGAAATTCGGGACGAAAACATTTACAAATTGCATTTTTCCTAGTTTGGGACTTAAAGGTTTTTTTATTGGATTTTGGCGCAATATATTCTTCAGTCTATAGACTGGGCTACACTATATGAAGCTGTCTAAGCTGGTATCTTAACAGATTTTATAACTTTGCGCAGTTAATGCAATTAATTGCAAAAGGCAAATAGCCAGGTAATACTGGCAGAATGGGTACTACAATATTTAATAGAAAAGAAACATTTTATAACTTGTGAAACTTGAATGTTTGTAATCTGGAAACGACCTTAGATAAGCAATAACTTGTGAAATGTGAAAAACATTCCGCTCTGATTACTTAAATTCTAACAGTGTGACTGAAAATGCTGTGACAACTGGAATCTAGGATTTAAAAACCCAAAAGTCTCTCTTTTTGTTAGCTTATTAGTACGTCACACAGAATTTATTTCGGGGTATTGCAGCATTAATAAAATAGGATACTTTTTATTTCGAAAAAAGAACGAAGACTTTTCCAAATATATCTGGAACTATTTCGGGAGATCAAACGTTCAGAAGCTGTGGCGGCAAAGCGGCAACTCCCAAATGATTGAATAAAAGGATTTGGAAAACCAATTTACAAGTACGCGTTTGCGAATTTAAGTGAGCGTAAGACTTTTCGTTCAATCACTCATTATTTGCGATTTATTTCTTATCCAGTTCATAAAAAATGTAGACTAACCTAGCGTGGAAATCGTTCATTATATGTGCGCTTTCAAAAAGTCTGTAAAAATATTTGGTTGGGTGAACGATAGACCGTTAGAGATTTTAGCGACAGATGTTTTGAAGTTATACCAAAGAGCTCCGGACTTTTATGCAGACTCTACCTGTATGTCCGTATTATTATCAGTTTTCTCCGAACATCGAACGGTACAGGAAGGTTAAGCAAGCAAACCGGTAACGCATTTTATACCCGTGGCATGCCCATTGCCAATGCTCATGGCTCGCGATGTATTTACCAGACTGCCCAAGAAATGGGTAATGTTTAAACCGCCCGCGTGGCTTTATGGATTTTGGAATGTGAGGTGTCGCGTGTATCAGATTTATCTTGATTGATCGCCAGATTGACAAAAGTATAAATGTACAGTTATATTTTTTTTGTAAAATTAGTTATGTTACAGTTATTCATATAATTACTTTAAACATATTCCCAGTCTCTCTCCTAGCCAGGCATCTTAAGGGACAGACATTACCTATACATGACTCGGTGGCTAAGTGGTTAGCGATCCTGACCTCTGACCCGAGAGTCGTGGGTTCGAACCCCACACAGGGCAAACTTTTCTGTGATGAGCAGAATTGTTTGCTCTGAGTGTGGGTGTATAATATCTATATATGTATGTATTTAAAAGTATATGTGTATGTATATCAGTCTCTGGTTCCGAAGATACAGGGAATCCTAGTTTGGGGCCAGATGACCGTGTGATTTGTCCCGGATATTATATTATTATTACATACTCTGTTACTTGCTTCCGTCATTATTTGAATAACTATGTATAGAGCATTGTGTGTGGCCAGCCTTAAAAGTGAACCCTGTCACCCATGGTATCCATGGCGACGGCTTTATGGGTCTTTTCATAACAGGACCCGAGATAGCTTGGAAGACGTGGGTGTTCCGTGTTTCCTGCGTCTTCTGTATTACCCGATTATAGCAAAAAGGAAAGGTGTGGAGTCTTATAAGTACCTATTCATAACGTAATAAGGGTTTGTTCTTAAACACATTCAAGTGAGTAATTATTTCCCTGACACTTTTCTATATTTAGAAATATTTACCGAAGTTTTTTATATGCATTTAATTTTAAATTCGCGACACGGTAGACATTGTTATGACGTTTTTTTTTATGCTTTACAATTCCATTCGGCCAGCATTTGGCGCTCAGAAGATGCCGGCGAAGAATTCCTAATACGCGCGCTAAAAATTCCTATAACGCGCACCATGACACGATTGCTTGAAGAAGAATACGTAATTTTCTTCTTTGGTTTCATAATGAATTTTGTATAATATCCGGGTACATTCATTTTTGTATAAGTAAAAAAACGCTCAAGAGCAAATTCTCTTGCGAGATGGTTCTAGACAAACCAAAGTGGGGAGCGACAGGAAACAAACTGTAAAGTGTAAAGACCGTATCTATTGGAACTATGTGGGTGAGATCCTCACAAACAAGAATAATCCCTCAATTTTCATAGCTTATACCAGTGTTTTTCAACCTTTTTCATTACCCGACCCCCTTACAAGTTAATAAATTCTTGTGACCCCCCGTAGGCCCATAAACATACAAAATGTAAGTTATTTGAAAGACTACATTTATAATTTTCTTCAAGAAGAAAATTATTAAGTTATTATCGTCTCCAAAATAGAACCGCGTTTTGACAAATTGTTCAAAAATAAACAGGCTCAGCCTTTTCACTAAAATCGTATTTATTTTTGCAGTGTAAGATCTACAAACACAACTTTTTCTTTTACCTGAGAAAGGCTTCGCGACCCCCTGGGGGTCGCGACCCACAGGTTGAAAAACACTGGCTTATACCATTTAATTTGCGGTTGATCGACCAATCTTTGTCACTATTATGAGTTCTGTAGACAAAAGTGTATAAAGAAAATTCGCTACCGACTCGTGGTCCCACCACGTTGACCCACTGGTGGGTCCACGAGTAATTGACTGTTTACTCGTGGTCCCACCGATTCACTCTTGACTGTTCTTGGAGGATATGAAACAATGATGTAGCAATATGGTACGTTACTGTCATAAAATAATATATTTAATTTGTTCATTTTAATTTGTTCACATTGGCAGTTCGTTCAAATTCGCAATTAGTACATTAATTTAAATTGTTTTTTTATTTTTTATTATTGTACAAGTGTGGTTCCTCGTTAGCATACTCATATTCATTCATACTCATCAGCAATGGGAACAAGTTTTTGCCTGTGATACTTCGTGTTCAAAGCAGGGTTCGGAAACCGGTTTTTTGAAAATACCGGTTTCGGTCATTGACCCCTATATCGAAATAATTTCGGTTAAGGTTTCGTTCAGGTTTCGGTTACCGGTATATTTAACCGGTTTAACCAAAACCGATATTTTTTCGTTCGAACGGAATTAACCGGTTAATTTGAAGAATATGCGACTTTGTAGGCATGTTTGCCGCGTGCAATCAATTGAAAGCGTGCGAGAAAGTGAGCAGAAGACTCGGGCAGTGGCACCCGCGCGACGCGCCTGTACTTGACTAAGTTTGGTTTTAACCGGTTAATTTAGTTCTTATTTCGGTTAGAAAACCGCTTCCTGATTAACCGATATTTTATTCAAATTTACCGGTTAAGCTGGAAACCGGTTTTAACCTGAACGGAATCGTTAACCGAAATTCGAACGAAATTAACCGGTATTTGTTAACCGGTTCCGAACCTTGGTTCAAAGTACCAGGAGAGCATGACCGAAAAGAAGATAGACAGTGCCGGATTACTAGTAGATGCCCTAACTAAGCAATACACGCCTGTTGGCCCCCTCTACTAGAAAACCTGGTAGATAGCTTTATATATTTATAGGTTGAAACTGATAGTGGAGCACTGAGCTTTCGTCTGTGACATTGCTGAAATCACTCCGGCCTCGATCGGCTCCGAGGCTTAGTGGCTAGTCCGCTCGCTTCACATCAGGAAGTCGCAGGTTCAATTCAACTACGGGAATCATCAAATAGTAATCCAGCACTGTCTACCTTCTGTTCGATCATGCTCTCCTGGTACTTTTGAACACGATGTATCACAGGCAACCAGACGGGGATCAAAAAGTAATCTGGCACTGTCTACCTTCTGTTCGGTCATGCTCTCCTGGTACTTTCACTATATGGGTGTCAGTGACAAACAATTCAATTCCATGGAATAAATAATTTTTAATCATTCTTATAAGTAGCCATGCACATAAGGGAATATATACTTTTTCAAGTATCTATTGAAAAAGTATATATACAAAGTACATTGTAACATTAGCCTATAGCATACTATAATGCATGCTACGATTACTGGCCAAGAGTGAATCGGTGGGACCACGAGTAAACAGTCAATTACTCGTCGACCCACCAGTGGGTCAACGCGGTGGGACCACGAGTCGGTAGCGAAAAAATTAACTCATAACCTCAGGAGGGATGAAAACTATTTACCTGTGCATCGGCTGTGTCCGTTGCGTGTACTGCGCCATGTCCGGTCAGCGGTCACTGGCATGGCTACGCGTGGCTCATGCCGCCCCACGCGCCGTTAGCTGCGCGAAACCATCGCTTCGCTCGCTCCACTTTACCGCTTGACAAAACAAGCGATTTCAGCGCTTAACAGAGCGAGCGAGTTAAGCGAGTAAAACAGGTTGAGTGACGCACACACTACACTGCACAGCACTGCACTAAACCTGTGGACAAAATTGTAAGGATTAATTTTGTTGCTTTTAAATATCAATTACACGATATCGACATATATACGACAGTGTTACGGTATGATTATGTACAGCGGGCTACATTAGGTATGATTATCTAATGTAGCCCGCTGAAAGCCGATGTGGATGTCACTGGTGTCAGTGGGAATGTCATTATACAATGAGGAAGAGCAAACAAAGTTCAACCGAAGAAAGGATGAAATAAGTTCTTATTTTGATGGCATCTGCATGCTAAATTTGTTTAGCTGTACCTGTACATGTGATCATAATTTCTCCAGTATGCCAATTTATTTATAACCATATTTTATGCAAACAAAGAATGATTACATCGAAATAATATGTGATACGCTGAATACGAGTACATGAAGTTAATAGTTTTCTTATGGACAAATTATTATCTTTTATGGCTTATAATATGAGTAATAAAAAACATATGCTAATAAGTTTGTCTTGAATCGGAATTATGAATTTCCCTATTTCTTATCATTCGTTATCTAAAATGTACTGTGCCTTAAAATAGGACCTTGTGCGAGGTCCGTCCGGATCGCTACCACCATCTTACTCGCTAATCCTGCCGCTAAGCAGCAGTGCTTGCACTGTTGTGTTCCGGTGTGGAGAGTAAGACAGCCGAGAAAATTACAGGCACAAGAGGCATTTCATCTTAGCCCTCTAGGTTGGCAACGCATCTGCAATCTCCTCCGGGGTTGCAGGTGTCTATGGGCAGTGGTGATCACTTACCATCAGGTGACCCACTTGCTCGTTTGCCTTCCTTATCACATAAAAAAAAAGGTAATTAAGTATGTCGTTATTTGTTTTAAGATTGCGTCAAACTTACTATCTATGTCAATTGTACAGACAGCCACAAAGATATCTGAACCTCTCCGTAATGCACCATGAATCGCGAATAGCTTAAGTAGGGGTTCAGATACCTCTGTGGGCCTGTGTACCTATGTACACTAAATAAAATAAAATAAAGTCGACACTTGCTTTATAATTAACAAAGTAAACAGGAAATTACTAAACACTTCTCACTGGGCGTTTCCTTTTCTACCAAGCTGATAAATACAATAGATGTAATGTAATATAAGACTTTTTTCAAAAAATGTGTTGGAGGGAGTTTCTTTAGGGCCCGCCGTTTCTTCTCACTCCGCAAACACTTCCCGAAACGGTGGGTATACGAGTTCCGAGTGGTAGGAACCTCGTATTAGGGAGATAAAAGAAGACGGTCGAAAAGTGTACACTGCTACCTACTTCGAATAAAATATTTTCATTTTCATGTACTTCTTTTTAAATCACATACTTTACACATTATTTTTGTAATCTTTTCTTTTTTATGTATCTGATCAGTCCACATTACCTCTTCTTCTCCACGCCATTTGTTTCCGTCCCTTGCCTGAAAAGCTCCAGTAACGCTAACTACTTATGTCATCCCACCATCGGGCAGCTGGTCTACCTTCTGACCTTCGCCCTAGTCTTGGTTGCCACTCCGATAAAACTCTAATCCACCCTATATTCCTTTCTAACTAGTTCTACCCAACTCCATTTAAGTTTTGTCCTATATCTTCGAATTTAAACTAAACTCAACTTTCTGTAAGTAAACGATCTGCAGATCGCACAAAATACCGAGAATGGCGGGCTCCATGGTTTTTTGGGCTACCTCTATTCTATACAGTTAGTCTCAGTATTCGTCTTTTTTCAACCTACTATAAAGTTCCTCCTCCACAGACATTGTACACTCAATGATTTCAAAAATGTTGGATTTTCTTAGATTTATATGCAATCGGTGGCGTTATCTTCAATTTCTACTACTACAACACAACAGAGAACTTCTCTTTAACTTTCTACTGCTACTTAATATAAAACCATGTAATTTCGTCTTGAGTTTCTCCTTTCCCTTCTTCCCTCTATATTTCCTTCTATGATAGTTTTCAGGAAGCTGTCGTGTCGTATTAGGTTTCCCATTATATTTCCTCCCTTTAAATCTTTCTGCTCATATAATATTTGAAATAAATATATATTCCAGAAAGAAGAAAAATTGTCACACAAATAAAACAAAATTAAAAACGTTACCGACTCCATAACTCGAAGACCACTGAACCGATTTTCATTAAATATAGTTAAGAACCACCGCGATGAGCCCTGCTTTCAAGTGAGAAAATTGCATTCAAATTGGTCTACTCTGTTGAGAGCTATGACGCCATAGATGGACAAAGACACATAAGTTTCTCTAGCGGTTGGGGTTAAAAAAATAATCATAATTTTAAAAAGAAATAGAAAAGAGGAAGCTGAAGGTCAAAGCACAAAAAAAAACTGTAAGGAACAAATAAATTAACCAATTTATATTGAAATTAAAAATAGCCTCGAATGTGAGTTAGAAAAAAAAAACATCATGATATGACATGAAATTAATTTTAAATATTTGCATGCCTAGTCTAGGTACAATATAAGGAACTTATAACTACTTAAGATCATAATTGTAAAAACTATATTCTGCAAATAAAGCTCTTGAATCTTGAACAAAATTAAAATTAAGTGAGTCATGTTAATGACAAAAAAATGTATAAAACTTGTATAAATGAAGTAGAATTATATTTTTAAGGCTTCTTGACAGAGGTTTAGATTTGGATTCGCTCATTTGATGCAACAACGATGTAATTACACTTTTTGTCAAAATGGACTTGCTTATTTCAAACCATGTATTGGGGCTTGTTATTTACGTTCAGAGAAAAATTTACGCAATCCGGTAGTTGACTGCTAGTCATTTGAGTTACTTTTTATCAAATGTCAAAAACGGCATTTTGTTCTAAAAATGTTTGAAATTTTATACGATGACGTCATCGTTCAAAGTAGTAGTTTGCATACTAATTAGGAAATTCTTATGAATTAAAAATGAAAGTGATTAAGTTTTTCAACAATTTCAATTAAAGAGCTATTTAGTCAATAATATTTCGTAATTATTTTTTCATGCAGTCAACTCCCGGATTGTATGTTTATAGAAAAACAATTTCTTAGACTTTTCTCCAAACTTTGGAAATCTCAAGTGGAAGTGACTCAAGTCAGTTTTGACCAAAAGTGTAATCACGTCGTGTTGCTCCAAATGAGCGATGTGATTTACACTGCAAAATGTCAAAATGAAATAAAGTCAGATCTCAAATACCAAATGAAAATCTTTTTTTTTTAAGAGTTGTGCAAAGACAGCTGTCATTTTAATCTTCACAACTTTTTTAGTCTGAGCTTCACAAAAGCTTCATAAGAGTTATCTGGTATTTTATTATAATTTTTCAACCGACTTCAAAAAAAGGAGATGTATGTTCACCGATTACTCGAAGATGCCTGAACCGATTTCGAAAATTCTTTTTTTGTTTGAAAGGGTATACTTCACAGGTGGTCCCATATAAATTTTATCGAAATCGATTCAGCGGTTTTTGAGAAAATCAACAAAACATAGCAAAATTGGAGTTGTTGCAATTGAAGTCGGTTGTTTTTAACGTATTCAGCGTGGTCAATTATAGTTATTTATAATAATAATAATATCTGGGACAAATCACACACGGTCAATTATCAGTGTTGTAAGGATTATAACAAATCTGATGAAACCTCACACTCCATCATTCATCAAGCCATTTAGGCTACTGGGTCAGCCATACAAACATACATTAAAAAGTGACATACCTATTTTTGAACATTATTTTCTATTTTTATAAGCAGTCTTCTCTGGCCATACAGCCTAGTCTTCCCTGATTTATTCTTTTATGGAAAGATATAGTTTGTCAACCATATCCTCTTGCTTATTATCCTCTAATTCCTCCAAAATCAGTGTCATTTATGAAAACTATGCAGGACATAAGTTTGGACTTTAACACTTCTTGTAGCATAAAAAATAAGTACTTTATTCAATCTTTGTCCTAACTTGCATTATTTTATGACCATCCAGTATGTTTTAATTCAAAAAATTAATTGAATTTATAGGTGATATTATTTAATAATAAGATAAAGCAACTGTAACCTAGTGTTTCCAAACATCAAAAAAAAATTTATATCTACAACCTAAGTTCATAGATGCCTTCATTTAAACAAAAATTTTGAAGAACAAGAACAGTGTTATTGTCAGCTTTTGTTTGTTTCCATTACATTTTTAGTATCAGATTTTCCTATATTTTATAAGGATACCCTCTGACCAAATGTTTTATATAAAAAATTATAAAAACAAATCAAAAGTACCTGCTTATAAACTAGAAAAAAAGATAGCCTATTTATAAAAAAGGTTGGACTATTAATAATGGAATTTGTATGGAGAAGGTAACTATATAACAATGATTATCATATTTCAATTTCAACATTTATTAAAATTTTAACTTTTTAAATACCTAATGTTTTAAATTCTATAATTAAACTGAACTCTTTATTGATAAATTCTTAACAATCTCTTTTAATTTTGTCGCTCTTATTAAATAAATTATTTTAAATTTCGAATTTTGTCTTTTTAAGAGAATAAAATATTGCCAGCTCTACGTCTTCAGTACCTAGAGTCAGTCTCTTTAGGCCTACCTAAACTGCAAGCTGCCAGTGAGCGGCACTATCGCTAGAGCATTCATACGATGAATTCTACTTTATATTCCTGCACAGGCAAAGGAGATCAGTTAATTCTGCCACAGTTACTCTGTACAAAGGTTTTCGAGACAAAAATATCTACTGATCGACTACTGGCACCGACCCGACGACCGCCGCCGTGATAAAAACACCTTATCGCTTCTTACATAATTACTTTTCCTGCACGTGCAGCCACCAACCAAAACATAGATCCGAAATGCAACAACTGCTTTATGTAACCCTAGAAACTGGTGCCAACACCAGAAACGAGGTACCTAGCAACTATTTTGCGCAGTTAGTTCAACTAGAAATCAAACACTTCTGATGACGACATAAGGAAAAGTAGTGGGAACGTGGTGCTAAACTTTTCAGACACTAAAATCTCTTTTTGACACTGACACTGGCTTGATTTTGGATTTTTGAATTTAGAATAACGATTTATTACTTACCTTTTTAACCGAAAACAGTTGTGGGAGCCTTCCACTGAACCTTAGCACGCACGAACACGCAACTTCCACTAAGATTATCACAATTTTTACAAAAAACAAGGGTTTTACACCACTAACTACGTTTCCTTAGGTAACACAAGACTTTTTACGATACCCTGGCACGTTTTAGAATCTTCGAAAAGTCCATTGAACTGTTTAGGTTGAAAATTTACGTCCAGCGAAATTATAAGTACGGAATGGCAACGCTGTATAGTCAAGTCAACACAAGTTGCTCGGGACGGCCGCGTGGCGGCGCTAGCGGCGCGGGGGCGGGGCCGAGGGACGCGGCGCGGGGCGCGAGCGAGACGGCGATAAAACCGCACGGCCACGTTGCAAGGAAATATTTTTCTCAAAAATTCGTTTCTGGTTTTATTTTGAGCTGATTATCTTTATAAATAATTCATTTAGATGATGATGAAGTATACTGAGTGGTGTTTAGATAGTCTAGGAGCGGCGAGTAGTGAGTGGTGTGACCTCTTGCGGCATTTGCGATAACGCGAGGTCGTCGGTCGCGCCGTTGCCAGTTCGGGCCGGCATTCGGTCGCGGGAGCCGCGGCTGCTTCGACGCGGAGCGGTTACGAAAGCGTTGCGGAGACGGAACCCTCGCTCGAATCGAGACTCGAGCCTCGAGGGTCTCTCCTCTACCTACCTACCTACCTAAAGTATAGGCAATACGGACCCAGCTTAGCCCTAGACACGCTGCACTGAGCTCTAACCTAGATATAACCAGGTTGTCTGGAATTTTGTAAGAACCCAGACATCTATATGTAAATTAAAATAGGTAGCTCATTTGATTTGCCTTTTATTTAAAACATAGGAAACTCTTCTTATATCGGTCGAAAAGTTTAATTTAACCTTACTTCGAAAGTATGCGACAGTAATGAATGACAATGAACTGACACCTAAGGATAGGTAAGGTACCCTACCCTCTGACCTTAATTTTAATTAGTTTTTAACCGACTTCAAAAAGGAGGAGGTTCTCAATTCGGCTGTATGTTTCTTGTATGTATGTTATGCGATTAATCCGCCAATTATGAATTTATTTTGATGATTATTTTTTTGTTTGCTAGGTCATAGGTACATACTTCACAGATGTGGTAAAAATTTTATCGAAATCGATTCAGCGCTGTTTGAAAACTCTGCAAAAACAAATAAAACAACAAAATTGTAGTTGAGTTGTTACGACTGAAGTCGAGTGTTTTTAACGTATTCAGCGTTGTTACTTATACATATTATTTTTGAGTTCAGTCATTCATACATTTATGAATAGATGGGTACCTGATAACCTAGTTGTATGTTACCTAGGTCACCTAGTTTTGACTGAATCGGTGGCTAAGTGGTTACTGATCCGAGAGTCGTGGGTTCGATCCCCACACAGGGCAAACCATTCTGTGATGAGCAGAATTGTTTGCTCTGAGTCTGGGTGTATTATATCTATATATGTATGTATTTAAAAAAAGTATATGTGTATGTATATCAGTCTCTGGTTCCCAAGATACAGGGAATCCTAGTTAGGTATCATCTGCTAAAGATAATGATTCCGACAATGGAAGCGGTCTTAACAAAATTTCCAACGTTGTGTGGAAACTGGTTAGCTGGAACCATCGAAATAATACCCCTTGGTGGAACACATCAGCATTGGTGTATGGTTGGCGGCAGTATTTGGTAAGACGGCGGACAATCAGGCTTTCAAACCAACCAAACCGGTCCTGTAAAGTTGTTAAAAAAACCCACCGGGAGTCGATCCGGCGATTTCCAGATGGGAAACGAGTGAACTTACCACAATGCTATGGAGGCGGCATGGAGGCGGTTAAATATTTTTCTTCTTGTATCGTGTGGCACATTTAACCGTGTCTATCCACAAGGTATAGACTGCGGTTGCCTGGTGATGCACTGTGTCACCCGCGGTCACGTGTAGGGCATTTAGATTTACATTACACCCACGGACGTGTGCAACGCGACTAATGATTAGCAATAAGTATTACCATCATACACATCTAGAAATCAGATTTGCAGGTTTCCTCACGCACGATGTATTCCTTCAGTCGGTATGAAAATGCACGTAAATTTCGAAAAGCTCATTGGTGCACTGGCCAGGATTTGAACCGTTAAATATACTGTACCAGAGAAAAATATAACTTGTCTCTGACTGTACCCTGTTCAATATGTCAGTATTTTAAACCGACTTCAAAAAAGGAGGAGGTTCTCAATTCGTGTATGTTTTTTTTTTGTATGTATGTTACGCGATTACTCCGCCAATTCTGCATCGATTTTGATGATTCTTTTTTTTTTGTTTGGTTGGTCCCATATAAGTTTCATCTAAATTGATTCAGCGCTTTTTAAAAAATCAACAAAAACATAGCAAAATTGTAGTTGTTACGATTGAAGTCGGTTGTTTTTAACGTGTTCAGGTGTTATCGATTATTTCTCAAAATAGACATGACAAAAATGATGGATTAGGTAATAAACGATATCGAAAGATATGAGGTTTTTAAAAAAATACCTAATTCTCATAAAGTAGCAAAGAATCTATACACATAATTATCCTTCCTTGTCTTCTAGATTTAATTGGTTAACATGTAGTAGTCCTCGTCTACGTTTGACCCACTCGCACGTAGTTTAGCGCCATAAGAGAAAAAGAGACAGCTAGGTACTCTCCCACCTCGGCGCCATTGCATGGTCCAAGCCTCATTCGTTTTCGTGCGCGCACGGCTACCGCACGTAGTAAAAAATATTTCTTAAAAAGTTCGTTAATTATTTGAATTTAACAAGTGTGCAAAAATGTGCTTAGAAGAAAATAAATCCTTACGTTACTTTTAGATAAGGAGATTATGTGGAAAGGAAATACGAAAATCTTTTTTTTTTTTAAACAAGTGCAGTGAAAGTTATTTTTATTTAAACATGATGGGAGAATATCAAATAATTTTGTTTTGCTTCGAGTCAACGCGAGACGTTGACCAATAGCTATTTTTGCTTCGAGTCAATGCGGGACATTGACCAATAGCCAGTTTTGCTTCGAGTCAATGCGAGACATTGACCAATAGCCAGTTTTGCTTCGAGTCAATGCGAGACATTGACCAATAGCTACTTTTATTAGAGTTAATGCGAGACGTTAACCACACTATAATATTCCTGTTTCGTATGAACTGGAATCACCAGCTTTCTAATGCTTATGCGGCTGCTCCATCAACCCTCGCTCGCCGCCAAAGGTGAAGCGTTGGCAGCATCGTGGCTCATATCACTGCACTGCCACCACAGCCACCGCCGGCGCCGCTTATGCAGCTGACAACGATGCTGAAAAATCGACAACGACGATGGACGGATTGCCTCCTGAAACCTCCCCAACGGCGCTGCTGTAACCGCCGTCCGCCAAAACCGCTGCCGGCGCCGCCACCAAAACTGCCGCCGCCTACAGTTGATATTTACCATAAGCACCATCACGTCTATTTAATCTTCCGGCACATATCCACCGCCATCGTGCGTTTATACTATCCGCAGTTGAGATTCCTTCTAGTGTTTCCAAACGCGTGTGTTATTATTTCAAAACCAACCTCGAGAAGGACGGTCTATTTAAAAAATAAAAATAAAAATTCTCGAGTTTGTCGACAATAACTCCAGAAATTGAGGCGATGCTGAACTATTAATCTAAGATGGAGCCAAAAATAGGGATATTATAGCTATTTTTCTTAACCATAACCTTACGGTTATGTCCAATACCTACCGCTAACCTGATTTATTGAAACAACATACATCCTGTCATTTCAGTTTATATAACTGATTGAATGAATGATGAAACACCCGACCGATTTCGGTCATGAGTCATGGCGACCACTTCGACTCCTAGTAGACTTGTTGACTGTGGGGCGCCCGAAAATAGCTAATATAGCCAATCTTCGCGGCAAACCCCCGTGCACAGTGCAGTTTAATTAAGTAATATACCAGCCTTTTATTTATTTCTTCATCATATTATAAAATACTTATCTGCGAGTAATAGTGTTCTGTGATACTTATACACTGGAATCGAAAGGGAGACATTTATTCGGTTTGTGTTCGGTGGTTTTGTGAAGATGTCAAAGGGCATATACAAAAAGTTAAAAGAATTGAGTTGCATCGGATAGCGAGCAGGGAGATACGTATGTATGTATGTGCCACTGCCGCTCAGCCAGCCCAAATTCAACCCGTCGCGTCGCCGCCGCGCCGACGACGCGCTGCCGCCCCCGTGCTAGCGCGCTGACCGATCGCTGCGAAGCGCGCCCTCCGCAGCCCAGCCGCATTTTAAGGTAGCGGGTAGATGGAAATATTTTATGGATGCATTAAAAAGGTATTGTTTGGTATAACTAGACCATTTACACAAAATATTGAGATAAAGAATCTCATTATTCCAGATGAATTTTTTGGCCCTGGACAAGTCGTGGCCAAAATATGGTATATTTTTGATCAAAATTGTAAAAGTTAACGCAGCAACCCTATGAAAAACTCTTTGCTTCGAGTATTATTTTTATAATCCATAAAAGTTGAGACAAGTTTAATTTATACTGGATTTAAAATGTTAATCAAATTTTGAATATTGATAATTTGAAATCTATTTTATCGTACCTACATAGTTGCCCAGGGCAGTTACATGGTAAAAGCAATAAATAAAATAGGCCGATATCCTCGTGCTCATGCACGATTTTATCTTACTTAAAACACTTTTTTCTATATAAGTACTTGTGTTTTACCTTTCAGCCTGTGCTCAACTTTTATAGGACTATAGTCCTATGAACACTATAGTGTTCATTAACTTTATGAACAGATTCAGGAGTTTTTTCAATCTGTTTTTACTATATTATTCTATGTTATTCTTCTTTTCGGTCGATAACAAACCTAAATAGTCTCGGCCCAAAATTCAGCCACGCGAATTGCACTGTCCGTGGCACTCATTAGATCTGCCTGCCTGCAGTTATCTGGGCATGCAGGGCACGACGTCAAATACTCCATTGTTTGGGGAACTACGCCACACTTAAACTCCACGCCAACACAAAACTTGGAACCATCTGAGGATGTTATCACCATTATATTATTATCTTATTGAGAGGTGTTAAACTTAACACCAAATATATTTTAAATCAACGAATTAAATTGTATGTACAATATTGTACACATTAATTTTTAAATAATTAATTGATAGAAACCAGTTCGGTATACGATTCAAAACCCTTTCGATTTACAGTTACCATAACTGACAGGTAATCGTTAATAATTATAATAAGAAAAATAAAAGTATTTTATAAAATAAGGTTTTCTGTACCTTATACTTAAAATTGTCTTTTTTGTACCTAGCTTCTGCTACTTACACGAAACTTGCAATGACAGCGTTTCGGGAAGTATTAATTATAATAAATACATATACCTACGTTATTTTTTCTTATGAAGCCATGTCTTCAGTCTAGATGACAATGATTCATAGGTGTGCCTGTTTTTAAGTTTAATGCAGGTTAAGTCTTAATAAAGCTGCCGCAATCACCAGATAAGAATAAACACCAATGTTTGATGGGTGAAATCTGTGAATTCTTAGATGGTGGATAATCAAAATTTTGACTTTGCATAATCAAAATTTTTGTTGATGCCTCCACAGCACACTGGAGATGTCCTTGTGAGGATGGTGAAAATTATTTATTGGCATTGTTTAAGATCGCCTATAATCAAAATATACATTAAAAAGATTTATATATGTTGAATGAATTAAAAATGAAAAATGTGAACATCAGCGAATTTTGCAAAAACAAAATTATTATAAGTCAAGGCTTACGTGAAACTTCTGGTATATTTTGAACTAAATTATTTACAATTGAAAGTTTATTAACCGCGATATACTTTCGTGGCTATATAAAATTACAGCAATTTTTTCTCTATAAACCAAACAGGTAGTTTTTTTTAAGTAAACACACAACAAAAGAACGAGAAATTAAAATGTTAAAAAGTTGTGACAATAGAATACTATTGCTGGTATTGACAATAGAATACATATAAAACTTGCTGAAATTACCGTTATCGATACAGTTTAGATAAATATACTAAACATGTTTTCTACTTCATTCCAAAACTTATTAAATAAGCTTATCCAGCCTAAAATAATAATTTTAACTTAAAGAATAAATACAAAATGCAATAAGTACATTTTTACATCTTTGTAATGTTTTCCGTTTATTTGTGTAACTATCTTTAACGGTCCCCACTTTTTCCAATTATTATGAACTTCATATTATTATTTCGAAATTATGACTTATTATGTAATAAGTCTTAAAAAAAATGCTGCTCAAGCTACTACCGTTTTCATACCTGACGTAGGGTCAGTTATGAAATCAGAATTTATCTATATTTTATTTCTTATAAGTGAACCTGAAACTTATATTTTCAAATATTGTCTCAAATATTTACTTATTCATTCGTATAAGGAACGAACAAATGCATATCGTCAGTGCTGGATATAAAATTCCTATCACTGGTCGATAATACCAAGTTTCGGTTCACGTCTAGCTTTAAACAGTGGGGGAATATTATCGATCAGGAGTATAGATTCGTTGGTTTGTTCACGGTTCATCCCCATTGCGGGTATACCTATAGTTATTCGGGTTTATTTTGTGATACATTTTTTGTCAAATTACCTAAAAATGAATTTCAGATGTTCAACGTGAATTATTCAAGCAGTACATGAAAGATGTACAGGTTAAAACCATATTTGTTAAAATACGATAGGTACATAGTGTAATTAAGGTTCCAGAATATCGTATTAGATTACCATCTTAGCAGTTCTTTGGACTTAGAACAGATGTTCCAAATAGCTTAAAGGACGGAAATGTCAAACAGGTTCCCTATGCATCGACGTCGGTTCCCAACGACGCTGCATATACCTTTCATAAAACACTATCGTCTATCGCTGCACTTATGCTAAGTGTAACCTCATCACTCAGAACCTAACGTCAAGTTCAACTAACAATCACATTTATAAAATTGAACAAGATTTAATTTTATTTTCATATTGTTTATTTGATAACCTTCTAGGAAGTGGTATTTTTTAATAATTTTGTTGTGTACACAAAATGGGCATAATATAAAAGCTTACCATCAAATATACGCAAGGGGTGCAACTTGTTTCTAAAAGAAATTTCTTCCAGAAATAAATTTCTGTTAATTGAATTACAGTTATAAAATCTCTCAGATTATATTTTATTGCAATAATTCTCATACCTATTACCTACAACATTGTTAGTCTCTCTAAACATCTACATGTTAACCAATTAAATCTAGAAGACAAGGAAGGATAATTAGATGATCAAACGAACTTACCTCAAGTGAAGTTCGATCTTAATTATCCTTCCTTGTCGGAGAGATTTAAGGTCCCTCCCTGCCCTAGAGTAGACAATACTAGGATGCTAGTATTAAAACCCCTAATACCAATGTTGTAGTATGTAGGTTGCCTTTTTTATTCTCTAAAATGAATGAGGCTTGGACCATGCAATGGCGCCGAGGTGGGAGAGTACCTAGCTGTCTCTTTTTCTCTTATGGCGCTAAACTACGTGCGAGTGGGTCAAACGTAGACGAGGACTACTACATGTTAACCATTTAAATCTCTCCGACAAGGAAGGATAATTAAGATCGAACTTCACTTGAGGTAAGTTCGTTTGATCATCTAATTATGTTATATTTTGTATAAGTAATTAAGTACCTACAGGGTTATTTTTAGACCCCCCACCAAAACTTCACAGTGGCTTCTAGTCATGAAACTGAGCAACTTTCCAAAAAACCAATGGTCAATTCGCAAAAAAAAAACTGTTGGATCTTTCATACTTACTAATTTGATCACGTGATCGGCTTTTTTTGAATGGAGATGCCCAAAATTATTTTGCGAATTGACCATTGGTTATTTGGGGAAAGTTGCTCAGTTTCATGAGTAGAAGCCACTGTGAAGTTTTGGTGGCGGGCTCCAAAAATAACCCTGTATAACATTTACATATGTTTAATAGGATTTGGATATTTTAGGAATTGGATATTATGAGCCCAAAGAGTTTATTTTTATCAATTTACAGTACACTGAAGTACCGTCCTATGTATCTATCTTTTTATCTAGGCCTAGGTCGTGTTTGAATCATCTAATATCTAGCTCAAGTAGGTTTAGGTAGCCAGGCTTATAGGTATAATACAAATAAACCTAGCTGAAGTTCTACGTAAGTAGGTAGGCATACTACTTAAACTCATAACATGAAATTTTGTTAGAGGGTTTCTGGGACGGGACCCACAGTAATTACGCAGCCGACAGCACTTCCGCGAAGGTCGACCGACACCCACGCGTGCCCACCCCGTTTTACCCCCACCACCCCCCTAAAACCCCCTACCCATCCACCCATTCAGCCCGGGGACACCACTTTTATTGCAAAACGCCGCTGACAGAATGAATAGACTTCGTTTAAAATATTTACAAACTAACTTTATGCGTGCGGCTTTGCTCGCAAAAAGTTTGGTTATCCTACGGGCACGGAACCTTTGAGGAATCGGTGTAAATTATAGATTGTATTCTTTTCCATGTCACAATCACAGTGTAGTAGGTACGTGTATGCCTTTCATGAAGAGGCCATAAACAAATATTATAAATTTTCACATTGACAATAGTCAGAATTTACTAATCATTAATCACACAGGGTTGTTCTAAGATTTTTAGCGTCACATATCCCTAGATACAGATTGGATTTATTGAAACTGGTTGAAATTAGAAAATTGCGCTTCCGATGGAATCCGGAATGCGTATCAATCAATTATCAATTTATCATCCATCAATCGTGCAGAACAACAGTTATTTATCGTATTCGAAAAATATTTATTTTTGTTTACCTATAATATATACCGTACCGAACATGAAACGTATCATAGTAGTTTTTTTTAGGTACTAGCCCAATTTGTCCCAGTGCTGAGCAAAGGCCTCCCCTTTTTTCCGCCACTGTTCCCTGTCCTCGGCCAATCCCTGCCAACCGTTATGGAAGCGATCCAGTTCGTCCCGCCATCTTCTTCTTGATCTAGCGCGGCCTCTCCGACCTTTCGGCACCCTTCGCCCACCTATCTGGATGCATGCGGTAAACGTGTCCTGCCCAGTCCCATTTATGTTTGGCGGCTTTTTCTCCTACATCAGCTATTTGGGTCATAAAACGCAGGGTGGTATTCCGGATTCTGTCAGTCCTTTTTACACCTAGTATGCTGCGTTCCATAGTCCGTTGGCAAATCCTGAGTCTGGTCATGTCAACGAGTTTGCGCTTTAATGACAGTGGAGTAGCATTTAGTAGGTAATAATATGGCACCATTTGTATGGCTCAAGAATTGTTTATAAAATAAAATTATAAGTTTGAAACGATGAAGTGCCTGAAATAAATGACATTGTTTACAGAAAAACTGAAAGCTCACTGAAAGTCTAGGAAATTTTTAACAATTTATCAAAACTTTTACAACAGCAATAAAAAATGCGTACTGTGGTTTATTTCGAATAATGCTTTTGTTTTTCTGAATAGCTTCTTTCCGTAAAAGTTTGCTTAAAAGCGTTGTCTACGTTTTTCGCTATAACTTTATAGGAATTCTGTTAGCTAACTTTTATAAGAATAGTATATTTTTAACAGACTTCAAAATAATTGACTACGCTGAATACGTTAAAAACAACCGACTTCAATCGCAACAACTCCAATTTTTGCTATGTTTTTGTTGATTTTCTCAAAAACCGCTGAATCGATTTCGATAAAATTTATATGGGACCACCTGTGAAGTATACCCTTTTAAACAAAAAAAGATTTTTTCGAATCGGTTCAGGCATCTTCGAGTAATCGGTGAACATACATAAAAAAAAAAAAGATTCCGACGAATTGAGAACCTCCTTCTTTTTTTTGAAGTTGGTTAAAAAGGAGGAGGTTCTCAATTCGTCGGAATTCTTGACGCCTGCACCGATTTGGAAAATTCTTTTTTTGTTTAAAAGGGTATACTTCACAGGTGGTCCCATATAAATGTTATCGAAATCGATTCAGCGGTTTTTGAGAAAATCAACAAAAACATAGCAAAATTGGAGTTGTTGTGATTGAAGTCGGTTGTTTTTAACGTATTTAGCGTGGTTATTATATAGGTATACCTTACCTACCTAACACTTTTGTTTCTCCACGTTTTGCCTCTGCTTTTTAGGTCCTGGAGCACCTAGAGCTGCATTTGACCGAGACTGCTTTAGCTGTAAACTTTACGTGATCCTAAGACATATTAGCTGATTTCAGTTTAGTTTTCAGGTTTGCTTTGGGACATTTTGGGAAGTTCGCTCACTTACCTAGGTACGTACTTCTCTTCGGTTAGCTCGGTTTCTTCGTAGGGTAAACCGTACAATGATTGGCACTTTGTGTAGGGTTTTGTCTTTGGTTTCGAAATACACGGTAAAGAAAAAATCTTTTTTTAAATTTCCTTTACATTTCATTTATGGACTAAATCAAGTTATTGAAATGATAATGCAGACAGAAATGTAACTTATTTATTCAGAAAAAATTAAGTAAACTCTTTTTCACGCTAAATATGTATAGTCATTGGCATTATGGTACAATCATTGGCCCTGTAATTTGGTATAATCATTGGCACTCTCATTGGCAGTGTAATTATTAGCATGGTACTAGAATTAGATACAATAAACCTTCACGTAATCCTACCTAGGTACATTACAATCAAGACTTGTTTAGACTAGCTTTAAGGTACTGTAAAACTACTTATGGTTATCTTCTAGAATATTCAACAATTGTTTGTCTGTTAACGGCATCAAGTCTTTTCTATCTTTCTTTCTTTCCAGCTTGATATATTTTTGATGAATTCTCGTATCATTTCCTTGCATTTCCTCTTTATCTGTATGCTTTTCCTCTTTCACTCTTGTATTGTTGTGTCGAGTCTGCTGCACATTTATAGTATTTTCATTTGCTGGTTTAATTAATACATTCCGTATGATCTTAGGTTTTTTTGCATTATTTTTTGCATCCTTGTTCTTTTGTGATTCTGTTTTTATAACTTTCTTTTTTAAATTTTCAGCCTGCTTACGTTCTTTGTTCAAACGCGTTTCTTCTGCCTTCTTCAATCTTTGTTTCTTTTTTTCCTCTTTTGTCTGCATTTCTTCATTTTTTTTATTCTGTTTTTTTATTTCTTCTTCCTCCCATGCTTTGCTCGTTAGTACAAAAGTGCGAGCTTCTTGATTTAGACGACCTTTTTTAATTGGAGTTTTGGGAAGCACTAAGAACTGGCTTAAGGTTTTTTTTACCGGACTTTCTTTGGCAATTGTAACTGGTATCTCATCTATTGGTACCCATTTTCCATGAATAAAAATGATATCTTGTCGACATGTTGATGGTTGGGGTGAACATGTAGTTAATCGATTAGGCTCTTCATAAATTTCAGTAGTAATTTCTAAATTTTGTGCTGGTTCCGGGACATCGCCGTCTTGTAATATTAATTCTGTGTTGGAGATCTCCCTTTTATCAATAATATTTACTATACATTTATCTTTTATTTTTTCAGGAACAGTGATGAGATTTCTGCCAGTATCTTCATTTTCTTCAGTCTCATGTTCTGTAGTATGTATTTCTTCAATTAACTCATGTTCTTTGTCAAATTCATATTCCGTTCTCTCTCTAGTCATTTTACATTTTTCTTTTTTGACTGCAGTTTTAGGGTCTATGTTCTCTGCTACTTCGCGTTTGTCGCTCTGTATTGTATTTTTCTGTAGATTTTTCTCCTTTATTATTTTTGGTTCTTTTCCCTCAACAGTACCAGGTGTATCTTTTCGTTCTAATTTTTCTTCAACTTTTTCTTTGTGTGTTTCCATTTCAGGTAACTTTCTTTTCCTTGTGATTTCGAGCTCTCTTCGGTGTTTTGTAATTTCAAATTCTGTTTTATCTTCTGTCAACACAAAAGTGCGAGCTTCTTGATTTAGACGACCTTTCTTAATTGGAGTTTTGGAAAACACTAAGGATTTTTTTACAGGACTTTCTTCGGGAATTGTAACTGGTATCTCATCAATTGGTATTCGTACCCATTTTCCATCAATAAAAACGACGTCTTCTCGACTTGTTGATGGTTGGGGTGAATATGTAGTTAATCGATTAGGTTCTTTGTAAATTTCAGCAGTCATTTCTAAATTTTGTGCTGGTTCCGGGACATCGCCGTCTTGCAATATTAATTCTATGTTAGAGATCTCCTTTTTATCAGTACTATTTACTTTACATTTATCTTTTATTTTTTCAGGTACAATGACTAAAGTTCTGCCAGTCTCTTGATTTTCTTCAGTCTCATGTTCTGTAGCATCTATTTCTTCAAGTAGTTCACGTTCTGTGTGTAATTCATATTCCTGTTTCTCTCTAGTCATATTATATTTATCTTTTTTAGCTGCAGTTTCAGGTTCTATTTTGTCACTCTGTATTATATTTTCCAGTAGTTTTTTCTCCATTTTCATTTTTGGTTCTTTATCCTCAATAGTATCAGGTGTATCTTTTCGTTCTAATTTTTCTTTAACTTTTTCGTTGTGTGTTTCCCTTTTAGGTAATTTTATTTTCCTTGTGACTTCGGGTTCTCTTCTTTGTTTTGTAATTTCAAATTCTGTTTTATCTTCTGTTGTTACAGATTCTTCTCCTTCTTCTTTTGTTACAGGTTCTTCTCTTTTTTCTGTTATTTCATGTTCTCTCTCTTCTATCCAAACAGGGTCTTCTCTCTCTTCTATTATTTCATCTGCTGTTATAGTTTCTTCTCTTTCTTCTGTAGGTTCATGTTCTTCTGTCACTTTAGGGTCTACTTTCTGAATTGCTGAAAAATATTTGTAGACGTCATATAAAATCTTAGCTTCTTTAGATGGGGCAATTAGTTGATTCTTCATTTTCCTTGCAAGGTCTGGTCCAATTATTTTGTGAAATTCTTCTCGACTTAAAGAACGTTTTGATGTTGCTGGATCTTGTTGATAAACTTCTTTGGATCGTACCAAACATTTGCTGTAATCGACCACATCTGGGTTGAATGGGCATAATCCTGTGGCGCGAAAACCGTTTTTCACAGTTTCTGCTTTAATTTTCGGTAACAAGACTTTTAGTATTGGTCCCACGTCTGTCTTCAGCATCGTCTTTGAGATATTGTTTATGCGCCATTCCAATACCGCCTTGCGCCATAAAGTCTTTACTGGTCTAAATGCAGCGACATCAGCAGGCTGTAGGATTCTAGTAGCATTTGGATATAACGCTACCAAAACAATGCCTAGATTCTGGCAGAGCTGAGACATTTCGAGAGTTGTGTGACTTTTGTGCCCATCGACAAATAAAATCACTGGAAATTCTACACCATCTTTTACCAATGCAGGATGGAGAACATTCTTGATATATTGAAAAAACGTGGCTGCTTGCATCCACCCATTATCAGAAAGTCCTATTCCCCATTCTTCAGGCACCGAACGCCGAATTTCTTGTCGCATTTTCTTTAGAGGGAAAATTATCATCGGTGGCGTCACTTTCCCGTTCGCTGAAAAAGTGAACATCACTGTCACACAGCTTTTAGCCTGAGCGTGATCGACTTCATAGATATTCTTTTCGCCTTTGGGTGCGAGCACCTTGGTATTTTTTGGACATAATATGAAGTTGGTCTCGTCCCCATTTAATATTCTTGAAGGTTCATCAAAAATATGCATTAAGTTGTTTTCTTTCATGTAATCTTCAATTTGTTTAAACCACTTTCTTATCTGGTTTTCAGATACCTTCGAACTTGCCGATGTCACAGCTTCTGATGTCCTTTCAGTTATTTCAGGGTGTCTCTTCATGAAGAGTTTATACCACCCTTCACCTGGCGTATTGTCAATAAACGGGTTTTCTCTAGGATTTTTGTCCAAAAACTCTTTTACGCTTTTAATCAAGTCTTCTCGGCGACGAGGGAAACCCTTTCTGGAGCTTATTATGATCCAGTTAACAAGCGCCGTTTCTTCATCTACAGTAAGCACGGTAGAAGGCCCAGGTCTACTCTTAACGAAGTTGTTACTTAACCGGAATTGGAGTGTGGGTCTTGGAACATTGTACTTAACAGCGGCTGTTTTTTTAGGCATGCCATTGCCAACTGCCTGGATGGCTTTTTCCAAATCTTCTTCGGTGTATCTTTTCAGATAGTTCCTTCCAGGTGTTACTTTAGGCATCTTATAATTCAGCATTGACCTGAAAAATACAAAAAAAGTGAAAGGATTTAGCACTAATAACGTAGGGTACAATCATTGGCACTTCCAAAAAAGTACAATGATTGGCACTGCCAACATTTAAATGCATTGAATAATCAAGCCCAAGTCGATTGCAATAGAGTTTAATATACGTATTAACATCTTCCGCCAAGACTAAACTGCAATTCGAAAAGCGATAAATATATATAATGATTGGCAGGGGGTGCTAATGACTGTACCGTCGTATTAAGTTTATTGTAAAGATTGTCACAGCAAAAACACCTTGTAGTTAAATTTTTTGATAAGAAAAACAGCGTATTCATGATTAATAACAAATTAAATTATGTACGTAATATGAACATGATTGAAAAACTTACCGAAAAGTGTGAATTTTCACTGTTGTAAAAAGGCGGCACCAAACTTTTATGACAAAATTCTCATGCAAAATTGTAACCGTCCACAGAATCCTTAGAAAAGAAAGAACGCTGTCATTTTGACGTAATGTTAGGTGTTGCCAGTATATATTTTGAAATTCCCCATTGAATGCTGATGTTACCATTCCAAAAATACATTTCTTTTACAAAATATCTTTGTTTAAACGCAAAAGTGACAATCATTGGGGGGGTGCCAACAATACTACGTTTTACCCTATCATCGATATGAGAAAACTTATATCGATGCTTCGCCATGGCCAGATCATGAGCTGACCCGATTTGGCCCCTGCCCCGTGGTGTGGAGTATGGCCTTATCTTCCCGAATCCCCATGAAGGAAAAGAGATCCATGCCCCTGCAGTGGGAGTGGGGACATTTGGGGTAACGAACTTTTAATTAACAAATTTCTAAGAAGTGTCAGAATCGGCCAGTTTATATTGAAAAAAAAATTCCCAAAAAAGTTTTAGATGTCTATCTATATTAATTTAAATCTACTTAAAATGTACCTTAAAAGCTTAGCCATATCTGGCCATATCAAATATATACCTAATATGAAATACGATATTTTGAATTTATAGTGCCGGCCGACTAGCGATCTTGCTATGGCAGGTGAACGGTGCAGTAAAATGCAATCGCCATTTTAGATCTGAGTTCTGACAGACATTGGAGGTAGGGATGGACATTAAAAATAAACATCGATGTTTTTTCCGATGTAATAGGTACATCGCTGAGTTGTATCGATGTTAATAAGATGTATTGAGAAATACATCGATGTTTCCAAAACATCGATTGTTTTTCGCAATGGACATGTTTAGACCTTGATTTAAAAACTCTAACACCAGGATTTGTAAGGTCACTGGTCTGACAGCCCACATGAGAAGATGACATGTTAAGATATTCCAAAGCCGAAACTAAAAGAAAACTAGGTACGAGGAAAAATATTTATAAAAAAATCACATTGACAAAGCTTTATTTTGTTTATAAATACCAATTTTTTTTTCAATGCTATGTCAAAACAGAAGTTTTTTTTAAATCATTAATTAATTTTACTCAATCTTCCCCTTCAATCGGTTTCTTTATTCTTTGCTCAGTCAAAACTAGCCCTGCCTGGGAAAAGAGTCTCTCTGATGGGACAGATGTTACTAAACGGATAATTACGTTCCAATTTACGAAACGTGGCACTCAGTGTCGTAGTTTGCGTGTTCGATGCATCGAATAAAAAAACATCGATATATATTCGATGTTGAAGTATTAACAATACATCGGTTCAATACGATGCATCGTTACAATACATCGAGTGTTTAAGGCAGACTTCCGATGCTAGCGGCCGATGCGACAGACGCGCGCGACAGTACTAAACACCAGAAATGTATGGAAGAGCCGCGCGCGTCTGTCGCGGGGTACGGAAGCGGCGCCATACATTTTCTAATGTTCAGTATTGTCGCGTGCGACAGACGCGCGCGACTATCGCATCGGCCGCTAGCATCGGAAGTCTGCCTTTAAAATACATCGATGTATATCGTCCATCCCTAATTGGAGGCCGGAGACCGTTTTTATCGAGTCGAAAATCCCGTAAAGATAACTAGAATGAAATATTGGGAAATTACTGGATCAAAATTAAATTATGAAATATCTCTGAATACCTAGTTCTTTTATTGAAATTTCAGTAAAACAGGAAATCTGATTGGTAAGTCATGGATCTGATATAGGTAGGTAACTTGCATCTTGCATGTGACGTCGAAAGAAGCCGAAACCTTAGACGAAGTGGAAACCTTGGTAGATTTAAATTTTATCACAAAAAAAAAATATTACTTACCTTACTATGCTATCAATTAAAATATGAAATAGGAAATAGTTACGCTTTTCTGTTATACAGGAACAGATTAGGAAATTATATTTTATCAATTATTTTTTATTTGAATAGGTATTGTCTCACAATATTTTGTCATACTGATGATGAGTGATAGTGAAACTATCAGGGATTGTTCTGAACTGTTTGAGAATGCCTATATTTCCAGTTTCCCAGCTAGCGCCAATATTAGCTGGCTGCTGCTGGTTGGAAATGCTGGAATGGAACTTGTATAAGTATGTATATCTCTTTGGAACACGCTCGAAGTTCAAACTGGGCTGATGCTGGCAGGCTTGAGTCCGGAGCGGCAACGTCGCCCGGTATAAATAGGTGGGCGTTAGTAACTGCCAGTCTGCCAAGATAATCTCCGACTGTGACATGCGGCTTTTCAATTTTTCCAGTTAGCATGCCAAATCGTTGTTTTGGAAATGTTGCTTTTGTGTCGTTCAATCATTCATTTTGCATGTCAGAAAGCTGAAAATGCCTGTTTTTCTCGATGACGTGACGGTTTTGTAATTTTAAACGAGATTGTTCCTTCCTGCCTAACCATACCGATGCTACCTACCTGCCTACTATTATTAAAAGTACAATAATCAAGCCCTACACTACACCTACAACACAAAGCTTAAAATCATCGAAATAATACATAAACCACAGACCACAGCTGCTTAGGTACTGTAAAGACCAACATATTTAGTTCATAATGCTACAGTGAATTGAGTACGGTGGTACCCATTGTCCTTTTTATAAATAAAAATATGCACATGTAAAGAAATTCTCAGCTAGTAGGTTTTTTATTCTGTTTCAGTAAAAGAGCTATTTAGTGAGATTTTTTTTGTATCTTTAATTAACATGTTATTTATAATTGCGATGCAATGCATGCAGTCAGTTACCATATTCTGTATACGGAATGTTAAAAAAGTGAGTTTGAAATTTTAAGGGGTTACTCAGAATACTCAGAATTAAGTACTTATAGAATATAAGAAAAATACATATTGAAAAAATCCGATCTTCAATTGTTTTTCAGTTTCCAGTCTGAACAGTGAATCAAGAATTTGTATGGGATACTGAAAAACAATTATTAGATGATTAGTTGATTCTGAGTAACCCTTGAACGCAGTTTTTTAACATCTGTATGTTTAAAAATAGGTACTTATCTTAAACTTAGGTACCTATTTAGAATTGGGTTGTATCTATGAATGAGATACTTACATATATATAGGTACCTACCTATTAAAAAAACCGAAAGCGGCTGCTTAGTCTAAAAACGATTTACAATTTTACATTTCTGTAGTTATTCTCATTCTGCTGACCGACAACAGAATTATGAAACGTTGATAAAAACTACCTACCTATATCTGTGAGAAGATAATAAACGAATGTAGTCTCAGAATATGGTCTTACAAATACTTACAATTAGGTACCTATATTTTTATAAAAAAACCAAAGAAAATAAGATTAACAACCCCGACCTCTGATAATAATTGATGACTTTTGAAACTTTACCTATGCACGTTCACAGTCCACGACTCCAAATGGAGTCCGTAGACTTGGTTTGAACCACAAGTCCACGACTCCATGGGTATGCGTGGACTTATTGATTGAAGAAAAGTCTGCGGCTCCATTTGGAGTCGTGGACTGTGAACGTGTTAATAATTGACCACGCTGAATACGTTAAAAACAACCGACTTCAATCGCAACAACTCCAATTTTGCTATGTTTTTGTTGATTTTCTCGAAACCCGCTGAATCGATTTCGATAAAATTTATATGGAACCACAAATTTATATGGAATTTTCCAAATCGGTTCAGGCGTCTTCGAGTAATCGGTGAACATACATAAAAAAAAAATTACGACGACGAATTGAGAACCTCCTCCTTTTTTTGAAGTCGGTTAAAAAGGACTACGGTAGGTTATACATATTGGTAGGTACTAAGTCTTCTAAAGGCTAGCTAAGTATACTCATGGACAAAAAAATCGACTCAAGGTTTGCTGCACGGCTTTTGGAAAATTACCTCATCAATCTAGCAAAAAAAAACTAAACCAAAAGTTCAAAAACTGTCTGTTTACTGTTTATGATTTTAGTTTGGTGGTTTTCTAGTTTTTTGTTCTTAGTGTTTAGCAGTTTTGTAGACTGAGTTATTTTTTCAAAAGTCGAGCAACACATCTTGAGTCGATTTTTTTGTCCACAGTGCAGTTTTAATTAAGTTTTGATAGGAATCACATCAGAAAATATCTATTAGGTAGGTATTCCTATTTGATTTCACTATAATAAATAATAAACAATAAAATATTACCTATTCAACATCCACTTAAAACTTGCTAAAACAAAAAAATCACAAAATACTAACCAAAAATAAAATATAAAATGCTACCTACCCACTTACTATTATATCTGACTGAAAAGACCTGGCAAAAACAGAAAAGCGTATTATTTTTTTGAGATGTGCCTTTCTGTGCTTTCACAGCGGATCGATAGTGCGTCGTTGCCAGCTCGCTCTGATGTGTATATGGACGTGAAAAGGCACTTTGCCTGCTATGTGCCTGCCATTCCATGCACTAGCCACTACCGCAGCGGTTTTATTTTCACTTTTTTTTTTATTGCATATACATAATTTGAATGGAGAATGGTGCATTTTTTGCACCTGATGCTAACTGGCTTCGGTCAGTGTTCCATCCACGCCTCCTGTTAGAAATGTTAGGTAGAGAGATAGGTACCTAAGGTACAAAAAAAATCATAGTAAATGGTAGTTGCAGGTATGTAGTTTATCTGTCAATTCAGAGACAAGGCAAGGAAGCAAAAATTCCCTTTAGGTAGGTACTTACATTAGTTTAGTACATACTTGTTGAATTTAAAATATTTTTCTATGAAAACTGGAATACTTACGCTACGTGGCACAACATAGGTAACAATTTTATTCAAGTTCATCGTCGTACAAAATATGTATCAACTGCAGTTTCGTAGTAATCAATTAACAAAAATACAACTAGCGACATCTACATTATTGTTCTTAAATCTGATGAATGAATTATATCTTATAGTCTAAACTTCACTCTAACAACTTTGGTTCTTATTGTTAGAAGCCGTTCCATAACTAAGTTAAAATTCACCTGATAAGAGTTTGTCCCTTTCACACTTAAAAAAATGTAATAGGCTATCCTGCTGTCAGAGTAAAAATTACTCTAACGAAAGCAAAACGAAAGTAATTTGGAACGCTTTCTTGGTGGTAGAACGGCCAAAAGCGGAACTACTGACGCCAGTATGAAAACGTCATTTTGTTGTTGTCAGTTTGTAATTTTGTATACAATTTTCGATGGTGGAGCCATAATTGATACTACAGATAAGTTGGTGGCACGTGGAACATGGGTTCTGTCACAGCGTACTTCGTCACTGTGACTGTCCTATCATCAATACCACAAAAGTTGATAGTACTATCAAAAGATGGCGCCGGTAGTGAAAAAATACTTATGTGGTGGGTAGAAAAGAAACATTTTGTTGATATGGGTCTAGCAGGGGGATGCTGGTTGTGTTATTGTGACAGTATAATAAAAAAGGATATCTTTTATTGTATTATTTAATTATTAAATATTATTTACAACCTATTAAAAATACTATACATTGATGCTTTCATTGCTACTTCTTACATAAAATGTCTCTGATATTGATTTAATATCACTATCTTATCTTAATTGCCTCAAGACTTACCTACCTGTACTTACATAAAAATACGAGACTCTTTGTTTTACTTTTTTCAAGTGCTGATAAATTAAGTAAATCAAAGAGACTTCAACTGTTTTACGTTTAAATTAAAACTGGTTTAAAAAGTAGTTAAGTAAGTATCCAGTGTTTCTAATTCGTTGTAATAATAAATTAGGCATACAACCGTTTAAAACTAGGCGAACTTAAACAATAATAATAATAATAAAAAAATTGAGTGTATTCGAGTGTATTTATAGTCACGCGGGTTTATACACGCATGCGGGCCGTGCCCACATGCGTGCCGCTCGCAACCTATCGTTTCAGTACATTTTTTAGGTCTACTTTATTGTCATGCGTGTCACACGTATGCGGGTCGCTTTGGAAACGCCGCACGCATGCGGGCACGGATTAGATAATTAGATAGATAGATAAATGCGGGCACGGTCCGCATGTGTGCAGAAACCCGCGCGACTATAAAAGCGCTCTTCATCTCCTTGCTACAGTAATATTATATTAACTAAGATTATTATCTTTACTTTTAACGAGTTTGGACGCTTCTCACGCTATTCATAGTTGAGCTGGTAACGCCAGATCTGAGGTACATTCCAGGGTTGTCATGCGGGGGTCGCTGGAGGCGGCCGGGGGCTGGCGGCGGCGGAGGTCTGGTCTGCGGCCGGGGCATCTGTGGAGGCTGGATGATCAAGTCTTGGCGGGGAGGCATTGCTGTAAAATAAGATATCATTTTATCATATCTTCTTCATTTGAGATGGACTGAAGAGCTGGTGTTGCTTGCAGGATACAGGTCGCTTATATTCGTGCGATACCGCCAATATGTCTATATGTCGCAGATGGATTGCAGAATCCGCTGTTTTACAAAACCGCTAGTGATTTCACAAAACAGCGCCGTTTTGTAAAACAGCTGAACGACCTTTAAGGCTTTGCCACACCAAAAGCAGGTCAGTAGCAGCGCGGTTTAAATGCGGGCCCGCGCATGTTGTAATACAAGAAATTATATGAAGTACGTCACACCCAATTTGAACGCGGGCCCGCGCTCAAACTGCGCTGCGCCGCGCCGCTCTGCAACTGCCGGACGACAAACCGGGCAGCGCGAGCGCGGGTCAGAAGCAGCGCAGGCGCGGCGCGGCGCAGTTTGAACGCGGGCCCGCGCTGCTGTTGTATAACTATGGCAACCATGTTAGCATGCCACACTGGGGGGGCGGCGCGTTCGCAGTGCAGCGCAGCGCGGCGACGCGGTTACAAACAGTTGTATTTTTTTACAACCGCTTGATGGATTTAAACGAAAAAAATATCGAATTAATGCGTGGGAACATAAATATATACGATTTTCGAGATAAATATTACAGAAATATAATATTCAAGTAAAATTTTCTTTTTCGACCTAGAGTCAAAAGCAGCAAGAATCTGTTTGACATCTTGCAGCCAACTAACCTCCACCCGTCAACGTCACACTGAACGCGGTTTTAACGCGGGCCCGCGTTAAAACTGCATTGGAACTGCCGTCTGCATTCAGTGTGCCGTCTCCTGCGCTGCTACTGACCTGCTCCGCGTCTGACCTGCTTTTGGTGTGGCGAAGCCTTTAGCGGTTTTCCATAGTAACTGGCATAAACGTATTGCGTTCGTCAATGCAGCGGGTCAATGATCAAATAGAATATAATCACTACGTTTATCAATGATTAGAGATTTTGTAAAACAGCGTGATATAAAACGTCAGATTGTAGAATTGTAAATTTTGTCACTTGTGTGCTTTGTGTGTCATACCAAAATGATCCTAACTCAAGTGGAAACAGTAAGTAATTTTGTAACGATGCGATGATTTATACCCTTATAAACCAAACTTATTAACTCATTGTGGCTACAGATAAGCCATTTTACAATACGTCTAAACGTGGTTAGCAGTTTTGTAAAATCGCTAGCGGTTTTGTAAAACAGCGGAATTCAGCGGATTATCCGGACAATCCATCTGCGACATACTTATATAAAAGGTAGTAGCAGTAATGGGACTTGGGACTTTAGTAACTTATTTACAGTCAAAGAAAGAGGAACTTGGGAACGCTATTCTATGAAAACTTATAGTACCTAAAGACATGACTTACAAACCTTTGTTATGTACTCACTGCAACTGTTCTAATTAAAAAAAAACTCAACATCAAACATTCCAAATCCCAAACTCAAAAGACTGTAACGTTTGTGAATCTGTCGATCTGAGTTTTTGGGAATTGTTTAAAGGTTTAAACTGAAAATTAAATTATTCACTCACTGTCTTTACTCTGATATGCTTCGCGTTATTATGAAAACATATTTTCCAGTTTATCTCAATGATAGTGATACGCTATCTGCAGATAAATAGATTAACTTTGTGGATACTGGATCTTGCAGTGTTTTATCATGTGAATAACATTATTTTCTTTACTTTCTTTTGCATGCTAATAAAGTATGGAGTTAGGTATATATGGGTGTAGGTTTGTGTTATCGCAGTAATCAGTTTGCCCTGCAGTACGCTGGAAGAAATGTATTGCACACGCAATGGACTTTGATTTGTTCGGATACATATAGGTTTCGTTACTTGTTTAGAATTTAGATGTGTATCAGAACATAATACATTTTTTTCGTATAAAATGTGTTCAGTGTTACAGTAAAAAATATAAAAAAAGATTCCGACGAATTGAGAACCTCCTCATTTTTTAAAGTTGGTTAAAAAGAGATAACGCTACTGCATTTTATACGAACAAAATATTCCGACAAATTGAGAACCTCCTCCCTTTTTTGAAGTAGGTTAAAACGGAGTATAAATGGAGCACAGTTCCTCCGATGTACGAAAAAAACATGATAAATGTCAAAATGACAGATTTTTTTCACAGAGTATTTGTCGTGTTTTTGCTTCTCGATTATTCTGTAAAATTCTAGAATTTGTCCCAATTTTTGACTGAGTCGCAGCGTTTTGTTGTGAAACGCTTCAAATACTAGTCATCTTTCGCAGTTCCGAAGAGTTTGTAGTGTGATAAGTTGATAACTGATCAAGTGAAATTGTGATAGAGTTGTTGTGCGGTAAAAAATGGGTTCTCATCCTCAAAATAATAATCAGATCGCTGGTGCTCTCACGTATCCAAGCAGCAGCGATGTCTCGGCGGAGCCGGTGCCCATACAGCCTCGGCAGCCCAGGAACTTACAGGTAAATATCGATTTTGTGACCATGTGTGTAGTAGAGATCATATAACCTCTAAATGGTCTTCCTCGAATAGACGAAGAGTTGTGGATTAGATCTGATATTCTTGTCCAAAACAGTTACTATAAAACACATAATTTTCACCCTGATACCAGCAGAGCCCATCGTAAATTCTTTAAGCGACAAATTCTGAAGTGGTGAATATTACCTGATTTTGGAACAGGATTTCAATGTACATGACAGATTAAGTCATCATTATCATTTTGTATATTTAAAAATTTTATTTACCGGTCATGATCATCACTCATTTTTTCTTTAAGTCTACACTGGCTGCATTATGGTGCGTAAACACAAAGGGTCAAGAAGAATTTAATATTCACATTTTGATATTTCTATAGGTACAGGGCTGCGTTCACAGGCTTAGAGTGCGGTTGTTAGGTTGTTTTTTAACTTGCTCTTAGGTTTGGAATGGCAGAGCGGTTGTTTTACGTGAATTGATTTTGATAACTTTCCTAAAACTTCATATCTGACATTGTTCTATACATTTGACAAATGCAAATGTCAGATAAACGTCAGAGCGTTTTCCAACCACTGAATTTGATGGTTGGAAAGTTGCAACCGACGGAGGTTCGGATCGCGTCAGTTGTGTCAACTGGACGTCCTACAGGGAACGACACGTTAGAGTGAAAAGTTGCCCCCGGAGTGCAGGTTCTGAATGCGGCCCTGTATGAGAATGTAACCAAAATTACTAACCCAACTTAAGTGAACTGCTCAGAAGGAGATAAATGATTTTCTGTCCGTTTGATGTTTGTTTGTTGCTTGATGGGTTTATGGGATGGGAGGTCTATACGATCTGCTTTAATACCCTGAGTCTCGTAAACAATATTATTGTTATAGTTGGGTTTTTAATTTAAGTGGTTATTTCAGATTACGATTTAATCTTTACCTTTATTATAATCCTGGTAAGTGACATGCCTACTATGTTGCAATATGGTATTTCTTTTTAAAGTATTTTCTATGAATATTTGTTAATATACTTTATTAATTAAAAAAATTGAAATTTCCAGGGACTGCTCAGATTTGCCATGGAAGCCACCAAGGCTGAAGATGCTCCGGGGAACTCAGAACTGGGTCCAATGGATGAAGAGGTTTGTACTAAAGAATACCAAAGAATATATTTCTTCTGTAAATATGTCATAGACAATGAAATAACTGAGCACTATGGTCTGCCTGCATAACAAACAGAACAAAGGCATTGCTGAGGGAGGTTGGGGCGGGGGCAGCTTCCCCCCTAGACATTAAAAATATTTAGCCCGATGTTTACAAGTTTCTTTTAATGTACAATCAAGAGATCGTGAAGCTTTTGTAATAACAAACAATACGAAGTCCTACAATCGCCGTAGACCAAAGACTCTCACTAAAACTGTACCTACAATTCGTACTTTTTTAATACTCCAGAAATTAAATTGCCCCCTGTCCCAGTGTCGCTCTTGAAAATATTAAAGTTATTACACTGCCACAGTTTATTGCCGTGCTTGACAATCATATTCAATTTCAACCTTTTTGCTTATTTATATTTTTGCGCAACCTAGTGATGCTTTTTAGTATTACTGAAAAACATTTATCCTTTTTTGAGCTCTTACTTACTAACTCCTTGGTTTGATAAATTGTCACTAGGAATTGTCAGTTTCTGCCAAAAGGGTTATATTTGTTTTCATTGGTAGGCCCTTGCAGAAGCTAATAAAGTACATCATAAAGTACAAGTACCGACAGACAAGGAATAAGAGAAAATATCCTTTGGGATGTGAAGCCAAGTGAAAAAAGATCTTTCTAACAAGATCATGCTGTGATACCTTTAAATTGAATAACATTGTTTGTAACCAACATGAGTGCAAAAACTTCTCACTTGTGAGCTGTAATTTGACCTTTTTTGACTATCTGTTAACTGATGAGCAAGTTCTCGAGTGGCAATTATGGGATAAAGATCTGTGTTAGACGACAACCCCACCCAATCTAGTAGATCTTGTGACGCAGACAGAATCATGCTAAGTGGTATTCTGTAGGGGAGGCATATGTTCAAAGTGGACCGATGACCTGTTGGAGGTCACGCCAAGCCACTGGATGTAGGCAGTGCAGGATCCATTGGCATGGAAATCCTTGGGGAACACTTTGTCCACTATACACTTATATTTTTGCAACAGCATTTGGCTTTTCTTAGAGGCAACCCGAGGGCTTTCTGTGAGCAATAATTGGAATTTCTACTTCCAATGCATCAAAAATAGTTCACTTGTGATAGGATCTCTTATTGTGCAAGGTATGGCTAGGTGGGTACTTACCTGGGTATTCTGTACTTATACTTCATTCCAATCAAAAAAAAGCAAAAGGTAAACAAACATAGTATGCAGATGACATTGACATGTGTCAGTTCCATAGTAAGTTTGTTTACCTTTTGCTTTTTTTTGATTGGAATGAACCATACAGCTAAACAGCGTACTATGTTTTAACGTGTGGAGGAAAAAGAGCTAGCGTAATTATCGACATTTGCGATCTGCCAGTATGATAGTGACAAAAAAATAATTGGAATGTAGGCAGTACCGGTATTGCACGCCTCAAAACTCATATCATCCCTACACAGCTAAAATTTATAAGAGTGCCTTTATGTTCCGAAATAAAAAAAAGATTTTGCTTTTCAACCTTGCAGCGCCGCCGATTCCTGGAAGCAGCACTGAAGAGCCTCACAATAGACATGGTTCAGGTGATCCAAGACGCGCTGAAAGTGCTCACCAACATCGAACGGATGAGGAGCATCAAACAGGGCGAACCACTGCCGGAGGACGTTGCTACTGCGTTCACCAATCTGATGGATATCATTGATGACATTGATGTTTCTAACGGTGATTGCTTCTTTCTTATTGTGTGACTTTTAATCTAATCACTCTATTATAAGGTACAGACAGTGGTTGCCTGGTGTTGCGCTTAGCGCGTTCACAAGTGGGGCATTCAGATTTAAACCTACAGATATTTACAACGTGAAAAGCAAAAGGTAAACAAACATAGTATGCAGATGACATTGACATATGTCAGTTCCATAGTAAGTTTGTTTACGTTTTGCTTTTTTTTGATTGGAATGAACTATAGATGTTTACGATGTTTTTTTTTACCGTTAAAGCAATCGGTATGGAAGCGTAATGTACTGTACCTGGAGTTCTGAGTCGCTACCATAGCCATAGACCATTATCGGCATAGAAATCTGTGGCGGAGATAGTATTCGTTTACAACCTATATTCTCCCACTGCAGGGGCATGGGTCTATTTGCATACCTCGGGAAAGTTAGGCCATACTACACACTCAGGGGCCGAGACCAGATTGGTGGAGGTTGTGGGGCTAGTGGCCTACCCCAGTATCAAAAGTTATCAAGCCGCCTAAGGGTGCGTTTCCACTGAGGCGGAGCGGAGCGTAGACGTGCCGAATTGACCAATCAAACTGCCCGAAATGAAGTGGAGCGGAGATTTTGAGTAATCTGATCGGTCAATTCGGCACGTCTCCGCTCCAGTGGAAACGCACCCTACAAAGCAAGGCTCTGGCAGGGCGTAACCACTACCATCGATACGATAGTAATAATAATATAATAATCTTTACTAATCATCTTCCAGATTTCTACAAACTGGGTGGCTTCGCAGTGTTCCCGATCTGCTTCGGAAGCGAGAACGAGGAGGTGCGAGCGCGGGCCTGCTCCGTCCTGGGCGAGCTGTGTCAGAACAACCCCTTCTGCCAGGCGCGGGCGCTGGAGTGCGGGCTGCTGAGCCTCGTCGTCAGCCTAGTGCAGGCGGAGAAGGGAAACGCGCTGGCGAAAAGCCTCTATGCGTTGTCGTGTAAGTTCATAATATGTATGTAACTTCATTATATGTATGTATTGTTACTGCAATGAAGTACATAAATATTGAATTGAAATTTGGTCTGTTGCTATGCGAAAGTATCATCATCAGCCGAAAGACGTCCACTGCTGGACAAAGGCCTCCCTCAAGGATTTCTACACCGATCGGTCCTGCGCTGCCCGCTTTCAGCGGCTTCCCGCAACCTTCATCAGGTCATGAGTCCACTGAGTGGGGGCAGGCCTACGCTGCGTCTTCCGGTGCGCGGTCGCCACTCGAGAACTTTAATACCCCAACAGCCATCTGTTGTACGAGCTATGTGCCATATATTTTTGATGTTATGCTTCTTCGAGTCGATAGTTTTTTTTTGCCACGCATACAGCATTATCTGTGGCCCCCCAAAGATCTTCAATACTGCAGGTGACTTGGTGCAAACCAGTAAATGGATAATTTTTTGTGGGCTGGCTTCACAAGAGCATTCGTCTTCACAAAAACCCCACCGACACAAGTTCTCTCTCGGTCAACCTGTGTCCGCAGTTTAGAGACTTACAAAGCGACCACGGCAAGTCACTTCCTGGAGTGAGGGCTTGTTGTTGTGTGATGATGGTTTCTGTGACTGGATATTTAGTTACTTACGTTGTCATGGTGACGGCAGGTGCGACCCGCGAGTTCCTGCCGGCATGCCGCGAGCTGACAGCGCAGGGCGGGTGCGCGGTGCTGGCCCAGACACTGACGGACCCCGACCCATCCGCCCGGACCAAGGCGGCCTTCCTGATCCGGTACCTGTGCCAGAACTACCGCGACGCCAAAGGTAGATGAAGTGGCGAAATTTTTTTTTATGGCAGAGGTGGCAAACGAGCAGACGGATCACCTGATGGTAAGCGATTACCGCCGCCCATAGACACCCGCAACACCAGAGGAGTCACAAGTGCGTTGCCGGCCTTAACCGACATCTGTACTTCTCGTAATAAACTGCGTTCCTAGAACGCGCTATTGAGTTTCTTCGTCTTATGGTGTACAGGGTGTTAAAAAGTGTATTTGAAATTTTAAGGAGTTAGTAACTATGGTCAGTAACCTCGGGTTACTCAGAATTAAGTATAGAATACAGGTAAAATGGTTCCTAAACACATGCAGATAATAATTATAGATACATATCAATTATTTCAAGAAATACGAGCGAAAAAATTGCATGCAAATCTTGAGCCTTCGTCAATTAAATACCAAAATATTGCAATACAAAACCATATTTATTAGTTGCTAGAATGTGATTAATATTCAAATAAACTTAGTTTATATGAAGGGATAAACTACTCTTAACCTAATTAACAAAACGAATCTTACAACACTGCACATAAAAATAAACACGTTCTATTATTTCCAGAACAATTCATAGCTCTAAACGTTGTGGAGAAAGCCGCTGAGCAGATCAAGAAGGGACGAGATGAAACTACAGAGCACATGCTCAGCATCATAGCGGTCTTGGTCGATACGGGGAGCCCGATCGTGATGAAACAGGTGATTAGTACTTACACTTTAATTTGTGGTTAGTCTGCTCGTTTCACATCAGGGAGTGGGTTCGATTCCCGACGGGGTACAACTTTGTAGGACTGGGTTTAGTCGGTAGTTGGTTGGTGAGTTGCTGGTAGGGCATTTTCTGATCCCGCCTGGCTAGCTACCACTATTTTGTCTAACAATAATTCGGCAAGACTTGTTCATAGCATTGATGTGTTATAGTTCGCGTCACGTAAAAAGAGCGCTGGCTGGCGTTCCGAGGATGCACTCTGACAGCAACTGTTTAGTTCCCTCTCTTTCACACTTACGCGATTAATATTATGCTATCCTGTTGTCAGAGTAAACTGTTGTGACCTCGGAACGCCCGCCAGCGCTCTTTTTACGTGACGCGAGCTGTATGATTGCGGGTGGGAGTCTTGGTATGTCCGGCATCGTTATCACTTACCGTCAGGTGAGATAATGCTTGGGGCTTACAAATCTATCTATCTATCAGCCGAAAGACGTCCATTGCTGGACAAAGGCCTCCCCCAAGGATTTCCACACCGACCGGTCCTGTGCGGCTCGCATCCAGCGGCTTCCCGCAACCTTCACCAGGTCGTCGGTCCATCGAGTGGAAGGCCTGCCTACACTGCGTCTTCCGGTGCGCGGTCGCCACTCGAGAATTTTACTGCCCCAATGGCCATCTGTAAATAAAATAAATCTAAACCTAAAATCACTATAATACAATAATTTCAGTGTAAAGACCCTTCACTGGGACTACAGAAGATACTGCTGGCCCATCTGAGGCACCCGGACTTGGCGGACAGCAGATTCATCGAAGAGAAGGAGTACTGTACGGAACTGCTGGAGAAAGTGTTCGGCATGAAGCCCCCAATAGACCTGTACGATGTGGAAGTGGCGGACAGATAATGTGTTTGTGCAACTAGGAGTGTGCGTATGTGTTTGTTTTGTGAACAGTGAAAAATTGTGAATGCAGTGTAAAATGGTATGTTTTTAATTTTAAAAGTGAACTCACTGGAGTGGCTACAATATTTATATGTCATCTGTATATTTAGTATGGGTGTTTAAAGAATCGCATTTTATTTATTTATTTTTGCTTATACAGGTGTAAAAAAAGCAAGGGGATACTCAGAAACAAGTATAAAATAAGTATACAAATTCGTGATTCAGTATTCAGAGTTAGTATGGAAACTGAAAAAAAAAAAATTTTTTTCTCCTATATTCTTTACTTGTTTCTGTCTCACCTGATAAAATTTCAAATGTGTTAAAAAAATAACACCCTGTTTTAAATAAGAACGCACAGATCCAAAAAATTGCTACAATCAACTTTTGTTGGTCTCATGGAGAAACGTAGCAGTGTCCCTGAGAAAAGGTTCACTACAGAACATTTATAGATTATATTTTTATTTTGAGCTAAGTATAATGTATTTAGCATGAATGATATATAGTGAATGTACTATAGCAAGAGTCGCTATTCTTTATTATTATTCTTAAAATCTGACAAGATACTGTCCTTTATATATTAAAAAAAAATACAATAAAGTTACTCTCCCGAATGTGTTTTGGTACAAAAGGAATGGTTGATTTCCGATTGCACGAATAAATGTATTATTGCATTTTATATTTTAATTATAGTTCAATGACAGCTGAAAGCGAAAACAAGTGTTATAAAGAAGCGGATACTCATGAGCAAAGAAGTTTTATGTCGTCGCTGGGAGCGGGGTGCAAGTCTGTGCTCATGAGGTTCTGCCATTTAGTTTTCAGTTGTATATGTTGGTATCGTTAAGCTTGGCTTTGTGAGTTTGTACCGTAAGGTGTTATAGATACGTCTATAACTTAAGTGTCTTAGAATATTTTTCAAGCTGTTGGGTTAATTTTTTATTGATTTGGTTAGGTTAGTAAATTCGGAATAAGGACTTTTTCAATGTCTCTTTCTCTTTTCAACTATTGATTCAGTATCGCATCTTAAAATTGTAAAAATACTTTTTTACTCTCTGTATTAGAAAATAATGTATTAAGTATGTATTTTTTTTTATGGCAGAGGTGGCAAGCAAGCAGACGGATCACCTGACGGTAAGCGATTACTGCCGCCCATAGACACCCGCAACTTAAATGTGATTCGAGTCATTCATTATAAAAATGTTGGCCCCCGTGTTTGGAGCATGGCCTAACCTTCCCTTAATTTGGGAAGGGTCCCGTGTCGTAGAAGCGGGGACGCTGTTGATTAAAGGACTAACAATAATTTCCCTTGTAAAGAGTCCATGTGAAATACTTGAGAAAAATTTATCTGTGCCTCAGACCACTCATAATTAGTATGAGCAAGCAGTCCTAGATGATCAGCTTATGGGTGACTGACACAAGTCCAAAATGTCAAGATTGGAAAGCTGTCGCGTTGGACGATAAAAAAGAATATTTAAAAGAAGGTGTATATACTTCATTTTTTCTTACTTGTCTTATTTTTGAAAATATTACAGCGTATGTACTCAACATTATGGACATTACATGGAGTTGGAAAAGCTATTTTATTATTTTTTTATTTTATTGAATGTTCAACACATACACAATACACGGTTATGTTATGGAGTGCACAACAAAACCTCACAGAGGTTTATCTGGTGCAAACGAGTCAGTCTTTTGTACAGTACCATTGATGTAGTAGCTTTTTAATTTGTTTTTATACTTATGTTTGTTGACATACATTTAGTAAGTTTATATGACGCACTTCATAACCAGGTATCTCAACACTATAAAATGTCAATAGCAACATGTAGGTATGCGTTAATATGTTAAAAATTAAGACAAGTAAGAAAAAATTAAGTATAGCTATATCTACTTAAATAAAAACATGTTAATTTTTTTTTTGAATTTGTATGAGTAATAGTCTGTTCAGGGTTTTTCAGGTATTTTAAAAGGCGTGCACCCATACGTCTTAATTAATAAGAAGCCTTTTTATGAAATAAGGCATGCACCAAATAAAATGTAAGTCAGTTTCTTAACAAAATAATTGTATACTTAATTATTTATAAATGTAATTGTATTATTGTAATATGTCACATAATAATAATAGTTTGTAATTTACCAAAATAGTTGAACAAAACTGCTTCAGTTTGCTTAGTGGAGCCACATTTAATGAGCTCCATATCCATTTTGTTACGTTCTGTATAGTTCTTGGTCTTTGTTGTCCTATTGAACGCAACGTTACTCTTTGACAAATCGTGCCCCCACCGCCAATGTCGGCTCCAGCCGACAGCAATGTACGATATGAAAATCTCAAATCCTGGCGCGCCTGTGGCACGGAAACCGGTTGTAGGTACTAGCCAACTGTGGCGCTCAAAGTGTTAATTACATAAGGTATATCCACAAAAAAAATTAAACAATATTAGGTATTGTGATAAACCAATGAAAGAAAGAAATAATAAATGTTTTTTTTTAAATTAAAATCTGTTGTTTTAGTTTGCTTATTAAAGATAATCTATGGTATTTACTATGGTTATGCCTCAGCTTTGAATGAAACTATTATACTTAAAGAAGTAAACCACAACAAATTTTCAGGTTTATGGGTAAATAGATTTAAAATCAAAATATGGTTAATTTCTTTTTTTAAAGAATTGACACATTAGTTCCACAATCTAAATTGGTTCTTATTTCTTTTATCAATAGGAGTTTCTCAGGGGTATCTATACAGGGTGTAACAAAATTGGTGTAGGATCCATTAACTGGGGATTCTACTAATCGCACTGAACAACTTTTGTTCTACAACTTTGCTCAATTTGAAAAAAAAAAATTGGACTCTCCATACAAAAATGGTAAAACAGATGATCAATTTGTATGGAGATTCCAAAATTTTTTTGCGATTTGAGCAAAGTCGTAGAACAAAAGTTGTTCAGTGCGATGAGTAGAATCCCCAGTTAACGGGTCCTACACCAATTTTGTTACACCCTGTATAAGGTGCTACTTTATTAGTGCCCGATATCTTAGTCAGTGCTTCTACTCCTGATTCTGATCAACTTTCCCCAAGGAACCCATAGTCAAATCTCAAAAAAATTTTTGGACTCTTCATACAAATCTAACAGTCGAGCGGCCTTTGTATGAAGAGGCCAAATTTTTTTTGCGATTTGACTATGGGTTCCTTGGGGAAAGTTGATCAGAATCAGGAGTAGAACCACTGACTAAAATATCGGGCACTAATAAAGTAGCATCCTATATTTGGCCCACTCAATTTTTTTAATTTTTTTATAGTATGGTCGTTATCAATTGGCCCACTCAATTTTTTTTACTTTTTTATAGTATGGTCGTTGTCAATTCTAAGTAATTTTTTTACCCAACTGACATAGCGAAGGATAATGTTTTCGAGTGTATGTATGTATGTGTTACCGCAATCGCTTCGCTTGTATCCAAAAAGCGTATTTATGACTTGATCCCCAGCAGGGTTCGGAAACCGTTTTTTTGAAAATACCGGTTTCGGTCATTGACCCCTATATCGAAATAATTTCGGTTAAGGTTTCGTTCAGGTTTCGGTTACCGGTATATTTAACCGGTTTAACCAAAACCGATATTTTTTCGTTCGAACGGAATTAACCGGTTAATTTGAAGAATATGCGACATTGTAGGCATGTTTGCCGCGTGCAATCAATTGAAAGCGAGCGAGAAAGTGAGCAGAAGACTCGGGCAGTGGCACCCGCGCGACGCGCCTGTACTTGACTAAGTTTGGTTTTAACCGGTTAATTTAGTTCTTATTTCGGTTAGAAAACCGCTTCCTGATTAACCGATATTTTATTCAAATTTACCGGTTAAGCTGGAAACCGGTTTTAACCTGAACGGAATCGTTAACCGAAATTCGAACGAAATTAACCGGTATTTGTTAACCGGTTCCGAACCTTGATCCCCAGATCGACATAGGATACATTTTATGCAGTCAAGTTTGGTTATTTTGCTATTTTGGTTTCAGTAATTTATAAAAGTAATGTCTGCAAATAAGGGCAATTAATAAAAAAAAAAACAAATTAAATAATTATTAACATTTAATAAGTACTAAGTACGTTTAGGTACAAAATATCACAACAAACTTACCTAGATATTTATTTATTGTATTTATAAACTATTTACAATTGTGGACTACATTTCAACAGAAACATCTGCTTGAATGCTACTATATGTTAAAAAAAGTGCGTTTGAAATTTTAAGGGGTTACTCAGAATCAAGTATAGAATCCAGAAAAAATATAGAAAAAATCCGCTCTTCAAATTTTTTTTCAGTTTTTCATACAAATTCTTGATTCACTATTCAGATTTAGTTTGAGATTCTGGAAAAAAGATTTGAAGAGCGGATTTTATCAATATTTTTCCTGGGTTCTATACTTGATTCTGAGTAACCCCTTAAAATTTCAAACGCACTTTTTTTAACACCCTGTATACATTCATAAGTACAATAAATATATATTTTTTATAGAAAATAAAAATCGTTTGAAATTTTAAGGGATTACACAGAATCAAGTATAGAATACAGGAAAAATATTTCAAAAATCCGATCTACAAATGTTTTCAGTTTTCCATACTAAATGGCCGTAACTATAGCCAAATCTGAATAGTGAATCAAGAACTTGTATGTATGTATGGGAAAGGGGAAAGTATCGTAAAAAAAATTGAAGATCGGATTTTATCAAAAAAAATTCTGTATTGTATACTTGATTCTGAGTAACCCCTTAAAATTTCAAACGATTTTTTTTAACAACTGTATACAGAGTGTAACAAGTGCCGGACCCCGTATAGTAACAGGACTTTTTTTTTTACTCACTCATACTGACTGAACAACTTTTTAATCTTTGACTGCTCAAATCGTAAACAAAATTGGACTCTTCATACAAATTGATTAGCTTTTTTATGGGGGGGGGGGGGGTCAATTTTTTTTTTGCAATTTTAGCAAAGTCGTAGAACAATAGTTGTTCAGTATGAAATGAGTTCTGCACCTGTTTTGTTACAAACTGTATATTCATGACACTGTTGTTTGTCCCAAGGAACCTATACAATTGTTATTATTATGCGTCAGTTGTGCAGTTCTTTGGGACAGGTTGTTCAGTTTCCCGAGTGCGTCTAGTACTTGCCGTTTTCAGTGAAAAACAAATGGCACCCTGTATTTAGGTGAAAATTCGAAAACTTTTAAAATTATTTACACAGTATACAGAGTGTTAAAAAAGTGCGTTTGAGATTTTAAGGGGTACTCATAATCAAGTATAGAATACAGGAAAAATATTGGAAAAATCAGATTTTTTTTCAGTTTTCCATACAAATTCTTCATTAACTATTCATAGTTAGTATGGGAATCTGAAAAAAAATTGAAGAGCGGATTTTTTTAATATTTTTCCTGTTTTCTATACTTGATTCTGAGCATCCCCTTAAAACCTCAAACGCACTTTTTTAACACTCTGTATTTATTTACATTATGTTTTTATAAGTACTGCATTTCATGCCTTCCATAAATTATTTTCTATTCACTTGAAAATCACATAATATTTTTTGACTATGCATTTTTCAATGTACTTATTTTGATATAAAATGCGGGGTCACTGGTGTGACTTACCCTTAGTAGTATAAATAGAGTTTCCCATAAATTATCAAACATAACTGGTCATATACTTAAAACAATGAATTTCAACAATTTAATTAAATAAACAAAAAAAGTTTTACATATGCCAACAATCTTTATAAAGTTGCCAATATTATAATAATAAAAATTAAAAAACCAATTTAATGCATTAAACTACTTTCATTAATAGATTTTAAATATTGTAAGGCACTTTTTGCTAAAATAATAATTTGACAAAACTATAAAAATAATATTTTAGTCTTTTTCCACGTGAGATAATAGGAAGAGCTTACCAACTGAAGATTAAGAAAACAAAACGTTAAAATTTACTCTTAAAATCATTTGCTATTTCATTTTAACTACTAAACAATCATTACGTAAGCTAAAAGCAGTCCACTGCTGGACAAAGGCCTCCCCCAAGGATTTCCACACCGACCGGTCCTGTGCGGCTTGCATTCGGCGGCTTCACCAGGACATCGGTCTACCGAGTGGGAGGCCTGCCTACGCTGCGTCTTCTGGTGCGCGGTCGCCACTCGAGAACTTTAAGGCCCCAACGGCCTCTGTTTTACAAGCTAAGTACCAATGCATGTTTAAAAGAGATACGCAATATCGCACAAATTTAAGTACCTTCTTAAGTATCTAAGGCGTAGATTTGAAGATAAAATAAAAACTTTTCTATTGCATTATTTTCTTTTAGGATACTTTTTGCATAGAAAGCAAAATAATTTTAAACTTATTAAAAAAAAAGTACACCTACCTACATAAACAATTTTACAAAATGTCTCGTTTAACTACAATTGTAATAGTTATAACATTTTACATACTTATAAGTAATTAAATAAATAAAAATATACAGCCTAATCTTTGTTCAATAGGAATTATTTGATTTTATCGTTTTCTCACTGGATTTCTCAATTCTAATTAAAAAAAATATAATTATATTTGTTTCGCATTTTCCATTTTCTGTCCTTTTCTGTCACAAAGGAAGAGTATCGTAAGGTCAGTTTGTTACTAAGGTGTTATTGGTGCCAAGTCATGTCTCTCTGTGACAGAGGCGGCAAGGTTCAGTCACTGGGTCTAAGTATGACGTCTCGTCAATTGTCAACGTTTCATAAAACGTCAAAGTTTTATGACGCCACTAAGAAGTGTCATCAAGGAGATAACGACAAGTGTCACTAAGGTGTCACTATCATGAAATTACCTTTAGTCATCTATTCTTGATAACCGTGAGAGCGAGCTCGCTCGCTAGTGATACTCCGTGACTAGCCATCGCGAGGTATAATTATGACGAAGTTACTTGAAAAGTGCCATGATGGCACTGGTGTCAGAATATTGCTTACTGGTCGCGAATACAGGAAAACGTTATTAAGGCGTCATCGCTAGTATCACGACATTCCTAAGTTGTTACGACGACATGAAAGTGTCATGACTTCCCAGAGTCATCATAACATGACCCGTCACTAAAGTGTCATGACATGTCAATGTCACTCATCTTCATGTCACTATGACGTCATAAATCATGTCATGTCATATACAATAAATGGTCTTGAATCTATATTTATAGTAAGGTCGGTTCGACATTACCCCCGTATTTGTAGTATGGCCTAACAATAAACTTCCCAAGGTATGGAAAGAGATTCTCTCGCCTCTCGACTCGCCTCTGCAGTGGGCACGATATGTTCGGTTGACGTTATAGGGTCACCAGAGTGTCATGACATAATTTCACAGTGCCGTCACTAAAGTATCATCACATGTCACTATGGCGTGTGCCATCACTAAGTGTCATGAGTCATGACATGTCACTATGGCGTCATAACTCATGTCCCACGTCATACTAGTATCTTATGCTAATCGGTCAGTGTGACAGCCAGGTCCGCCTTCACCGCCTGGCTCTGTTGCACACGATAGAATACTACCGCGTCGTGGACGGTGGGAAAAGTTTCCAGCTGCAGTTGTTCGGTCGTCTCTAGCGAGTTGTATGTGTCTATCATCTCTAGGACCGGCCCTGTGGATGCAAATATGAAACGTTATGGAGTTTGCTTGAGAACAAAAAAGAGAGAAATTGCATTTTGTACGCTTCTTTTGTACTGGTGGTCAATGAAGTGTTCATATAGGTAACATAAATTTTTTGATTGTATGAGTTCCTTAGGGAAAACTGTTCAATTTTTTTAAGCCACACAGAAGAGTCAGTGTGAAAGGGAACGACACGAATTGTGTACAACTGTATAAAGTGGTACATGCATCCAGCGTCTTCCTGCAAGCTGATCAGATCATCAGTCCACCTTCCAACACTACATTATCCATCATAGCCAAAACTGTTTGTCGCGCTCGGCGAGAGAAAATGTTTACATGTCTTTCTCACTGACTCAATATGAGAGCGAGACGGCTGCTTTATCGCGAGATACGTCGTCAAGTTACCCGCTCTGGGTGAAAGAAACCCTCATCATTAGCCCCAGCCAGCAGCACTATGGTTTAGCGCGAGAAAACGTTTGTCTTTCTCACTGGCTCAGTATTAGAGCGAGATGGTCGCTGTATTTTATTTTATTTAGCCAACATTTGCAACTTTAGTCAACGCCTTTACAAATTCATAGCAAACACAATAATACACTTACGATACAATTATATAAGTACATAGAGAAAAAGAGAAAACAAAACATTATCAGAAAATTATAGAGCTCTCAGTCATTCTTCGTTCTATCGCTTTCTTGCGTGCATTCAACACACGCACTATATCGCTCACAATACAACAGTATGTTGCGAGATAAGAACCCTCACCATTGGCTCCAGCCAGCAGCACGGCGATATCGCTGGCCATCAGCTCCTGCTGTACAGCCACCAGCATCTTCACTCCTGGCGCATCCACGTAGGAAAGGGCGGTGGCGTCTATTATCACGCATTGCACCTAAATGAAAAACGTACATTTAAAATCCTAATAAACAAAATTTTAATTTTCTCGCCAAATACTTAATATAAAGTTAAAAATACACGTACTTTATTTTGGTTTCATCTTTAATGATCAATTATAAAAATTGAGGGTCAAGATTTTTGAAATGCTGGCAATTGTACTGTTCGGAAAAACACTAGATGTGGTGGGCGAACTTAGATCGCCACAGACTCTCACCTACTTACTTTGTGATACCTTTATACGGGTATAAAATACCTTTACTTAAATTGTGTGATAATATCCCCCCTGTGATACCTTTACTTACTTTGAGATACCCTTTACTCACCTTGTGTGATATGGTAGGATCGAACTCGTACGACTCTGTCCTGCCGAGGTCGTCTCCGTCATGGGCTGAGGAGGTGGGCTTCAGATAGCCCACCTTCCGGAACAGGGTCGCCCGGAACAGGTTCTTGGTGGCGAAATTGAGGCCGCCGCAGTAGTGGAAGATCTTGATGCCGGGAAGCTCCTCAGCCTGAGAGGAATTGACGATGAGACGAATGAAATTCAAGCTTTTATTCTGGACTAGTGCGATTTTTTGCTTTTTAGCTTTTTAGTGGCGTCAATGGTTTGAGATCTTTCGTATTTTGTGCGTATCGATGGTTTCTGCTACAAAGGTCGTAACTCTAAAATACATACTTTTGGCAATAGCCAAAAAAACTAAAATATTAATTAACAAAACTTTTGTTTTTAAAAGTCTAAATAATAAAAGAACCAAAGGGGGTAGCGGGTTAAGGGGGGTCTGGCGGCCCCCACCGAATCTGGTAAAATCGTTCCAAAAATCTTGAAGAGGGTCGAAAAACAAGCAGTATAAGCTTTTTACCGACATTACAACCCCAAACGAAAACAGTAATGGCGAAAAATATGATTTCTTGTGTTTTTTTTTTCAACCAGTTTAATTTATTTTTAAATGGTTTAAACGCAATTAAAAATTTGTTTTGGATGTATGGAAGTCCCCTGAATTTTTTCAGATTTTTTGGTCAAGTAAAAACATGTGAATTTTAGGTTTAAATGCGAAAAAATCGTGAAAAACGCGTCATTTTCAAGATTCAACCCTCTAATTTTTAGGGTTGTTTTCATTTTCCCGAGGGGTGCTGTATAGTATAGATAGCGGCAATCGTCCTCTTTTGAATGCAGGCAACTGGACTCAATTTGGTCAATTCTGGTGAGCGAAGCGATTTTTTGAAAAAAACTCGAATTTTCAACTTTCGGTAAATTACGGCGCGTACTTGGTATAATGCGTCTTTGCTATAAAAAATACATCTCTATAGGGGTTTTTGAGGTCGCTGATCACGAATTTGATGTCAAAAAAATTTTTTAACAACAAATTCACCTATAAATATTTATTAACACAGGTTTGATAATGTAAAAATATTTATGAAAGATTTTTTAAATTTCTCTCAATTAACTGATTTTTAGTTTTTATCCCAGAAAATGTTAATTAATAATATTAATAGTAATATTAATAGTATTAATAATATTATTAATAATAGTGTTAATTTAGTGTTAATAAATATATATAGGTGAATTTGTTGTCAAAAAATTTTTTTTACATCAAATTCGTGATCAGCGACCTCAAAAAACCCCTATAGAGATGTATTTTTTTTTTACTTTTTTTTTTGTTTTTTTTTTTCATTCGGGGGGGAGCGGGGTGCATGTCTGTGGGTATGGAGTTGTCATCTCTTTTCCAGATTTAATATCAATGGACACAAAAACTTCTTTCAGATATTTAGATTCTCCACGGCCGAGATGGACGAGAAGTGAACTCCTTTTATCTTCTGTTTGACATTTTCTTTCAAAACAATTCTTGACGACTAAAAACGTCATACTGAATTTTGCTGACCGGCAAAGCCGGTATCGCATAGCGTGTTTTTCTACAACCCCGCTTTTCTAATACATTTACCATACAATTTCGGTTAAAATGATATTGAGGCTGCGGCGCTATTTTATCTTGAATGTCGAGAAGAGGGCATTCATAGTTCTCTACGACAAATTTAGAGACTGAACGTTAAATCGCCGAGTACCTAAGAAGAATTTCAAAATGTTTCTGGAATTAAAATCGTTACGAAGAAATGTCGTTCCAGTTATAATAGCTGTGATTTTATGGCAAATTAATTAGAAAATGGCTGGGCTTGTGTTATTTTCCGATAAAACATATCCGTACGCTCTTGGCCATCGTGTAGGCATCTCAGATATAGTGCAATGGTTGACATTCACTTTGCTTTACGCCTTGTTCATGAGGTGCGTATTGTTCCTGACATTATCAGCACATGCTGACCACGAGATGGAGTTTGCGACTTTCGGGATGAACATGTCCGATTGGAGTGGAATTATCGAGTGAATAAATTAATGGTTTCGTATTGGTGTTGCCGTTTTGGAGTTCAAATTGACCAGTTAATAAATTTCTGTGGTTATAATGGTTGTTGTTTTTTGACTATGTAACAGAAACACTTGGTCCACGGATAACACTTTGAAAAACATTAAAGTCGACAAACGTCGTTGCAAGAAAACTTGAAAATTCAATAAAATTCAGAAAGTATAAGTAATTTGTGGTTCTTTGTTGCATTTTGATTTGGTATCTTCTATTCTTGTCGTGATACAATTAACAATCAATCTTCAAGGTACAGACGGCGGTTGCCTGGTGTTGTACTTAGCAGCACTTAGTAAATAAAATACAAAAACAAAGTAGGTATAGCAAAGGTTAATCTTAACCCTTTCAAAGTAATAAGTTTCGAAAAATTTATTGGTACTGTCTCGTGCAACTAAAAGTATACCTACAGCCAAGTAGTGAAAGTAGTACGGCTACCGTGTATACTTTTAGGTGCACGGGACTGTACATTGACCAGGATTTGAACCCAGTATACAACTAGTTGGACAGAGCAGTTGGACTACTGCCCCGCACCGTCATTAATATTGTCGCTCCCGACTCGTAGTCCCACCGCGTTGACCCACTGGTGGGTCGACGAGTAATTGACTGTTTACTCGTAGTCCCACCGATTCACTCTTGGCCAGTAATCGTATCATGCATTATAGTATGTTATAGGCTAATGTTACAATGTTATCTATAGATACTTGAAAAAGTATATATTCCCTTATGTGTCTCACGAAATACTACTGAAATTAGGAATAACTCTTCTTACGGTGACTTCAAACCGGACTTGGCTCCGACTTGTGGAGAACGGCCTAACCTTCTCGAGGTAAGGGAATAAAACAGTGCCCCTGCAGTGTGGACGATATGGTTTGTCAACACATACAGACACGTCTGTTGGCTGCCTTGTATGCGGTATCTATTCTGCCCTCATAAGAAAGCCGCAAAGTTTTTTATTTAGGAATAACTCTTCTTACGGTGACACATTCACACAAACGTATGGTGGATACTTACAGCCCTATACCGCTTGATGTCCAGATACAGGTCGGTGTTCATAACACGCCCCAGCAGGCAGGTGTACGGGGTCTGCGAGCGGCAGAACAGCGTCCCTAGACTCGCCAGGATGCCGAGACCGAGGCTGACAAAACATGTAAACTTTAGCAGTTGAAATTATCAAAAACCTTTTTGGTTTTTTATTTTTTTAAGTGGTAAAAGGATGGCTCGAGTGGCGACCGCGCACCGGACAACGCAGTGTAGGCAGGCCCACTCGATGGACCGATGACCTGGTTGTTCGAAGCCGCTGGATGCGGTCAGCGCAGGACCGATCGGTATGGAAATCCTTGGAGGCCTTTGTCCAGCAGTGAACGTCTCTTGGCTCATGATGGTGATGAAAAAGGCTGCCTATGAGCAACTGTAACCGAGTTATCAGTGCCGTGCCGATACTTGAGGGCTAGGATGGAATGCCTCTTATGCCGGTGTATGCTGGCTATAACGCCCTCGCCGGCACAGCGCTGCTGGCGGCAGGTGTAGTGTAGTGTAGTGAAGTGGTACCCTCCCAGTCGGAACTTCCATATTAAGGTCTTACTACTATTGGGTGTATGTATTTATAAATATCCTATCCAATTAGATTTTTTTTTGCTTTCAAAAGGTTTAAAAATCAAAGTAGGATGATAATTGATAACATACACACATAAGCCGGAGGCCTTGTAGGCTTGAAACGAGATTGGCCACTAGCACCACACTATCAAACCGGACTTGGCTCCGTGTGTGGAGAATGGCCTAACCTTCCCGTAGTATGGGAAGAGACCCGTGCCTCTGCAGTGGGGACGATATGGGTTGTCAACACATACAGACACGTCTGTTGGCTGCCTTGTATGTGGTATCTATTCAGCCCTCATAAGAAAGCCGCAAAGTTTTTTATTTAGCATACTATTTATCCTGTATTGTATTTTGTGGAATTTATTTTGAGGAAAAAAGTATACTGAAACTCCATATATAATACTTTGCGGCTTTCTTTCTTAAGAGGCCAGTATTGGGGGTTATCTGTGACTCTGTGGTTCCACTGTCAACTCACCCGATGTCAATATCCAGCGTCACGGTGGAGAGGAAGGTGACGAGCCACACGACTGCGTCCAACTTGCTCAGCTTCCAAAACCTGCAACAGAATAAATAGCGTACGATATAACAAAGATATTGAGATAATAAAAAAAAGAAGAAAAAAAAACAGGCAAGTGCAAGTCCATTTGGTTATTACTCACGAATCGCGCATATCATGTTATCAGTCTGTATTATGGCAAAAAGCATCAGCCACAAGCTTCGTCAAAAATATTAATCCAAAAAAAATACTGTTGTAGAATCAGCTCAAGCTTCCGTACTGTGTACTAGTGTTCTGAATAAAGTTTTAGAAATTAGACTGCGGTCGTAGTCAGTTAACCTACGCAAATTACTTACACTTAACCCATTTATACTAATTTTTTTTTTTTTTTAAACCGCGATATCGATGGAATATCTACTTCAAATTACGCGCTCAGTTTACCCTAGAATTGTGCTAAGTACGGCAATCGTAACGTTTACTCTGTTTCCCTACAATATTGGTTTCTCATGCGGGATGCGTTTGCGATGTCTATTAATGTCAATATGTTGTTAGATACAGACCAGAAAGTTTCCAATTCTTCTCAGTTCCATCCTCGTCTATACCATGCTATCCTTGCCGGTGGATATGAAGCATTACCTTTGTATTCATTTAAAAATAGCGAAGTGAAGCGGTCGTGGCTCAGTGCGGCTTGCGTGGTCGCATTGATCACGCAGGTTAACTGACTACACACACGGTCATAACCTGGATGGGTTTGACTGTTAGTGGCATTTATCTCGACCCTTTCCGTGCTTCGCAAGGCACGTTAAGCCGTTGGTGCGGCCTGCTATCGTTAGCAGTCGTTAAGCCATGTCAGAGGCCTTATATTATAGGCGGCTTGAAAACTTCTGACACTGGGGTTGGCCACTAGCCCCACAACCTCCACCAATCCGGACTTGGCCCCCGTGTGTGGAGTATGGCCTAAACCTTCCCGAGTTAAGGGAAGAGACCCGTGCCCCTGTAGTGGGGACGTAATGGGTTGTTAACAAAAATAGCGAACGACACCTATACGGTAACTATGTAACAAAATTGGTGTAGGACCCGTTAATTGGGGATTTTACTCATCGAACTAAACAACTTTCGTTCTACGACTTTGCTCAAATCACAAAAAAAAATTTGGACATTTCATACAATTTTATCATCAGTTATGCCATTTTTTACTTATTTTCGTATGGAGTCCAAAATTTTTTTTGCAATTTCTGCAAAGTCATAGAATCCCAAGTTAACGGGTCCTACACCAATTTTGTTACACCCTGTATAGATCGAAAAAACTCACTACTGAATTCCTCAAGGTCACTGACCTGGTCAAGTGGTTGACCTGCATGAACATACTCTTCAGGGAGACGACGATGATGGACGCGAGCACGCACTTCGGCAGCTGCTCGAAGAACGGGCCTATCCACAGTAGCACACACAGCACCAGTAGTGCGCTTACTAGGGACGTTAGCGTTGTTTTTGCGCCTGCCTGCGAGGTCAGAAGTTAGATTATAAAATGTACGAAGAAAAGAGTTTTGAAATATAAAAATAAAGTATTTTTTTTTATGTGATAGGTGGCAAACGAGCAGACGGATCACCCGATGGTAAGCGATTACCGCCGCCCACAGACACCCGCAACACCAGAGGAGTCACAAGAGGGACATCCTCTCCTCTCAATGTTCATGTGGAACGTTACCTGATACTGTATGTAGGACCTCGATAAGCTGGCGCAAATCGGCACACAGCTGAAGAACGATCCGAAGATATTACTTGCTCCCTGAAAATAAACGAGTATTTGGATTTTTTTATGGATTCTATTTTATGTTTCGTTTCTCCTGTCCTGTATAAAGTTACTGGGGCTACCTAAGTACGGGGTCATTTCAGTCCGGGAGGGGTCTTTTTGCACTCAGCCTATATAAATGGGGTGTTATCTGAGTCCAGGAGGGGTCTTTTACACCCTGCCCGTATAAATGGGGGTTATCTCACGGGAGGAGCCTTTTACCACCTTTCCGTATATTACAGGGGGTCATCTGAGTGCATGAGGGATCTTTTTACACCCTGCTTGTCCATACAAGCAGGGTGTAAAAAGATCCCTCCCACGATCCAAGATCCACCCCATGGTGGTAATGGGGTGTTATTTGATTCCGAGAGGAGTTCTTTTATAAGGGAAGGTTATTTGACTAATGAAGGGGTCTATTCACACTGGCGGCTTATCTTTTCACTAGCAACACTCACGATAGCCAGCAGCTCCTGGTTGGCATCCACCTCGTACTTCTCCTTGGCAGCGAAGATGAGAGCCATGGACATGCTGATGGAGTAAGTCACCATGGTGATGGTGAAGGCGTCCAGAGCTATGGCGGGGACCAGCTCCACGGGGGGTAGTTCTGGCACCGGGAGACTGCGGGACGAATAAATAATACAGGTTGTTAAAAAAGTGCGTTTGAAACTTTAAGGTTACTCAAAATGAAGTATAATATATAGAATACAGGAAAAATATAGAAAAAATCCGCTCTTCAGTTAATTCAGATTCCCATACTAAATATGAATAGTGAATCAAGAATTTGTATGGGAAACTAAATAAAATATTGGTAATAAAATAAAATAAATGAATGAATGAAAACACTTTATTGCACAACAAAACAGGAAAATAAAAACATGTACATTAAAAAAAAATGTTATACAGGTAGGCGGTCTTATCGCTAAAGAGCGATCTCTTCCAGACAACCTTTAGGTGAATATAGGGTGTTTTGGTCGACAACGAGCTTTTCAGGGGTGATAGTATACATGATACTGATGCCAAAAACAATATAAAAATCGCACCTTAAATTTTCATAAGTAAATCTTAGAAAATAATTAATTATGGTATCCTTGTTTCCGTGCGTAACGTATTTTAACAATGAATGGTTGCCTAGCAACGAGGCGAGGTGTGCGGGGGTGCGCGAGGGGCCCCGACTGCGGCGCGGGCAGTCTGCTGCATGCCTCCGCGCAGAACCCGCGTTCCTTTTTCGTAGCGAGAGCAAGCGCCTCTGCGCGTGAACTTACGCTACGGCTATGATCAGGAACAAGTCTTTATTCAATAGTCGTGAACTGAGCGATGTAGGTTGTTAATACATCGCTCAGTTCACGACTATCGAAATGTTTTTCGTATGGTGTAAATCAAGTCGAGTGTGTGAGATTTGGAGTTATTTGGAGTGACGTCGCGCCGCCGTAATGTGTTACGCAATAAAAACATTATTTACAAACTCCGCAAATCGTGTTCTACCGAAAAAACATCCCATGCTCGAGATACAAGAGTTCAAGGAAGAAGCTATCTTGGAATACTTCTCCCGACAGGTTCATGTAAGTGTCATTGGCCTTTTTGTAGGAAAATTCGTGAATGAGCCGGCCGGCATTGACTGACTGCGCGAACATGCGTTTTGATAATTTTAGGAAAATTTGTAGGTCATTTTTTCAGTAGAATCAATTTATAAAAAAAAAAATATTATAGATATTTTCAGAACAAGTATTTTTTATACTTTCATCCCTTAGAAGGCCGTTGGCGACCAAAACAACACCCTGTATATAAGGTGCTACTTTATTAGTGCCCGATATTTTAGTTAGTGCTTCTACTCCTGATTCTGATTAACTTTCCCCAAGGAACCCATAGTCAAATCGTAAAAAAAATTTTGGACTCTTCATACTAATTTGGCCGCTCGGCTGATCGATTTGTATGAAGAGTCCAAAAACTTTTTTACGATTTGACTATGGGTTCCTTGGGGAAAGTTGATCAGAATCAGGAGTAGAAGCACTGACTAAAATATCGGGCACTAATAAAGTAGCACCTTATATAATAATGAATATATACCTTATGAAATACCTGAAAAGAAAAACCACTTAACCACGGCTTCTACTCATGAAACTGAACAACTTTTCCCAGGAAACCTATACTCAATTCGCAAAAAAAATTGTGGATCCGCCAATTTTGTATGGGAAGTCCAAAACTTTTTTTGCGAATTGAGTATAAGTTATTTGGGGAAAGTTGTTCAGTCAATCAAAATCAAAATCAAAATGTTTTTTATTTAAGTAGATGTTTTGCACATACTTTTAAATCGTCTTTTTTTCTACCTAGTACAAAGTTCCTACCACGCGGAACTTGTACACTCAACGTTTCGGGAAGTGTTTCCGAAGCGAGAAGAAACGTCGAGCCCAAAAGAAACTCGCTTCAACACATTTTTTTAAATAATACTTAATTACTAATACAATGTTTGTTATCAATAATACAGTTATCAGGAAGAGCAATACATTTCCAAATGTCTTTGTCATTCACATAATCTATTATCTTATAATAACCTTTTGAGCACAGACATTTTTTTACATGCGTTTTGAATTTGTTTTCAGGCAGATTTGTTACATGTTCTGGTATTTTATTATAGAATCGTACAGATTGCCCCACAAACGACTTTTTAACTTTGCTCAGTCTCGAATAGGCAATATCAATGTTATTTATATTCCTTAAGTTTAAATCATGCCTGTCACTGTTTTTACGAAACAAATGTGGATTCTTGCGGACGTACATAATGCTCTCATATATGAATTGACTAGCAACCGTTAAAATATTAATTTCCTTAAACTTATCCCTCAACGACTCGCGGGATCGCATCTGATAGATTGCGCGGATTGCCCTTTTTTGTAAAACGAAAATAGTTTCAATATCAGCTGCATGTCCCCAAAGTAAAATTCCGTAAGACATAATACTGTGGAAATAACTAAAATATACTAGCCGTGCAGTGTCTACATCTGTTAACTGCCTAATTTTTTTGACGGCATAAGCAGCTGAACTAAGCTTTCCCGCTAAAGTTTCTATATGTGGACCCCATTGCAATGTAGCATCTAAAGTTATACCGAGGAAAACCGTACTATTGACAAATTCCAATTCATTACTATCTATGATTACACTAGCGTCAATATTTCTAACGTTTGGTAATGCGAATTTTATACATTTGGTTTTTTTAGCATTTAAAAGTAGATTGTTTACAGTGAACCAGTTGAGTATCTTTGAAAGAGTGTTGTTTACTTCATCAGTTTTGTTTGATTTTCTTGTTCAGTTTCATGAGTAGAACGCACTGTTGAATTTTTTTTAAGGACCCTATACCTATCTCATATCTGGGACAAATCACACACGGTCATATTGCCCCAAATTAGGATTCCCTGCAGTATAGGAACCAGAGATTGCTGGACATAATAGATATGTTTTCATTAAATACAATACATATATAGATCCCCGTTAAAGTTTCCAAGAATTGTCTATTTACAGTCTGTACGGTATTAAGTACATGGTTTAACATCATATATTATAACATTAACATAAAATTAAATCAAATCAAATACTCTTTACTATCATACAATACAAGAATCATATACAAAAATAACAAAAGAAAAAGAAACAAGTATAGACAATCTGACAAGTATTTATTTGGTTTATTTCTGGGCGTATCTGTAGTTACATCTGTACCTCAATCCTAGTTTGGGACCAGATGAACATGTGTGATTTGTAGGTATGTATTTTCTTTTAAATCTCTAAATAAAGTATTTATTATGTAAACTCACCCAGTGGGTATATTCCCTACTATCTTGATGCCGAACTGCTCCTGAAGACCGCCATACCGCGCGGCCAGTGTGCCCACCACGATTGCCAGCAACTCTATAGGTACCGGCACGCGACTTCGCTTGGCTACCCATGGCTGGAATAAGCACATAAAATATCAATGATACATATGAAATGAAAATATTTTATTCGAAGTAGGTAGCAGTGTACACTTTTCGAACGTCATTCTTATATCTACCTAATACGAGGTTCCTACCACTCGGAACTCGTATACCCGCCGCTTCGGGAAGTGTTTGCGGAGTGAGAAGAAACGACGGGTCTTAAGAAACTCTATCCAACACATTTTTTTAAAACTTCTCACATTTTATAACTATTATCAGTATTTAATAGTTAAAATAATAATATAATAGTAACAGGGCAGTCCAATCTAGCAACAAATGAATACCCGGAGATGTTAACGACATCATCATAAAAAATGTGTTGAACCGAGTCTCTTTTGGGCTCGACGTTTCTTATCGCTTCGGAAACATTTCCCGAAACGTTGAGTGTACAAGTTCCGCGTGGTAGGAACTTTGTACTAGGTAGAAAAAAAGACGATTTAAAAGTATGTGCAAAATTTCTACTTAAATAAAAAACATTTTGATTTTGATGATCGAAAAAAAAGTCGACAACAAATTTACACAGACTATCGCAATTTTTTCTGAATGTATGAAACGTACTTTCTTGTCTCTAAACACTGTTCCCGCCATGAAAGTTAGCTCCCTTATTACACTTTAATAACCACTTTTAATATTAAAGAAAGAAAGAAAATACTTTCTTCGACATCACAAAGAGCACCTATTACAAGTTTAGTGCACCGTCGATTTGACAGCTGAAAGCAATTTTTGCGCGTGGCGTTAAACTCAAACTCAATGTGGAAGAAAACGCAAAGCTATTTGCAGATGGCGCTACGGACGCTTGACTCATAACAACTTTCAATTAGTTCCGCGTTTTTTATTATCGAGGTGTTATAAATTAGTTTTTTTTCTGTAAAATTGTTAAATGGAAAATGTATGTGACTTGGACTGTTCCTCAATTAAAGGCGAAGTTGAAAAGTACATAATTGAAAACGTAACTTTTCCCACGTCTTCTTCATCCGAGAATCTTTAGGAAATTAATGATTTCCATTATTATTGCAACCAATCAGCACACAACGTGGCATTTTTTAAAATAATCTTATGTTTAGTTCACGTAAACAATTTTTTCTATACGTTTTGACAGTTAGTATGAGTCAAGCGATATCAGAGCCTCTATCGGCGAGCTTTGTCAGTTTTCTTCCCCATTTCATTCCTTTGAATCGTTTTTTTTTTTACCTAGCACAAAGTTTCTACTTTTTAAATAAGTTGCCACCTAGTTGGCAAAGTCTCATGAAGGAAAAAAATGTTTTCTCGAGAAACATAACATGTAATTATTTTAAAAAGCTGTGGGTGTCTGTATATTTATCTTTTGGGCTCGACGTTTCTTCTCGCTTCGGAAACACTTCCCGAAACGTTGAGTGTATAAGTTCCGCGTGGTAGGAACTTTGTACTAGGTAGAAAAAAAAGACGATTTAAAAGTATGTGCAAAACATCTACCTAAATAAAAAACATTTTGATTTTTATTGCCTTTTCTCCGTGAAACACATAAAAAGAATGTGGGTAAAAAGTACTCAATTAAAAATAATTATTATAATTTCCTCACCTTAAGCAGTTCGTTGTTTAAGGCTATAATGAGGCAGGCGATTATAGATATCACTACCGCCGCTACATTCGCGTACGGTATAGCCTTGCATATCTCTATCACAGTCTGGAAAGAAAACAATATGTTAATTAATATAGAAAATAACCTAAGCAAATTTAACTTCAAATTAAAAATGCAATCACAGAATCATGACGAATAACAGACGCATACCTATTTATAATTAATTAATTGTGTTGATATCGTTTCGGAATTTCACCTAATCTTCGATTTGTACAAATATTGGGTTGATGACATTATACTTAGATGTAAATTTATTACCTATTTTACATTCATCAATAATTACATTTATATATGAAAAGAAAAATATACGTTTATAAAATTTATAAAAATGTGTGGAGAGTAAGACAGCCGAGGAAATTACAGGCACAAGAGGCATTTCATCTTAGCCCTCTAGGTTGGCAACGCATCTGCAATCCCCTCCGGGGTTGCAGGTGTCTATGGGCAGTGGTGATCACTTACCATCAGGTGACCCACTTGCTCGTTTGCCTTCCTCATCACATAAAAAAAAAAAAAAAAAAAAAAAAAAATATACATTTATATACGTAAATATCCTTAAATGGTTTACTTATAGGCGGCTTAAAAACTTCTGACACTGGAGTTGGCCAGCCCCACAAGTTCCACCAATCCGGACATGGTCCCCGTGTGTGATAGGCTAGACCTTCCCGAGGTATCGGAAGAGACCCGTGTCCCTGCAGTGGGGACAATTTACTTACGACTATAACTTTGAAGTATCCCTGGTGCTTCGGCAACCTCACACCGAGGAGATCCTTCAGCTGCGAAGCCAGCACGTGGAAGGAGGCGGCTGTGGTGAACCCGGAGACCAGGGAGTCAGATAGCAGAGTGGACACGGCACCCAGTCGGAGCACCCACATTATTATCTGTGGACAAAGCCCCAAATTATAATATTAAATATCCGGGACAAATCACACACTGCCACTGGCCCCAAACTAGGATTCCCTGTACTATGCCCAACTAGCAAAGTAGTGATAAAAGGGGCCCAATTAACAGCAAATCGTGTTATAAGGATGATATTAAAGCGACGCGGTGGCTGGCGTAACTCTGAAATATCACCGATATACCACCAAATAGTGGTAAGCGTTGCTAAAATATCATATATTACCAAATGGTATTTAAACTGGGCCTATTTCGCGGTGAAAGAAACGTTTCTATCAATGATATATGACCACACTTTGCTAGTTGGGTGGGGACTATATATAGATGTCGCAGATGGATTGTATAATCCGCTGTTATACAAAACCGCTAGCGATTTTACAAAACAGCGCCATTTTGTAAAACAGCTGAACGACGACGTTCAGATAGATTGCCATTGCGCTACGTTTTACAAAACTGCTCACCACGTTCAGACGTATTGTAGAATGACTTATCTGTAGGTTCAATGAGTTTATAAGTTTGGTGTATAAAGGTATAAATCATCGTTACAAAATTTCTTACTGTTTCCACTTGAGTTAGGATCATTTTCACTCATATTACTAATATTACATTATTTATTAATTTTGGCAAACGAATTTTTGTTTCGGACGCCATTATTGTTGTTATAACACACAGCCACGAGTGACAAAATTTAGAACTAAAATCTACAAACTAACGTTTTATTTCACGCTGGTTTACAAAACCTCATTGACACGCTGTATTGACGAACGCAAAACGTTTATGCAATTCTGCGTATTGTGGCCCAGTTATTATGGAAAACCGCTAAAGGTCGTTCAGCTGTTTTACAAAACGGTGCTGTTTTGTAAAATCACTAGCGGTTTTGTAAAACAGCGGATTCTGCAATCCATCTGCGACATAGATATCTTCTTCTTAGAGAATCGATCTTTCGGCTTCAACAGTAGAGGGAGTGGAGGAGTTCTTGTTCAGCAGTGAAGGTCTTTAGGTGGATAATTTGGATGCTGATTTTACTTTATTTAGTATGACCCTCACAATAGGCTTATTAAGTATCGTTCTCTTACCTGAAACATGCCGACGGTAAGGCACACGATGCTAACTATTTGTAATGGAGTGTAGGTCACCGCTGCAGCGACTGTTGGATCTGTCAAATAAAATATAAATAAAAAGTAAATACATACATGGTTAAGTAAACATGTGGCAGTGGGGGGCAGATAGCTCGTAGAACAAATGGCCGATGGGTCATTAAAGTTCTCGAGTGGCGACCGCGCACCGGAAGACGCAGCGTAGGCAGGCCCCCACTCGGTGGACCGGTGACCTGGTGAAGGTTGCGGGAAGCCGCTGGATGCGGGCAGCGCAGCACCGGTCGGTGTGGAAATCCTTGGGGGAGGCCTTTGTCCAGCAGTGGACGTCTTTTAGCTGATAATGATGATTATTATAATATTATTATGAATTATGAAAATATTATAAATGCGAAAGTATGGATGTTTGTTTGTTTGTTTGTTCCGCTGTCACGCCGTAACTACTGAACGGATCTGGATGAAATTTGATAGGTAGATAGATAAAGCACTCGGCTAACACATAGGATACTTTTTATGCCGGTAACCTTAAGGGTTCCCGTAGGAATGCTTAAAAACCCAAAATTTCCACTTCGTCACTAGATGGCGCTATCTTAACATTTTCTTTCTTTCTGGACACAATTCTGAAGTCCACGCGGACGAAGTTGCGTAGTTATCAATAAATTGAATATGAATAATAGATACAGCAGTGTACCTGTTGCGACTGCAGCTACAGTGACATTCGTTGCATTGGTGGTGTGATTTAGTAATAAATCGGATGGCGCGGCAAGTTTTAAGACTACCTGAAAAGAAAAAAAAACAACTACATGTTACACATAAACATAAACAAATATCTAAAGCAGTGTTTTTCAACCTTTTTTAATACCCGACCCCTTTACAAGTTAAAAAATTCGTGATTTGAAAGTCTACGTTTATAATTTTCTTCAATTAGAAAATTATATATCATAGTTATTAATGAACGACTCCAAAATAGAACCACGTTTTGAAAAATTATTAAAAAATAAACAGGCCCAGCCTTCTCACTGAAATCGTATTTTTTTTCATTGCAGCGTTAGGACCTACAAACACTTTTTCTTTTACCCGCGACCCCTTGAGAAAGGCTTCGCGACCCCCGGGGGTCGCGACCCACAGGTTGAAAATCACTGATCTAGAGACATTAATACAGGATTATTTTGGACCCCTCTACCAAAACTTCACAATGGCTTCTATTCATGAACGAATAGTCAATTCGCAAATTTTTTGACCTTTCACACTAATTTGATCACGTGAAAGTAGGCCGCTTCTTTGTATGGAGATGCCCAAAATTGTTTTGCGAACTGACCATTGGTTATTGAGGAAAGTTGCTCAGTTTCACGAGTAGAAGCTACTGTCAAGTTTCGGTGGGGGGATCAAAAAATAGCTCCGTGTTGGAGGGAGTTTCTTTAGGGCCCGCCGTTTCTTCTCACTCCGCGAACACTTCCCGAAACGGTGGGTATACGAGTTCCGAGTGGTAGGAACCTCGTGTTAGGTAGATAAAAGAATGATGTTCGAAAAGTGTACACTGCTACCTACTTCGAATAAAATATTTTCATTTTCATTTGTGTGTACAGGATTGTTAAAACACAACACACCTGCAAAACTCGTAACTGGTGATTCTAGTTATGAAACTAAAACTTATTTGCAAAACTTTCTTGAAATCTAAAAAAAAAAAAGAATTTTCTTACAAACTTGGCTCTAATCATTTTGTATGAAAATGTTTTTTTGCGATTACCTCAAAAGTTGTAGTACAGAAGAAGGTTGTTCAATTTCATGAATGAATCGCCGATCACTCTTTTTAATCAATCAATCAAATAAAAAAAAAGTCTACTAAGAAAAAATATTTATTGGACTCAGAAAAGTTTTTTGTGAAAATAAAATAATTTTCTATCATTGCGATCGCGTAGTAAAGCTTTGATTATGCAAATTTACGGTAACATAACACCTAAAAAACATTCCCTCCTCTGAGGCAGTCGAGTCTCTTCTCTTCATCTTCTACCTAGGGTTATCCCGGCTGGAGCTAGGGTCCGATTTCCGACTTAATCTACTCCACTTTGCCCGATCCTCGACATTCTCCTGCGAGGTCACTTGCCCTCATGTTCGCTCTCATTACGTCAAACCAGCGCTTTCTGGGCCTTCCATCTGTTCGAGTTCATCACCATCATCATCAGCCGAAAGACATCCACTGCTGGGCAACGGCCACAAAGGCCTCCCCCAAGGGTTTCCACACCGACCGGTCCTGCGCTGTCCGCATCCAGCGGCTTCCCGCAACCTTTACCAGGTCACTGGTGGACCGAGTAAAAACTAAAAAAGTAAATACCTCTACACACCTTGCCAGTCATAAGGCACGCTACAGCGAACGTCCCAACCGATATATGTGGTGACGTCCCGAACACGACGTAGATAAGGATGGGGAAGAACGCCATGTACAACCCTACGATCGGTGGTACCTCTGCTAGGAGGGCATATGCCATACCTGTGGAAAATACATAAAATAATAGTAACCTGCTGATATCACTAGATGACCGTTGTTAAGCCATGTCGGGGGCCTTATAGGCGGCTTGAAAACTTCTGACATCGGAGTTGGACACCAGCCCCACAACCTCCACCAATCATTTAGGACTAAGTTTGGTTGGCACTAGGACATTTTATAAACCCGCCGCTCGATTATCTGCCACCATATTATTTGTCTTGCAGCTAAACATCTACAGGGTGTCCCAAAAAGTATGGTCAAGCGGAAGTCCAGAGATAGAACAACTCTAGGGCTACCCAAATCACCCCCATGTATGTTCAGCGATTTTTGGTAGTTTTCGAGTTATGATTTTTTTTTAGGATTTTTTAATTTTTTGGCCGGATCGGATTTCATATTATTTTTTAAAGAATTTATTACAAATTTCCGGTATTTTTTTAATGTCATATAATCATTATGAATTGTACTTTCAGGCATAAAATAATAAGCTTCGTAACATTAGTGTAAGTAACAAAAGTTATGATAGAAAGTCAAGAATTTTAGATTGAGCGACTCAGATTTAAACTTTCAGCATAAAATAAAAAATACAAAAAGGTGTTTTCAATGCTCTTCGGTAATTTTAAAAACTGCACGAGATTCTAAGCTTTCAGAATCATATTCAAAAAATAGTACTTAATGGGCTTTTTTTCCTGAACTAAGCCGTCAAAGTTTTTAAGGTAGAAATATCCTAAGGAAGTTATTTAATTTTTGTCGTCTATAATTATCAAAACCAATTACTAATTTAATGAGTTTTATAGAAAAAATACTTCAATTTAATAAAGAACGTTTTGAGCAGAATGGTAGCGGAAATTATCACCTTTTTTAAAAAAAAACTGCGCATTTTTCTTTTAACTTGACTCATCAGTTATTATTAGATTGCCTCTGATTATTCGATGTGTCTCTGATTTTGGGATTCCCATACGGTTTTCTATGGTTCTCGTGCTAGTCGATGGGTCTCTCGCCACTTCTTCAAGCACTGATTCGACTACATCTGGATCTTGAATTTCTAATGGACGCGCAGACCTTGTATTAGGTTGGCGATTTTCAATGTAAGCATCATGGACTCGTCAAGTGATACAGTACCTCTACTGTATCACTTTACGAGTCCTCACTCGTGCAGACTTCTTGCGTCCTGCGGAATTATTAACTGATGAGTCAGAAAAATAAATGTGTGATAATTTCCGCTACCATTCTGCTCAAAACGTTCTTTTAAAAATTAAAATATTTTTTTCTATAAACTCATTAAATTAGTAATTATTTTTGATAACTAGAGACGACAAAAATTAAATAACTTCCTTAGGAAATTTCTACCTTAACAACTTTGACGGCTTATTTCAGGAAAAAAAAGCCCATTAAGTACTGTTTTTTGAATATGATTCTGAAAGCTTAGAATCTCGTGCAGTTTTTAAAATTACCGAAGAGCATTGGAAACACCTTTTTATATTTTTTATTTTATGCTGAAAGTTTAAATCTGAGTCGCTCAATCTAAAATTCTTGACTTTCTATCATAACTTTTGTTACTTACACTAATGTTACGAAGCTTATTATTTTATGCCTGAAAGTACAATTCATAATGAATATGTGACATTAAAAAAATACCGGAAATTTGTAATAAATTCTTTAAAAAATAATATGAAATCCGATCCGGCCAAAAAAAATTAAAAATCCTGAAAAAAATCATAACTCAAAAACTACCAAAAATCGCTGAACATACATGGGGGTGATTTGGGTAGCCCTAGAGTTGTTCTATCTCTGGACTTCCGCTTGACCATACTTTTTGGGACACCCTGTATATTAATGACAAAGCAGTCCTTCATTGCACTGGAAACTATTAGTAGACAGATAGGCCTAAGGCCTCCTTCCATCTTCGGCATTATCAACAGTTACCATCAGGTAAATTGATGCCAACGCCAAAGGCTTACCGACTTTGTCTGAAGATATATTTGGCGTTCTTTACAATGATTCCTTATCTTGTAAGGTTGTCTGTGTGTCTGAAAGTGTGTCTGAAAAGAAATCTCGCATTCTTAAAGATGTTCCCTCACCTTGCGGTATATGCATGACGGCGGTGGTGGCCCCGGCAACCAGGTCGCCAACCAGGTTCCGTTTGATCGAGTACCTGGGCAGCCATCGCGCTATCGGCACAGAGTTCAGCAGGCACTCGCCGAAACCGCAGCTCTGCACCACCTTCTTGCAGTGATAGCCAACTGGAACGAGACGAAACCTGCTTATTAATAAAAATAAATAAAGGTGCGCTGATCATCAAAAACACATTCGTAGTTTTATATTTTTTTAAATCTACTACTAGTATAGTAAGCCCATGGCATTATCCTGGTGGTAAGTGATGATAATGCCGAAGATGGTAGCGGTCTTACCAAGATTCCTCAACGGCATCATGGGGAACTGGCTGTTTTATTTCCGTGCTGAACACATCAATGCTTAGTCCTGTCCAGGAAGAAACGTTACAGATAACGGAAAGACGAGCGCACCTCTATGGCTATGCTTTGGAAGCATTTTCATCTCAAACACAACCTCGTTTTGTATAAGTACTCTTACTAAATATCTACGTCGATTCTAAAAGGGATTGATTGTCAGAAGTGGATTCTATGACATTTCTAACTTTAGTTTTTTATGCTGACGACATTCCTAATTGTTATCCTGTTATCAGAGGGGACGGTTGATGTCAGAGCGTACATGGAACTTTCTTCAACTAATCCAATAAGCCTTTAATATAATCTCATCTGATGGTATGAACTTGGGTATGGGGTTGACTTATTAGTCAGTGTTATTACTTAAAATTTGTATAGGGTTGTATAGGGTATTGTATAGGATCCTTCTAAAATACCTGGAAAAAATAGCATTGCCTTCTACTCATTAAAATGAACAACTTTCCGCAAGGAACCTGTACTCAATTCGCAAAAAAAAAATAACTTCCCATACAACATTGGCGGTTCCGCTGATCAATTTAGTATGAGGACCCCAAAAAATTTTTTTGCGAATCGAGTATAGGTTTCATGGTAAAAATTGTTCAGTTTAATGAGAAGTCGTGGTTACATTCTTTCAGGTTTTTCATAAGGACCCTTAGAAAGGTACAGGTGAGATGATGCCAATGCCAAGGGCTTACCAATTGTGGATTACAATAATTGACCACGCTGAATACGTTAAAAACAACCGACTTCAATCGCAACAACTCCAATTTTGCTATGTTTTTGTTGATTTTCTCAAAAACCGCTGAATCGATTTCGATAAAATTTATATGGGACCACCTGTGAAGTATACCCTTTTAAACAAAAAATAATAATTTTCCAAATCGGTTCAGGCGTCTTCGAGTAATCGGTGAACATACATAAAAAAAAAAAAAAAGATTCCGACGAATTGAGAACCTCCTCCTTTTTTTGAAGTCGGTTAAAAATATACTTACTAGGTTTATCCGGTAAGTGGTAGTCTGCGTCTTTATTGAGTGTGTCACGTTGGTACACCCTGCGGACGACGTTGAACTGCTGACTGGGCCGCGCCTGCGCCCTGCGGACAAAGAAGAGATACTGCTTAGTAAGCAATTATGTAGGTAATAATGTAGGCGAAACTTATTAAAGTATTGTATCGTACTATTACGAACTGAAATGTAATGTTTTCTTTGTAAATAAAGTTATCTTTATCTTATTTTTATCTTTTAAAAGGCAGGCTTGGCTTCAGCGGCGCCGAGTTTTAGAAAACCTGATGGATGCTTATGCAAAAATCTGATGGTTCATTTAAAAGAACTGGCTTAGTGCGAGAAGATAAATAATATAATCGTCCGTCAAAAATAACTCAAATTATAGGCGACCAGACAGGCAGTAGGACAGAAATATGTTGATTTTATATGCAAATTTTTGGTCAGATTGTATGAGGTGATTGGTGGAAGGTGTTCAGTTTCAGTGCAATGGGGAAGAAAACTGACAAAGCTCGCCGATAGAGGCGCTGATATCGCTTGACTCATACTAACTGTCAAAACGTATAGAAAAAATTGTTTACGTGAACTAAACATAAGATTATTAAAAAATGCCGCGTTGTGTGGCGATTGGTTGCAATAATAATGGAAATCATTAATTTCCTAAAGGTTCTCGGATGAAGAAGACGTGGGAAAAGTTACGTTTTCAATTATGTACTTTTCAACTTCGCTTTTAATTTAGGAACAGTCCAAGTCGCATACATTTTCCATTTAACAATTTTACAGAAAAAAAAAAACTAATTTATAACATCTCGATAATAAAAAACGCGGAACTAATTGAAAGTTGTTATGAGTCAAGCGTCCGTAACGCCATCTGCAAATAGCTTTGCGTTTTCTTCCCCATTAGCCTGCAGTTGAGGAGACTAAAGCAATAAAATTTCACTCTGTATATTGATATATGAGGAAATGATACAAAATCAGGTCAAAATCCCAACTAGTTCTTATCTTGCGAACTAGGAAGAGTTCTGCGCTAGTTCAAAAAAATCTATTGTTTTAAGGAATGCTACATAGAATAATTTAATTACTTAAATTGTACTAAGAAAAAGGATTCAAAGGTTGTAGAAATACTTCGTTGTGTAGTCTATTATAATATAAAAATAACATTAAAGAATCGTATCAGACAGAACAAGAGCATACCTATTTATTTATAATAAATTTTTCTTTTTCTTTCATTCGTTTTATTGTTTGCTTAATTTTGTTATTTTCTTATTTCTAAAGAATAATTTAGCAAAACATATGAACTATTGTGAAAACCCCAACACTAACGCGTACGAAGTCGCGGGCACCAGCTAGTTTATAATAAATATACCGTTTTTGTAAATGCACATCAAACGCAGGTTAAGTATACATGTTGGTATAATATACAAATAAATGCTGAGTGAGGCCACACTGACTTCTAATGCCGCGAATTATCACGTTAATGTGATTATGCCACCGATTCAAAAATTTCATGTTTGTGTATGTACTGATTGACGTTTTTTGCAGTTGGTAAGATAAGCAAATTACAGCAACGATCTGGGAGTTGAATGCATCAAAAATTAATTGCGAAACATTGTACACTAAATAGCTTTTTTATTGAAATTGCAGAGAAAGTTAGTCGCTTGGATCTTCATGACTTGTGAAATATAGAGTAATGACGTCATCGTTTTTAATTTCCAACATTGTTTCAAACAAAATCTTGCTTAAGTAACTTAGGTCACTAGCAGTGAACTACCGGATTCATGACATTAGAGATACTGTGACCCATGTGTGGCCCCGGCATCACAGATTGTACTTGCCAATTATATTCGTTCGCATTATAATCATCCTGTAGCAACGGTTCGTTCTCACTGGAAGTGTCTTTAAAATCGTCATCGTATACTAGAAAAGTCTTTCTAATACGCATTTTATTAAACTGTATATTGTGAATTATAAATTAACTAAATTAAAAATTAAGCTAGACTTTGATCTTGGCAAAAGCTTTTAAAATGTGCACACACACACAGAGCTGATCACTTGTTTTTATTATTATTTTATAAAGAGTCATAGCATCTGTTTAAATTACTTATTTTCTTAAATTAAATCACTGCACAAAGATTTTTATAAACTTCTTAAAAGTCAGCAACTTTCATATGACCATGGATCACAACCTTAAGCAACGATGAAAAAAAACGTAAAAACTGCTTCCACGTATTATTTTCTAGAATTAGTTTGTTTTTGCACAAAAAAAAATATGCACAGTTTTTTTACACAGAATTTTTAAAAGATTTTCAAGTCAACCAGTCCCACAGGCCACTGTTAAATTTAACCGTCTAGTTAAAATAACGTCTAATTTGTGACTGCAATACTTTATGTTGGTAAACTTTAAACATTCAATGATAACGCAAGAGTAAGTTACCGACACGCTTGAGTCGACAACAATTGGCTCATATTTTCAATGATACCTTATTAATATTTTTTATAATATTTTTATCACCATTTTATTTAGTTAAGAATATAGGTATGTATGTATACAAATAAAGTTAAATAGACATTCAACATACAAAAAACTTTGATTATGAAAAAAATATATGAGCAAGCTGTTTCCGTCGTGACACTGAAACCGGCAATTTACCCAACTGAAAAAGTTAAGTAAATAATTCTAGAAGATGAGTCTGATGTTCCTAAACTTGCTACTGAAATAGCCAAGATTTCTCTATTTGTTTATCAAAAATAAAAAATAAGACAAGTATTTTGAACTGAGGTGGGCAATAAAAACAGTTATAAATGTAAAGTTTGAATTTACGAGGATTTTATGCGTTTCTTGGTTTTTAGTTCTTATCATCTGGCACATTTAGTGAAAGTACAAATTTATGTTTAAGTAGGTAATTTAAAAATAGATATTAAAGCAATCTAACTATAGTCAGCAAAATGAAAAACCCTATTGCTTAAAATTTATCCCAAGATACTTAGAAAACTCGAACTCTGTAATCACCGCTCATCCACAGAGACCAAATACAATATGTATACATATATACCTGGAAAATATGTGGTCAGAAATTTAATGGAAATGGAGATACGCTTTTCGTTTTAAAAACAGCAAGTGCGTGTACCTATATCGGAAATGTTTGCAACCTCTTTCCCGGACACTACGCGACTACCCATATGTAGACAATCCTGTCATATGACCCCTTATCCATTAATTGCCTATTTTGTTATGTACGTATGTTAATTATAGTTATTGTTAATAAGTGTAATTAATAAGTATATGCAATGCAGTCATGTGATGCCGATTGTGTGTTCCAGTGAACTGGGGTGTGGCCCTGTGCGTTTTGATAATACCGGATACAGGATGTAATAATTAGCTGTAGCAATACCACCCTTAATAAAAAGTAACCAGTTACAAATAACCTAACCATATAAAAAAGCTGACTACATTAAAATGTATCCTATCTCAATCTGGGGATCAAGACGAATCTAATGACACCTCTCAAGCTAAAATCCATTAAGCCGTTTAGGCTACAGAGCGTGTCAAAGAAATATACATACATACATATGTACATACACTCGAAAAACATAAACCTCCTTCTGGCGCAGTCCGCTAAATACACAGACTAACCAGTATTTTCGAAGTTTTTTATTTGATCGAAATAAAATTTATACAGCAAAGTAGGTTATTAAAATCAGGTTCTAAAAACAGTAAATTTTATTCAAAATGTCCACTCTCGGCTTTGGTCCTAAAGGAAAATATGTTCAGTTTCATGAGTGGGTATGTTTCATCTGTTAAACTTGTTAACGTTTTCGGGAGTTATATTTTTACACTCTGTATTACTTGCCTGTATTACGTACACGAAAATAAACAAATATCTCTAATATAATAACTACTGGGTTGTTTTCATTTTCCTGTAGGGTACTGTAGTACCTAGTTATAAAGGCACTTTGTTAGGTATAGCCTACACAGTGATAAAAAAAAATGTTTACCTGCAAATCGTACCTATTTACACTACCTTTTATATACTTACATTGCTGTTGTCTATTATTTATCAAAAAAATATTATCGAAATATCTAGACATAAATGTTTATAAATATCGGTCATTGAGGGGACACAGTTTAAATGGGGAATAGCTCGATAGCAGAGTCAGTATTTTTCGAGTCAATGTTTTTGTGATAGATACTGTGATTTAGTTTAAGACATGTTTTTTACTTTTTTTATAATGGTGTCATTATTAATGACATATAGATACTTATATAAATATCCAATAATGTGTACATATCGAAATATTTTAACAGACGCAGTGAACAACTGAAGACAGTGATTAAATCTTTTCCAGGGTTGTAATATTTTTTTACCGTACAAAAAGTGTACAGTTTACAGTGTCCACCAAATCTCTGGAAGGATTGCAAAGTGCACAGTGGAACCGGCGCGGCGGGCGTTTTAACAGTAAAAGTTAAAATGTTTTTTATTTAAAGTAGATGCTGTACACATACTTTTAATCGTATTTTTTTTTCCTACCTAGTACAAAGTTCCTACCACTCGGAACTTGTGCACTCAGCAATGGATCAAAATACAGGGTGCTCTAAAAATATCTACCAGTGCTCCAACTGACGTTTGTAAATAAGAATCTGAACTTTCCCAAAGGAACACATACTTAATCAAATGTTGAACTCTTCATAGGAAGTTGGCCGATCAGCTGTTTCAATTGTATGAAGAGTAAACATTTTTTTTTTAACTGACTATGTGCTCCTTGAGGAAATTTTATTTATTTATTTTTATTTATTGACAATAACACTATCATTACAGTATAAGTATAACCCAATTCAATAGTGTAGTAAACAAAAAACTAGTGATGAAACAATTACAATTAATTGTAATTGGCAATGATTGACATTTTAACAATTAATTGTAATTGTCACCTTTACGATAACTATTTTAACAATTATGATTAGCACTTTTTTAAATTAAAATGTCTAAAAGACAAAACTTTATCACAACCGTTCCGCTAGAAGTCTCACTATACGTAGTCGGTCCCATAATGAATTGGCCTGATATAGTTCTACGCGACATTTCGATACATGTTATGTTGCATTGAATAGTACGGTTCTCAGACACTTTATAAACGAACACGCATGGACTTGACGAGCGTAGTTCAGTTTAGCAGTTTGTTTGAACAACAAGTGTCGCGTATTTTTTCAAAATGTCGAAAACCGAGTATCGAAGCGTCATAAAGTTTCTATTTAAAGAAGGCTTATCCCCCGCCCAAATTAAAGAACGATTAGATGGTGTGTATAAGGAGTGTTCTCCCTCTTATAGCACAGTAAAAAATTGGGTGAAAGAGTTTCGCCTCGGGCGAGAAACCGTCGAAGATATCGGCCATGATGGTCGACCGGTAGAAGTGCTCACTCCCGATACTATTGCTCAAATCGAAGAAAAGGTTTTGAGTGACCGCCGTTTGAAGATTAGAGAAATTGCAGCTAGACTTGGGCTCTCTAAAAGTACCGTTCATCGTGCAATCGATGAACATCTTCATATGAAAAAAGTCAGTGTGAAAAGCCGCCTAGAAAGGCAAAGGTGCAACAATCTACCAAAAAAATCATGTGCACAATCTTTTGGGATTTTCAAGGTATTTTGATGGTTGATTTTAAAGAGCGCAATACAGTCGTAAACGGCGAATATTATGCTTCATTAATATATAAACTGCGAGATATTATAAAGGAGAAGCGCAGAGGCAAACTGAGTAAAGGCGTCCTGTTGCTTCACGACAACGCCCCCGTGCACACCGCCGGTGTTTCGAAGGATGCAGTGCGTCAATGCGGGTTCACGGAGCTGGACCATCCACCTTACGTATAGTCCAGACGTGGCTCCGTCCGACTATTACTTATTCCCAAATTTAAAGCGGGACTTAAGGGGAAGAAAATTTTCAAGCGATGAAGAGTTGCAGGCGGCCATCTTCAGTCATTTTGAAGACAAAGATTGCGATTATTTTTATAAAGGATTAGAAATGTTATTTCACCGATGTCAGAAGTGTGTCAGTATTGATGGAGACTATATTGAAAAATAAAAATGATTGCATTTAATTTTCTTTTTTATTTCATAGTTAGGCCAATTCATTATGGGACCGACTACGTAGAACTTCGAGATTCTGATTTCTGTGCATAAATAGTGCCTAAATAGTGATTTTATTAAAGTTTAACGACATAAAACATATATATCTTTTAGGTTTTTACGGGTCATATTCTGTTGTGGTTTAGGTCTCGTACTTTGATTTTTAATAAATACATAGCCTTTTAACAGTCCAGGCACTTTATTAAAACACTATCACTCGTAAATATGATAACACCCAATTTAAATTTCAATAATTGTAATTATAATTTTAATTGGCAATTATTTCAAGAAATAATTCTGTACATCAGATGCATAAGGTCGGATGTCCAAAAATGCAACTTTTCAGGAGAGCAAAAATAAAATTGACAAATATATTTGGCAATATCTCTTTAATACGAAGACTTTTATTTTTGGTTTATTTTTTATTACTTAGCTGGTAATAGGTACTTTTATTTGTAATATACTGATAAACTCTTACAGTCACGAAACATTAAAAATATTTTTTTATTCATTAAATGTGATACAACCGACCTTATGCCTGAAATAAAATGAATTCAAATCAGATTTTTCGGACTTAAGTTGACATACGACTTTATGCTTCCAATTTTGGCAGTAAACTTTAGTTTGTCTCTAGGTCTGATCTGAAAATGTATCTTTATGCGTCTAAAATAACTACCAAGTACAAATAAAAAGCTAGGCCAAGGTCGTAAGTAATAATGAAAAATGCAATTTATTAATTTCTGATAAGTTATTGCAGAGTATAACAAAACAATGTGGTTATACTTTAAATTTTAGCTTTTGAAACTAAAAACCTTTTCACCTTTCCAGCTCGAAAAGGGTGCCATTGGTCCCTAAAAACTCGCAGGAAAAACGCTTTTTGCACGTGATTTGAATTTCGAAAACCACTTTTTACGCGGCGCTGAAAAAATATGGGCGATAGTTCGTTCAGAAAATCATTTTGGCCTAGCAACTTAACTCAGGCACAAAATGTTGCATGTAATTTAATGAAATTTAAGTTCATAAATTGTTCTATTGCATTTTTAAAGAAGTAATATTTAAAATTAATATGTGCTAGTAAACATTAATATCGCTTACTTCAAAATATCCTGTTTTCATCTTAGGTTTTTGAAAATGAAAATATTTTATTCGAAGTAGGTAGCAGTGTACACTTTTCGAACGTCATTCTTTTATCTACGCACCGTTTCGGAAAGTGTTTGCGGAGTGAGAAGAAACAGCGGGCCTTAAAGAAAAACACATTTAAAAAAAAAGTCTTATATTCTATTACATCTTAATGCTAGATCAATAAATGAATTATACAATGTCATGTCTGTAAATAAAATATAAAAAAATAAGAATAAAGAAAGAAAGGATTCAAAAGAGATAAAAGTAAAAATTATTTGTAGCTAATGACTAACAATTCCAAAAAGCAATGACAAGAGCAGGCCAGTTCACATGGACAGCACCCGATCACGAGTATAACGCGAGAGTCAGCCATCGCTCCCTTCAACCATATTTGTGGGAAGGGAACGACCCGGCTCCCAATACGCCACCATCCGCACGAACATTTAAGCGAGCATGCACCACTCCGATGAATGGACAAAGAAAAAGGAGAAGGAAATGTCTTACCGAATCCCTTCAGTTCTTTCACAATAGAGTTTGCATCTTTATTGTCTCACAATATGCTATGAAAATGTTGCTGTGTTGCTTGGAGAAACACTTACCGTCCAAGCATTTCTATCATCTAAGTACTCACATGTCTTATAGTAAGTTTTATTACATAGTGTCTTTTTTACATAACTTTTGAATTTATTCTCTGTTAGGTTTACAATGTCTTCTGGTATTTTATTATACATTCGTATGCATTGCCCCACAAACGACTTACTAACCGTACTGAGCCTAGTAGATACAAGCTGAAGCTTACTGTTATTCCTGAGATTACGAGTATGTCTGTCAGAATTCAGTGTAAAGTGATTTAAGTTTTTTCGCACATACATTATATTTTCATAAATATATTGACAGGGAAACGTTAAAATATTGATTTCTTTAATTTTTTTCTCTTGGTGAATCTCGAGATCGCATTCCGTAAATCGCGCGAAAAGCCCTTTTTTGTAGTACAAAAATAGTATTTATATCAGCTGCATGCCCCCATAAAAGTATACCGTAAGACATAATACTGTGGAAGTAGCTGAAATAAAATAGTCTCGCTGTTTCTATATCTGATAAGAGCCTGCCTTCCTTTTCAGAACAATCAAGGGTTACTACTGGCGTAAACAAATGATTGGCACGTGCTCCGTAGCAATTTTGCATAGGTAGTTTTGTCTATCTCGTTTACTCATGCGTCGCAAAGCGCAACGGCTGCCCCGCGATTGCCGTTCGTCGATCGCCTCCCGCGCACTCTCCCTACCACACCCTGGCCGCGCCGCGCCTCGGTCTCTGGGTCGTATTGTCCGCGAGTCAAGCCGATGTCGCGCGGAAATATCCGAACTATCTCAAGTTACGACCAAGTAATTTTTCAAAAATCATAAGCATAAAGGTGTATTCGAATTTACGACCATATATTTTACTACAGGATTATATTTTTTAGAGCAATAAAGTTGTGAATCAACATACGACTAACGAAACTAACTGGGAATCCCAATATTTTTTGAAGCAAAAGGACCGATACTTTGCAAAAATATTTGCGAGTTTAGACGCATAAAGACGTATTTGCATATACGACCATTGTGACGAAACCAAATGTAACACAATTTTGAGAGGCATAAGGGCGCAACTTGATATACGCCCCCTAAATGACAACATTATTTGAAGCATAAAGGTGTATGTAAAAATAAAACTTTATGCCTCAAAACTTTTTCAAAATGTTGCTAGATAAGACCTTATGCACTTAAGAATCTTCGGAACGGAATAAGATAGAAATACCGGAGTCAGTGCGTTCGAAAGAGAGAAACAGCCTTGTTTGCAAATGTCAAAAAAGTGGATTTGGTCGTATGTTAAGATACGACCTTATGCCTCTAGGGTACAGAACTGTAATTGTTAACCTACAATTGTTTCATCCATCACTAAAAAAACCTTATGATAAATTACACCGATTACTTACTCAAATAACTTAAAACTACTTTTTTTTCGAATTCCGTCAGCATGCTCGTAAAAATATCGATACCCTGCACGACACTATTTATAATAGGGTTGTTGACTGTTAGTCTGTGTTATTTTTTATCAAATGTCAAAAAACTTTTCCTATGGAACCTATACAAAACACGCAAAAAAAGATCAGAATTTTCACATAAACTGATCGACTAATCAGCCAATTTTATATAGAGAGTGCATTTTTTTAAAATTCAGCATAGGTGTCAAAAAAAAAATTGGTTCGTGAAAGCCGCCGCCCGCCCGTTTACTGGATCCCGCCCTTTCCGGGAACGTAATTTTGAAAAAACCTATATTTGGTAGCATGGGCGTAGCTATAGCTTTCATAAGGGAGGGGTCCGATGGTCCAGAAATATGAGAAATCCAAGCTTTCCAGAACACTTTCGTGTGAGTATGTTTTACCCTTACAGGTACTTTACGATAGCCTATTGTAATAATAACGTAGACTTTTGTTAGGTAAATCGTACCTTGGTTCTGGAAATTAGATTTGTAACCGAGGATTTTTAATTTTTTTTTTTTCGCAAAACTTACATATTTTACGCAACTGTAGAAATTATGTTTTACTATCAAATCAAAATTTTTTATGTCCTCCTCATTGGCTTTAGGTAAGCACGAATTCACCAAACCCAAAAGCTCAACAGGAAATTCTTCTTCTTCTTTGAATATTAAACCCGTGGCGTAATCTCATCTGATGGTCAGTGACGATGCTGACGAAGATGGAAGCGGACTTACCGAGATTTCCCAACGCAGTGAGGGAACTGACCATCTTATCTTCATGTCGGAACACATCAGTGCTTTTAACATTGATGTTTGGCGGCAAAACTTATAATTAAGGTAACGAATAAGATTTTGTTCCTAGTACAGTTTTTCTCGGCATAACTATAGATAGCACGTTACAGTGGGGCCCACAAATTGCAACTCTAGCGGGGAGGCTTAGCTCGGCTGCCTACGCCGTCAAGAAAATAAGGCAATTGACGGATGTAACAACTGCCAGATTAGTATATAAGGTGCTACTTTATTAGTGCCCGATATTTTAGTCAGTGCTCCTACTCCTGATACTGATCAACTTTCCCCAAGGAACCCATAGTCAAATCGCAAAAAAATTTTTGGGCTCTTCATACTAATTTGGCCGCTCGGCTGATCGATTTGTATGAAGAGTCCAAAAATATTTTTTCGATTTGACTATAGGTTTCTTGGGGAAAGTTGATCAGAATCAGGAGTAGGAGCACTGACTAAAATATCGGGCACTAATAAAGTAGCACCTTATATTTCAGTTACTTTCACAGTATAATGTCTTATGGCACACGCAGCAGACATTGAAACCATTTTCATTCTACAAAAAAGAGCAGTCCGAGCTATATACCAACTACGATCCCGAGAATCACTTCGAGATAGATTTAAGGAAATAAATATTCTAACAGTTTCCGGTCAGTTTATTTACGAAAATATCATGTACGTTCGTAAAAATCTAAACTTGTTCTTCAAAAATAGTGACAGACATAACCGTAATTTGAGAAGTAAAAATAATCTTGAAATAGCTTTCTCGAGGCAAAGTAAGGTGAAAAAATCATTTGTGGGGCAGTGTGTACGCTTTTATAACAAAATTCCGAATGACGTGTGTGAACTACCAGAATGTAAATTTAAAAAACATATAAAACGCTGTATTTGTTCAAGAGGATACTATAAGACTGTAGATTATTTTAATGATAATGACATTTGGAATATTCCTCCAGCAAAATGATATGACGTTTATAAGAGTGCTTAATGTACCTACGTAAAGAAATAAATGATTTTGAATTTTGATTTTATTGAATTAGATGGTGGTAGCTTGCTAGATGTGGGCTCAGAAAATTTCCTGCCACCTACCAAACCGAGTCCTACTTTGGACCCCGCAGAGAGTCGAACCCGTGACCTACTTATGTGAAGCGAGCGGACTAATCACTAGCTAGAGCAAGTAGGCGGTAAAAAGTCATTAGGTACCATATTACAGAAATGAAGAAAGAAACAAACAAACAAAAGAAGCAAACTACATAGGCGCTTACAGAGACAAGTGCGCTTAAGGGCCATCTAAAAGATTATCTTGTTCTCGCAAGTTACTTGCTCAAAGGTTGACTGGAAGAGATCCCTTCCAGGGATAAGTCCGCTTTTGTACAAACTGTTACTTTTAAAAGCAATATTGTTCTGTTTTATGTTTTTGTACAATAAAGAAATTATAAACAAACAAACAAACAATACTCATTTTACTCTCTGTGCATGAAAACTGTACTTTCAAATTGTTTTATTGTGTACGTCTTTGCAGGCACGAAATGAATAATACATTAAAATACAGAAAAAAATGTTAACTGCTCATTTATGCCAACAAAGTATACCCAAGTAGCAGAGGTTCGTCGTGTAATGGTTGTATTAACGTTTACATGACGCGAAAAGGGCGCAAATTATTCGATTTAAAATCGTGTAAAGGTCTTAATATGGTGTATTATTAAAAACAAATTAGTTGTGTAGACGTCTTGTTAATGTATCCAAGTATTATACGACTAAACTTTCGTATAAAATACTATTACACAATTATTGGACATCCGAGATACCACTAGATAACCTTTTTAAAATCAAACGTTATTTTATATCGATATTATATGACAACTTTGCTAGTTGGGTAGGGCCAGCCATTCAACCTAGCGAATTTTGTGTCATGTGTTGAAGATTCCGCGATATTTTTGTCCTATGCTAAAGGGGGGGTGTCCGAACCCCCTAACCCCCCCCCCCTTATACGCCCATGTTTGGTAGGTAGGGCGCATGATTCGTCGTACATGTGGTATCGTACCACCAAAGAAAAGAAGTCGTCGTGTCACATACGCTCAACGCCGACCTACTAACCCCGAATCCGAAGCGAGGTCTTTTATCTCGCGACCGGGCGCGGGCGCGGCGGCGGGCGCACCTCGAACTTGGCAATGGCAGTTTCATTTGGAATCTTATCTGTATATTACAACATTTATACCTAGTGTTTGGATACGAAATTACGATATATCGGGTCATATCTTATGTAACTTTTTTTTGACCACTACTTACAGAAATGGTGGAAAGACATATAAAATTTATCATTTGGCTATTAAAAAGTTTTTTATACTTAATACCTATACCTATTTAGTCAAATTTCTTACTAATTGATCCAACTAAACCCAAACAATATAACAAGTACATACCTACGTATCTAAAATCTTCATTCCAATCAAAAAAAAGCAAAACGTAAACAAACTTAATATGGAACTGACACATGTCAATGTCATCTGCATACTATGTTTTTACCTTTTGCTTTTTTTAGATTGGAATGAAATTACGTGTGTATGATAACAATATTGGCAAAGGCATCTTACGTTCGTGCAGAGTGCAGACTTACACAAAAAAAACCTTTACTGAGAAAAATAAATACTTCCTGTCAGGCGCGGATCCAGGAGGGGGGGGGGGGAATTTTTTTGTGTACCCGTATTTGTGAAGCGGTCGATGGTATTAGACCATTAATATAAAAAAGCGGCCAAGTGCGAGTCGGACTCGCCCAGGAAGGGTTCCGTAGCAGCAAGTAACATAATATAAAAGTTCTTGTAGTTCGTTGTAGGTAAATTGCGGTTTACGATTTATGACGTATTAAAAAAAACTACTTACTAGATCTCGTTCAAACCAATTTTCGGTGGAAGTTTGCATGGTGATGTACATTATATATTTTTTTAGTTTTATCATTATCTTATTTTAGAAGTTACAGGGGGGGGGGGGACACAAATTTTACCACTTTGGAAGTGTCTCTCGCGCAAACTATTCAGTTTAGAAAAAAAATGTTATTAGAAACCTCAATATCATTTTTGAAGACCTATCCATAGATACCCATAACCCACACGTATGGGTTTGATGAAAAAAAATTTTTTGAGTTTCAAAGTATGGGGAACACCCAAATTTTTTTTTTCTATTTTTGTGTAAAATTTAATGCGGTTCACAGAATACATCTACTTACCAAGTTTCAACAATATAGTTCTTATAGTTTCGGAAAAAAGTGGCTGTGACATACGGACGGACAGACATACAGACAGACAGATAGACAGACATGACGAATCCATAAGGGTTCAGTTTTTTGCCATTTGGCTACGGAACCCTAAAAAGGTCGCGAGCGTAGAGTGCGATATTTTTTGAATAGTTAAGAAATGTCTCTATTTATTTGCATTTTATAGAAGTTAGTACTTCGGTTATGCTTCAGGGGGGGGGGGGGGGCAATTGCACCCATTGTCCCCCCCCTGGATCCGCGCCTGCTTCCTCTTCTACCTGGCATTGGAGCCAAATACGATATATTCACATTATTATTTACGGAAGGAAAACGACATTATCTCAAAAATTTTAATAACAGGAGAAATTTCAAAATTAAAAAATACGACTGCTGTGACAAAAACTGAATTAAAAAGTTGGGGCGAAAAGCGATAAGTTTGGGCGTTTTATTTATGAATCTCTACCTACATAACACAATATTATATTAACGTAAATTACGGGTAAACATTTTGAAAAATTGTCAATTACACGTATAAAATTTCTTGAATTCATGACAAAACCTAAAAACCTGCCTGACATTGTGAAAACATGGGAATTGTTCATAAAAGCCATCAAACCTGTCCTTCATGGAAGTAGGTTTATTTTTTGTTACATTTAAATGGTTGAGGTGAGGCGTAGTCGATTATCGATATCGATAAAATTCGATAGTTATTTGGTATTTATCAATGCAATCAAGTTTAATATGTAAAAAGAAACAGATTGTTGAATTTTGGAGAGCGACGTTAATTCACTTCCTTCATGGGCTTCATTCATTCATTTAAGCAGTCGAGAATTTAAATTAAATTGGTTACAGTTTTTTTTTAATAAAGAACGATTTAATCTATTATATCTCTGGTATTGTTATATTTAAGTAACGGTAATATTATAATAAACTGTTAATTTGTCTCGGTGTAACACGCCACAATTTTTTGTTATTATAATTTTAATTGTGGCGGGCTGCACCGAGACAAATTATTTTATGTTTGCATTAGACATGCCCGAAAAATTATATTTCACAATTTCAAATATAGGTACAGTACTGACTATCAATTCATAATAGCTTGGATTTGGATTATTTATATTTCTATGTATAAAAACTCACCAGTTTTCCTTTGGATTTAGCTTCTCTTTCTCCCAGTCGTTGGACTTGTCATTTCCTTGCCTCATTTTGAACACTTTTACAAATTTATTTACACTTAATTAGCTTTTATTTTAATTACACATTTTTTTTGTTTTCACTTTTTGCTATCTATTTATATAACTCATAGTTTTATTTTTGGCTGTTACAGGAAAGATTTATTTTTTGTTTATCTTTTAATTATGTATGTACATCTAAATTATAATGAATGTTATATTTATTAATGTGTACGAGGGCTTTTATTATATTTAAATAAATACCTTCACATTGGAAATCAAATAATTAGGGAATAAAAGGCAACTAAATATTCAGAATATCAGATAGGTACGCCAAATGATTCTCCATTTTATAATAATCAGACACGAGTGCTCAACTTATACGTATTACGTACCTATATATAAGGTGCTTCCAAAATATATGCCACGGCTGAAATGGGAGTAAGAGTCATGAATATAGATTACAATAGTAAAAACAAATCGTACCCCGGAGTCTTTAAATTGATTTGGGAGAGTAAACAAATTTTGTTTACCTTGATTTAATTTTGCATAACACGGTCCGTCAAGTACGTACGCTCCGCCATGAAATCATGAATGAACTCGATGTCATTTCGCTAAATGAAAGCAACGCACGCTCGTGTCGCTTTCGACAGGTTATTTTAGTGATCAGCTGATTGTCTTTAAATGGAATGTAAAGCAGAATAAACAAACTTACCAATTATTAAATCGGCTTATTCACGTAACAAGGTGATAAACTTACTATCACACTTTGACAGGCTTTGGACTGTCAAATTACGTACTTGTAAAGTATCACTGGTGGCTGACTCACACCAAACCTGCTCATACGGGTTTACGGAATAGGCAGGGATGTTATTGCACTCGCGGTAGCAGATTATCATCACGTTATTTACAAGATTAACACAACACTGCTGGTGGCTGACTCTTACACCAAACCTTTGCTCATGCAGGTTTACGGCATGCGCAGGGATGTTATTCGGCAGTTCGGCACTCGCGGTAGCAGAGTATCATCACCTTATTTACAATCTTTTACACAACATAACACTGGTGGCTGACTCTTACACCATACCTTTGTTTACGGCATGCGCAGGGATGTTATTGCACTCGCGGTAGCAAAGTACCATTTCACCACCTCTTGATTTGTATGTACCTACGTCTGGGTGACATGGTTATCTCACTCGCGGGCGGGGGTGGTCATGGGTGGTGCAAAACATTCGCGTCGCGACTGCGCGTCACTGCTGCGCATAGCAAACTGACTGACCTCTGAACTGTACGAAGGGCGCGAGCGCCGCTTGCCCCCGCCGGGTCGCGCCCCGCCCCCGCGCGAGTGATGCGAAAGGGGTGCGGACGACAGAAATCAAAGCCTTGTGCGGCATGACACAAGGACCGACTTTGTTTGATGTCTAGCCGCAACGTCGGAGCGTTTACGCAGTTTCCGCGCGGCTAGTTTTCATTCAACACACTACGGGATGGCTTAATAAAGTAAAGCAATTTATTTTTATGATTGTAATTTTTTTGTATGGAAAAAAAAATAACAATTTCCGGACATGAATTTCTCATTTTCGTGATCAGTATACTTGATACTTTCTCCCATTTCAGCCGTGGCATATATTTTAGAAGCACCCTATATATTCGTAAAATAATCACAGATAGTAATTAGAAGAAATTAAGACCCCATCACCCCACCCCTCTGTAAAACAAAAAAAAAATCGTAGACTTGCTGCAATTTTAAATCAGAGTTTTTTAGAAACTAAAGACTAGCCAAAGGGAAAGATTTCGTTATTGCAAGGAATTATTTCAATACGAATCGTATGATACGAACGAACTGAATGAACAGAATTGTATATAGCGTAAAATATTTCAAAATTCTTTCTACTGGCTGTTAATTGAGATCGGGTAAAGTTAATTTTTTTCGGTAACCAACTACAGGACACTCTTAACATTCAGGACAATGAACAAAGAAAAACATGCAAAGAAGCGAAGGGAGACTTCAGTTCGGTTGTAAAAGGATAAGATTCCAAATATCAACAGTTTTAACAAAACATCCGTTTAAAAATAAAGTGTGAAAAATCGAATAATATTTTTAAGTTTTGCACAAGTATATTTTTAAACATTTAGATGGAATTTTATCGTTTTGCAATGAACGTTTTAAAATAACTTACATTATATTATTTTGTATTTTTTCTAAACGATTTTTTCTAACGCCTCTGACGTGGTCTAATAATAATAAACCCCTAAATTTAGTTTATTACTAAGAAAGAAAAGCCTTTGGCCGCGCTTTTATACGCCTTTGAAGACAACACGTTCTTTGTCAATATTTGTATAGATAAGCCAGCTGCTACCACACGCATGCCTCCTGTGAAGGTTTGCACGGAATAAAACCATGGATATTATTGTAATATAGGGTGTAATAAAACACATGAAATGGTACTTAGAAATAGTTTTCGACCTGGGTCTTCGACTCATGAAAAAACTAAACAACTGTTTCTAAGGAAACCAAGAAAACGAACTCAAAAATTGTGTACTCTATATACAAAGACGTTTTTTTGCTCCGACTGTACATATCTTGTGTGCTTTAGGGAAGTCGTTTCATGAGTAGCTGTCAAAGTAAATGGGAAAACAAAGAAGAATCCACCCTGTATGAGCTCAATTAAATACAAGATTACATTTGTATATGCGTTAACACTTAATATAGCAAAATTGCCACTGTTAAAATGTATAAATAACAAAAAATATAAATATTTCACAAACCCTGATCTACGAAAACCAAAGAACCGATTTCATCACATATACTAGTAGATAGCAGAGAACCCCCGCAATGAACCTGCATTCAAATAAAAGAAAAAAACATGCAAATTGGTCGACTCGGTTTGAGACAGAACAATTTTAGTACCTGGTTATGTTATGCTGCAAGTGAGTTGTTCCATGCAATTAGCTCGTTTTGAAAAAAAAATATGCAAAACCACTGCAGGTTATATTATATTTGTTTATTTTAAATATTAAGATTAAAAAGAATATGTTAAGCATTTACTTAAATAAATAAAAAACAATTTTGATTTTTTGATATAAAACAATGGATATTTGAAATTGCTTATACCTATGCTCGACTACGAATCAGTTATTGCGCTTTAAGGTAAGCACATATTCGCATTATCTCTTATGTTAAGATTAACTATCTGAACAAACTGAGGATTTGCAAACGAAATTGCCAACTAATCTCTCTCTTCCTTTATCGAAAGACGGCGGTTGACCGGTGGTGACCTTCATAATATACTCATGGACTCCTGGCCGCCCTGGTTCATTTATTAGGGTTCCGTAACTCAAAAGGAAAAAAGGAACCCTTATAGGATCACTTCGTTGTCCGTCTGTCTGTCAATACCCTGTTTCTAAGGAACGTATGGAGGCAAAAAGTTGAAATTTATATCAAATACTCAGGCCTGTAGTCCCTTGAAGCTGTGAAAAAATCAAAGTTCTATGCCAACGCAATCAAGAGATATGGCTGTTTATGCCGCATATTTGGACTCTCGCAACGGAAGTACCCTATAGGTTTTTATTCCCATGCGAGTGTCCAATCCCCGCGTTTACTTTAGCTGTATGCCGAATTACAGCAACACCAGCAAAGTAGTTCAGGGTAAAATAGGGCGAAAACATTTTTCCGATCACTCGGGAACCATTAATTTTTCCAGGATACTAAGTCACATTCCTGTCTTGCTGACTATCCTATCATCATCGTCTTCCTGCCCTGTTCCCAATCATTTGGGGTCAGCGTAATATTGTCTTTTTCCATTTATCTCTTTTTGCTGTCATCTCAGTGCTCACTCCTTTTATACTCACATCATCCTTCACACAATCTTGTCGACTATCTCTGTGCAAATAATCACGTCAATCTGTTTGTCCGTCGCATCGTTTTAGTCTATGTCTTATCTGTCACTTATCATACATGAACCTCGCATTTTCCGTGACAAAGGACAGCCTATGCGTTAATCCAGTGCTATACCTATCTATCTATTACCTCCGAGTTTATAATATTATTCTTAGATTAGCAAGTTTCTTTACGATGTTTAGTTTACTTTATTTGGGAGTTTACTGGGATTGAACATGAGAGACATTGTAATTATCAGTTGTGTTTGTGTATGAAGGTTAAGGAAAATGGATGATCGGTGATGAAGGTCACATTACATACGTAAGTTGTTACTTGCACGTGATCGGGTGATGTTTTAAGCTATGTAAATGCAAGGGGCAAGTCCAACTAACCGGGGCACGAACCCTTCAGATATCGCGCACAGTAGTGTAGTACAAGGGCCCCGTTACAAAAAAATATATAAGCACAATTCGATGTATACAGGTTGTAAAAAAGAGTGCGTTTGAAATTTTGAGTGGTAGAATCAAGTATAGAATACAGGAAAAATATTGAAAAAATCCTATCTGGGTAAGTAACTGTAGATCGGTTTTTTTCAATATTTTTCCTGTATTTTATACTTGATTCTAATTCTAATCGTTTCAAAATTTCAAACGCACTTTTTTAACACCCTGCATAGCATAAACAATTAGGTGGAATATACCTTATTAAAGTCGAAATAGGAAACTTAGTCCATACTTTTTTAACGTGTGCGACTTTATGTATGTAATGCAATACGTAGGTCCTTATAAGGTTTCAGTTAAGGGCATTCTGTAGTTCGTCAAAACGTAGGTAGTCTTTGAATGTTTAAGAATTAAGACAATAGCCAATTTTTACCGTTGTTAACATATTTTTAAACCAATCTGGTGCACGCGGAACCGTGGGAAAAAGATAGTAATAAATATTCAGATGGTAATTATTTTGCATAGACTTTACGTATAGTTAATTGCAATATGAATTAATCAAAACATAGGTCATTGCACTGCTGATATTGATACTGAGCAATATGTGAACTGTGCACTATTGTATTCTATTACTGACACGGAACTAATACATAGTTATAATTTCAATAGCGGTTATTATACCTATTTATATGAATTATAAGACAACAATTAATAATTTTACACAAGCAAAAAAGAAAAAAATCTTTAATACAGGGTGTTTAAAAAGTGCAATTGAAATTATAGGGGTTTCTCAGAATCAAGTAAAAAAATAAAAAAAAAACGATCTACAACTTTTTGTCAGTTTCCCATACTAAATCTGAATAGTTAATCAAGAATTTCTATGGGAAACTGAAAAAATAAAGTTGCATATCGGATTTTTAAAATATTGTCCTGTATTCTATACTTGATTCTGAGTAACCCCTTAAAATCTCAAACGCACTTTTTTAACAGACTGTATATAAATTATTTGTTACCTTTATTTATTATACTATATTATTATATAGTATACCCTTACTGCCATACCTACCTATCTATCTATCTAAATAATAGTAAGGGTATACTATATATATTTCCAACCAGCATTGGTTTTTAAATGCACACAAATAATTTTTTTACACACAAAAACTTTTCGCGCGAATATGTTCGGTACGATCTTTTCGTGAATTACTAGTGCTGTCACTTCGCGTCGATATTCACCGAATGTCAGTCGTCAACTGTCTGCTTTACAATCAGAACGACAAGATGTATGTATTGTGTATGTGACCGGCAAAAATCGTGATAACGTCTTTCACATTATTTGATTAAAAAGATTATAATATCATAATAAAATAGGTATTATTTTATATGGTCACGATCTCAAGTTAGTCTGTTAGATTTGTAATTAGTATTATATTATGCTGAACGGATTTAGATGAGATTTAGTCGGTAGATAGTTCAACTACTGGTTTAACATATACGCCAATTTTCATCCCAGAGAAATGCATGGTTGCTGTAGTATAGCTATTATTGCACAGCAACGCATTAAGTTAATGCCATTAACTAAATTAAATATTTTATTTAAGACAACTTATTGTATATATATATATTTTTTTTTTTTTAAATTAGATTTTTTCTTTCTTTCTAAATTATCTTAAGAGACGATTTCTCATGTGCGAAATAACATGATATATAATCCAATACTTTTTATACCAAAAAATGCTTAAGTAAACTGGGGAACAACATAGTAGAACACAGTCCCTTATGCTCGCGCGCATATATGCGCGCAAATGCGCATGCGCGGGTACGCATATACGCATTCCGATTCGGGGGATGGGTACTCTGGAAAAAACATTTGTGCTGACTCAAGAACAGTCATAAAAATGATATCCATGCAGGAGTCGCAGCCAACGGCTGGTAACATAATATTCACCTCTTTTTTACTGCTGCTATAAACTGATTTGTCGTGATGACGTTATGCCAGACTTATGAAAAGCTAACTTAAACATAATTATTTGAGTTACATCTGTGTGAACAAATTACCAAACGAGAAAAACATAAGTTGTTGACTAGTTTTTTCAAGGTCAGTTTAAGTTTGCATTAACTGGTAAATGTTGTGGAATCTGTCGTTTAGTGTAATTCCGTGATAAAAGCAAAATAACGGCATCGTCTCCTTTAAATCATAAATTCGTTGATACATTTTTACTGACCTATGAAAGACCATGATAAAGATAACATTATTAGACATTTTGTAACATTCATATTTTTGACAGGTAGACATAATCTTTTTTCTATACCAGGTAATTAAAATTATTGTATTAGAAGGCAAAATATTAACGAAATGGCCACCGTCACCTACAGTCATCTGCAACTGCAAAAAATTACCTTGCCGATCCATTTCAGGTAAGGTAGAATTAACGCCTCGATTACCGGCAATATCACTATCTCGCTTGTAGTCGCAAGTTATTAGCATTAACTGCTAAAAAGTTATACTTACTAGAGTTGTCGCTGTTATCATGTAGCATTATTAAAAACGACGACAATTGTCATTTGCGGATGTAAATGCCGCATCTGACTAATCTTAACTGATATTAAAATACATACCTATGTAGTATGTACCCGGAACCGACGAGCATGCATGAAAGGAGTAATTAATGTAGATGAAGCAAGAGAAGTATGTCAGCATAGGAGCGAATGGCGATTCGTGGTTTCTCCCTACCCCAATGGGAATAAGGCGTGAGTATATATGTATGCACCTATGTTCTACATTGGAGATACAGGAGGATTCAATTTTGAATATAATAGGTTAATTAGGGGTTCTGCTCATGAAACAGAACAACTTTTGTTATAAGACTTTTTGGAAATCGTAAAAAAATATTTCATACAAGCTAGCAGATCAGTTTTTAAAGGAGAGTAATTATTTTTTCAGTACTCATTAATTATTTATATGGATGTTTCATCATAAAAACACTGAATAACCCAATTTTGCAAAAAAAATACTTTTTCACATTTGGATTTACGCGTAAATTTTTCGACAGTTCCTAAAATAACACTGAGTTACAGAAACTCGGCCGTCAATAAAGTATTTTGAAAGTTGTTATGCGATCAATCAAATCAATCAATCAAATCATTTTGCTCATGTAAAATTATCGAAATGGCGTATTCAGTGTTTCAGTTTGGAAATGCCGTATGGTTATCTTAGAGTAAGTTATTCGATAGGACAAGCAGAACTCCCCTAGTCTAGGTAAAATGTCCTTCACTACATCCATTTTGTTACAACCTGTAAATTCATGTAACTTGTAAATCACGCTGATGAAAACTCGATTAGATTGCAGTTACTGATTGTTGCAGCTTGAACGACAGATATGATAAAATTATGATTACGTATAATGACAGCAAGGATTATTCTGAGAAAAAGAAAGGTTGCCTGATATTTCAAAGAATTAAGACAATAAAACTACAAAAACATGCTAATAAGTGGACAATTGATCGAGCGCCTAAGTAGTTAAGTAGAATTCTTATTTGGACTTCTAATTTATATGTTATAATATAAGAGAATGAATAGTAATGACCTATGTCACATAAGGCAATGTAAAGATATTAATAATAATGACAAAAGAGTTAAAAGCTTATTTGTTCATGGTCTTGATGTGATTGTTAATATGTTGTGCAATTTCAAATTGCCTTGGTTGAATAATGATGTACCTACCATATAACCGACGATTTCTTTTCTACTAAACGAATATAATAACTATAGACTTGTATAAACGAAAAAGTACTAAAAATATCTCACTCGATTTTAGTTTTAATGGTTCAGTTCGAAACATTTGCAGAAGGATGTCATATTATAGTCAGCGATTTACATTACAACCTTGTTAATCCTCAGTTTTCAAAGACTCTCACAGATAGTCATAAAACTGAAAACGATATCTACGTGCTTGATATTGTAAATACGCGAGACGAGACCATAAAGACAGACCTATTGTCTGAAAACTCGATTGTGTCAAGTCGAGTAGGTATTGTAGTTTTGTAGAATGAAAGTATTATTTGTAGATAGTAGATAGAAAATATAATCCACAGAACGAAGCATTAATTTTTAAGTAACAAGTATTGCAAATTTTGTGTTTCTATATCTAAGACTGTACTGGCAAAGTTAAAACCCAGTTGTGAACTACGATAGAACAGTAAACAGACAGTGCGCAACGTCAGCGACAATTTGTTCTTATTGTTAGAATTATTGACAGGTTCACACACAAGTGTAAATAGTGAATGAGTGACGTAATAATACTCGTATAATGCGGGCATGTTGCCCAGAAATATCGTCTACACATTTTAAGAGTAGCTAGGAATAATTAGCTTCCGCTTTTGAAAATAGATATGAACCTTTACAGAATAGAGTTCAGGCTAAGGCCTTGTTCAGTGGATTTCAACTTCTACTTGTACTTTACGGTAGTCGGTAAAGTTCTGTTTGATGTTATAACCATGCAACTATAGTCTTTTTTTAAAAAAAGGGTCCGAGGAAGAGAAATAAAAATTATGAAAAATACACACACTTACAATATGCTGCTAACCTGCTAATCAATAGGCTCGTAAAGGTTTCCAAAATCAAATGTTTCGACCGACCGTAATTCATATACCTATTCATTGTTTTATAGCTATTTGCACAGATAAATTAATTAGGTACTTAAAAAAGAAACGAAACAGAAAATATGTTTATAAATACAGTACTTATTGAAATCATAAAGCAAAATTAATTTATTATAATTTAATTATTTTTAAGTGTGTATGGGTGTTCTGCCTGAAATAAAGATTTATTTATTAGGTATTCATATGACGAATATAACCATTTGCCTATGGAATATACATATCATAGATGGCTAAATTAATAATTAGAATGTTAAGCACTAACAATTAGGCCTTAAACTGTGACGAGATAGAAATTGATAAGATAAAATAGTTTTTTTTTCGTTAAATAAAAACACTTTCCTACTTAGCATAAAGTTTTTATCGATAATCGATATCGTATTTATTTTTGTAGGTGTCTCCCATCACTAATAAGTAATAATCGCGGACGCGGAAAAGCATTTTATTTTATGTAGTGCCTAGAGATATAAATATTTATAGTTATTTAGCTTAAATAAGAATGGGGCTTAAATAATTATTGTTCCCTAATTTTTGAGTAAGGTGAGTGTAAATATCTTATTCTTACCAGTTATTATTGTTGTGTTAAAAAATTACCTAGGTAAGAACTTTGATAAATTATTTTTATTCCCTAAATTATAAGGTAAGTAAGTATATTTATTCATTCACAATACATAATAAAGCACTTTTATTCACATCACACAGTTTTAGCGATACGCATTTCTGTAACAAACAACATAACCTTCAAACACTATTTTCAATGACTACCACTGACAAGTGACTGACACGTTTCGCGATTGGTCGATTTTGGCTATCAGCTGATTAGCGAATTATCAGCTGATTATAGAATTTTGCGGCTTTGGATTCCAAGATGGCTGAATTTTTTTGTACTTCGCTTTTTCAATTATTTTTTTACATATAGGATGTAATTAGTAATATAAATTATTATTATTAACCTGAAATAAGATAACTAAAACTAAATAAGATCATGTATTCTCAGTTACAAAGACATGAACATAATAATAAAAAGTGCTTAAAACCTTTGTAGTTGAAGCCATTCCTATTTCTTATCTGACACTGACAGCTCAATAAGAACAAATCCAAAAATCAAACATTTGTCTGTTGTCGTCATAGATTTGATGAAATTATTTTAGAAAACAGGTGGAAATTAGATGAAATTAATATTATTTCTATTAAAACACCAACAATATTATTCCTTCACTATATTTTAGTAAAGGTTTCAATTTAATTTCGGTCTTAGAATGTGTTATCTAACATAACCTAAATTGTTATTCTTTACGTAATTGTTTTCTCTATTTTCTTAGTAATTTCGAAATGTTGTGATAAATTGCAATGTGTGCTAGCAAAAAGTAGTATTCCATTTCTCAATTCACCGCTTTCTTAGCCCAGAAAATCCAAAAGAAGTTATTTTTTTCGAAGATTTAAGAGCCTTCCAGAGTCAGGCTCCAGAATGACTGATATATTTCGGGACACATGGGTGCGATACCTCGGTAAGTGTTAATCAATCCTGTTTATCACAGTAGCATAATTTTTTTTACAACCTCCAACCATAACTAATTGTCATATGTTTAAGTATTTCTTCAAAACACTTCAGTAATAATAAAATAAAAACGGTGAAGTTTTAGACTTTTGTATCTTTACCAATATGGACTTACCCTTCGTCCTGAGTGACATAGCAATCACTGAACAGATCCATTGTTGCAGGTTATGCCAATGAAGTTGGGGAGTCGTTCCGGCCTCTAGTAGATCCCAAGATAGTGCGGTACAGCTATGGAATCGCCTTCGCTTACGTCTTTGCGGACACTGTTGACAAAAGTTTTAAGATGTTACGGGTACGTTTAGTTTTGATTTTATTAGGTTGTCCGGTAAATCTGTCCGCAATAAAATAATTTATAAAACTTTAGTTATAAGAGACATTTTAGTATTAGATATTACATAATAACAGGTATTGCCTTTTCTTATTAATACAGCGCTGCCAGCGCTCTAGCAATTTGCTAACAGCAAGATACTTTCCATTTTTGTTTCATTGTCGAATCTCAGTAACTATTGCATTATGAAGAGTGTTCACATCTTTATAGGCCACACCACTAATAGCTCTCTTCTGCACATGGAAGCAACTGTGGACGCACTGGCTAAAGTCGACAGAATAGTTATATTGAAGCCAAAGTTCAGTTTCGTTTTTAAGCTATCATAGACGTACTACGATGAGATTGAGCATTGTCATCGAGAAGCTAAACGGTGTCTTTGCATACACCATACCAATATTTCATGAGCTGCTTGAGAAATAGAAGATATCTCTCGTGGTGCACAGTTTCCTGATCGGCCAGAATTTCGTAAAAACGAATCTCTTTGATATCCATTACTAATATCATCATCACTTTAGTATCTTCCGTACCTTTTTGACTGTGCTGCTGAACTTGGTGTCTTTCCCTTCTCAACCATTATTTAGCCTGATATTTTGCAGCGGACGTTGGAGAGAGACCCACGTCTCATCCACGGCAACAGTATGTCAGAGGCGGTTAGTTTGCTGCTTGTAATTCTGCAAATTACGACACTTTGACATACGAAAATTTGGATTTGGAGTACTCTACACGTGTTCACATCTTTCCCAGTGGACCGGAGCAAGTTCATTTGGAACCTATTTTTTATAGATTTTTCACATTTCCAGTTTTTAGTAACTATTTCGTGACAAGTTGTTTTAGGGATTCCTAGATTCCTCAGTCACCAACATCTTATTGATTGAATATTTCCCTCACTGCTTCAACTCGTTTTTTCTTTTGAACGCCAGTATTAAAGGGTCCCACCACAATGGTCTCGAAATTTATATATTTTTTTTGTTTGAATCTTGATATCGTGTTTAATTAAACCGTAGAATTATCGAGCGCTTTTTTTCCTTTCACTTTGTGCACTTGTCGATGAGCTTCGGCTACAGAATGTCCCTGAGCAAACAAAAACTTAATGACGACTAGGGAATGCAATCCCGGGATACCGGGATCCCGAAATACCAGGATCCCGCATACATTTTGCGGGACTAATCTCGGTCGAAAATTTTGCGGAATCCCGCTGGACTGGCGGGATTACAGGGAAGCGTGGCTCATACGTGTTACTCTGCGCCCGGCGAAGCGCGTGCGTTTTGCGCTAAGTGGCCTATTGAAGGTTGTTGGAAGAGTTCCAGAGTCTGTGAAAGTCCCCGTCTTACCAAAATTGGGACGCTTTCAAAAAATATGGGACCTCAAAAATTTTCTTTTGGATTAAAATAAATTGATCGCATTGCGCTACCATTTACGATTGTAAATATTGCCTATGTTACCAGGATACAGAATATATGCATATCAGACTGTTTAGGGGAAGACGGCATTGAAATCTCAATTTTTGACCGAAAACAAATGAATAGTCTTGCGCAACTGCTTGGGGCTGTCAATATAGTTCGTGATACCAGTAAATAGAATATATTCATATCAGACGGTTTAGAGGACTCCAAGTGTGAATTACACGAGGTTAAACTTTGACTTTTATATTTTTTATCTTCCTAACTCGAAAACGGATACTAAAAAGCTTGTTTAATTTTTGTTAAAACGAAAACTTTGAAAATGAGATCTATTAGGTCTTTATTTAGATTGATTTCAGAGGTCTAATTTCACCCTGTTGGATCCCGCAAATACCTGGATCCAGCGAGACTAAGATGATTCAGTCCCGCAATTTCCTGGATTGAAATTATCTTGCGGGATTGCATTCCCTAATGACGACCCGTTGGTCATACAGGTCAATTAAAAAATTTCGTTACTTCTGTGCTCAAAGGGCGTAAACGCTAAATAGACCTTAGGCATATACGCCCTTTGAGCCTAGAAGTATCGATATATTCTGAATCTTTCTCATTGAACTATTACGGGACGATGCCTGCAGCGCGTAATAATAAATTAAGTACTCTACATAATGCACTAGTGTCATGCGCACTAAATCTAACAAACATGTATGAACTTGTTTTCAAAGAGCGGACAGTTTTTTGTTGGACAACCTAATAAAAACGCACTCAAATTTTCTAGGGAGAAAAAAAAAAATTATTTTCGTTGTTGTGATTATAGTTGAGGAGCCGCAATTTGAGAGCGACAAGCCACGCCAGTATTTTCAACCGACTTCAAAAAAAGGACGAGGTTCTCAATTCGTCGGAATCTTTTTTTTTTTTTTTTTTTTATGTATGTTCACCGATTACTCGAAGACGCCTGAACCGATTTAGAAAATTCTTTTTTTGTTTGAAAGGGTATACTTCACAGGTGGTCCCATATAAATTTTATCGAAATCGATTCAGCGGTTTTTGAGAAAATCAACAAAAACATAACAAAATTGGAGTTGTTGCGATTGAAGTCGGTTGTTTTAATATAAAATATTGGAGGGGCTCAGACCCACTGGTAATGTTATTGGGGGGGCTCGGGCACCCCCAGGCCCTGTGGCGTCGGCGCCAGTGGAGGCTTGTGCTCTGCAGTAGGGAGACAACACGAGTTATCAACGAAAACCTTTAGTATTTGACTTTGTTTGTTTTTACCAATGAGCTATTTAAATGAATAAATATTTGAAAAACAATATTTTCAACTTTCAGAAAGATGGCCGTCCCACAAAAGTTTTAATAGCTACTGGAGACGCACTCATTTGGCAAACGTTGGCATCTGTTGTTATTCCGGGGTACACTATAAACAGGTGAGTTGTTACTAAACAGATATGTGCACGCAGAGGTTATATAGGTATTTTTTATGACAGAGGCGGCAAACGATCAGACGGATCACCTGGGGCCCTGTACTATAAAGATGACAGGTGACAGGTGACAGGCGACAGGTGACAATCTACAATTTTACAATTTCCTGTTCTATAAAAATTACAGGTGACAAAATTGTCATGGTGGAAAATTTACATATTTGTCGAAATGTCATGACAATTTTAAATATTTCTGTTCTATAAACATTTTCAAGTGACAGGTGACAGGTGACAATTTGTCAGGAAAAACTTGTAGAATTTGCTTTATAAGACAGGAAATTGTAGTGACAAGTTTACATATTTGTAGATATGTCAGAACAATTTGACATAGGGTATAGGGCAATGTCGAGAATCGAAACACAAAACAAAACGGCGCTTTGAACGAGTTTGATTGAGTGACCGCGAATTAGAAATCAATTATGGTTCTTATATCTAGTTCAGAGAGTAGCAGTTATAATGAATACGTGGATCTTAATTCACGGGAGCGTCGTCTTAGGGTGTTTTGTGAAAGAGTTAACTTCTCTGTATCTCTTCAATATTTCCAATCTTTGTTGAAAATGCCTAAGACTCTTAATGTTTCTGCCACTTCCTTCCATTTTTTAATTTTATCGTCATGCGTTAATGTGTCACTAAAACGACCAAATAATATATTTTTGTTTTCATTACTTAAAGAAAGGATGGTTAATTTATTATTTTGCTCCATCGTAGCGAAAATGTAAGACCCAGCAACTTAAAAAGAACCTAAAGAACTTAAAGAGTACCTAGTTATCATGATTTTACACCTACCCGCATTAATACTCATTTAAAAAAAAATTACAATATTGTCAGTTACCATGACAAATTTGTCATAGTTACGGACATACTTATAACCTACAATTGTCATCGAAATCCGACAGGCGATTTTTTACAATTTGTAAAGTTTTATAAGACAGAGTTGACAGGTGACAATGCGACTGCTGTTTACCAGTCACATTTTTACAAGTTTGTCACGTTTATAATACAGGACTTGTAGTGACAACTCGACAAATTTGTCAAAATCCGACAAATTTGTCGAATTGTAATCTTTATAGTACAGGGCCCGGCCCTGTACTATAAAGATGACAGGTGACAGGTGACAGGCGACAGGCGACAGGTGACAATCTACAATTTTACAATTTCCTGTTCTATAAAAATTACAGGTGACAAAATTGTCATGGTGGAAAATTTACATATTTGTCGAAATGTCATGACAATTTTACATATTTCTGTTCTATAAACATTTTCACGTGACAGGTGACAGGTGACAATTTGTCAGGAAAAACTTGTAGAATTTGCTTTATAAGACAGGAAATTGTAGTGACAAGTTTACATATTTGTAGATATGTCAGAACAATTTGACATAGGGTATAGGGCAATGTCGAGAATCGAAACACAAAACAAAACGGCGCTTTGAACGAGTTTGATTGAGTGACCGCGAATTAGAAATCAATTATGGTTCTAATATCTAGTTCAGAGAGTAGCAGTGATGATGAATACGTGGAACTTAATTCACGGGAGCGTCGTCTCAGGGTGTTTCGTGAAAGAGTTAACTTCTCTATAAATGTAACGGACTTCGACTTCAAGGAAAAGTTTCACATTAGCAAAACGTCGCTGGAATATATTATAAATAAAATCGGTGAACATTTAGAGCCTAATACTGAAAGAAATCACCCTCTTACAGCAGTGCAACATGACAAATTTGTCATAGTTACGGACATACTTATAACCTACAACTGTCATCGAAATCCGACAGGCGATTTTTTACAATTTGTAAAGTTTTATAAGACAGAGTTGACAGGTGACAATGCGACTGCTGTTTACCAGTCACATTTTTACAAGTTTGTCACGTTTATAATACAGGACTTGTAGTGACAACTCGACAAATTTGTCAAAATCCGACAAATTTGTCGAATTGTAATCTTTATAGTACAGGGCCCAAGCTTTTTTCTGACGGCAGTAGGTATTTTATGTGCAACCATCCATGTCATACGCAACATAACTTATTTTCTAATAGTAAATTGTATTTATAATTATAATGGTGTATTGTTACATTTATTTTACATACATTTAATTAAAACGCTGAGTCACTCGCACCGAAAAACACGAGAATTACAATCAATCTTACAATAAATATTTATCAGATGGTAAGCGATTACCGCCGCCCATAGACACCCGCAACACCAGAGGAGTCACAAGTGCGTTGCCGGCCTTTGATATGGGAGTACGCTCTTTTCTTGAAAGTTTGAATGTCGTATTGGTCCGGAAATACCGCAGGCGACAAATCATTTTTGTTGTGCGAGGCAGAAAGTTTCTAGTGAAAAGATGTTAAAAAAGTGCGTTTGAAATTTTAAGGGGTTACTCAGAATCAAGTATAGAATACAGGAAAAATATTGAAAAAATCCGATCTACATTTTTTTTCAGTTTTCCATACAAATTCTTGTTTCACTATTCAGATTTAGTATGGGAAACTGAAAAAAAATTTGGAGATTGGATTTTTTCAATATTTTTTCTGTATTCCATACTTGATCCTGAGTAACCCCTTAAAATTTCAAACACAATTTTAATTCCCTGTATATGGCCTATATTATTATATAACTGGTGACATAGACACACTTTATGCAAGAGTAGGTACAGCTGTATTTATGTAATTTTAATTAAGAATCCTTTCCTGATCCTAAGAATTTTATCTATATTTATGCTATTCATAATTATGTTTTATTGTGTTTCAAAGAGAAAAGGTAATTTTAAAACTCATTACATTTTTTAATTATTAAGTATTTCTCGAGAAAATGCAATGTTTCTCCATTTTAGGGTTTTATAGGGGAGGGCTTATGGGCATATGTATGGGGGACTGAGGCCTTTGTCCAGCAGTGGACGTCTTTTGGCTAATGTTGATTTTGATTATGTATGGTGCTTATGTCAACTGGATAACAATTTATTTTAAAAAGTTGTGAATTGTCGCCTGCGGTATTTCCGGACCGATACGACATTCAAACCTTCAAGAAAAGAGCGTACTCCCAAATCAAAGGCCGGCAACGCACTTGTGACTCCTCTGGTGTTGCGGGTGTCTATGGGCGGCGGTAATCGCTTACCATCAGGTGATCCGTCTGCTCGTTTGCCACCTCTGCCATAAAAAGAAAAAAAAAAAAATCTTTATCTATTGGAAAAGCTTCATACCTTAAACATTCTGCCTCGAGGAAGAGGAAACTCCTCTTCATACACTTTGTGAGTGCGAGACACTCGTCCAAGCCAGAAGCCGATCTCTAGGTGGACCGATGGTAACTGTAGAGGTCATTAGGGAACTCGATCCTAGTGCATCCTACAGTTCATTAGAACTATTGGCCTTGAGGATATAATTTAACAGGGGCAGTGATCACAATAGATCTACCCAGGTCACAGTGATCCCATAGGGCCCTCCTTTAGTCCTATACCCCTTTACCCCCAAATAAGATAAAAGGAAGAAAACAGTCTAACAAAGAAAAATAAAAATTCTTTCGCTTCCAGGATATGTGCCGGTTCCCAGTACCTCCTTGCTAGGTATACGAAGAATGTCCCATGCAGAACCAGGAGTTGGATCACAGTGTTTGTCGGACTCGCTTCGATACCCTTCATTGTTACCCCGATAGACAGAGGAACAGATTTATTCATGGATCTCACGTATAGGAAAGTTTTTGGATCATAGTGGATGAAATTGGAAGAAAAAATCAATTGTGGCTATGTGTAAGTACAAAAGTATAACGGTATTAGTGAGTTTTACAAGTTTATTTTGTTTCAAGTTATATGTATATGTAAAAGCACATGTAGGCTAGGCAAAAAGGTAGAAAATTTTAGTAGAATTTATCTTTTAATTTATTGTAATTTTTATTTATAAAATGTTAAAATTTTGTTTGATATTTCATGTTAGGTCGCAAAACGTCTGATTCGCAAATCGCTCGTAGTGAAACATACCATTTGCATGATGTCTTGTTGGCAAAACATCCTAGTTTTTGTTACTGCTTCCTTGCCCTATAGTTCGATTCTCGGAATGTTATTGTACAATATTTGAAGTAAAATGGTATCAAAACTATCTAGTTTCGGACAACACTTCCAAAACTGAATTATAAGGGAAAGGTAGTCAAATAAAAATAAAACATCAAAAATAATGGCCTGTGTCGTAAAAAATACTTATAATACGTATTTGACAATGTGCAAATGGGATATTTGCGTATTTGACTTGTGATGGGTTTGCAATTGAAAATAGGGTTTTGTGAATATTTTGCGACTAAAACATGTGCATCGACCATTCTTAAAAATACATAGGTAACTTCCAAAACTAGGAAAACCCTAAAAAAATGTCCTCGCCATTTTCATTTAGGTATTTATGTTGTAACAAATAGCTGTAGCAATATTTCATCGTGGGTTTCTCTTCTACTCATGGAACTGAACAACTTTTAACTACCACTTTATTGAAATAGCAGAGAAAAAAAAATGGCAATTTATTAATCGATGGAAAGCTTAAAAACTTTTTTGAGAATTTACCGAAGTCGTAGAATAGAAGTTGTTCAGTTTGATGAATAGAATGATGTGGGAGTATGAAAATAATACTTGGTGAGCTAAAAAAAAATCTAAACTTATTTCTAGTTTTGTAGAAACCCAATTTAATGAGAGTATAGGTTGGGGCGGGCTGTTTTCCGCAACCAGGCGACCATTGCGCCCATTTTGCGTGATATCCCGGCATCACTGCCAGCCCCGCTCCTCCAGGAAGTCCAGTAGCGACCTTAATGAGAGTATTAAAAGAGAATATAAAAATATTTTAAATATAAATTATAAATCTCACTGCCAGTGGCGCTGTGCTCTTAAAAGTAAACAAGATATTGACATTTTGAAACTTTATGTCCAAATTTTATATATTTTGTTGCAAAAATGTTTAATTTTGATTACCGTGCTGATTCGGTTTACGTTGTAAAATGGTACAGTGGCGCCCTCTAGGATTAGTGCCTAGTTTGCTTTACCTAGTGTTTTAAGCTATCTCTATATATATTTTTGACATTTAATTGTATTTTAGCAATTTATTGGTATTATTTAAAGAAAATATTCCCTTTTTTAGTTTCTAATAGAATAATAAAATTAATTGAATAAAATTGTGATTAGAAAAGTAATGATAAGTTAGCTTGTGTGATATTTAGTTTTTGTTAAAAAGAAGCTACTGTTATTTTAATGTTTATATTGTCCTGGGTATACCTCATTTCTCTAGGTATTGAATAAAATGTAAATAATTTTGATATTATGTCTTTTTATTGATATCTGCATCTTAAAATTGTCAGTCGAGTAGATTTTTTTTCGTATTTAATAGAAATGCAAAAGAAACTTAAACGTGTGTAAGAAATATAAGAATTTTAACATGCACATGTCAAGTTTGTTTACGTTTTGATCAGTACTTAAAGAAATGGAGTATAAAACTAGATCACTGGTTTAAAAACAGTGCAAAAGAGACAGATCGGCACTGATATAGGTTCCTAGATAAACATATAGAAGTATGTAAATGGATTGTAATACCTTAGGGCGCTTTTATTGTCATGCGGATTTCTGCCCGCATGCGTGCCGCCCGCAGCCTATCGTTTCATTACATGTTTTTAGGGCCCTTTTATTGTCATGCGTGGCACACGCACGCGGGACCCAACCCCCCCTCCTCCTCCCCATTCCCCCATCCCCCATCCCATTTCAAAGGTCGGCAACGCACTTGTGACTCCTCCGGTGTTGCGGGTGTCCATGGGCGGCGGTAATCGCTTACCATCAGGTGATCCGTCTGCTCGTTTGCCACCTATCACATAAAAAAACAAAAAAAAAATAATGACAATAAAAGCGCCCTTATATTAAGTTACGGCGGTCATAGAAATACCAAAGATTGCGTGCGTGGACTTGGGAAACCAAAGGTTGCTGGGTTGTGGGGCCTTCATCCCTGTCTATCCGAGCATCTTAATATAAGTTAAAAGGGACATAAGTTCACTAGCCCTTCTGTATTCAAATATAGTAAAAGCACAGTATTTCATCTTCGTAGCATCTCTATTTAGGTAGGCGAGCTAGAAACTCCTTGGTTTATAGTAAATGTATCTTTTTTCTTAGGATTTTATAAACATAGAGATCCCCAACTAGCTATTATCGTCTCTTTTGTAACCGGGCCGCAGCCGACTATGAAGTTTATGTTATGAATATTTAAATATTATTTTAAAGATATGTATGTATATGTATGAGGTGTAACAAGAGCTGATGAAACTATACTCATGGACAATAAAATCGACTTAAAGTTTCATGCATGACTTTTGGAAAATTAACTCAATCTAGCAAAATAAAACAAAAAAATAAAAAGCTCAAAAACTGTGTTTACTGTTTATGATTTTAGTGTAGGTTTTCTAGTTTTTTGCTTTTAGTATTCACCAGTTTTGTAGACTGAGTTATTTTTTCAAAAGTCGAGCAACAAATCTCGAGTCGATTTTTTTGTCCACCAGTGTATTTAAACTGGCGCTTCTACTCATGAAACTGAACAACTTTTCCCAATGAACCCATAATCAGTGTGTGAACAAAATTGTTTGACTTCCCCTACTAAGTTGACTGGTCAATTGAACAACTAATTATTGTAAAAGTCCAAAAAACTATTCGCAAATTGATCGAGGGTTCCTTGGGGAATGTTGTTCAGTAAGTTACAGGGTTATAGGGTACTTCTGAAATACCTGAAAAATAATAACGATGGTTTCCTCGCATAAAACTGAACAACTTTTCCTTGGGAACCTATACTCAATTCGAAAAAAGATTGTTGGACTTCCCATAGTGTTCAAATCAGCTGATATAATAATTAATTTTTGGATGGGACGCCCAAATTTGGGATTTGAGTGTAGGTCCCCCAGGAAAAATTGTTGAATTACATGCGTGAGTGAAAGCCCTTTTTCGTGTGTTTCAGAAGGACCCTATAGTTTCCAAATCATATTATTGGACAGATCATGTAATCTTTGGACTGTTAGTACACTTAGTTGAGTGAGCATTTCTGGTGTCTCGAAACGTGTTCAAACAAGTCCAGTTCTTACGACACCTCTCTCTGTTCCCGATGTGCATCTGTCTCTTTTACACTTACCGAACGAAGTTTTATCTACTTATCGAAGTAGGATTGTTCCCTGTAAGTAATGCTTTATTTGATTGTGATAGACTCGCTTCTGTGTAGTCGGGTAAAATAATTAGTGAGCGACCAAAAAGACGTGATGTTTTTTTTAATGTTGTAGTTTATCGTTGTGTAAAACGCAAGTGCAATAGCAGCGTTTTACCTGAAAATAAAACGCTTATTAAATACTTACCTTATTTGAAGCTTACTTGATTGAGATAGGCCCCATCTGTTTCCGCCTGATTTCCCCTCTCTTTTTACCCATATACGTCTGTCTCTGTCGCACATCACGCCACCACCCCACCACCAGGTAGGCTCGCCGACTTCCAGGTTGCGGCGAGCTGCTCTTGTCATTGTGTCGAAATCAAACACCAGGCAGAAATTATTGTAAGCTTCAAATAAGGTAAGTATTTAATAAGCGTTTTATTTTCAGGTAAAACGCTGCTATTAAACACTTGACCGTTATTTGAAGCTTACTTGATTGAGATTTGTTTGTTATCGCCTGGTGGTGGAAGACGCCAATGTGAAAAGTATATATAATTTAGCGTTATGCATAAGCAAAGGTAGATGCAACTTTAAAATGTAGGATGTGCGTAAAGTCGGAAGCAGTTATATTGAAAGAAGTAAATTCAAAAGAAACCAAGAAAAATAATATTATGTTTTTATTGTATTCAATGAAAAGATAACAAAAAGAAACAATTTTATAAATCGGCACTTGAAATTCTTATTAAGTCATAAATCACAAGCTTACTATACTTATTGTCTTTAAGCTCATACTTGCTCATCAAGAGAGACAAAAATACATTATACAACGCTATTGTTTGTAATAGGTAACATTATTTAGCAATCACACAAAAATAAGCAAAATAGCGTATCAATTGACTGGATTAAACATTCGAGTAATATTACTGCTGGCAGGAGCTGGCATTACTTCCCGTCTGTAAAAGCGAGTGAAAGTATTTACTGATTTCCAGTTCCCCCTGGACAATATCTCGTCTAAGGGCAAGTTATCAGCCCAATTCTTTGAAGCGACAGCTGAACGTACACTCCCAGGAGTGGCTATTATACCAGCTGCTGACAGCAGTGTTTTGATCCAACCTGCAATCAATGTTCTGGAGGCAGCCTTTGCTGGGCCTCTAATATTGAGAAACAGACAGTTAGAGTTAATCGACGACCGTCTACTTTCGAGTAGCCGGACAGTCTGGTTTATCCAGAAAACAGGGTTTAAGTTTTTACATTCAGGATTAGACAAAAAACGCCATCCAGACTGTCGGTAATCACAGTTATCAGTTTTAGATCCGAAAACTGGCAATAACAAAACACCGTAGTTGTCTACAATCAAATGCTCAGGATCCATCGCCAATAGAGTCAGATCGTGAATACGCCTACCTGAGCATAGTAATAGAAGAGTGGCAGTGTGTCTACTGGTTTGAAATATATTATTTTCATCCACGTTAGTTGAACGCATATAGGAAGCTAGAGTGTCAATATTCCAAACTGGAGGTTTATGAGCAACTGGCTTTTTTATAGCAATTGACTTTAAGATGTGTTTAACTAGTGCATGGGAACTCAAGAGCCCACTATCCTCAACATTACATAGCGTTGCAACTACAGATTTATGCAATAAAATTGTGTTATAAGATAGTTTGTGAACAAGATGTAGATCTGCTAAAAATTTCGCAAGCAATGAGCCTGTAGGACGGTGTGCATCAGCACCGTTTTTCTTGGACCATTGCAACCAGCGTTTCCAAGCTACCATATACGTTTTTTGTGTCGAAGGGCGCCAAGATGATCGCAGTAACTGTATTTGTGAATCATTCCAGTTACCTAAATTCCTCGACCACCCCCACATTTCCAAACTTCTAGTACCATCTCGAGAACCCTCGGAGGTGGAAATCCTGTCACCATGTCTATTAGGTTCTGATTCAAGTTGTGGATGGTGAACGGTGGTGCCAGCGCTCGTGACTTCAGGTCGGCCCTCCAGAACACTCGTTCCCACCGAGGTACTACTATAAGGTAGATCCCCGTCGCAAGATTGAGGTGCGACAGGACCTTTGGGATTAAGTAAGGTGGTGGAAAGATCCATGCAAGTTGGTAGTGCCATGTTCGGGAGAAGGCATCGTGGTATAGAGCTACGTTGTCGTTCTGGTCTAACGAGACGTAATTGACCACCACATGGGCTCGAATCGACGCAAACAGATCGATCATTGGAACGCCGAATTTCTGAAAGATCTTTGTCGTGCAATGAGGTAGTAGATGCCACTCGGGTGGCGACATGTGTCGAGACAGATGGTCTGCATGGCCATTGTATATCCCCGGAATGTGGTATGCCATAATTTGCGCCTGATGTTGGTCTAGAATCTGGAAGATCTTGGCTGTGAGTTCCAGTAGTTGTATCGATTTCGTTCCACCCTCCTTGCGTAAATGAGCAACGACTGTTCGATTGTCGCACTGCACAAGAGTCGTGGACTGACTTAGAAGATGGCCGTACATTTCTAGAACCTTCAGTATAGCTAACATTTCCTTCATGTTGCAATGAAGGTGCTGCTCTGAAGCAGTCCAAGCTCCTGACATAGGACGACCGTCTAACTGTGCTCCCCATGCCAAGTCGGAGGCATCTGTCACTAGGAAATGAGTCGGTCCGGGGAGATGGATTGGTGAAGCGAGTTTGCAATTTTTTAGCCACCATCTCAACTCTGCCTGTACGTTTCCTGGTAGGCAGAAGAATTTCTGTACTGGCCTGGTTAACACGGAGTTCAGGAAAATAAGAAGCCCTCGAAAGTAAAGCCTGCCTCTTGGAACTACGAAGCTGGCAAAGCTTAGTAGACCGACAAGGCTTTGTAGGTCTTGTAAGGACGTGGTCCTGCTGGCTAACATTGAGGAGACTTTTTGGATCAGTTTGTGAACCTTGTCCTCTGGGAGGTATTTTTCGTTCAGCCATGGGTCCCAGATTACACCCAGAAATACCAACTTCTTGTGTGGCTGAATGATCGATTTTTCGATGTTTATTTGCCACCCTAGATAAGTCAGCTGATCCAATAGCAATTGAACGTGAGACAATAGTGTCTGTCTGTCCTGGTGTGCGACTAAAAAATCGTCCAGGTAAACGATAAGTCTCAGACCTTTTTCCCTGAGCGTTTGGGCAAGCCAGTTTGTTACCGACGCGAATACCTTTGGCGCGGTACTGAGGCCAAACGGGAGGCACGTCATTTGTAATAGTCTCCCTTTGTATATAAGGCGTAGGAACCGTCTGTGAGCTCGAGCTATAGGCAGATGAAAGTAAGCCTGAGACAAGTCCACTTTGCAGAGCCAGTCTCCCCGTTGAAGAAACTCGGGAACTCGCGATATGTTTATTAGATTGAACGGTTCTGTGTACACATAGTCGTTTAGGGCTCTTAAATTGAATATGGGGCGGTTCGTACCATCGCTTTTTGGTACAAGGAACATTGTGGAAAGAAAACTTGGTGACCGTTGAGCAACAACCTCCAGAACGCCCTGAGATTTCATTTGTTTTATGACCGCAGTCATTGCCTGTGACTCCTGCGTGCGGTACGGGCTCCTTTTTAAATTCGGTATGATAAGTGGGGGTTTCTGGAGGAAAGGAATGCGGTATCCCCTTAGTATGTGAAGCAAAAAATGTGGTGCTCGCATGTCTTTCCATCTTTTCCGATAATGATATAGTCGACCCGCCCTGAATGTCGGTGAGTCAATATTTACGTTTTTTGCTGCCGGCACTGTAGTCTGTCTGACCACCGGCGCGCTTTCGGCTTCCTTTAGATTGATTTTGAGGCTTGTTATACTGTCTTCCACCTCGTGGACGAAAGGGTACTCTAGAACTGTTCCCCACGTAACGGTCACCACCGTTATTATTTGAATGTCCCTGCGAGGGACGCTTGAAGCAACAACCCTGCGAGGGTTGATTGTGTTGGTGATATTGTGGATGAGGCTGTGGCGGACAGCATCCTTGATGGGTACCCTGCGAGGGCCCGTGATAGATAGCCGACCCCTGCGGGGGGTGGCGATTGGTCTTATTAGAACCTGCTTGCGAAGCAGAACCACTGTTGGATTTATTCACAGGGAAAAAAGCCTTTTTAACTCCCCCAGCCTTTTCAAGCGCCGTAGTGAACGACTCAGGATTGAACAAGAACTTATCTGTTGGAGGAATCTTGCGGAGATTCGATTTGATCAGGGGGTCACGTACGTGATTTGTGATTCCATCACGTCGCATTTGTATAATTTCCGCTCTGTGACCGCAGACAAGCTGGAGTAAATCGGCGGATACGTTAGAGTAATCACCTTGGGAGAACAGCTCCTTTATTTTTTCATGCATGCCCTCTATACTAAAATTATTTTCACTACGAGCCCATAACAAAAGGTCGCGCAAGGAAGCTTGCAATACCTCTCTTTGCTTAAGGACACAGAAGGTCAAAGCCGCGTAAGCCTTCTCGGAATATACAAGATGTTTTAGTTGATCGTAGGAACGGATCTCATCGTTAGGTTCCAAATCAATGAAACCAGGCGAATGATTGTACAACTTTTGTACCTCTGAATATCTCACCTCGCTCCATTCAGTTTTATCAAGATGCTGAACGTCATACAAGGTTTTTAAATAACGTTCAGGAGCTTTTGGAATCGTGGGATCCTTTAATTTAGTTTCGGCTAGCAAATCAAATTCGAATTCACACGATTGGTCTTCAGAAGATACTTGTAGCGATTCATTGATTGGGGGTGAATTATCTTGATACAAAATACCACTAACGTTATCATCGACTAAATCCTCATTATTAGCATTACAACAATTATGGGATTGCGTGGGATAATGCGCTAACGGAGGCGCAGGCGGTGGATGCACTTCCACACGGTTGAGTTTGCCCCCCCTCCTCTTTTTATGAGAACGGTGGTTCTTTTTATGACTGCGGCGGCGGCGATTTCGCTTTTTCTTGCGAGTTACTGAATCAGAGGAACTGGATGAGCTTGAATCACTACTAGATGAGGAGCTGCTACTACTACTGCTGCTAGATGAGCTTGATCTGACCTTTTTTCTCTCCGAAGCGCGAGGTGTGCCTCCTCGCACAGGCTGACCGCGTGGTTGCGCAGGGCACTGCGAAGGGCGCTGTACCCCCGACGGGCCTGGCCTCGGCGATGCAGAGCGCGTGACCACGGGAGTTAGGTCATCACTCGTATTAATACGAATATCCATCCTATACAAAATACACGTATTACACACACATGGTATGCACAAATAAATCTAAAGATTTGTGAAAAATTATCAGGAAATTTAGAGACTTTAGAAAATGTTACGCTTTATCAAGAAAAAATGAGGGTAAAAAGAAGAAGTTTACAGCTACATAAAATGATACATCAAAAACGAATTACAAATACGAACGGTACAACACCGTTAAATGCGTTTCGAATGCAGGTATTACGGTAACTATTTCGTGAGAAATATAAATCGACCGTTGGGGATTTTCCGTTGAAACACTGCGAATAGGTGATAAAGTATAACTCACCTTCGGAATATGGACGCGGTTCTTCGAAGATAAACCGCTTGCGGCGGAAACTCTGACGCCAATGACAAGAGCAGCTCGCCGCAACCTGGAAGTCGGCGAGCCTACCTGGTGGTGGGGTGGTGGCGTGATGTGCGACAGAGACAGACGTATATGGGTAAAAAGAGAGGGGAAATCAGGCGGAAACAGATGGGGCCTATCTCAATCAAGTAAGCTTCAAATAACGGTCAAGTGTTTAATAGATCGTTAAATAGGAATTAGAAAATGTTTATTCCTGACTTTAGAACTGCCATTTTGAATTATTGTTATATCAATCATGATTGTGATAATTATAAATTTCATCCTTTAATTTTATTTATTGATTTAATGATAGTGTTCCTGATTAAATATTGTGTTCAGGTAATTGGCAACATTATATAGGGTGACTTTAAATTAGTTCTTGATACCAAAGGCTGTGTACCATATGCTCATGATAACAAACAACTTTCCCTAAGGAACCCATAGTCAAATCGCAAAAAAAAATTGACTCTTTATACTAATGTAGCCGGTCCTTTGACCGATTTGTATGGAGGGTCCAATTTTTTTTGAGATTTGACTATGGGTTCCTTAGTGAAAGTTGTCTGTCATCAAGAACTTATTTTAAATCACCCTGTATATATTTTTAAATATAGATATTTTTCGAGATAATGTTATTTTCCCACTTTAAGAGTTTTTAAGGCTGCGTGAACATATTATAAGATGCCTAACTGGGTAACAACTGTTTTTAAAATGCGACCTAATAGAAAGGCTCTATATAGGGTGACCCTAAATTAGTTCTTGATACGAAAGTCTATGAATGTGCTCATGATAACAAACAACTTTCCCTAAGAAACCCATAGTCAAATCGCAAAAAAAAATTTTGAGTCTCCATACAAATCGATGAACTGACCGGCCAAATTAGTATGAAGAGTCCAAATTTTTTTTGCGATTTGACTATGGGTTCTTTAGGGAAAGTTGTTCAGCACATGCATAGCCTTTCGTATCAAGAACTAATTTAGGGTCACCCTATATATGCAGCTTTAAAAACACAAAGAAAAAAGTTATTATCTCGATACGTAATTAGTAAAAATGTATAAAAATGTGTTTGTGCCCATAAAATCCATTTCCTAAAATATCCAAATCCCATAACATCCGTTTCTTAAAATATTAACCGCCTCCGTAGCGTAGTGGCTTGCCGCTCGCTTCACATCAGAAGGTCGGGTTCGATTCCCGGCGGGGTCCAACTTTGTGGACTCGGTTTGGTTGGAGGGCATTTTCTGAGCCCGCCTGGCTAGCTACCACCATCTTATCTAAGTCTTGCCGCCAAACATCAGTGTTAACAGCATTGATGTGTTCTGGCATGGAGATAAGATAGCCAGTTCACCATTGCGTTGGGGAATCTTGGTAAGCCCGCTTCCATCTTCCGCATCATCATCACTTACCATCAGGTGAGATGATGCCAAGGGCTTACCAATTGAGGGTACAAAAAAAAATATCCGAATCCCATAACGTCCATTTCTTGAAATATCCATTTTGAATAGGTATTGTACAAAATACATACATAAAAATCTAATGTTGTCAGTTAATGAAGAATCTATTATACTTTGTTTGTTGATATTAACATGTTGAAAAAAATAACACTGAAAAGTATATTTTAAAGTTCACTTATGCTATGCGTAATACGTGGTAATACGCTGTTTTTAATGGTTTTTCAATTGTGAATGTGATTTAACCATTGCAGGCCTTAATATACATATATTTACATTTATCTGAATTGGCCAGAAGATGTTCATTGAAATTCTTAGTGTTCTAAGTTCTGGTATCTAAGTTCAGCTCACTATTAAAAGGCACAAACTAAAATTATGTAGAAATACATTGGAGCCTAATATGGCCTACGTCCAATTTTGATAAGAAAATTCCATTATTATCCATTTTAGATAAATAAAATTCCAGTTGTTGGCTTAAAGCAAATGTGTTCGTACCTATTTATAGTGTTGTAGTTGTTCTAATGAATGAAAAACGAAAGAAAATATTTGTTCAATCCGAGCTAGAGCCACAGTATACAGGAAGTTAAAAAAAGTGAGTTTGAAATTTTAAGGGATTACTCAGAATTAAGTAAGTTGCAAAAATTCGATGTAAAAGTACAATATTTTTTTCAAATTCCTATACAAATTCTTGATTCACTATTCAGATTTAGTATGGGAAACTGAAAAAAATAATTGTATAATAGATTGGATTTTTTCAATAGTTATTTTTCCCGTATTCTGTACTCGATTCTGAGTAAACCCTTGAAATTTCAAATGAACTTTTTTAAACACCTTGTAAGTTTATATTAGTACTATATGCAGTATAGCCACTCCCTGCACCTCTAACGGGGTGCCCCTGTGGGTAATCCGGTGACGGCGCAAGCGCAAGCTATGCAACACACGTTTACGCGTGTACAAACGTCATACTTTTATGTAAATGTAGTAGTAGGTAATAAAAAAATATAACACGACAACATTTGTATGAAGGCTACCCTCATACGAAAGAAGGCCGCTAACTACAGCTCGCGTCACAAAAAAGAGCGCTGGCGGGCGTTCCGAGGGACAACAGTTCACTCTGACAACAGGATAGCATATTATAAATCGCGTAAGTGTGAAAGAGAGGGTACAAAACAGTTGCTGTCAGAGTGCACCCTCGGAACGCCCGCCAGCGCTCTTTTTAAGTGACGCGAGCTGTGTACGGAAACTCCATATAAGTACTTTGCGGCCTTTATTATAAAAGTGTAAGCCGGGGTATGCCCGAGGGGAGGGTAATGTCTACGTATGTATGTATGTCTCATCGTTACTGTCTGTAGCCAAAACGTATCGATGGATTTTGAAGTTCGTAGATTCATCTGGGGCTTACCCAGCGTACAATTTATGCAGTCCGTTTTTTTTAAAAATCAGATTAGGTTATATTACCACAAAAATCTAACTCTATTTCTCGTAAATGTATTGCAATATAATTTAAATTTAAATTAAAGTGTTCTTTCTAAAGATTTAGTCATAATTTATGCAAATATTATAAAACCATGAGAAGTCAAGGAATTTTGATAAGATAAAAGATAATGAATAATTGAATATACATTAGTTGAGTGTTAGTCATCTGAGTAACTTTTTTATCAAATGTCTAAAACGTCTAAATTCTCAAAATGTTTAAAAATGTGAACAATGATGTCATTGCTCAGTATAGTAGATTGTATACTACTTAAGAATTTTTAGTGAGTTAAAAATTTTACATGTTATAAAAATTCACGGGAGCTTTTTTTTTTAATTTTACTAAAATAACTATTTGGAGACAAAAATCCATAATTTAGTTTTAATGCAGTCTACCAGATATACAGAATGCTAAAAAAACTGTTTATTAGATTTTAAGGGGTGACTCATAATCAAGTAAAAAAAAAAACCGATCGACATCTTTTTTCAGTTTCCCATACTAGTGAATCAAGAATTTGTATGGGAAACTGAAAAAAAGTTGCAGATCGGATTTTTTTTATATTTCTCCTGTATTCTATACTTGATTATGAGTAACCCCTTAAAATCTCAAACGCACTTTTTTCAACACTCTGTATTTTTTGTATGTTGTATGAAATTCTCTCGTTTTTCATTTGTTAGTCAAAGATTTTTTTGTAGGCTGTGACTCAAATTCCATGTTGTAGTATTAAAAATAGTGTAGTGATAGAAATGCAATTAATTGAATTCCAACACGACAATTCGGGTTTGGGTTGACGGTTCGAATAAAGCTAGAGATAGATTTTAAAAGCGTTCTGCATATTATATCGTCCCTCGCACGACTAACTCTCCTATCTCAAAGTTTTGATGATTGAGAAATTTGAGAAAAATGAGATAGGAGTTTTAGTCGTGCGAGGGACTATATGAAAAACAGTACCTACATTTTCAAATCTCATTGTTTAGATCTTATTAGATACCTATTTTATGACATTTTTTTTGTTGACCTGTTATTCCCGTTAATAAAGTTAAGTTTCAAATATTTTAGTGTTTTATTGAAGTACATAATGAACATAATTGACCACGCTAAATACGTTAAAAACAACCGACTTCAATCGCAACAACTCCAATTTTGCTATGTTTTTGTTGATTTTCTCAAAAACCGCTGAATCGATTTCGATAAAATTTATATGGGACCACCTGTGAAGTATACCCTTTTTAACAAAAAAAAGAATTTTCCAAATCGGTTCAGGCGTCTTCGAGTAATCGGTGAACATACATTAAAAAAAAAAGATTCCGACGAATTGAGAACCGCCTCTTTTTTTTGAAGTCGGTTAAAAATAGGTATAAGGTTTGAGGCATTACTTATCACAATGAACAATTTATGTTCTATTACAGCTGTATTTGTAAGAAAATTTTTGGACTCTTCATACTTCATCCGGATCTTTATCACTTAGTGACATCATCAATATTATTTTATTATGTTTAGCTACGTTTCTTGTTTTCTTTCATTTATTTATTGTATTGAATAATTTGCATGCTGTAACTGATTATGGCTGAGCAAGAGAGCCTTTGTTATCACTGACCACCCTTATTATGTACCTTGTTTAATGGCAAATAAATAAATTCTAATTCTAATTCTCATAGAAAATTTGCGAGACAGCTGGTAAATTCGTATGAAGAGTCAGACGATAAGAAGAGATCCTGTATAGTTCTCCATTTATTGTGTGCAACGCGAATAAAATTCTTGAATGAGCTAAACAATTAGATTCCACTTTTTATAGACTGTGGCATTGCAATATTTATTTTTGCATCATAGGAAAGTATTTGCATTACCGCCGGCCATCAAGAATTTTACTTCAGTGGTATTCAGTTACGTTGTTTTAGTCTTACCACAGGTCTTACGTTAACAACTCAGTGCTACAGGTAGAAAAATAAATTGTACAGCCAAGCTTTGCATACTTTCTCGCGAATCCCTTACATATCATCTGGCATACACAAGATTGTCATTGTTCAACATAAATCAGCAATAAACACTCATAATTAGTAGCAAGTGATTGACTTCAAAAATTACACACACATACACTTTATTTTTTGTTTTTTGGGCTCTATAAGTGCAAGAAATGTAAGAACAGGAATTTTTTTGGACATTTCATATAAATTGATCATCTGTTTTGCCATTTTTGTATGGAGAGTCCAACAATTTTTTTGCGATTTGAGCAAAGTCATAGAACAAAAGTTTTTCAGTACGATGGGTAGAATCCCCAGTTAAAGGGTCCTACACCAATTTATCCTGTATAAATAAATGACATTCGACTGTTAAGTACCTAATTATTTGTGACGATGTACGACTTACGAGTAAACTGTCGTCGAAATGTGTACAATTATTTCACTACCTGGACAGATCCGATATATTTGTGTAATTAAAGATATTGTATTGAATTTAATACACATATTGTTTCTTATTTTGTATTATAATAATATGTAAAAGACGAACAAATAAAGATATTCATGTTTACGGCAATGAACTTTTTTAAAACAACTGTACAATTAATATTTGCAACTGTATGCAATGCACTGTGCCAGTGTGTCACTAGCATTGACAATAAAGAAAACCATGTTCTCAATATACAATCCGGTAATACGTGAGAAGATTCGGCTCTATAGTGTTCATTTGATACAGTAATACTAAGCTTATCGTAATTTAGCAACGAATATCTCAGCTGACATGACATAGCTCACAGAATCGCTAAACTGAAGTGGCAGTGGGCGGGGCACATAGCTCGTAGAACGGATGGCGGTTGGGGCATTAAAGTTCTCGAGTGGCGACCGCGCACCGGAAAACGTAGGCAGGCCTCCCATTTGGTGGACCGATGACCTGGTAAAGGTTGCGGGAAGGTGCTGGATGCGGGTGGCGCAGGACCGGTCGGTGTGGAAATCCTTGGGGGAGGCCTTTGTGTAGCAGTGGACGTCCTTCAGCTGATGATGATCTGAGCCGATACTTGTTAAGTGGTGTGTTCAAAGTATCAACCATTTCTAATAAATAAATAATATGGAAATAATAGTGTAAGTATGTACTTAAGACGTTAAAAACTCGTTTCGTCCCATATACTACTCGGGCGCCATTAGGGCACGGGTCTCTTCCCATATCTGGGGAAGGTTAGGTCATATTCCAAACACGGGAGCCAAGTCCGGATTAGTAGATGTTGTGAATCTAGTGGCGAAACCAAGTGTCAGACGATTTTTTTTGTCGCCTATAACTTGACGGCCCATTTAGTGGCACCAACGGCTTAACGTTCCTTGTGAAGCACGGAAACCGGTCGAATTAAAAGCTACAAACAGTCAAACTCATCCCACGAAAGCAGCACTGAAACACGTCTTTTCGGACAGGCAGCAAACGCTGTCAGAAGTTATGAAGTCGCCTAATACGCAAAAAATTGGAAGTTGAAGTATTATCACACCTTTCTGTTACATCCTGTATTTGTTGCCATGGCTAGTGGACTAGAAGAGTAAAGTTTTAGTTGAGAGTTGGGCAGCATTAGTTTCTTTTTATGTCGCAATCGTAATGGGTATTTCATTGGCAAATCTTCTCTTTTTAACCGACTTCAAAAAAAGGAGGAGGTTCTCAATTCGTCGGAATCTTTTTTTTTATGTATGTTCACCGATTACTCGAAGATGCCTGAACCGATTTGGAAAATTCTTTTTCGATTAAAAGGGTATACTTCACAGGTGGTCCCATATAAATTTTATCGAAATCGATTCAACGGTTTTTGAGAAAATCAACTAAATAAATAATAAATAAATAAAATTGTTTATTTCTATAGAATTTTTTACAAATATGATAGTGGCTGGAACCCTGTGTCAGGAGGTACCACTCTTCCTTAGCTAAAAGTGTTTATGAAATATATTAACAAAAGTTAAGTAAAAAACTAAATTTTCAAAACTTAACATAGCAAAACAAAAAACAAAAACATAGCAAAATTGGAGTTGTTGCGATTGAAGTCGGTTGTTTATAACGTATTCAGCGTGGTCAATTATAGTTTACTCGTATCTCCAAATTTAGATATTGTTTCTCCGACTAAAACTTTGCGTCACTTTGACTATATCTCATGATAAAAGAAGAAAAATAATGTTGTTCAGTTTTATGACAAACATCTACTGTTTGCCGCTGTTCAGCGAATAAAAATGTCATTCTGTTTTATTAAAGGCCCAAAAAAATGCAATTATAATCTGTCCGTAAAAGTATGTTTTGGAAGTTGACGTTGAAATAATTGTCTCGGCCATATGTAAATTTAAAGAATTCAGTTCATTAATTATTTTTATTGTATGTAGAACCTAAATCTAGATTACCTCATCTGAACTTAAATAAAACGTTAACACTCTGCCCCCGGTCCCGATCAAATATCGTCGACCCCAAAACGTAGGGACGTAACTAACATTTTGTTTAAAAAAGAGTTACTTACATACATCGACTCAGAATTTTTTGCTCTTTTTTTTCCACAAACAGCCGTAACTGTATCATTAATACTTACGGAGATGAGAGGGGACGTAACAAACTTCAATGATATTTCAAGATTACACGTAAGGACGAAACTGAACTTACGTCTGTACATGAAACAAAACTTCGAACTGAACTCGGGACGAAACTTAAGTTTCGCCTCTTCGTGACAAAGAATTATAAGTTAAGACTAACAAAGTAATCGGCGCATCTAATCTAGATGGCATTACAGACGATCAAAGGTTTGATATATTTTTAAGCTATTGGTGTTATGGTAAGTAAGCAGAGGGAATTTATCACGCGATTCGTTAAACGAATTCATAAAAAAAGAACTACCACAGCAACTGAATCTCGACGGGATTATACATATCAGTATTTTTTACCAAATCCCGAACACAATCAGGAGCCATGGCCAGTTTGTAAGAAAACTTTTATGAATACTTTGGCCATAAGTGAGAAAACGATTCGGACGTCTATCAGAAAACTGAAAAATACAGGTACCGTAGAGAAAGATATGAGAGGAGGAAGACCACTTTTAAAAAAAAATAAGCGATGAAGAACTACGCAGAAACATAACAATTCACATCAATAAATTTCCACGAACCGAATCGCATTATTGTCGGTCATCGACTTCTAAAGAATATCTTTATGAAGATTTAACTTTGACTAAAATGTACTCATTGTACTTAGAAGACAGTACTATACTATCTGAAAAAGGATCTTACAGTACATATCGAGATGTTTTTAAATCTATGAATTTAGGATTTTATCGCCCTAAAAAAGATAAATGTTCATTGTGCATGTGTTATAGAGAAGGAGATGATGTCACAAAACAAAGACTGGAATCTAAATATACAAAGCATGTAGAACAAAAAGAGAAGATTAGAGCAATAAAAAAGGAATCTAAAATTCATGCGAAAGACTCGCAAAATCGTCATACAAGTGCAGTATTTGATTTACAACAAGTCATAAGCTTACCTAAATCAAAAGAAAACGCTGTGTACTACAAAAGAAGACTATCGTTGTATAACTTCACCATATATAACTTGGCAACGAAAGATTGTCATTGTTTTAAATGGCATGAAGGACTTGGTCAGCGGGGATCATCTGAAATATCAACTTGTGTGCATAACTATCTGCAGATCCTAGATTCAAAGGGGTTTAAAACTGTTGATTTATTCGCAGATGGTTGTAGTGGCCAGAACCGAAATTCAATCATGGCCACTATGTTACTTTACACTGTTGTGAACTCCATAAATATTGAAGAAATCAGTCTAAAGTTCTTTGAGCCTCATCACGGTCAAAGTGAGGGTGATTCAGCCCACAGCGCCATAAGCTATGCCATACAAAAGGCGGGAGATATTTTTGTTCCAGCACAAATCGCCACCACTATTATTCTTGCGAGACGTAGCCAACCATACGTGCTGCATGATCTGTCTTTCCAAGACTTTTTAGACTTTAAAGACTTGTCAAAAAATATAAGACCTTTGACAATTCGAAAGGATAATGAAAGCGGCGATACTATTGACTGGACGCAAATTTGTGAATATAAGGTTGTGAAAGCTTATCCAGACACCATTTTCTTCAAAAAAAGTCATCTTGACTCCAACTACAGGAGTTTGTCTATAAAACGACAAAACAACAACAAGCTCAGGGAAAGAGTAAATCAAGTCTATTCACAACCTCCAAAATTATCACGTGATAAATACAACGATCTAATGTCCCTTTGTCAAGGTGATACTCCTGTAATAAGAAGAGAAGAATATGTTCAATTTTACCAGGCATTGCCACATTAAGTATTTCTGGATCTAGCTTAACTTTATAATAAAAATACTGCTTTTTATGAAGAATGAATATGTTAACTAGATTATTATTTTGGTCTTAAGTTTTTATTTACCTGTCTGTAAGTTTATTTGTGATTTTCATTATAAAACGAGTTGATTCTATATATTCTTATCATTTTCTTGTTTTGAAATTCTTATTTTCCTGTAGAAAATTTGAAGATATAACTTCAAATTAACAGACCTTACTTATAACTATAATAATTGGTAAAAAAAACGTAGGGACGTAACTGAAAAAAACAGGTTTTTAAAAAAGTTTTGAATTTTTTCTAAAAAATCTAAAAGTATATGTTGTAGTTTCATGACTTATAAATAAAGTAGATAGTCCAAGTTATCTCTAAAAAAACACACATTGACATACGTATGCAATTTCATTATGTTTTAGGTTCTTGAAGTTACTTTTTCTGGAAAAACGACTCTCCTGTAAAATTTTGTATTTTTAGGTTACGTCCCTACGTTTTGAGGGCGACGATATTAGCGCTGATAAGACCAGCATGCAAGGTATGTAGAAGCCAAAGAAAACAGCATTGTGTTGTATTTGCTAAACCTTATTGCTCGCTACTTTGTTAGTGTTAACGAACGAAACAAGATTAAAAAAAGAATTGTATTTTGTGCTTTTGTCAGTAATTTTTTTTAAAAAAAGCTTGTTTATGAAGCAGTTACTCTTAATATTATTCTCGAAGTAATCGAAAGAAAACACGTGAAAAGCTCATTAAAAAAAACTGATTAGAATTTTGCGAAAGCTTTAGGAAAATCGAGATATGCAAATTTAAATATTTTTGTTTATTTTTTTTTAAACATTATACATCAAGTATAAGAAACTTACCTTCAAAACACTTCTTCAATTTTTCAATAACTATGTACTTCTTATAAATATGTAGCACACAAAACTCCTCAGAAGGTTCACTCGCGACTTCCCGCCATTTTTGCAAAGCGCGCGTATTTGTTGCGTTTGCGCACCGCTTGAGCTTGAGTTGTCACTATGACTGAGAAACGCAGAAGTGATGCTGTTAGACTGAAGATTTGTGGTACAAGTGAAGAGTAAATAGCGGGTTTTCTGATGGAGATAACGGACAAATATTGTTTTATGGAAGGAAACGGCAGCTTGTGTTTTTGTTACGCAAACGTGATAATTTTATGACTTTTAACTTACATTTAGAGCCTGTTATTTCAGAAAAAATAAAAATATATATTTTTAAAATAAAATATGATGTCCTTTCAGAGCCTGCCTACTGGTAATTTAAAAAAATATTAATTGATGTTATTTGCATTCATTTCGGCACATTTCGGTAAAATGAAAGCTGCCACCCTTTTTATCTTTATACCGATTTATTACAAAATATTGCCCGAAAATATACTAACATCCACTCGGTCGGTCGGTCCGTCTTTTACGAAACGAAAATGAACTTGTTCCGAAATAAAAAAAGAAAAAACAAGCGTTTGACAACAACAATTTTGGCTAAAAACTTCTTCAATCAAAAATAGGATTAGTCGTCTGACTAAATAAAAAATACTTTTTGGATCAGTCAAAAGTTAAACTGTCGTCCTTTTACGCATCTGTCAAATGTAGAATCTGCCGAATGTCGACTAAACCGAAATAAGGTTGTCTAAAGAGATTTATCGTAAAAGACAAATTGTCTTTCCTACTTTTATCGCAACATCTAATCGTTTGCTTCTTGATAAGAAGTTATACAATATCATAGTATTGTTTGGTTTGTAAACTGTGTAACTGTAATAACATACATAGGAAAAACAGTTGGTTTCGCTCTGTAAGGAGTTTTCATTGTAGTGTAGATCAACTTACACTGGTCGTGATAGCGTTGACTTGCGGTTGACACGTTAACTACAGGTGTAACGAAAAGACGTACGTATAACTTAATAATTTAATTCTGGAAACTTAAGCACCGTGATAAAAAAATCCAGACAGACATTAAGGTCGCAGGTTGTTTCTGACTGCCTAAAGCCGTTTCGAACCTTGGGAAGAGTTAAAAACAACATGACAATAACAGTCCGACGTTTGGATATTACTCTAGAAATCGCGCGTTCAATAAAAAAATAAATACACGTGATATCTCAGTACACCTCCCCCCCCCCCTCCCCCTTGTGAGATTTCGTGATTTTTTCTGAACCCCCTCCTCCCTTTTGACCCTCACGTGATTAATGGACGACCCCTTATCTGCTGTAGTGCATTGCAAACTAATAAATTACTTACAATGGTGATGTAACGCATTCATTCATGCATACTCGTATTCGTTTATTTATCTCAGGTTTGCAATTTTCCTTTACTATTTAAAGCAAACGATATTATTAACCGTGTCTTACGAAAAACAAACTGAAAATATTTATTTGGCATTTGGTCTCAAATTATACGTCTTTTAAATATTTACATAGTTATTATTACATGACAGTAACACTATTTTCTAATCCTTAGTAAAGCTCTTAAACCTGATATACAATAGCTGACCCTCTCTAAATTATTGAGACTAGAATTTGAAATACTGTCCCAGTAAGATTTACGTTATAGTTTTCTAGACTGTAAAACAACACATTCCACCATTACCAGCATACCTAGAACACAATGACCTCCTTTCCTCCTTAGTAAATTACCTATTAGACGGGTTTCCGAGGTTAAAAGTTATATCTACTAGTGTTCTTATAACTGTACCTCTATCTACACAGATATACTAGTTTTCTAATAACTTTACCTATTTATGTATATGCAAATTGTGATTTCTCGTTCAATTTCTACTAGCAATGGAAATTCTAAGTATGTGTAGACGTTATTGAACGAGGTTATAAAGAAAAGCATTTTATTTGATTCTGTTGACATTTTGAAGGCCTTTGATGGGTTTACGTATGCTAGCCTCCTAAGAAAGTTTTCATTTTAGAGGTTCTCTCTGTCTGTTTGAGAGGTTTTTTTTTCTATTTTAACGCCACAGCCCCTTTTGATATTTTAAATGACTGTTCAGTAGACTATAGTGCCTTCGATACATTTCGGAGTACCTCAGGGTTCAGTTCTATCCCCAAAACTATTTCCAATAATATTTTTTATTCACAATTGTCTAGCCTTTGGCATCATCTCACCTATTGATATAATACGACAATCTCCTAACATTTGTCGTAGTACAACCTCTTCTTGTGGGGCACTATTAACGGTGATTTCCCAAGATATAGATGACAATGGTGTAGCATTCATCAGCTATCCGACGTACACTATGGTATCGCATTACTCTTTAATCAGACAGGATAGAGAAAGTCGCCAGGACATGTTCATTTCGTTTTTGTACAAGAACACGTGTACTGTCATATTATGTGTGACCTTGTTTTGAAATAATCATAATTCCAACAATTCCTATGATGAGAAATGCCGTATATTTACCGCAGTTTATTATACTTTATATTCGTTTAGGTGTGTGATCATAATCGCAGATTGTATCGTAATAAACGATTCAATTGGTTGCACAATCCAAGGTGTTACTTAATTATATCACACACAGACACGGGTTGCCTGTTTCTAAACAGGTGTACTTAAAACAAATTGCATAAGATTTACATTTATGACATTAAAAAAATAGGACTACAAAAATTGTGCGTAACATTTAATGGCTCAGCGAGGCTTGCGTGGTCGCGTCGATCACGCAGGTTATCTGACTACAAGTACAGTTATAAGCCGGATGGGTTTGTCTGTTGGTGGCATTTATCTCGACCGTTTCCGTGCTTCGCAAGGCACTATCGCCGGCTGCTATCGCTAGATGGCTGTCGTTAAGCCATTCCGACATGGCTTAGCGACAGCCATCTAGGGATAGCCTTATAGGCGGCTTGAAAATTTCTGACATTGGGGTTGACCACTAGCCCCACAACCTCCACCAATCCGGACTTGGCCCCCGTGGGTGGAGTATGGCCTAACCTTCCCGATGTAAGGGAAGAGACCTGTGCTTCTGCAGTGAGGACGATATGGGTTCTTAATTAACTAACAACAATATTATCTCAGAAAGGTATAAAAAAATAGAACGTATAAGTATTAAAATTGTATGTAAACGGATAGGACAGGGTTCTAATGAAATATCTGAAAAATATTTCGAACAGTTGTTTCTGTTAATGAAATTGAACACTTTCCCCATGAATCGTATACTTAATTTACAAAAAAAGAAAACTAACTAAATAATATTATCTTACTGAGAGCAGATTCGTGAAAGTATGTTTTTTTTTTGCAAATTGAGTCAGTTTCTGTCAGTTTCATGAGTGAAAGGAATGGAATGGAAAGAAAAGGATACAACTTCAACCTGTATATTATTATGGTCGCATATTAACACGGACGCAAACAATTTCGACTTCTTGTAATTTTTACAACGATATTAGCAAGGCAGGAGTTGAATGGACATTACTTATTTGAGCTTGCATGGTACAACTTTGGGGACATCGTTAGTTACAACAATTAGGCGAGGTTGTGCCAAACGCACTTAATTTTTTATTCTCTCTCTTATCGTGTGGCACAATTTAACCGTCCTATTCACTATATATAGGCAGCGGTTGCCTGGTGTTGCACTTATCATCACCCTCGGTCACATGTAGGGCATTTTAGATTTACACTTGATTTACACCTACGGACGAGTGCAACGCGACTATCATACACGACTGGAAATCAGATGTGCAGGTTTCCTCACGATGTTTTCCTTCACCGTTAAAGCAGTCGGTATGAAAATGCACGTAAGTTTCGAAAAACTCATTGGTGCATTGGCCCGGATTTGAACCCGAGACCTCTAATTAGAAGGACGGAGTCACAAACCGCAGAGCCACCGACGCCTTTTTATTAAACTATCAGAATCCTAATTTCAAAAAAAATATATAAAAGTGACTGTTTTATGTTTATAATATGTTTGCATGCTATGAATTTATGGCTGAGCTTGGCGGACGCTCTTTTTTCTATAATTTCTTAAGATCATAATGTACCCAGCTCAAGAGCAAATAAAGATTTATCTTATCTTATCTAAAACAACTTTAGTATTTAATTTTGAAAGGGATACAATTTTTTGGGTAACTTTTATTGTATTTCCCTGAGGTATTTCCCCTCGATCCACTTGGCTCTATGCCGTTGCTACATATTACCAAACAGGACCTCTCCCAAAATCACTGTATTTTTGTATGTATCCTGGAAAATTATAAAAAAAAACATTATCTAGCTTCTTTCGCTCGTATTAATACAGGTTGAATTTGAATTGAAAAATATCGTTGAGGGGAGCGATGGCTGACTCCCGCGTTATACTCGTGATCGGGTGCTGTCCGTGTGAACTGGCCTGCTCTTGTCATTGGTGTTTGGTCACAATAATTACCTGTTTGCACATTGTACTTGTATGTTTTTGTTGATCCTTTCACATTCGTTTGTAATAGTATGCAACTAAGCTAACTATATCTTTGTTGTTTACCTGAATTATGTAATAGCATACAAGAATTTTATTTAAAAAAATGTGTTGGAGGGAGTTTCTTTAGGGCCCGACGTTTCTTCTCTCTCCGCAAACACTTACCGAAACGTTGGGTATACGAGTTCCGAGTGGTAGGAACTTCGTATTAGGTAGAGAAAATATGACGTTCGAAAAGTGTACAGAGATACCTACTTCGAATAAATATTATTTCATTTCATTTCATTTCATTTCATTTCAATTTCTACTTTTAGATGATACTCATGATACTAAACACAAGAACCACTTTACTTGTTCCAAAGAACTTACAATTGGAACAAAGAATAATTAAGTTTCAATTCAATGTTGTTGTTCGCTGTCGTTCCATACAAGTAATTTGTATGGAAAGGAAGATATTTTTAATAATAGGTTTCTTTTACTACTACTTGCCGCTTGTCAGCAACTTAAAATCACCTGTACTGCTCATAAAGCTGAACTTAACTTTGTTGCCTAATGGTACCAAGGTTAGGATTTGAAGTGATACAATAAAAAACTAGAAGGTAATATTGAATGTTTTATTCTGGTACTAAAATTAATTGACTAATAAAATTTGAAGGGCACAAGGGAAAAACAAAGTCATAAAGACAATGAACTAAAAAAAAGAGGATGGGATGAGGATAAAAAAAACGGAAAAATTGCTAAATTAATCTTTTGATCGCTTTGTTACTGCACTGTATTAATATTTTTCAATGAAGATTACTCCGTGATTCTGCATGTTACTGTAGATTGTTTTGGCGGTATGTTCTACCATATTTGTAGTACTTATACAATGGTATTACCAGTTTAAAAAACATAAAAATGTGACATTGCATGTTTTTCCTCTGCGCCCTTCATTAACTAACCAACCCAATGTACAATGATACGTATTTTAATATAACACAGCTCAAAAGTTCAGGCATGTTTCAAAATTGAACATTTTGCAATTATAAAAAAGTTTACAATAAAAATAGGGCATAAAGTTACTGACACTATTTTATAAAACTGAAAACTGAACACAGTCTCAAAAGAAACACCCAAACGGGTTTCAAAAAATGGATTTGCACCAATCAGAATGAAATAATTATAAAAAAGTGTTTATTTAAAGCCTTGGGCCGATAGAGACAGCTAGTAATCCGTTAATGCTAGGAAAGTAAACTAGTTAATTTTATCAAATGTCTTCAAAAACAATTTTTTTTCCAAAAATATTTGAAAAGTCGTTTCCACACTGTATTTTTTTTAATGGAAAAGTTCGCAAACGAGCAGACGGATCACCTGATGGTAAGCGATTACCGCCGCCCATAGACACCAGCAACACCAGAGGAGTCACACGTGCGTTGCCGACCTTTGATATGGGAGTACGCTCTTTTCTTGAAGGTTGTGGAGTATGGCCTAACATTCCCGAGGTATGGGAAGAGACCCGTGCCCCTGCAGTGTGGATGATATTGGTTGTTAACAACAACACTATTATATGAAGTCACGAAATTTTCGTATTTCTACATAAAAAATTGCTCTTATATATAACACAGCACATGCAATGAAAATCACAAGCAATTACGTTTTCTGCGATTTTAATAAAATAGAGTATTATGTGTTAACAACCCATTACGTCCCCACTGCAGGGGCACGGGTGTCTTCTCATACATCGGGAAGGTTAGGCCATACTCCACCCACAGGGGCCAAGTCGGGAGAGTATTTAATTCGATGCAACCGTGAACTCTATTATTTATTTATTTACTGTAGCTGCCAGTCAGAAGTTAATTGCTTGTTTTAAGTTTATAGATTGAAAAAAAAAAACCGACGTAATTTACGAGTTAAAGAAGACTTTTGTCAAAAAAAGAATATTAAGGCGCGATGTACACTCAATCTGAGCAGGTTGATGCATGATAATATAATATCGACCGTAACGCTACTCATTTTAAGTTCAGATCCGTGTGGGTACCATCGCGGCGGTTACGTCAAGGCCGAACGCAAAATTCTCGAGATTTCAATGTTTTTATTACTTTTCTTGGCTTTCAAAAAAGTTAAAAAAAATCCGTTCAAGGTAAATTGAAGGTATTAAAATGGCCGATTTTTGTGTGTTGGTTTCAACATAAACAAATATTGTGTTTCCGAGAGAATTTGCAATTACAGGGTTTACAATGCAAAATACAGGGTTGACAGGATATTTTTTTTATCAAAGTTTTTGTGATTTTTATGATTCTGTTCAAGGCAATTTGTTTTTTATTGTTTCAAGTTTCAAGTTTTTCAATTGTGATAGCTTTAACCATTATTTCAAGAATTTGAATTGAATATTGCGATTTGGCGATACTTAACGCCTTAATGTCCTCATCACCGAATATTATGACTTGATCGAGTGACGTTAATGAGTCGAAAAAAAATGTGTCTGGATTTATCCAGTTGGGACGTTGTGCATTGATATAGAATACGGTTATCACATCTTTTCAATGTTATGTATGTATTTATACCACCGGATGTCCCGAAACACCGGCCGGTCTTAATTCTTTAGCAAAAAAAACTGACATATTAAAATGTATTTTATATCAATCTGAACATCGAGATGAATCTATCGATATAACACTACAAAATCCACAAAGCTCGTCTCCTATTTTACGGCCATGTCTTGTTTCATCTATAAAAGGATAATTTCCAAAATGATCTTTTCAATTTGAAATAAATTAAATATTACATTCATAATTTTAACGTACGTAGGTAACAAGTCTCGAAGTAAGATAAACATGACGCAATAATTTTCAAAGTCACATAAATGTAAAAAAAAATATAAATACACTTGAAAACTGTTAAAGTAGACATTTTCGTAATATTTTGTTCAAAATATTTTTACAATAGTAAATATTTATAATAATTATGTTGTATTTACTACTTTAACTATCGCGTCATTGAAATAAATGTAAACAGTACTCTTGTATGAGCTATAAATAATACAATAAATTATTTATTTATTCATCTGTACAAACACGAAACAAAAACTTTTAACGAAAATATAAAATAACAACAATAAAATCAGCTCAAAATTTGGTCAAAAACTAAGTTGCAGGAATGCCGCCACGTTAAGGACGCGACTTACTTATCTTGATTTGAATCTCCATTTAAAATGGTGCCAGTAACTTTGTGAAGACCCTTTACAAATAAAATAAAAACATTTTTAAATATAGAAGCACTTATAAGCAGTATGAAGCATAGAGGCAGGAGTCCTATCTCCGTAAGATTTAATTGAGAAATATACTTACAATCCAAAGCTACCAGCTGTGCTGATTGACAATGTAGTGTGAAGTGAAATTAATTATAAACCAATTGAAAACTTACTTATTTTATAACGATATTTAATTTTGCGTTTACTGTACTTTAGTACTACCTGGTACTACAGATATATGTACTAAATGAAATATCTTTAGGGACTCCGATCGTGCGCCAATTTTTTTTTCGACACATCTTCTAATATAAGGAGATTGGACTCTTGTTCCTTTGCTTCATGAAAGCAATTTTATTACATTAAATACTATTAAATCTTTGAGTGATAAATTATATTTTAGAAACTAAAAACTTCGTCCGCTACTATCAATGTTGTTTTTATCTTTTAGACAGATTACAACGACATGACATGTAGTTTTCATCATAGTTTGGGAATAATTTATTTGGTTAACAATCACCTTCCTAATGGAGATAAAACTGGAAAATACAAGTAAGATAAGAAAATAATGAAAATATTATGTACATAGTATCATAATATAATTAGCACTTGAACACAAAATATGTATCTTAGAAAAGGCCGTACAGAGTATTTCATTTAGAAGTGAATATTATAGAGTATTAATAACTGTTGTATTTTGTATGAACGTTTATTTAGAATGTCATCAAACGAAAATAAAGTTACTAAGGTCGCGTTAAAGTCATGATCGAGACTAATTTAAGTACGATATTTCTTGCTTGCCATAACCTTGATAGAGGGGAATGTCGCGACATAATTTATTATTATACATAAGTTGGTAAAAAGTTTGCTGGTACTATTTAAACTGGGGCTTTTACTCATGAGACTGAACAACTTTCCCAAAGGAATCCATAGTGAATTCGAAAAAAAAAATGGATTTCCCGTACTAAGTGGGCCGATCAGGAGGCCAATTTGTTAGAAAAGTACAATTTTTTTTTTCGCGAATTGACTATGGGTTCCTTGGGAAAAGTTGTTCAGTTTCACTATTAGAAGCTCCAGTTTAAGTAATACCAGCTAATTTTTTAACATCACATAATAAAATATAACAACATTGCTTCAAATTCAAATTCTGATGCCGAGTGTCACACGGAATATAAATTTAGCACCATAGACTAAAGGAAAATAAAGAAGTAACTAATTTTACTCTACTTTAAAAAAGTCTGCTTTGCAAACAGATTAGTTAGGTATATTGATCTAATGCAAATATTCTCTTTAGTATTGGATCTTGAACTTAGCTCATCTGTATCTGCGATTCCCTTACAAAAACTTTTTTTACAAAAACATAAGTAGGTAATTTATGTACCTAGGTTAACAATCGTACCTTAACTGTCCATATGGTCTCCAATTCTCCACTACTGGGGCATGGATTTCACCCCTTTTACGAATCTCACCAACGAATGCCCAAGTGAAATAAAAAGTTGCAAAAGAACCATTAGCTACATTACAATATTTTAATTCTATGTTATGGTATGCGCGTTTTTTTACATTGCCATCAATAAAAAAACTTACCCATTCATTCTTTCATTCGATCTCTCATTTTCGTTCATTCGCTGTGATTTTTATTTGTATTGGTGTACTATTTTATTTATTGCTGTATACAGAGTGTAAGGAAAATATTTGAATATTCTAATGCGGCGACTACATTTATCTAAAACAATTAACAAGTATCAAAAAATGTCGCCTCTCCAATCTCCATTATACGTTTCTGACACAGATAAGAAAAGAAATGTATTTTTCTGACACCCTGCACATTTGTGTAAAGCACTTATTCATAGAAAATTAACCTTACTATTCTACTATACTGACCATAGACACTTATAAACCAACACAAAATATTCGTAGGTATGTATCTCGAAACTGGAAAGATTGTTCGTCGACAGGAGAAGTACCTATCTACTACTATGAACTTGTACAGTCATCTGTTCTAGACTTTGGACTTAGAAAACTAAGGGATCCGTGTACTTGAAAGGGACGACTGGATTCTAATTAGATCGGTAGTGGTGGTTTCATCCCTTTCTACCCAAGTATCTTTACATAAGTTAAAAAGGGACACAGTCCTAGTAGCCGTTCCAAAAAAATTAGGACTGCAGTTGATATTAGTTCATAGTGGTCACTCCTCATACCCAGAAAGGTGAGTGATAAACTCCTTGGTTCTGAATCTAAATCATGCTTCGTCTTTTTATTCGTCGAAATTCTTTAGTAGTCTGTGGTTATCCGTCAAATACCGCGCTCCGAAATTCTAAACTCGTTTCGCTCGCTCTCGATGCTAAAAGCTTTAATTTAACTTTTTATTTATTAATTTATAAAATATCTATTTAATATTTTTAAGATTTAGGTATCCGTATATAAACATCTAATCAGTTTCGAGTTATAGTATCAACTTTATTTTATAATAAGTATGAATCAGCTTTTTGAATGCAGGTTTTTATTTGTATTGCATATATTTAAAGACTACGTTTTTATGCAGGTAATTACAGATCAACAATTAAATTTTAATTTTAAAAAAGCTTTATGTTTATTATGGCAAAAACTTGAAAACTTATTTTTCTGACCGTTTTTTTCTTCACTTCATTCGCTTAACCTACCTACTAATCCCTTGGTTGTTGTTTTCTTTTGTACAAAATACAAAACTTATTTTTCTATACGTAAAATTCAACTTACATTAAAGCTACAAAATTAATAAAAGTTAGTCCAGCAACAATTAGGTGCTACATTTCATTTCAATCTTTATGATGTCTCTGAAATATGGGCTATGAAGTTATAGCAATAATTTAACGTGTTCTTCTACTCTGAGGACTGATCAAATGTTGTTTTACCTACGACTTATGGAGTTCTCATACAGTTTTTGAGATTTCAATAACACAGTTATTCAATTTATGAGTAGAAGTTCTCTTTAGAATATTTATTGCTACACATATTTGCAAAATTCTGTATTTTAATGACTCGTTCAGTATAGTTGATCTAAGTTGTCGGTTTACAATGTTCTATTTAGAATTCTGACTAGAATATAAATCACAAATAGTTAAAATAATTATATCGGTATATGCTGCCTGTCACTTATTTTGATAAATAATCGTACAAATAAAAAACAACTGGTAATACATCTTAACATTGTTACAGATGGTGAAACACTCAGGACATTATGACGAATCTAGCATTTAAAATTTCATCAACCCGATACGGCTACACTCTTCAGTCAAATAAAATATACTAATTTTCTTCTGGGTGCAGTCGGGTAAAAAGTATTTAAGCACATTGTAACAAACACAATACGAAGTGAAAAATCTCATTAGATGAGTATATAATATTTTTATAAAAAACTGGCTACTTAAAAAATACGAAAGACTAAATTATGATTGTATCAAATTATAAAAATCTAACACAGTCAACGCTCTTAACTATACGAACAATGATAGTTTAATTTGAGTTTAATATATAACTTCTCTCATTATAATCGTACAAAGCTTGCACTTTGTGTTAACTCGACAGTTAACACAAACATCACAATGCATCTGTCAGTGCGCCATCTTGAATAACGTTTTCTTTTTAAACTAACTAGAGAGAATAACATAATGCAAAAATAGCTGCGAAATGTTTTAGATAAATAATGGTTCACGCGTTTATCGGCAGTGCGCGCAATCTGTCACTGAGATAGATTTTTAAAAGATACTCGTAGCTTATGTAGGGAAATTACATAAATAGCTTTAAACATACGAGATCCTCACACAACGATTGAGATTATTAATTAAATGGTAATAAATGATTATAGTTCATTCCAATAAAAAAAAAGCAAAAGGTAAACAAACGTAGTATGCAGATGACATTGACATGTGTCAGTTCCATAGTAAGTTTGTTTACGTTTTGCTTTTTTTTTATTGGAATGAACCATAATTATGTATATTATCGTGCTGGAAATTTAATTATGATATCTCAAGGGAACAAAGATGGTGCACTGAAGTTTACATTATAATTTGCGTCTGACTCAACAAAAGTAACCACATTTACATTATTTGCGTATGAAGCGATATTTTACAGGTTTTCTTCAAATACTCCAAAAAGTATTACATAACTGTACTGAATTTTCAATTTACTGAAATTCTTTGACTAAAAACCATGTTAACTCTTACGTCCCGTAAAAAAATATTTTTTTAACCCACAGAATACAAATCAACTTTTCTTCACTTTTGTTGCTCCTGATCTGCAGACTCCATGTTCTCTGACTGGGCGAACTTCAGGAACACCTGCTCTAGAGTGGTTTGACTGAAGCTGTACTCCACGATGTTCAACTTTTCTTTCGCTGTATTAAAAATACACTTTATATTAAGACCACGTTAGTAATGATATCAAAGTAATAATTAAAATTTAATATTGGCGCCCAGAAAGGGACCACTAAAACTGGCTTTGCAAGTAAATTACACTGAGAAAACTAAATTAAACTACTCTAACTAAACTCTATAATATTATAGTTATAAAACTGATTCATTTTTTGTGTCTTTATCTCTTTCTATTTTGACCTAATTTTGGCGCCCGTTAAGGGTCTATTTAATGAGTGTAAATGGAAAGTAAAAAATAATAATCGTAATGCTTATACTTCATTCCAGTAAAAAAAAAGCAAAAGGTAAACAAAGGTAGTATGCAGATGACATTGACATGTGTCAGTTCCATAGTAAGTGTGTTTACCTTTTGCTTTTTTTTTTATTGGAATGAACTATAGTGACAACTGTTTTTGATAATTTTACTAGAATATAATTTTGGCGCCCAACGTGGGTCCCATGCCTACCTTCTTCAATCATCTGGAAACACCTCGCCAAGCTTGATACAGCGGACTGCGGCACCGAGAATACCAGACGCTCTGCGAAACTCTCTTCCAGAACAGCTGATGGGAAAAGCTGTCCGACTAACGCTATAGCTGCTTCTGAACTTACGCCGACACCTGCGGACTCCGTTCTGAAACAAAGTTTAGTTTTTGTGGTAAAGCTTAAAGAAATATAAGCAGTGGTATGAAGTTTCTCCACTTTCAAGAAGTGATTTAAAAGCATGTCGTGTTAGTTTTTTATAAGTAACCTTTATACTTTAAAGATGAAACCTTTACCTGTAACCTTTTTTCATCAGATGGACCAACCGTGTTTTTGCTATCCTTTACAAAAAGTATGAAAGAACATGATTTGAGAAGTAATATCTATTTATTACCTTTGATGTGTCAATCTAGGTGGCGGAGGAGTACCAGAGACCAAAGGCGTGTGTATGCTGACGTCCACAGCCTCCGGTTCTGCTTCTACTTCCGGTTCCACAGATACTGAACCTCCATGGGAGTTGCCTGTTAAAATAAGTAAGATTTAATAGTTATTTTTTGGCGCCCAGTAAGGGACCGTTTTTTGCTTCATTCTGTATTTACCTTCATCAGCTTCTCCTAAAGATGGAGAATTTTCAGTGGACCTAAGTGGCGATGGTGACATTGATAAATCTTCCATCGTCTGCAAAAACAGATATTTAGTAAATATAAAGAAACATTTCCGGTTTTTGTATAAAAAGGAAATTAAAAACCGATAAGCTTTAGTGTAAGATCTAAAAAACGTATAAACTCACCGTCGGCCTTTGATTGCACTGTCCTATTTTCATTTCCAAAGTATAACCTGCACCGTACAAATTCTTTAAGTGTTGCGTTGAACCAATGCATCTGCAAAATATCGTGTGCAACTTTAATTGGTGCTTCAAGCGAAACATTGAAAAAATATGAAAGGAGAAAGATATGAAAAATTGAAAAAATATGAAAGGAGTAAATTTTTCTCAAGGGACCTAACTTTACATACATAAGAAATTAGCTAATTGATTGATTGACTGTTAGTATAGTAAGTAAAGGAATGGTTGTTCAGAATCTTTGGGGAAAATTGATCAGTTTTAAGAGCAGCATCTACCATAAGGAACCAAATCTCACCTTAAACCACCCTTCACCATAATCCCAACCCTAGAACATAAAGCATCAGCCTCTTCCATGGAATGTGTGGTTAATATAGCACCTTTTTTGCCCTAAAACAAATAAAATAATAATTAATAACTCACGGAATATAATAAGTGTAAATCTGTTCTATAATACTTATAATAAGATTTCGAATCATTAATATGTCATATGTAAAGAATGAAGAAGATATTAAGGCTTTGAAGATCTAATGACTGAACACCTCCAATAATCCAGTTTCAATTAAACAATTTTCACAGCCGATACCTTCCCGTATAGAATCCTACTAGAAATATCGTAAAGTGCAGTCTTACCAGACGACTTTAGATACACATATTATGTGTGTGTGTTATCATTGTGTCAGAGCAATCGTGAGTAAAGCTAAAAATAAGTATATTGTCCGAAGATACTGCGTTTGTCGTCCGAGTTAAAGAAGTTAAAAAACAGAGGTTGCTACCGCCATTATGTCAACTGACCTGAAAACTGGCTAAGATGGTGTCCCAAAGGAACCTCTTGCTCCTTGGATCCATGCCAGTGGACGGCTCGTCGAGCAGAACCACGCGTGGACTGCCCACCATTGCGAGAGCGAATGAGAGTTTCCGCCGTGTCCCTCCGGAGCACTCCTCGGCGTTCTTATTCGCGTGCTCCATAATTTGAAGGCCGTTTAGATACGCATCTACAATCCTGACAAAACAATAGAAAAAATATATATTAAATAAGATAAAATAGTTTGGACTTTCAATAATAAGAACCGTAAGGTTAGAATACATTGACTATGAAATCCGAATCATCACTCTTTCACTTTGCATCGAAACTGTTTAGAAGACCATTTTTATCAAGACCGAGTTCAAATGCGCTTAAATGCCGTTAAAATATGTTAGAAACCAATAGTTCCTGATAATTACTTTGAAGTTTCAAATGTAAGTGGTGTATGGCGATGGCGGGTATAATATTATTAATGCTGAAGATACTGAATAGCGCTTTGGCAATCTTAAACTGTCTTTCCACCAGAGATGAGCGATAATAACCTGTATGCGAACAAAACCTATTTTAAGATTCGTTTAAAAACAGAGTGATATGATTGGTTACTTTTCTTTCTAACACAGCTTAGCTACATTGCACATCTCTGATGGAAAGGCAACCTAACGATTTACTCTATGCCACCTTATCTGTCTCACCTGGGAGTGTCACTTTTGCTAACACCCCTGATAGCAGCGTAGCACTCAATGTGCTCCCGTATCGTGATGTTTTTCCACAGGGCGTCGTGCTGCGGGCAGTAGCCCAGCATCTGAAACGCTGAGGTGATGGAATCTTCGATATTTTTTCCACCCAACATCACCTGTAAAAAATCCTAGATTAGTTTATAGTCATCCACGTATAATGAAAATACTGGCACCGGTTGAAAAACAGCGCAGTGGTTTTTTTTTTTCATTGCGAACACCCGCTGATCTTGTTTAATTTGTCGTAAAAGTATAAAATATCTGTGTACTTATATTTCTTTGTAATTTTATTTTACTTTTATTCCGTGTATGTTTTTAAGTCATTGAACTTCATTTCAGTTTCAATAACAATTGACATCACAGGGTGACATATAAATAAACTATTGTAAACAAATTAAGAGGTAAACTGAAGTTATTAAGTTATTATACGATATACGGTTTGAATAAAAATTTTATACGCTCACATAGTGCGCAAATTCGAAGTGTTGACACGTAATTGAAATAAATATATTATACTAGAAATCCACATTTTAATAGTGTTACAGAATATTAATTTGTTAAGCTATTATACAATTTGGTAGTTTGTATAGCATATCGACACTTGTAAGGAAAAGTTGACTAAGCGACATATGGCGCTTAGTCAACTTTTCCTTTAAAGCGTCGAGGTATACATAATTACATAAAGATTTTAGGGTGACCAACTTATCATAAGCTTTAATCACTTTGGGAATTCTGATTAGGATAGTTCCTGGCAACAAAAGTGTTCATATTTTAATCTCATAGAACTATTTTACCAACAGCTAATAAGGTGATAGAATCTATCACTATCTGATAGCTATTAAAAGGAATCTCTTAACTCCAAAATTGTTCTAATCACGTCAAACAGCAAAATAATTATTACCGTGCCGCAGGTAGGTCTTTCCTCGGCGGTGATTATTTTCATGGTGGTGGTCTTGCCAGCTCCATTGTGACCTAGCAGTCCGAAGACCTCTCCTCCATCCACAGCCAGGCTCAGCCGCTGGAGACCTGTTTTCTTGGCAGTCAGCTCCTCGCCGCAGCAGCCACCAGATCCGGTGCCACGGACCTTGTACTCCTTACGAAGATTCTAGAACAAATCGGTACGATTTTTTGTTGTTTTAGTTTTTTTAAGATTGCTTTATTTTTGGTCTGTTTGTGTGCTTTGAATACATATTGGAACTATAAAGTTCAAGTTCATTTATTCATTAACAAAAATAAATTGTGTCTGAATAGTTTTCCTATAACTGAGGCTATTGTTAAACTGGATATCACACGTAAGACATGGCTGTGCACCTGTGATTTTACTTTGTCTGTCAGCATTCACGACCGCCTGCCACCTGCGATATTTCACTTATTCGGAAGACGTTGTCTACAGGGTGTTGTTTTGGTCGACAACGAGCTTTTCAGGGGTGATAGTATGATACTGATGCCAAAAAAATAAAAATGGCACCTTAAATTTTCATAAGTAAATCTTAGAAAATAATTAATTATGGTATCCTTGTTTCCGTGCGTAACGTATTTTAACAATGAATAGTTGCCTAGCAACGAGGCGAGGTGTGCGGGGGTGCGCGAGGGGCCCCGGCTGCGGCGCGGGCAGTCTGCTGCATGCCTCCGCGCCGAACCCGCGTTCCTTTTTCTCAGCGAGAGCAAGCGCCTCTGCGCGTGAACTTACGCTACGGCTATGATCAGGAACAAGTCTTTATTCAGTAGTCGTGAACTGAGCGATGTAGTTGTTAATACATCGCTCAGTTCACAACTATCGAAATGTGGTGTAAATCAAGTCGAGTGTGTGAGATTTGGAGTTATTTGGAGTGACGTCGCGCCGCCGTAATGTGTTACGCAATAAAAGCATTATTTACAAACTCCGCAAATCGTGTTCTACCGAAAAAACATCCCATGCTCGAGATAGAGCCCAAAGTAGACAAGAGTTCAAGGAAGAAGCTATCTTGGAATAGGTACTTCTCCCGACAAGTTCATGTAAGTGTCATTGACCTTTTTGTAGGAAAATTCGTGAATGAGCCGGCCGTCATTGACTGACTGCGCGAACATGCGTTTTGATAATTTTAGGAAAATTTCTAGGTCATTTTTTCAATAGAATCAATTTATAAAAAAAATATTATAGGTATTTTCAGAACAAGTATTTTTTATACTTTCATCCCTTAGAAGGCCGTTGTCGACCAAAACAACACCCTGTATATCAACACACAGAGAGTTGATCTTATGTATCTTGGCGTATTTGTTTCAAATTTATTTACATATACCCTCTTTGCTTTCTGCATCTTTAGAATGGTCCTTCGAGCCGGATATTCATCAGAAGGTAAATATTCATCAAAGTACCAGCACGGGTAGCATGAGGCGTAGACAAAGCCGTTTATCGTGCCAAACGCGAGAAAACAGCTCAGCTGTGCTGTCTCTTTTATTGGCTTAGCGTTAGAACGGAACAAATGCTTTAAAACTCACGTCGTGCGCGAAATATGTCGCCATGCTACTAGGGCAGAGGCAGAGACACTTACATGAACCACCAGCACGGGCGGCGGCGCGGCGTCGGGCTCGTGCGCCAGGATGCGCTGCACGCGGCGGCGCTCGCGCACCACGTCCTCGTCCTCGCCCGCCTCGCCGCCCACCGATGCCTCTGCGTCTTCTGTCTCGGAGGAAGTTCGCTTCCGCTGAGGAAGGAGGAGGAGGAGATGGTTAATGAACGTATCGATTCTTGCGATGGATTTCACATAAAGTCACAAGAAAAAAGGAAAAATAACCTGTTATTGAGAGACAACGTTTTGGTAAATGTGAAAAAAAAAAACGTTGTTGGTGATTTTGAAAATAGTCTTGCAGTTTAAAAAGACGATATAAGTATAAATAAAGTTTATCGTTGATTAGTTATTTTAAAACGTACAGTCACCTCTTTCTGTAATGTCGGAAAAAATATTGATGACACAAGGTATGACAAAAGATTGGTAACTTACCGGACATATCCTCCCCTCGGACTTCAACCTGTCAGCTGCCAACAAGATGGCGCCACAGACCGGAATGTGGAAGAGCATAGCCACAATCAGCACCCACACCTCCGCCGTGAAGTAGCTGGAAAGTGCTGGTGTGGTGCAGAGACCTCGCAAGTTGCAGGTCAAGTATACCCTGCAGATAGGGAATTTATTAAGAAGATACATTGCGATACAGTTGCGAAATAAGTATCAAGGAAGAATTTTATTTCCTCCTGTACCGTCATGATAGAACTCTAGATAAGAAGAATATTTGAGAGATCTGACTATGACAAGAAATCACTAGATGCTTAAGTATTCTTAGATTTATTATGAAAAAAAAAATTACATCTGATTGCAAAAGAATTTTGTTGAACCAAGTTTGGATAAAACATACATGAGGTAAAATATAAATCAATCCCTATGTATTTATGAAAGACTGAAGATAGATAAGATACAAATATTTTATAAAAACTTACCTATCTACATAATAAATGATTGCATATGGTATGTACATGACATCCAGAAAACTGAAGACCAAATGGAGGTAGAACGCTATGTTGCTACCTGAAACAAAGAACACAAATTAACCCTAAGAAATAGACAGCATAAAAAAGTTTATTGACAAAAAGCCTTTAATTCATGACCAAGTATACGAACTTACCCCATTTAAAAGTGTCCAAAATGGAGACCAAAATGAAAGGTATGACGCCAACCCAGGTGGTAATGTTGGGCATGATGCTCTGAGCGGAATCCATCTTGTCGAAGATGTAGGAGAGACAGGTGTTGAAGAGGATAGCTGAGGGGCTGTAGAGAATGAGGAGAACTGACAGCATCGTGATGGCTGATGAGTTGGTCAGGCTCGGAATGTCGTTGCAGAGTACCTGAAAAAGAGGTTAAGGTAAAAACAGGCAAATTTAAAGTTGCAGTGTGTTTATTATAGTTTTCAGAAGAATATAGATTCGTGAACTCCGATAAGTCACTGCAGAAATTTTCCGTCTACATACGTTTGGAAAAGTTGCAAATTCCTTTTAAGTTTTTCAACTGTACGTATTTCATTGATCGAATATGTTTTTAACGTGTATAGTTTAAGGCTCGCAGTCTTACCGTAATATGTTAAACTCCTAAAATAAAACTTTTTTTATCAAAAATTAAAAAAAAACTGAACTTAAAAGCAAAATTTTGACACTGATATCAAATGGAATTAAAGGTACTTACGAGAGCCAGAACCCCAATACTGGTGAGGATCATAATGAAGATGAGGATGGTGAAGTAAGTGACGAAGTACATGCTTAGCGAGAGGCCGTTCACGCGCAGCTGGTTCTTGGCCCTTATCTAAAACATAATGAAAATAATATTTTAAAAACATCAAAGTAAATAAAAATCAAATCAATGTACGTGAGGTTTGAGAACTTTTTCGGAACTTCTTTCAGAAACCAAGATATCTAATAAGGAATCAACTCAGGAAGAAGAATATCTTAACAGTATTAATTATTTTGGTTTCATATTGTACTAAACTCAATGCTTTACACATGCTTTTAAATCATTTTTTTTCTACCTAGTACAAAGTCCTTACCACGCGAAACTTGTACATTGAACGTTAATAAAGACAATTAATTTTTACATTCAATAGAATTACATGAAGAATTTCATGAAGCATTTCTGTTTATACTCAGTCAGTTTTACGATATACGAATTCTCATTTCTTGTAGTTCTTATTTCTTACTTCAACTATACTACCTTATGCACTTCATTGATTCTCACCTCCCTATCATAAACTATATCCACCGCCAAAGTGACGGGCACCAGCGCAAAGATCATGCCCATGAACACTGCGCACACGACGTTGCCCACATTGAACTCCTCCTGCTGTTCTGTCTGTTGGAACGGATGGGCGAACACTTCGATCGGTTTGAAGCTGTCCGCTGAATCTTGCGTTAGCATCCTGGGATGTGAACAAAGAATAGTAAATGAATAGATACTTACTTCTTGAATGAATATATACGTATATTTTTACTAATACTATAAATTAATAAGGAAATTCGTTTTTCATTTTTTCTTCTTTCACGTCACAACGGAACAACAAACCAATATAATTCAACCCCAATAATAGTTAAACTTGAAAAAGCAACGTAAAAAGTATGGCAAAGAAGCATTATCAACGTAGGCGAGGTCGCGGACAAAATCTTATTTCCTGTATATGTAAATATAAATAGGAGCCAAATTGCATCGATGAACAATCCTTCCTATTATATTCGATTGAAGAACTTAAGAAAAAGAGATGATATTTAAAAAAAAAGATCTCTCTTGATTGGAAGATATCTCAAACTTTTGGATTTGATTAATGATTCAAATTTCCATTATGAATTAATACACAAAAAAAATCTATGACGTGATAAGGATTTTTTGTCATCCAAAAGTAAACCGAACAAGAATAATAAGAAAATAAACAAGAACAATAAGAAAATAAACAAGAACTTACCGATAAATACTATTGTGAAGCAAATTTGTAATAATAGGTAGAGCATGCGTATACGTCGAATTGTAGTAGGCCATCACATTGACAAAAGGCTCAGGTAGACTGTAGCCTCCAAAATGTTCCATGTTGAGAAGACTAGAGAAGTTTCCATCGTAATCCATGACCGACGTAGGGGCTCCCAAAGACTCTAAGGAGTCCTTCAAATCAGTGATGAAATTTTGCGAGTCGTTTAAGTCGCTTAGAAGAGTGATAGGTGTGTGGTTGGTGTATGCATTTGGATCCAACTTGAGGGGTTGCATTCGAAAAAATACGATCTGCCGTGACTTCACGTAGAGGCCAATGGCGCAAGAAACTGTGGGAGAAAGTACGTTGTATAGTTCATTCAGATCTAAAATGAGAACTTAAGATTATGGAGAGACTAGGTAAATAATTCTATATGACATAATCTGTAATCTGTCGTACGTAATCTGTGCTAGTTATGACACAAATTACGTATTAAAAATATCTTACGTTTTTAAATTTAAATTTCGATTGGTTGGATTGATGTAATGAATAATATTATGAATAAATTTTGAATTGAATGTAAAAGATGAAGATACTTAGAACATTTCTCGAGTTTAATATCTAAAGTGGACATTATAGCAGAAGCATTAAGGTATACCTTTTTAATTTAAACAATAAATACATATCACATAAAATATAAACACTTACTGATAGGCAAAAAGATCATGACGTAAAGCTTATAAGGGTCTCTGATCATCCGAATGGTCCTAATGTAGACGAGCGCACAGAAAGTTCTCCAACACGACGGCCTGGTCTTCATGATTTCGCTCAGGGCTTCTACTGATACTGGAACCTCTGGGGTTACCTGAATAAAGAACAAGTTAACTTTGGAGAAAATTTTGTTATAAAAAATTTCAATGCGTATTGAATGACTGCTGTGGTAAGAGATTGATACCTATTGTTAGATGCTATTACCTTGACATGTTCTACTCCATGATTCGTAGAATGCAGAGCGTGTGATGCTGGTGGAGTTGGTAACGATGTGGTTTTCTCATTAACTTTATCATTAAGTTCCTGAAACAATTATACCTTTTATAAATATTTTATCTTTGCAGCAACTTCTGCAGTGTGCTGCAAAGGCAATCTTGTTTTATTCCTATTTATATCAGTTGGCGCTTAGCATTCATTCTCATTATCATCTTCTCCTTACTACCATATTAAAACATCCAGTGTATAGCTTTATAGCATAACTTTTATTTCGCTTATTGTATCTACCTTACCTGATAACTCAGTGTCTTGCTTTGCAGTGACAGGCTTCTGGACAGCGCTCTAGCTCGCACCAGCTTCACTGAGGATACACCCTCAACGGCCTCCGTCTCTTCTGCATTCTCTCCCTCCAGACTTAGAAACACCTCCTCTAGGGTGGTCATTGACACACCGTAACTTGTTATACCTAAAAATAATTTAAGCATTTGTTTAATTTATTTCATATTTTAAGATTTTACGAAAAAAAATTGAGATTTGCAATTTTAGACAGGATTTTAGTTAGACATTTCTTTACAATATTGTATTTTTTTTATATTGGTAGCAAATGATTCTAGTTATACGTTGTTCGTTAGACCATCTTTTTTATCAATCTTATCTTGACTCAATTTCTTATTTTTCTTCAAGCACGGTACTTTAGTACCATAACTAAACTCACCGAGTCTGTTCGTCTTTTCCTTAATCTCCTGCTCTATAGCAACAAAGAGTGGAGGAAACAGATGCACTGCATAGTGGGGTAGGATATAGGACAATTCTCTGCCATGACGACGCGCTTTTTCAGCTCGAGGCACGTGGCCTCGTACTAGACGAGTGATTTGATGTTCTCGGCACGCACCTGTCAAAAATTTATAAATAAAGTATTCCAAATTGATGGTCCTATTCTTTCTATTCCATTGCAATTGCAATCTAGAATAATAACGCGAATTTTGTTAGACAATCAAAAATATTATAAAGTTTTAACTGCTTAATTAACTCACCATCTAAAACCAAAGTCAAATGGTAACCGATTCCAAACTTATTTTTCAAGAACAGCGACGTGCCTGCACATCGTACCTGTAATGAATAGAGATTGTTTACGTAACAATATTTAAGTTACAGTTGTTATAGTTGTTTTACCCCTTTTTATCCAAATATCTTTGCATTAGTTAAAAGGGGATACAGTCTACAAGCTGTTATGCATTCAAACAAATTAGGAACGAATTTGATCTGCATAGTGCTCAGTTCCTTGATTTAAGTATTGTTTATTTATTTTTTGTTTTCTTTCTAACACTTATTTCGTATGTTCATATCTTATTGTCTGCTTTCCCACTAACGCTTCTTTCACATTTTCGTATCATGGATTTTACTCACTCTGCCTTTACTAATGACAGCTTTCCTATCTCCCAAGATGTCCGCTTCATCCATGAAGTGAGTGGTAAGCAACAGCACCTTCCCCCGCCTCACTCGCTGCAGGATCCTCCAGGTTTGTCTCCTGGATACAGGGTCTACTCCAGCTGTAGGCTCGTCTAGGATGATGATCTAGAAGACATTTTGAGGTTAAGAATTACACAACTTTTTCTGTTTCCGTTTTAAATTAAGTTTATTTGAATGTCTTTTGCCGCCTATTGTAAACAAGCTAAACAGTTAATTCTAGCTTTTATTGGTTCATTATTTATAGTAGGTACTTATTTTCTTACCTTAGGGTCACCAATAAGCGCGATAGCTATACTCAGCTTTCTTTTCTGACCTCCAGACAAATGCTTGGAGAATACGTTGGCTTGTTCTGCTAGTCCCACTTCAGTAAGAGCTTTCTGTACTTCTTCTTTTATTGTCTTTTTCGGCATACCCTGAAAACAAAATCAGGGTGAGACTTACTTCTTATACTCGTTTTTAATTTGGAACAGTTTACTCTTACACATGAATTTCATGAATAATAATAATATCCGGGACAAATCACACACGGTCACCTGGCCCCAAACTAGGATTCCCTGTATCTTTGGAACCAGAGACTGATACACATATATTTTTAAATACATACATATATAGATATAATACACCCAGACTCAAAGCAAACAATTCTGCTCATCACAGAAAAGTTTGCCCTGTGTGGGGATCGAACCCACGACTCTCGGATTAGAGGTCAGGATCGCTAACCACTTAGCCACCGAGTCAGTTAGTCACCGAGTCAGTCAGTCACCGAGTCAGTCAGTCACCGAGTGAATGAGTTTACCTATGTTATTTGAGATAGAAAAATTATTGTGCCTAATGTCATTTGAAACTAACCTTGACTGCAGCGAAGAATTCCAAATGTTCCTTTACGGTCAACAAGTCAAAGAGAACATCTTGCTGAGGACACACTCCTATCATCTGACGAATTTCGTTCATATCGTTTGGATCTCTGAAATAAGAAGAAGTAGCTAAATACATGAAAGTGTTTTTAGACTTTCATGAATTTCGGGAAGAAATATTATAATACAGGGTATTGTTATTCTTTTCAGGGGTAAAAGTGTATCTACATGATGCAGATGGCAAAAAAAATTATACAGACGGCAATAAATATTTAAAAGAACTTTTCAGACTGGTCTATCAACTTAGACGAAAGTTCTTAAGTTTTATATCGTGCATGGTTCATTAAAGAAAAGCAGTATAAGTTCCTACTGACTTCTTCCAAAACCCTTACCTGACATCTAGTCCATACACGTATGCCGTCCCAGCAGTGGGCGCCGTCAGCCCCGTCAAGATATTGAACAGCGTGGACTTTCCAGCTCCATTGTGGCCTAGGATTGCTGTGATCTGTCCCTCGTAGATGCTCAAGTCAATACCGTCGATAGCCTTGATCTCTGGCTTGCGACAGTGACGGAAGCTTTTCTGAAGCCCGACGATACGGATGGCTTCTTTATCATGGAGTTCTCTGTTGAAGAATGAATAGCAATTTTCTGATGTGGATTAATTCAACATAATTACTTATAGCTTCAAAATACTTAGAGCTAACTGGAGCTATTTAAAAAGTAAATAATGGAGGAAATCTCTCAATAAGTAGACTTTTGGTCGTTTCCGTCTTTTTAGTAGCAACGAATAAGACATCGTTCAGATTTGGCAAGGAAACGAAATTTGACTCCTGCATGGGGTAAAGAGGAAAATAAGTACTGTGTCCTCGCACCAGAAAACATTGTAGCGCATTAAATGAAGAGGCCTCATTAGCCTTTAAAATCACCTTGGCACAGGCTCGATGTCTTTGTTATTGTGAGTTGCTTCGCCATTAGAATGGAAGTGGACAGCGGAGATCCTGCTTCGTCTACTCCTTGTCCAAAAAGATGGTAGCAGGAAGAACCAGGGCTTCTGCTTGATACCATATTCACCTGAAATTCAAGTGGCAATTAAGAGCCTTTTTATACAAGTGGTCGAAAGTTCAAGATAGTAATAATTAAAGCCACTTTGGCTGATTTTCCTGACTTCCAAAGATGTGTTAAAATTAAAATTAATTAAAATCCACTAAAATTTCGGCGTAAATAATTACTAGAAAAATTGCTTTCCTTAACACGTTCACTGCGGCATGTCCAGTATCGGGCCATCAGCGACTACACCACAGTGCGGCGCCCAAAATCGCAGTTTTCACCGTGGTGCGGCGGGGTTTTTTATATGTTAATCAATGAATAGAAAAGAGACAAATATATTTTTGTGATCACAGTTTGAAGTAGGACTCAATTTCGTTTAAAAATCGCATGGCAAAATATTGGACACAACGCATAGAAAAGAAACCGTTTCTTTTGTGTGCGGCATGTCAAATATTTTGCCATGGACAAGCACCTCATGCCGCACTGTACTGCGGGCGCGCCGCGTGTCAGTCTCGCTTAGTGATGCACCAGGACCGCACGCGTCGATATCAAATTTTTAACAAATTACGCGCGTGAATATTACGAAAATGAAAAGGTCTAGAAAGAAGTTAAAGCTCAGTGGGGACGACAGAAGTCCCAGTCCCAGTCCCATTAGTGTACAAGTTCCTAATAGTACTCTATAGACTCTATAGTATAGAGCAATTAGTTTTTATATGTGTGCCATAATTTCTACCTTATTTTCTTTGACTGAGTGTTTAGCATATTTTGGTTATATCGCCAAACAAATAATTGTTTAAAAGATATTAAAGATAATTGTTTAAATTACCTACTTATATGATAAGAAGTTTTTTATTTGGTTTAGTTTTAATATTTGTTCGTAGTATTTGTTTTGATTTTCATCGAAGCACTTTTCTTTTGTTTTTTTTTTTAAATGACAATGATACCTTAGAGGCTTTTGTTTTTTTACTTTCTTTTATTTCGTAGCATAAATGCAAAAATGTGATGACAGTTGTGAAAATAATATAAAACATTAAAACAAAAGTTACTGAACAAATTAAAACAAAAGTTACTGAACAATTTCCTGATAGTACCTACTCTATCAAGTACCTTGTTTTATATGTGATTTTTTTGTATCGGTAATAACGATCTCGTAATCTGTAATAAAACAGACTGAAATATACAAAGTTGATTTATATCGATATCGATGTTTTATTTTACAGTGTTTCCCATCGCTATTACTGTAAACATGCCGTATCAACGCAGTGCGGGATGGCAAATAATTTTTCACAAAATCAGGGGTTTACATTTTCCCTCATATCTTTTAAACTATTGGGTCAAACTAAAAGCTATTTATGCGGTATATACTAGACTATATATACTATCATCTGAAAAAAAAAATTTGAAATATCTTGAAATTTCATGAAATTATTAACCTTCAAAGTCAGAAGGTGCGATGTGATAAAAATGGCTCATGACGCACAGTGGTGAACTTGCCGATGTGAAGTATGGAAGACATGCCGCACCACCGGTAAATTTGGCATTTTAGGTGCCGCAGTGAACGTGTTAAAAAGTACGATACATACTGAAGACTACCTAGAAACGCCGGCACCCATAATATTTAAATCTAGTACCAGCAAACAATTGAAAATTTAAGTTAAGAAAACAATTATTCACAACGAGATAGTACAGTGTTAAGTACCATTTAATATGATAAATAGTAACTCACTTGGTATAACAGCATCTAGCCAGTAAGCGATAAGGGCGTACAGAACTGTATCCACAGCCATCATGATGAGACTTCCACCGAAAGGCACTCCTGGACCACTCCACAGATTTTCAAAAGTAACTCCAACACCTGCCATGTCAAGGACCAAAGCCTACGAGAAAAAGAGGAATAATATTTAAGACACAGAAATAGACATAAAGGAATAGAAAATTACACAATAATAATTATCATTTTAAAATACCTTGTCCATAGCAAGAGCGTAGCAACTCGAGCTGATGAGTGAGACGAACCAGAAAGCCAGAGAATCAGCGTTGGAGACAAACACTTGGATGAAGTAGAGGCCACTCATGAGGTTTACGGCGAAGCTGCCCAAGATACCAGCCGTCTGAAAGAAAGGAGGAAATTATGATGAAAAAGTTTAACATCTTTTATAAAAAAAAGTTTTTTTTAATGAATAGTAAAAGAGTTTATATACAAAAAAATATTAAATGCTCTATATGTTACTTACCCTAGCCTTGTCGAAAAAGGGGGTCAGCATAAAAGCAAATGTTATAATAGTGAATCCAAATAACAGCATTAGAAGAAATATTAAAATATACGAGGAATGCTGGAACACCTGCAAAAGGTTAAAGTTATTAATTATTTATATTAGTTGTTGATAATATGTTATAAAAAAGCAAAATTTTGATGAATATTGCTAACGAAATGTATTACCTTTAATGTAAAAAGAAGAACTGTACTAAATATAGACAATACTGTCACAAAGACAGCATAAATAACAAACCAGGAACCCCTGTAAAGAAAGAAAAAAGATCTTCTTAATTGACGTTATCTATAAAATTAGGGAAATGGACATAGTAGAAATGCTGTAGGTCACCAATTTAACCCTCTGGTTCTTCTAATACTAAATACTTTTATTTTTTTAAATACTTTTAGTATTTCTTCTTAAAATACTATAAATTTATGACCCTTACAACTGCTGTTCGTTTCCTACTCACCAGTAAACCGAGTCCTGTAGCCCCATAATCCTCATTCCCTCTCTTATCTTCTTCTCTTTTTCTCCCACCACAAACATCAACAAATAGGTAATGAACTGAGACAGCGTCATCACCATGTACATCGGCATGATTACCCGGAAGATCACCAACCAGTCACCGGTGTGCTGCCGTTTGGGGAACTGGGTGAGTGCCACTTGTGGCATGGGGAATGATCGGCCTGTGTCCATCTGTAACAAAGTTATGGTTACACTAGAAATTCTAGAACTAGTTACTGTTTAGATGCAAGAACCGCTTCTGTAGCTACACCATGTACGTAAAATGGATCGAAGATTCATTATAAAATCTACAATATGTCTAGAATGATTGTAATATTTTGTGTGTTATTTGTCTTTTCAATTATATTTCCTTAACTTTCACTGACCACAGCCTATTTTGTTTATATACCACACGTTTATCTCTATTTCTTCTCAGAGTTTTAAAACATTTCACACACAATTCTTATTACAATATTTAGCTTCTTATAGAGCATTCATATCTTGTTCTTCATCAAAATTTTCAACAATATCCGTACTACACTCACCTTAATCTTCACATAGTCAATCAGCGTCTGCAGTGCCAAGAACCCTGAGTAGTAATACTGCAATGGAGGACACGTGTCTTCTCTATGCAACTCTGACATCGGAATCAACTGCCCACCTCGTGACCAGTCGGTCGACCAGTCTTTCAAGGTGGTCCGTTCTCGGCATTTGGCGGGGGAAGTCATGAGGGTTCGAGTGGAGGGAGTGCCGGCCCGGGAAGGGTTAGTACGGATAGTATACCTGAAAGAGATACATTTTGAGTTTTTGCTAAGTGGATTTAGGGTATCCAACAAAGAAATAATGTTAGTAAAAAATAAAATAATGATTAAACAAAATGGTGAATAGCTACAGATTAATATAAATAGAAGACAAAAGGGCGTAGATGGAGTCATTTTGCGCATTTAATTGTCATTACAGTACTTTAGTAAATTTTGCTTCTATTTATTTGCTTTCTTTTAATGTGCCCCAGTTCCGTCATTGCTGGCCGCTTCGCACGCGCATACGATTGGGCACCGCTGAAAATCAGCGCTGTGGCACTAGTCACAGCATAATATGCTGAGTCGGGGTCCATTTTTCTGGCACCACAGCATTCCAACGATTATTTATGGTTAAGTTTAGTTTTTCTTTTTTGTAATTTTTTGGTTTCTTATTGTTTTATTTTTAGAAAAGACTTGTAACTATTATTTTTAATGTGGTGTCGAAAATAAATGTTGTCTATGTCTATGTCCACTTATCGCTATACGATCTAAAAATGAAATGTGACTTTTTTTTAAGTCCTGTCCAATTATTATTTTTCGGAAATATTTGCCACATACTAAAATACTTCTTCATTAAACCTCACCTAAAAGGTTCTTCATACACATTAGGGTCACTCTCGAACACAACAGCGATGGGAAAGTTCTTAGCGTTGTTGTGGTACGCATCATTCAGTTCTGTCGTGTTGTTGTAGTGGATCCAGTGGACGCTTGGCTGGCCCAAATTGGTGAGCTGATCGTTGATCTCGTCCAGGAAACCCTGGAACTGATAATGGGGTCATTGGTTTGTTTTATGGTTTACTTTTAAATAATAATTTCTTGAAAAACTTTTTTGGAATGACATTTACATACTGCATACTCTAATCGTGAATAAAGATGACACAAATGAAGACCGAAACGAGAAAATTCATATAAGAACTACGTACAACGACGAGGCCGATGAAATAAAGAGTACTTCAGATATACACGACGGAAGACCGCAGATCGGAAAACAGTGTTGGGTGAACGCCTTGTGCACAAGCCAGTAAGGTCTGTGTGTGGCTCAAAAACGTGCTGGGTGGAAATCTATGTAGGAAAACCTATGTTCAACAGTGAAACTTTCTAGTTGAGATGATAGTACGTACCACACTTCTGTTAGCTCCCGTCCAGTCGGCCACAACAGCCACTGAGTGATTTTCCGGAAAGGCATCGAACGTCACCCGGAGTGAGGGTCCTTGCTTGTTCACCTCAGGAAAGTTGGGGTTCGGGATCAGCATCTTGAGGAAGATTAGTACTCCCAATGAGTATAGCGGGACTAGTACCTCCTGTGAAAATAAAGAAATACATAGCTTGGATAAAGAATGATCATAGGAATGCTAGAGAATTTAATCACAATTAATCCGCTTTACATAGATGATTTGAAACTCGTAAGAATCCTTTTATTGGGCGATCCATGGAAAAACTAAAAACACCGACGTAACTCCCAGAATAAGCAAATTTAAAAGGCCATAAAGCTTGTAGATCTGAGAACTGGGGAAGAAACTGATTGAAGATCTGCTTACGCACGCAGAACGCTACTGGATGCATGTGGCTTAAATCATTCTGATGGGAATCTTATGATGGAGGACAAAAGTGGTCGTTTTCCGACTGAGATAATAATAATAAGATGTTTACTTTAGAGTTTAGTTTAGAGTAGAAGTTAGTTCAGTGTGTAGACTATATTGCACTGATACGTATTACACATCTATTACAGAATCAGATAAGGTGTTGAGTTACCAAAAGAAAGAAAATATTTTATTCGAAGTAAGTAGTAGTGTACAGTACAAGGTAATTTTTTGCCCATCAAATGCGAGGTTCGCAGATTTTATGTGAAGTCAAAGCTTATTCATATGATTTATTAGCTATCAGAGAAATTGATCGAAATTTAACGTCAGAATTGCTTACATTTTCTTCTACTGTTCTCAATGCTTTCTAAATAACTAAAAATATAATAATTCTGAATAACTAAAAATATAATAATAGCAGCAACTTAACATACAGACGTTATTAAATTAACTCAAGCTGGCAACAAACAAAATGTGGCGTAATTTTGGAGCTATTCGATCTGCGACATGAAATACTTTGTTTGTTTGCGCCTCGTCTTTAAAATAAATTACTATTTAAAAATTTAAGGATTGAATACATTTTCTTGCAAGTATAAAACGATACTAATCATGAAAGTAGGCACCGAATTTTGGATTCTTATTATAGAAATCGGAGTACAAAAGAGACTCTTATCTCATTTTCTTTCTCCTTATTAATTAGGGTTTTAACAAGGCGGTAATAGACGTGACAGGTATAAGGGTTAAAGGACCCATTAACGAAGGAAAAGCCGAGTACTGTAATGTAACTGAATCGGTTATTTAAGAAAGGGAACATGTCAAAATGACCTTACTTTTTAGGAGATAAAAAAACGGATTTTTGTTTTCTCCTGGACACGTAAAAACATTCGTCTGAATCTTATATGAAGCGTCAAGCTTACCTTCACAAGAAACAGAACATTTTAGAAAACAGAAATCCGTTTTTTTCATCTCCTAAAAAGTAAGGTCATTTTGACATGTTCCCTTTCTTAAATAACCGATTCACTGTACTTTGATGGAGATCGCTTTGACGAAAACCTTCATTTGATACTTTTCTGCCTTGCCAGAGCAACGTTGAGACAGCTGTATCTATACTGGGTGGAAGATAAGCCAATAATGAGGTCAAAAACTCACAGCAAGGGTCTTCCTCGTGTCCCGCTTCTTGAGAAGGAGGCTGCGGACGATGGTGGCCCACAGCTGGGGCCAGAAGCGCGCCGGCTGACGGGACCCCATGGCTCCTCGCAGCCTGCTACCCATCGCCACTATGTCCTCGCAGCCCTCCTTCTCTGGGCATTTCCTGGAAAGAATATTTTTTTTGTTACATGTCTGTTGGTTGGTGTCTTTTTCTTGACTTAAATTGATTTTTCTAATACAATATGTGTGAACTTTTCTCTTTTCACTTTTACTGAATATCGCTACTATATGAGAGAGAGCTCCCATTGGTATTTATTGTTGTTAATAATAACTCAATTTTATTACATGTTTCCTTGAATAACTATCTAAGTACTATCTATTAGTAGGTAACATAAGTTATATTCTGATTTATCCATGTGAAATCCTTAAACAGCAAAAAGGTAAGAAACTCTTAGAAGATTGAACTAAAAGCGCTAAAAGATGTTACGCACGTAAACCATTCTTGCTTGCTTGACTTACACGCATTTTATGTCGTCACATCACAACACCTTGCGAGTGTCGTAAAACTTTGTGGGCTCGTATGGTGATAAAAGTGAAATGGATGGCGTCATCGATGGCAGACGAATATATTATTATTTATAATGTATACTGTGTTTAAAATTATACATAATAATAACAATAATATCTGAGACAAATCACACACGGTCGTCTGGCCCAAACTAGGATTCCCTGTATCTTCTGGGGACCAGAGACTGATATACGTACATATATACTTTTTAAATACAATACAATACATACATATATAGATATAATACACCCAGACTCAGAGCAAACAATTCTGCTCATCACAGAAAAGTTTGCCCTGTGTGGGGATTGAACCCACAACTCTCGGATCAGAGGTCAGGATCGCTAACCACTTAGCCACCGAGTCATTATGTTATTGTTATTTTATCCAATAGTCAAAATCGTAGTTATTAGGACGAATATACAGGTGTTAAAAAGTGCTTTTGAAATTTTAAAGGGTTACCTACAGGAAAAATATTGAAGAAATCCGATCTACAATAATTTTTTTCAGTTTCATATAATAAATCTGAATAGTGAATGAAGAATTTGTAAGGGAAACAGAAAATATTATAATTGCAGATCGTTTTTTTTCAATATTTTCTCTGTATTCTACATTTGATTTTGACCACCCCCTTAAAATTTTAAACGCACTATTTTAATTCATAAATCATATTTATTTTTAAACAAAATGTCCTTGATTGTATTTTATAAAAGTACTCAGATGACTAACAGTCAACTACCGATTCAGAAATTTGTATTGGGTAGGAAGCGGCATTACTATCGGCAGTATTAACGTAGTATTAAGTAGTAACCAATTTGAGCAGATTTCGCTTTAATCCGATTATGCTGTAGAAAACCTATTAACCCAAAATAAGGCTTCAAAGTTAACACTTCCATAGCAACAAGTAGGCAACAGTCAAGTTAGCCCCCTCGGCGCCAATCCTGTCATACTATATGCACCCCTAGAGTTTCCTGGTACGTACAGAAACGAAGAAACGTATCGGATCAGAAAGAATAGAAATGTGGCGCCCAACGTGGGCCGTGGGAATTGGTTGCCTTTTGTTTTAAATAATTACAAAATGTGTAAACACATATAAACACGTATATAAGTATGAATATGCTCGTTAAAAATTCGGAATTTAAAAAACCATTGGGGAGTATTTTGGCGCCCAACAAGGGACCAAGTTTTAAGTAATTATTTGTTCCTTAAATGTCACAAGAAAATAAAAGCATATCAGGTAAACAATTGTATAAGAAATTAAAATATACTTTAAGTATAATTTTAATTCACCATTTTTTTTTATTTGGATAACACAGATAAAAATTAAAAATATTTTATCAAAATTAGCCGTAGTTATGCCATGTCGATCCAACAGACCTTAAAGTAAGTAAGGGATAATGTACTTTATGTCAGTGGCATAACTATGGCCAATTACTAAGTTGCATTTTTAAGTGTAATTTCTTCTTTTTAAATTGTGTATGTTTTGTTCTATTCTAATTTTAGTTGTTTTTTGTGAGCTTGTGTAAATTTATGAGGTTCTGTGTCTCGAATAAACATTTAGTATATTCTATTCTAAATAAAAAATACTAGGCAAAATTCGATGAAATTCCAAATCTAGAAAAAATAAAATAAACAAATGTACGTCACAAGTCCAGACACCAACTCAGCCCCAACTCACCGACTTCCGGGCGCCTGTCACACCCACTTCCGGCACAATTACGCAGGTAATGCTACACCAGCCATCATTAAATGCACCATCACCATGTCATTATGTTATGGGGGAATGGCTGAAAGTATTCGTCAGCGGTTCATTTGTGACAGTAGGGATCATATTGAAATGAGCTGATACAATTTTTCCGCTCCCATTTTTGGGTTTTGAAAATATAAGTAAATGAACAAATGCCGAGGGCAAAAGCTAGTAAACAGATATTTATTTGCGCGTTCATACTGACACACAATGTTGGTTCCTATGTATTCCAAAGACATTCTACCATGGACTATGTCAGGGAAAAAGTATGAATAGCGACGCGATAGTAAAACAGAAAGATGGCGACGATAAAATGATTGGGATATTACCTACTTGGACCTCTACAAATAACTAAACTGATCTGTATTTGAATGAATCCAAAATTGAACTTGCATGTTAGAATGTTTAGGTTTCAAAATTTTCGTAGTTTTTTGATTTACGCCTCCATGATTATTTATTACGTTAGATTTATTTTAAATTCTTACAATATTTTGATAGATCTGTTTCGTAATAAATAAAAACACATGGAGGAGTAAATCACGGAAAACGTTCCACCAAGGAAGGCTACCTTTGGGTTACGTTCCAGAACAATAAAATTACTTGGAATAATGCGAATCTTACCCTAAATCGTTTCACAACAGAGTCGAGTGAAATCGAGGGTAACAGATCGTTCACCTAATAGTTTTGGACAGGGTTTTGAAACGCTCAATAAGCGCTATTTTAAATTCTGTTTCATTGCCATACAAATTCATCTGACAGTATATAATCTAATATTCTGTTCAGAATTTATTCTGATGACGTTTGCTTCCAGAGCCCTTAGGTTATCCAAAGCCTTTCCAAAACTCTCTTGAGAATAATTCACATGTGTTTCAAAGCCATATTTAATTATTTTTTTTAAGAGATCGCTCTTTAGCGATAAGATCGCCTACCTGTATAACTTTTTTTTAAATGTTTATTTTATTTATTTTCCTGTTTTGTTGTACAATAAAGTGTTTTCATTCATTCATTCATTATTTCTTCTAGGCTTTGTCTCTTTTCTTTTTCTCGGGTTAAATTATAAGTACTTTGTTTGTGGTACGGTTCCTAATTATAATAATATAATACGTGACTAAAATTAAGAAGTAAGCTGCCTTCAACGAGTACTCATTAATTATGTAAAATAATCACTTCATTTATTCTCCAACCACGTCTTCTTGAGACTCGTGCTTATCATTTAATTTGACAGATGACAGATTCCTTGATAGCTGACATGTTCTTTATACTTAAATAAGTTTACTGTTTACTTAACGATTAATTTTAGAGGGGGAGAGGCGTTAATTTAGTAAAAAAACGCACAGTCACATACGGATCTTTTTATTAGTAAAGAAAAACATCGTGACGAAAACTTCACATCCATCTAATGGGTGTAGTAGTAAGATAAGATAAGATAAATAGACAAGAATAATGTTACCTAAAATCAAAGTGTATTAATTAAACTGAAAAGTTCTTAGAAAAATAAATTAAAATTAGACCACGAGAACAAATTGAGTAGAAAGGGAGATAAGATAGCATAGCGTGCTTTTTGTATATTAGATATTTCACTTTCAGTCTGGTTCCGAACAATCGAAGTAATGGAACATTCTTTTTTATTTTACTGCCCCTTTCAACTGAATGGTTTTTTACCGTTTATTTATGTTAAAATACCACAGTAACGGCAGTAATCGAAAAGGGAGTACACAAAAGGACAATATAAGCCATTAAATGTAATTAATGAACTCTGAACACAATTAACATTAGTCTCACGTTGGGCGCCACTTTTAGTTTTCATTAAATCTTTGTTTTAATTAAATAGTTTACAAACAGTATTATGTTCTGTTCATCTCCAGAGCGTAGTGGATTACACAGACTCTGTATACAGTAGTTGTGGGTTCGACCCCCACCTAAGGCAAATATTTGAATGATTAATATGTTTTATTGCTCTATTTCATGGAGATTAATACGCATGTTTTTAGCATTCTATAGCACAGTTACTTTGGGGCCAGATGATGGTGTGTGATTTATTCTGGAATATTATTATTGTGTATAAAGTGTCAGTAGAGTAACTGGGATAAAATGCCTGAAACATAAGACAGTGCCTCTGTTACGTTTTAAAAAGAAACTAGAATTTAAGAAGTCCACTTTGGCGCCCAAGTTGTGACCGTTTAAATGTATAAAAAATAAAAAGTCAATAAGTGTCAGAAAGGCCTATTGTTTTCTTTATTTTAAACTGTTTGGGAATATTAAACCCTAAAATTTTTCGTTTCCTGAAAATATTCTTGTGGAAAGTTGTTTACTTTCGTCTACTTAGCAAGCTCTTACAGTTTTCGGAAACCTGTCCCTTACACCTTGTATATGCATGTTTAGCATCCAAAACTTCTATTAGCAATAAATTTGCGACATGGGGTGAGTGCCAAAGGACAAAGCTACGCGCCTTAAAGTCTAGCTCATGCTACGTTTTATCCGGCCATTTATAGTTTAGATGAAATTAGGTAATTAAAAGCTAAGATGTTAAGAAGCTTCAATAATTAAAATATACATAGGCCATACATAGGTACAGACATAATATCTATCTTATATTATATTTCATGATGACAACTCTTCTTATAAATTCGCCAGCCAGATGACAAATTCAAAACTGTCTAGCTCTAAAAAAAATATAAACTATGCCCTATTTTTTTTATTTACTGAAAAGATAGTTAACAGAAATTTTTAAAAAATCTCATCTAAATGACCGCCGTCTCGATTTTGACATTCTTCTGAACAATCACAGAAATTTTCAAAGACTATTCGTGCAAACCATTACCTTTTAGTTTATTAATTGTAACTTAAGTATTCTGTTAGCGTATTAAATTAAACAATACCATAATCATGTAATAATGAGGTTAATAAAAAAAATATTATAATTTTAGCTTTAATGTTATCGGTAGAAGCAAAGAACCGTAATACCAACCGACTATATGTACTGAGATAGATAAGCTTATTGGGTAGAAGAATTATACTTCTACTATTATTAAACTGAAAACCACAGACTTGCACCCCGCTCCCAGCGACGATATAAAACTTCTTTGCCGAAAACCTTTCCACAAGGAGATTGTAAAAAAAACAGTTTGTACCAAGATTAGTAGCCTATTGTTGACATTGAATTTAGAATAAAGTCAGAAGCCAAAACAATTGTATTGATTCCATGGGGAAATTATGTCCATATCCCCCAATATTTTAAACAAATATTAATATTATTGTATCCATCGACTTATATATTGTATCTATTTTTTTTTTGGTTTACATTAAACGTTTAAATTCCTTAGAGAAATAATGGGAAGATGTCTTAAGATGTTCATATTTAACAAAAGCTTTACGAATAGAATGCCTGAATCTTTTTGAGTTGAAATCAAATACTTAGTATTATACTTATATGCAAAAACAATATTAAACGAATTCTATATTATAGGTAGAATTGGACGAGACTTAACTACAAAGGAATAAAATAAAACTACTTATACCTTAAGGTCTAGAGTGGTATCATGAACTGAATACAAGATTTCTATTATTCTGCTCGGTTTAGATAAACTGAGAAAGAGTAACGATATCTGTCGTTCATGCTTTCATTCCATGTAATTCAATAAAACAATTTTTTGGATAATTTAAATGCCTGAATTACAACTTGAAAAAAGTAGAATAAAACTCATTATCATAAATTATTATTACTATTTCCGACTTTCCACGATATAAGACATTCCATATTTTTGCTTTTTTGACAATAATGTTGTGAAATCGATTTAGGGTTTTGAAATAAGTTACAGGTAATATCGTAGTTTAACTCTAGAGCAAATAAAACCGCACAAGAATTGAGTTTTTTTAGGCTCCAAATATTTTTTATGAATTCAAAGTAGCTCGTGCGTGATATTCCAGAAAATCACTGGAGGGATCGGAGTGAAAAGTTTATCGATGGAACAAGCTTGCTGCCAGGGAGAGAAAAGTTTCAATATTTTCGGTATATCTTTGAAAAAAAAAATCTACTATAGTAGGTAAATACTATTTCGCCTGTCACCGTCTGCATATTTTTTACAGTCAGACCGAGATATTTCTCTTTTAGTTCGTCTTCTGCCTAGCGTTGTCCCAGCTTGAACCAAAACGGTTTTCCCATCAATTTGCTCTATCTTAGAACTCCTCGCTCTCACATCCTCCTCAAAGGATTCTACGTCCTTTGATGTCCTTGTATGAGAAGTTCAAAAAAATGTGTGCGATTCACCAAAGTTGTTTAATGTGACGAATGAAATTTAATGGCCTATACAATTAGGTATGTTGTTACTCGTATTACCTGAAATGTACGTATATGCGACGTCATTTCATTTAACTCCTGTGAACGATCGCACTTTCTATAACGAATGTCCGAAACGATAAATTTCGGAGCCCAGATTACAATTCGTGACAACAAAACCAGTGACGCAAAGAACATCGCATACAGCTGGTAGAAAATCGATAGCAGAAAGGTCGTTCTGGCTCCGTGAGTCACGTAAAGAACGCCAGGGTTTGGCTTAAGCTGCCGCGGCTGTTGTGATGGCTAAATAACTTGACCAAATTAGCTAACTAAAAGTTTGTCAGGCTGCAAAAAAAAAAACTCAAAATTCAAAATGTTTTTTTTATTTAAGTAGATGCTTTACACATACTTTTGAATCGTCAATTATTCCTACCTAGTACAAAGTCTCTACCACGCGTGGGTACGCAACGTTTCAGGAAGTCTGCATAATTGTAGTCCTGTTTTAGTCAATCAATACGATTCTAATAACACCTCGCTGTCCAAACGATGAAACGGACTATGAAAGATATACTTGTGACTCCTCTCGTGTTGCGGGTGTCTATGGGCGGCGGTAATCGCTTACCATCAGGTGATCCGTTCCTGATCCGTTCCGATCCGATCTTGATGGTAAGCGATTACCGCCGCCTATAGACACCCGCAACATCAGAGAAGTCACAAGTGCGTTGCCGACCTTTGTAACGGAACGGGGCGGAAGAATGGGGGAATGGGGGGGGGGGAGTTTGGGCCTCACTCACTCGGCGAAACACAACGCAAGCGTTGCTTCACGCCGGTTTTCTGTGAGGCCGTGCCGTGAGATCTTGCTATATATTACCAATAAGGCAATAGACCGCATTAAAATAAATTATGAAAATGTATGAAACTCATTTTGCAAATAAAGTAACAAAACCTTCGTCGCCTTTTAAACTCAATCAGTTTATCTCTTACGCCATGGTTTCACATTACAGTTAACGTAATCTAATCTAACTTTTTATACAAGGAGTAACAAACTTTTTTTATTTTATCTCATCTCACTATCTCATCTCATCTCATCTCACTTCTCATCTTCTCATCTCATCTCATCTCACTAATATTATAAATTCGAAAGTACGGATGTTTGTTTGTTTGTTTGTTTGTTTGTTCCGCTTTCACGCCGAAACTACTGAACGGATTTGGATGAAATTTGGTAGGTATATAGATGAAGCACTCGGCTAACACATAGGATACTTTTTATCCTGGAAAACTTAAAGGTTCCCGTAGGAATGCATAAAAACTCAAAATTTCCACTCCACTTAACATTTTCTTTCAATTCTGAAGTCCACGCGGACGAAGTTGCGGGCGGAAGCTAGTATTTTATACAAACTGGTAAGCGCTTGCCATCATCTCACCTCATGGTAAGTGATGATGATGCCGAAGATGGAAGCGGGCTTACCAAGATACCCCAACGCAGTGGGGAACTGGCTATCTTATCTTCATGCTGGAACACATCAATGCTGGTAACATTGATATTTGGTGGCAAGACTTAGATAAGAAGACTTTTTCATTCAGAAAACAAACGTGCCTATAAATATAATAAATGCACTTTAAAAACTTTCTAATACTTCGACCCGCAGTCATAAAAGATGAGGGAAATGACGAAACGTTTAGTCGCCAACTGAAGAACTTCTTGTTGGATAAATAATTTTATTCAGTTAATGAATATATTGAAAATTGTAATTGAGTATTACTACGAGTATGTGACATACAGATTGTATTTTCTTTGTATATTTATATTTTTATTAGTTTTAGCATTGTGACATTCTCATTTTTTACTATAATTATTATTATTTTTACATCTGACATTTTAACTATTATGTTTCTGACGATCATATTATACTCTGACATTTTTAATTTTATTGTGAATATGACATTGATAATATGAAATAAAATAAATCTGAAATCTGAATGTTCTGTTAAAAGTCAATTAAGGTCTTTTACAGAAGCGTATCTACTTATTTTCACAACCGCACTAATTTCATAACTAATATTCTACAAAATTAATACACAGAATCTGTCTTTCTATCCATCAATGGATCCGGTCAGTGGATCCTAGTGAACACACACATATCCGTTTGGTGAAAATATATACTTCCTTTTGCAAATAATTGTTTTCCTTTTTATTTTTCTTTCTTTGATCCGCGGGACGCAGAAACCCAGGCCTGCCCTTTTATATGCCACTCCAGTTTGCACTTTTTCGCATTTCTGTGAAGCCTCTTTCAGTAATGACCTAGATGTACTATTATTCAGAGAATTGCCTGCGTTTCCTACTCAAACACACACTGTACGCCACATAAACTGTCACGCTTACCGTTAGATCACGTACTTATATTACTTTTATTTTATTTCTCTCCTAGGCCAGGTAACGATACAAGAGTGTTTCTTACAGTATGGGGTAATGCAGATCCTAGGTAAACTGTAAAAATAGCACTTCGGGAAAAAACAGTGGGTTTCACTCATGAAAATAAAAAAAAAACCCAGGAACAATAAAATACTTATGAATAAATAAAGTAAAAATAAAGTATTTTACTTTATTTATTCATAAGTATTTTATTGGTGCCCGCGACCGCACGCGCATATGCGCCGTGCGTGACTGGATAATCCGGCTTTGTCCGGACGGACGTGTTCGGAGTTTTAGCGTTCCTTCCGGGTTTTATCTGACTTTTCAATCAGTCTGGATTTTTTCTTTGAAAAAAAATGATTCAGATGTGCATTTTGTAAAATTAGGTAGCTAAAAACGAAACGTTACTATTAAATTCGTTTTCAGTTTTTGTTTCATTACACTGGACCACAGACTGGACCCAATTCTGAAGTTTACGCAGACGAAGTCGAAGCTAGTTGTACAATAAAATTTATGTCGCGGTATAACTGTAAATTGGCATACCTATTGCCTCCTACAGTATCTTCTACTGGATGAATAAATGATTCGATGAGATATACTTAATATTATGTCTTTTGTAAGGAAAATGTCCAATATTTTTTCTGAAATTTCAAATAATCTGCATTACTACAGCCGTGAAAGAATAAATCGGTGTGAAACCCGTATTATTATTATCGCATCAAAAACATAAATGTGAAAATGGGAGCCAAGTTCAATATTATGATATGGTGTGGTTGTCAACTTTACTGAGAAAAGAATTGAGATCTAAATGGATGCCAAGTTCTGTAGATAATCCTGAAATTTATTTATAAGAACGTATAACATTCTTAAGTAAATTTAAAACACAATTTCTTGTTTTTCACTTCTACATCAATGTTTGCTATTTAAAAATATGACTTTCTAAATTTAAATGGTAGAATTATTTACACAAAGCAAATAACTTATGATCTGTTTAACCTCAACTTTGACTTGGCTAGTTTTCACATACTAGTCATCTTATATTTGGTTTATCAACGTATCATCTTTATGTTATACGCAAGTTCTTATTTTTATACTATAAGGTTCTATTCTTCTGAATATTTCATGTGCTGGTAAAAACTAGCCAAGTCAATGATGAGGTTAAACATATCATAAGTTATTTGCTTTGTGTAAATAATTCTACTATTTAAATTTAGAAAGTCATATTTTTAAATAGCAAACATTGATGTAGAAGTGAAAAACAAGAAATTGTGTTTTAAATTTACTTAAGAATGTTATACGTTCTTATAAATAAATTTCAGGATTATCTACAGAACTTGGCATCCATTTAGATCTCAATTCTTTTCTCAGTAAAGTTGACAACCACACCATATCATAATATTGAACTTGGCTCCCATTTTCACATTTATGTTTTTGATGCGATATCATAACTTTTTGTGAGTACATTTATTAATATTATTTAAAAGTGATTTACTAACAGGGTTCGTAAATATCCGATATTTATAATAAATATCAAATTATCAATTGATATATATCATGCGAACCCTGTTTACTAATAATAATAAAAACCTGCGCTTACGCTGTCACACCCCGGACACTTCATACCAATTTCGCGCCATTGTTTACTACATAGACATTCATATTTGTACACATGTAAATGTGTAAAACTTTTAGTGCTTGATCTGATAAGTGTACTTAGTAGGACAATTTCCATGTTCTAATGGCAGCTGTAGGAGCCTATGTATTGTGAGTCAGTTTATATTTAAAGCGGCAATGCCAGTGGATGCAGCTACTGCAAGTAATTTGTTCATTCGCTTCGTAACCCAACTTTTAATGGTATTGATATAACTTTTTCCTGTGCCGCCTGTCCTACTAGCAAATTCTCCAAAACTGCAGTTTTGTCTAACAAAGTCTTACAAATTGTATCGAAAATACGTTTCTGGTCTAACATTTAGACCTTTTATCATTTGTTCGAGCTCATTTTCTGATATGAAATCTTCCATTGCATTTACAGCTTCAACAGGTCAGAAGTCCAACGGGTTCTCTAGACCGTCATCTTCGTGATCATGTTCCTGTCGATTTCTTTCAATTTCTCCTACTTTTTCTGCAATCATTTCGAATGCTCTCTCTGTATTGTCTAATGTCACTGACATAAGTACATTATCCCTTACTTACTAAATCAACAGAAGATATCTCTTCTACTTTGGACATGGCAGCACCCACCGAATCTTATCATTATCAGTTACAACTTACAACAGTACACCTACTGGCTACTATGTGTAACTGTGCTCTGTTTGAAAGATATAATTTTTCTTAAGTTATGAACCTACTGCAGAAGATGTGTTTCACCCCGTAAGAAATCGACCAACCGGTAGGCCGGTGTAGAGGGCGGCTTCAGTGAGAAAACTCTTGGTTCAAATCCAACATGGGCAACTTTATATTTATTATATTTTCAGCTTATTGTTAGTAATAATGAAATGCTAACATATATTTTTAATCTGTTTATATTAAATGAATTAAGTTTATATGTAATAGTTTTTATTTAAATATTTAGTAGCTAGTGCTTTTATTACACAGGTTTTTTATACAATTCCAAGAATCTTTTTTTTTTGTTTCATTCCAAGAATCTTTTATTTTTATTTCGTCTTGCTATTTTCCTGTTCTCCATTTACTAAATTGTATAATATTATCTTTATTTCACCATTGCCATAATAACCTCGATAGCTCACTTAATATAGGAGTCGCACATGTAACGCGCAGGTCCGAGTTCGAGCCCCGCGACAAGTTACTTTTTGAGCCTTATTTTATTTTTTTAACACATGGTTTTTTTAATTTTTCCGTTATCAGTACATGAAATACTAGCCGCACACCAAATTTAAAGCTCGTAGCCTTGCTAGAAGTACCTTAGCTTTTTGATGACGGTGAATGTGTCTTTGAATCATAAAAATATTGTATTGAAAAAAAAAATTTTTCTTAGAAATATTGTGTTTTCTGATTTTTTCCTTTGCATACACACAATTACCTAGCTTGATGCAAAATTTGAACTTTCTAGGTCATCTGGAAGTGGGTAAGCTTTTTGATCTATATGTCAGTGAGTCAGTCATAAAAATGACGATTTTCGGACGTTAAAATCTATACCAACCGTTTGAGCTGTGTTTATAAAATTTTGAGTGCTCGTTTATCTAGGAAGTCTTAATACATAAACCAAATTTGGTGTGTTTATGTTAAATAGATTTTGAGTTATGAAGGTGACAAAAGTGGCTCCAAATGGTTCGTGTAATATTACACACGGAGCTACTCGCCAGTTCTTTTTTGACGTGAACTTGGCTGGACACGCTCCGCGTGTCTAGATTAACCCGGTTTGGTTCAGGGTAACAAACATGTTTGCCCGAAGTGTTTTGTTTGTGGGTAATTACCCCATGCTTGTAGCCTTGACCTTTAAAAAGGAAGGTAACTGAAGAATTTAAACGTACGCAAGCGCAAGACACGTTATGCCCAGATGGTGTCCATGTCCGTTTATCTTCATTTTTGTATGGTGCGCTTTTTTCAGTAACTACTGGTCAGATTCGAGTTTCTGATAAAAAAAGGAAAAAAGGAAAAAAGAAAAAAACGTTTTTTGGAAAAAAGTTTTATTTAGACTTGGCGTATGGTTCTCAAAGTTTAGATAGGGATTAACAATACAATATTTTTCGATTATGATCGGATGAGTATTGTAATGAATTGAAAAGGGACTTTAATGATAGCCAAAAATAATACACATATCCAAGGCATCAATCTTTAAGGTCGAAAATACTTTGATGTTGTAATTTTTTTTTTATATTGATTTGACATGAGTCAGTCCTTGCCCCTCTCATTTACTGGTACCCTGGTTATCGTTAAAGAGTTTCCTTACTTATTTTGTTATAGAGTTTTCCAGGTATCCTGGTTTCAGGTTAATTAATTCTGTCTCAGATGTGTTTTAAAATGAAGTCTTTATAAGGCAACGCTTTAAAAAAATACATTTTAGTCTAAGGTCGTACACCTGCAATTCTTTTTACGACCAAATTGTTCGCGCCACACCTTTTTAAACTAAGCAAACCTCCGCACCACCGCCTCCTACCACACCACAAACTCACAAAGTATGTGTATAAACATTTATATATCCGTAAAGTGTATATACAGGGTGTTGTTTTGGTCGACAACGAGCTTTTCAGGGGTGATAGTATACATGATACTGAAGCCAAAAAAAATATAAAAATGGCACCTTAAATTTTCATAAGTAAATCTTAGAAAATAATTAATTATGGTACATCGACGTAGAAACAAATGGACGACGGGTCTAGTACGAGTAAAGCGTCCGCAATTAACCTATACACACGTAGTTATATGCATAGAAACAACCATTTCAATTTAGATCGTGTGTCATTGCATTACGGTTGATTTTTGTTTGCATCAATTTATCACCATACGAAGCTTCGACTGGAACGTACTTCACCTTACGCAGCTTCGAGTGAGGACAGAGAAGTAATGGAGTAGCTTTCACTTATATTTTATTTTTGCATAATCTTGTTAATTTGTTTCATAACAAACACAGAAACACGCTTAAATATGAATTATACAGGGTAAAAATGATTCGAGCAAACAAAGTGGAATTTTGTCGGAAGAAAGTATTCCTCTCGTCTCGATTCGACTATAATGTTGTTCCATAGTGCACAACGTATAGGATCTCGGGGAAAGCTAAAATAAATAAAATATTTCATGAAAAAAGTAACAAAATATTTCAATAAAAAACTTCATACTTAACGACTCTATAAAATTTTTGTTCCAAAGTTGTGATGTTCGATTGTTCACTCATGGAAATCAAATTAAATGCGTAATTTAAATTAAAATAAACTACTGTGTTTCTTAGCAAAACAATACTTTAAAATGATAAAGCAAGATTTACCGGAAATATGATACTCCATCCTGGGTTTTTCACTTTAATTGAATAGTTTTTACAACTTTTCACGACGCAGTACGCCATTTTGGACGCGCAGTCAGCCGGCCGACCAAATGAAGACTGGCGCGAAATTACAACTCTTTTTGCGTTTTACTACTCTTTTGGTTCGGACACTTTTGACCGCTGACCCGAAGTCCATTTGTTTCTACGTCGATATTATGGTATCCTTGTTTCCGTGCGTAACGTATTTTAACAATGAATGGTTGCCTAGCAACGAGGCGAGGTGTGCGGGGGTGCGCGAGGGGCAGCGCCGCGGGCGGCGCGGGCAGTCTGCTGCATGCCTCCGCGCCGAACCCGCGTTACTTTTTCTCAGCGAGAGCAAACGCCTCTGCGCGTGAACTTACGCTACGGCTATGATCAGGAACAAGTCTTTATTCAATAGTCGTGAACTGAGCGATGTAGTTGTTAATACATCGCTCAGTTCACGACTATCGAAATGTTTTTCGTGTGGTGTAAATCAAGTCGAGTGTGTGAGATTTGGAGTTATTTGGAGTGACGTCGCGCCGCCGTAATGTGTTACGCAATAAAAACATTATTTACAAACTCCGCAAATCGTGTTCTACCGAAAAAACATCCCATGCTCGAGATAGAGCCCAAAGTAGACAAGAGTTCAAGGAAGAAGCTATTTTGGAATACTTCTCCCGACAGGTTCATGTAAGTGTCATTGACCTTTTTGTAGGAAAATTCGTGAATGAGCCGGCCGTCATTGACTGACTGCGCGAACATGCGTTTTGATAATTTTAGGAAAATTTGTAGTCATTTTTTCAGTAGAATCAATATATAAAAAAAATATTATAGGTATTTTCAGAACAAGTATTTTTTATACTTTCATCCCTTAGAAGGCCGTTGTCGACCAAAACAACACCCTGTATACACAGTAAAGCCGCACTTAATTAAGGCTAGCGTTAACACAAACAAACGCCATTTTGTGAGCTGTCTTGTCCTTGGGTACAAAAAGGAGAGTTGTAATTACTTAAATAGTCAGGGATATTGTTTTTTTTGTTTGTAAATTAAGACTAATGATATAATAAATAACCTAGAAACGAGAAAAATCTAAAAAACCTTTACCTTTACCTACCTAACCGTAAAAGTCGAAAAACTCGATAAGAACTAGACCTTAAACTAACAATAAGAACTAGAACCACCACAATAAAACATGACTTCTAAAAAAATCTACTTTTTGAGAACTACAATACCACAAGCAAACACACAGACAAAGATAAGTTATCTTTTTTCGCGTCGTTGGTTAAAATTAAAACTCCACTGACATAATACGTATAGCAGACAATATTACGAAGAATGTAATGACCTTTTATGAATTCCACCTAAGGAAGATAAGGATGTAGTTATAGTACCCAACTCATTGAATGGGCCAAGGGGAAAGACCCTGGCATTTGACTGAAGCTTCGCAAGAAAATTACCTAATCGATAGAGCTTGAACTATTTCTGTAGAATATTCGGACTTGCATTCGAATGATATATGAGCACGACAATAATAATTTATTGTTAACATCAAAACTAAAATTTAACACTTAGGCCTGGTTAGTCCCATCTTGGGCGCCAAATTAAATTGATCGTATTACAGTTAAGCGCCTAACATAATAAGATAATTTTATAAAGGTTTTCAACAGTGCTTAGAACTACTTCTTAAGAATATTCAGACGGGCATTTGCTTTGCAAATTGTTAGTAATCAATTCACAAAAGTAGACCCAAGTTGGGCGCCAAAATTTAATACGTTATGTAACTATTATACGTAGACACCTAACACAATAAGAGAATTTTATAAAGGTTTTAAAGAGTGCATAGATCTACTTCTCAAGAATGTTCAGACGGGCATTTGCCTTGCAAATTGTTGGTAATCAGTTCACAAAAGTATACTCGAGTCGGGCGCCAAGTGTAGGTTTTATTTAAAGGAATACTACTTACTTTGCAGCGATGAAAAGAAGTATTGTCAATGAATCATTCACTTGAGATTCTGAACTCGAAATCATTTTATTTTTTTGAAATATGCATATATTTTGTGTCTCCTTTAACTGGAATTCATTAAACTGTTGAATATGAAAATTCCGTTTTTTTTTGCGATTTCAACTATGTTGTTCCGTTCCATAAGTAAAATCACCAGTTAGGAGGTTTGCATGTATGTACCAGTCACCCTATAATATTTGTATGTGAAACCAGTTCTTGTAGGTAGATGAACCCTTAAAGAAGTCGACTTGTACAATTCATCATCATCATTATGAGCCGAAGGACGTCTACTGCTGGACAAAGGCCTCCCCCAAGGTCTCACCAAAAGGCGATGGAACGTGCTATTCTTGGAGTTTCCCTACGTGATCGAAATAATTACTAAATCTAATTAGTATTAGTACATTGGCCATCCCAGTATGTGAACTCAAGACTCAAAGTTACTACCATGAAGCCACTGATGCTTTTAAGCAAAGTCTCTTCGGTTCACTAAAGAATATAACATAAAACTAGGTTCAGATTCAAACAGACTTAGTGGCGACACACTAGAGTTGATCGCATGACCTAGGTCTTTAGTTGGCATGCATCCCAACGATCGCCTCACTGACCCACTACTGGGGATTTTATTCACTTATCAGTATATCAAGGACAATGCTGAATTGTTGAGTTTACTAGGATATATCTATAAATGCCATGCTGGATAACAGAAACTTATGAGCCCTTGAACATCTTTGAGCCATGCTCTTTGATTATGAAATGAACCCTATTAGCTTTGTTTTAAACCCACTATAATGGTTAACCTATTTTATTAAACCAAGCATAAGTTTCCAATGGTATAAATAAACGTTTAGGTGCAATTTTTGGAAGTCTATTAAGTTTACCATTTAATATTTTTGTTTTTTAGTCTATCAGGTGTTAAATTAGTATTATGTGCAACCATTCCGAAGTAATTGGATTTTGATGGCGACAAATAATGCTAATTCGATATTTTTATTATGTCCTGAGCGATAAACATCCTACGTTTTTGAATTTGAATCAATAACTTAGATATTACTTCCACCGCTCCACAAATAATCTTATTTCTGATGTCCAACTTTTTAAAATCCATTTATATTTGTATTGATAACAAATAGGTTATTCTCATTGTACCTATATACGTAACATTATGTCCACACGCACCCTTGAGCTTAAAATAGAACGTATCATGCCGGTATGATACGAGTGCATAATACTGTATTAAATAATAACATCTCATAAAAAAGTTTAACTCTCCGATTTGTGTAGGCAGACGTAGGTAGGTAGGACGTTTAGAAGAAATACAATCCAGCTCTTCTTCCCACGGCTGGTTTTAAGAAGGATTTACGTCTCTTTAATAATCTTAAGGAATATGAAATTGAAAAGGTCTTCATATGCTCTCAACGTAAACAGGAGGTTCTAAATATAGAATGATATAACGTACTTCTATTTTTTACAGGCTGTTTAAATCTGTAGATTATACTCATGAAACATAGATTTTTCTTATGTAACAAAATTACAAAATAAATGTATAGGAATTGTTCACTTGTAAAAATGGCTATACCTATATGAGGCATTTTTTGTTCTATACGACTTCGCTGAATTCGCAAGAAAAATTTCAATTGAACAGCTGTTTGTTCAATTTGTATGGATACTCTATTTTTGAGATTTTAGCAAATTCGTAAAACAAGTTATTCAGTATGTAGAAGAAGAAGTTCCAGTTAACGGCTCCTACATCTTTTTTGTGACATCATGTATACATCCAGTATACGTACGCTCAAAAATCATTACCCTAGTTAGTACCCCTAGTGCAGTCGGGTAGAGAGCAATGCCAAATATAGTATCTCAAGTGGTGACTGCGAACAGGAAGGCGTAGTACCACGTGGGCTGGATGAGCTAATCTTAGAGATATATGTAATATGCGTATATAAGAACGTAACATGGATCTAGTCAGTTAAACTTGAAAGAAGCCGTCAGATGGAATGACTTCAATCGCCGCATACGTCCAACGATGAAAAAAGTGGTTAAGGTTAAACGTTAGTGCTCCCTGGTTGAAAAAATCCGTTAGATGGCGTTAATCTGACTATAACTTGGTTTCTCGATTCAAAAATAATATAAATAACCCTAAACCATACTACGTAAAACAGCGAGCAGTTACAAGATCAATGTACGCTAATAAACCATAATAATGTTAATTAAATAAGGATTTCGATATATTTGTCCCCCTACAATTATAGTTTTGCGTTTATCTCGTATGAATAAGAGCTCAAATTACGCACACACGCATAAAATTTTCACGTATATGATGCTTATTTTTGACTTACCTCTATAAGTAGTCCATAACCTAGAGGTGCAAGCGGCAAATTTTGTAATGAAATAAAGTATATTGAATTGAATTGAAAAAAGAAACGAATGAAACATATCGTCCCTCGCACCACTAAGTCACGTATCTCAGTTTTTTGATGATTTGAGTTAGGACTGCCACTGAGATCCTTGGGTCGTTCTCTATGTTTTCCTTTAACTCACGCTTCTGTATGAATAGTGGTTCTCATGATATTGGTATTTACATAGTTAACGTATCTCATAAAAATCCAGGAAAAAATTCAACTAAGTGACGTAACTCACTTAGGGTTTTTAGTCAAAACCTGTTTTAAGACTTTGATAAAATATTATATCGTATCTCATATAGGATTTTTAGTGAAATGTTATTTACTTAGGCAATGAGATACGATACGATATTATTATACTGTTCTTTATTTTGGCGAGAGATAGACGGTTGATATGCTGTTAGGCCGCGGGTGCACTCATCTGATCCGGTCAGATCCGTCAGCCTGTCGGTCCTCTTAAAAACTGTTAGATGTACGCGGGTGCACTGGTCCGGTAAACTGTCGGACGGAAACAGTCATTCCACCGTTTTACAGCGCTGCTGCACTCATCCGATCCGGTCAGATTCGACAGCCAAGCCACGCCTACCTATCGGTTCTGTAAAAACCTGTCGGATGTACGCTGCTGCACTGGTCCGATAACTGTCTGATGAAAACAGATATTTCACAGCTCCGCCCGCTCCGCATAGCAAGCGTCGTCGTCGCTTTCAATAGTGTTGTCTATTGTACGATAGAAAATGTGCTCGACTTTTACACCAACTATTATAATATTATGTAATAATTTTTACTCGTATGTTTAGTTATATTTATAGCCCATAGGCATATTGTATGAATCTATACGTAAGTATTTATTTTTCACTATCTTCCGCCCGCGTGGACTTCAGAATTGTGTCCAAAAAGAAAGAAAATATTAAGATAGTGCCATCTAGTGACGAAGTGAAAATTTTGAGTTTTTAAGCATTCCTACGGGAACTCTTAAGTTACCTACCAAATTTCATTCAAATCCGTTTCAGTAGTTTCGGCGTGAAAGCGGAACAAACAAACAAACAAACTGACAAACATACAAACAAATTGACAAACAAACAAACATCCATACTTTCGCATTTATAATATTAGTGAGATGAGATTAGTGAGATTAAAAATGCATTAATACTTGGGTGGTAACAGAACCTAAACAAGTAAATATTAAAAACTGAAAATCTAAATATTTTACATAAGTAGATAAAAGCATCTACTTATGTAAAATATTTAAAATATTTATGTGAAAAATACTATAATATATTCATACATACATATGCATTTGCATATTCAATAACTATACATTAAACCTTAATATAGTAAGTAAAAACATGTCGATAAATTATGCACAACACTTCTTTTCGTCCGGTAAGAATGTCAGCATCGGACTGCGTCGGATGAGTGCATCATCGTTCATAGAAAATGTACAGCGACTAGTAAGAGCCGATAAAATAAGAGCCGCTTTGAAAGTCATCGGTCCTGTAAACTGTCGATGTCGGATAAGTGCAGTAGTACTCATACCAAATGTACAGCGACTGAATCAGACTGTGACGTCATCTTCTGTCAGATCTGACCAGATCGGATGAGTGCAGCAGCGCTGTTAGCCACAAAGTAAGTGTCGTCGCGTCGTTGTTATTGAATAGTGTTGTGCCCAGTACATGTGTGCTTTGGGCTTTTAGCCAACATCAATTATTGAAGTTGTTGTTTTTAATACAGCGTAAAAGTATAAGTATACCTATGCTTGATTTATGATGTATTAAAACACTTGGTTACCTAGGTAGGTAACCAAGTGTTTTAATACATCTAAAATTGTGGTTTTCTCATAGAACTTTTCATATTAAAAATACCATATCATTACATGAAACTGCATATCGTCGGTGAGCAAACAACACCGCACAAGTTGATTTTTGCGTTTCCGATATGAGAGCCTTTGGATGCAGGTTTTAAACGCACTCCTATGTACCTATAAGATTTAGGTAAACATATCGGCCGATAAGAAGCCGTTATTAAAAAAAATAACACTACCTAAGTATTTTTTCTGTGCCACCACTAATCAAATAGTTTTTTTGGGTGACTTGTGGAGTAGGTAAAAATGACATACGCGGTGTTGTTTGCTCACCGACGATATTCTAAAAGTGTATGTTAATAGGTCCAAAGATAAAAACGAACCTTTTATTTTTTATTCAAAACGCATTACATTAAAATAAGAAGAGGCTTGGGTAGCTACAGTACAGAAACTAAATATGTAAATATTATTGAAAATCAAAGTATTTTTATCTGAGTAGATGCTTTACACATTTTCCTAAATCGTATTTTTTTTCTATTAATACAAAATACCATAATAAACATACAAACATATGCATTTGAATATTCTATAAATTTATATTGATTTCTGTAGGTACCTATAAAACATTATCATATTAATATATATGTAAATCGATAACTAAAATCTAAATGTCGATGAAATATGCATAACACTTCATCTCGTCCTGTAAGGATGTCAGTGTCAGACTGTGTCGGATGAGTGCAGCACATTCATAGAAAATGTACAGCGAATAGTGAGACCGATAAAATAAGATCCGTTTTATAAGTCCGGTAAACTGTCGGAGTCGGATGAGTACACCCGCCCTCATACAAAATGTACAGCGACTGGAACGGACTGTGACATCATCTGTCGGATCTGATCGGATTGGTGAGTGCGCCCGCGCCTTTGGGATGTTTACGGAGGGTGAACGACGGTGGCGCAGGGAAGTTCTGGCTAATTAAACTATAGGACTTGGTGATAAGTAGTTCTTTAATGATTTGTTATATTTTATTACATATAGGTTGAAAACATATATATTATATATATTTATTTATTTATTTTATTTTATTTTATGTATTATGTAACAAACCTTTTATGTCGGAAATTTTCCTATTTTCATAATAAAACTAGTGTAACTGTAGGATCGTAAGTGGAAAATTATTCGGATATTGAAAAACAAAGTTTTCACAAAGTCTCGTATCTGTTTTCAAAAATAAAAAAAAATATTACAAATACAATTAAGTGAGTAGGTAATATATCAAATGAAAGCAGAAACTTTACTCTATATATAGGTATATTAGATTTATTTCAGCATGTCCTTGGAATTAAAATATAATAGAAGTTTGAAATTCCCTAACTGAAAAACGGTTGTTTTGAAGAACTTGCAAAAATGAGATACGTGAGTTAGTGGTGCGAGGGACGATATATTACGCGACTCACGGTTCTTCCAGGAAAACTAAAAATTCAACAATCCACGCGTATATTTTTGAAATTACGGCTAAGGACGGTGACAAATCTAAAAAATACCTAACCAGGATTTTTGAAAAGTTTCTTGACTCATCTTTGGTTAGTTGCTTTGGTCACAGCAGCTATATTCTGTCCGAAGTCTGAACCTAAAAGAGGGAAGGAAGACAGCGTTTGGACTTAGACTTTATGAACTAAACGCACTGTGAACGTTTTCAAACTGAAGCGCTGATGATGACGAGTCTCCGATACCACCCAACAACGATAAAAACTAATAAGCCAAACATTTCACGCAATAAAATGACGTATCGCTCTCGTGGACGGAGTCAGCTGTGAGCTGGCCGGCCGCCAATTGGTGCTATAGCTCGCATTTTGTCTGTGTTTGCTAAGTAAACAGGAACCGCTGTACTGACAACAATTGATATAGGAGGAGGAGAGTATACCTATCTGACGCATGACTTGGGTTAATAAAGTAAGAGAGAATTAGCACGAAAGAATTTGATTCATCTGAGTGAGGTTAACCCATATTGTACTGGAGAACGTGTCTTTTCCCATAACTCGGCAAGGTTTTGCCGTATACCGCACTCCTAACTCCGGATTTGGTGGAAGAATCATCAGACTAAATATATGAATTGATAAATTGGGAGCTGGTAAGAAGCAACTGGGAGATTGTGGTTTAGAATTGGGTAAAGAATCTTAGAATTTATTAGTGGGAGCCTATAAACAAGATAATAGACTAGGTATTGAATGTGGATACCCTTCTGACCAAATGATCGTAAGTTGATATACAAAGGTATAAAATTAATTCAATACAGGACTTCCCCTCAACAAACTAAACTTTTTTAAGGATGAAGAGCATAGAACCGTTTTGGATTGTTCAAACAAAGTCAAATAACAGAACAAGACTCGACTCCATCAAAATTTTTTGCCCACTTTTTCTGGGGCTTTTGGAAAAGGACAGGCCCAACACCTTAGGATTGTTATTATGCTTACTGTGTAGGTACCTATACTGACTTTCTAACTCTGGTATGACTGTACTCCATATGACACAAATAAGGGTAGGTACGTACCCAAACTATGTGACCAGTCGTTTCAGGAGATTTGCAAAATAGACGGTCAAATAATCTATTGTAACAGTTTTATAAAAAATATATTTTAAAGTCTATGAAATTAAAATATTTGTGTGGAAAACGCAATTCTCTTGAATGTAAAAGAATTGGATATAGAAAATGTATAATATACAGGATGACATTTTATTCGCTGATAAGGGGCAAACAGAGATGCTATTCATGAAACTGAACAACTTAAGGATAAGGAACCTATTTAAGATGTGTGCACAAAAAAATTTTGACTCCATACTTATTGACAGTAAATATTGATGAGTTAATTTGTGAACTTTGTATGGAATTACTTTTTGTACGGATTCTATAAGGTGATTTAGAGAAAGACATATAGGTAGTTAAACACTTGCGGTAGCAAAACCATTTTTTCAGTAATAAACAAGTAACTTTACGAAATTTCCATTTCAATCCAAAAACAAGCAAATGCAAAGTCCGAATGTGTCAGATGTTTTCTGAGAGCATTTAATTCGAATTTATGAGATGTGACGCTTTAAAACTGTTTTCTCGTGAATATGCTGTTTGCGTTCCTTAGGATCGCCTCATAAAATGTAATATTGGTATTTTTTGGAAAATTTCGCGTATTAGGTATATTTATGAAACAGAAACTAATTACAGGATCTTACAATAACATATGCATGTACTTATTGGTCACGTCAAGGAGGACGAAGAGAGTTCATCATAGTCTTCGTTGGTTTGACATGAGAACCACAAAACTGTAGCCCGAAGATTTTCCGTCGACTACTTTGTTATATACAGTGTGTAACAAAAAGGTGTGGTAATACTTCAAGGTGGGCCTCTACTCATCAAACTGAACAACTTCTGTTCTACAGCTTTGTCAAAATCGCAAAAAAAATGTTTGGACTTTTGATACAAATCTATCAGCCGAAGAGGCAAGTTTGTATGAAAAGTCCAAATTTTTTTTGTGATTTCAACAAAGTTGACCGATTATAATGCGAACATATTTTTTTGTGACGTTTTTTTATACTGAAAACCATTACAAAATAATTATTTTCCTATTTTCATTAATTTTATAGCGAGTTTAAATACATCCCATTCAAAAGTTGCCAAATATGGGTCACGTAATATGAGTAATTCCCTTATCGGGTTCCTATCGGAAATTAGTTAAAACGGGGGTTGTGTCGGAGGGTGATTCCCTAGTGCCCCTTGCAACTTGCAACGGGGCAAGGAGAACCCCATTTAATTCACTGTTATTAACCCAAAGTGCATAATATAATAATAAAACGAATCGATTTAAGTTAAACTTGGTACGTAGGTAAATTAATGCTATTCAATTTAGTAACTTACATAGTAAAATAAAAACCTAATAAGCTAGGTTTTTTTTTTTTTTTTTTTTTTTTTTTTATGGCAGAGGTGGCAAACGAGCAGACGGATCACCTGATGGTAAGCGATTACCGCCGCCCATAGACACCCGCAACACCAGAGGAGTCACAAGTGCGTTGCCGGCCTTTGATTTGGGAGTACGCTCTTTTCTTGAAGGTTTGAATGTTGTATCGGTCCGGAAATACCGCAGGCGACAATTCATTCCACAGTTTGGTTGTGCGAGGCAGAAAGTTTCTAGTGAAACGCACAGTTGTGGACGGCCAACCATCTATGTGATGGGGATGAATATGTTGTCGCGTAGAACGATGGCGGAAAGAGGCGGCAGGGCGTAGACGATAAATCGTAATTTATAAGTTACGTATTTGCTTTATACTATCTAATAGTAGGTACAAAGTTCCTACCACTTGCTTAGTACTTTGTACACTCAACGTTTAGTACTGTTTCAAGGAGTAATGTATACAGGGTGTAACAGAAAGGTGTGACAATACTTCAAGGTTGGCTTTTACCCATCAAACTGAACAACTTTTGTTCTACAACTTTGTTGAAATCGCAAAAATTTTTTTGGACTTTTCATACAAATCGATCAGCTGGCGAACCAAGTTTGTATGAAAAGTCCAAAAATTTTTTTGCGATATATAACTCACCTACCTACCTACGTAAACCTTTGTTTTATGCATCAATCTTTTCAGCAAATATATTAATTTTGCAAAAATATTCACCTATGCTCTTTCACCTCGAAATTAGTGGTTTCCTATCCTTCATACCAAGTATCTAATGAAAATTGACAGAGCAAAGACGACCTGTCTCTCTCAAGCTACCTTTCAGATTCCAGGCAATTTTTTGCAAACGATACCAGAATTTGAATGAATTTATGTGCAATTGTGATAAGATAGGACAGTGAGTTTCTGTGAGTATTTTGTGAGTAAACTCCAAGTTTAAACAAGGTAAACATATTGTGGAAAATGTATTTGATAAAATTAACGACAATGGAGACTTAGTTAATTCTACTTAGAAGTAAGTTCTAATTACTTAAGTAAATAAAGTTGTTGATCAATTTAATTCCGATAAAGCAATATGTTAACAACTTCCTGCTAAATGGATAATACACAGAAACTGAAGCTATTATAAGTGTTTATTTAAAAATAAGAGATATTTAGGAAGATCATTTAAAGTAATATTTGCAGTTGAAACCCTAGACACGCATAATTATATGAACCTAATAAATAAGAAAGTTGGGATTGTTTCGCACAAAGACTTCAAGGAATAAGCACAAGACTAGGCTTTGTGGCGACAACATACAAGAGCACTCTTGAAGAAGATTTTCAGTTAATAAAATGCTAGTGTAATAGGCTCAGACCAAAAAGATTTTATTTCATAAGTCTTAAGAGGATAAGAAATACGACTTAACCAAACATGTCACTGATATGTTGTTTGATGAATGTGGATGTAGTTCTGGTTCATTTACTTAATTAAGATTAAATAAGGCACATACCAATATTCAGATTTGAGAATTGACCCCTGCCTCAGTAGTGGGCACACTATGAAGACCTAGGCATACAAATATATTGTATTTGACTTTTTCTATCTACATGGTGACTTTTTCTTCGCTGTAAAGCAGCAAATGGTAGTAATGGTAGCAAACGGAAGTGATCAGGAATATGAAAATCGACTATCTAATACGAAGATTGCAAATTCCATTTGAAAATTTGTGAGTACCTATGAAAAGTCAATTATTTTTCTTCGATTTTTTTTGGTTTCTTGAGAAAAGGTTTTCAATTCATTAGTAGCAAAAGAGTTTGTCGTTGTTCAGCGAATAAAATCTCACCCTAATAAAATAAATTAAATGTTACTGTTTTCTATACTTCGTTATAATTAAATTTCTATCGAATAAACCATCTAATTTTAATCACGGAACCATATAAATGAGACCGAAGTCGGGTGAAGTAACTAGCGCATACTAACGTTAGCTGTTCGGTGCTGGCCGGCGAATCCCTTCCATGTCGCCCACAAGGGCCATCAGCTTCACTCATGCAACACAGAAAACCTCACTTGGAACACAGAAATATCTTTGTTCTTACACTATAACATTTTACACACGATAAACGGTAGAATTTGTACACGGAAATGGTCTAAGGTACGTTGCTCGAAGGATCAAGTGGACGCGAGCCGCGCGCTCCGGTGGGTGGCCATCTTGGATTGGTGGTGTCTTTCGCGCGCGCGCCAATTTTCCGCTGTGTTGTCAACGGAGGGAAAACTCCTTAGTATGTGGAAGTTGGGAGAAACTGGTTTTTATTTCTGTTTTATTCATATCATTACATAGGATTCCTGCTTTAGTAGACGTTTTGCTAGAAAATGATGAATTAGGTACCCGCTTTACATGCTTTTTATTCGAGCCTTAATCCATAAACATACACAATGATGAATAGAAACATAATTTCTGACAGGCGCGGATCCAGGGGGGGGGGCAATGGGTGCAATTCCCCCCCCCCCTGAAGCCTGACCGAAGTACTAAAATTTCTATAAAATGCATTTCTCAACTATTTCAAAAAATTCGCGCTCGCTACGCTCGCGACTTTTTATATTAATGGTCTAATACCATCGACCGCTTCATAAATACGGGTACACTGAAAATTTGCCCCCCCCTGAACGAAATCCTGGATCCGCGCCTGATTTCTGAATGAAATGTCGGAATAATATGAGTTGCATCCTTTTGTCCAGAAAGACACGCATATTTTCATGGAAAACATTCTATGGTGACATATCCATTCCAATGCATTTCAATATACAATGAGCTGCTTCTAATCCTAATATTTAATTCTTACTTAGTTTATTAAAGTATACCTACTCCTATGTACATACTTATATTGATCGAATCTTGTCTCTCCCTCTACAAAACACCCCACTCCGGGGTAATTCCATCCCAGCTCTGGCAACCCCACCGTGCATGCGCAGTAGCGCGCCTCTGCAATACGACGACGACGGACGCTTGTACTATGCGCCTATTTATATTCCTCTTGCTAATGAACTTCAGACACCGAACCGACAGAGGAACTATGGATATGTAACAGAGTACATTCTCACACTGCATTCCACCTGTATTAGTATCTAAATGTTGCATCCGGAGCTGATTTTTGGGTCTACTGAGCCTGTAGTACCTTTAGAGTCTATTTCTGGCTAGTCGTGAAGCGCAAGATAGTGACCTTAGTCGTTCAGAAATCCTTTGACTAAGTATGCCAAATGCTGCCCTACTGATCGTTTCCATTTTGTGTTATTTCCTCGTGTTTGAGAAAGTCATATTTTCATTCAATTTTAGGGTTAAAGTTAAGGCTAAAACAAAAATTGTAACCTATACAGAATGTAACAAAAAGGTGTGGTGATACTTTAAGGCGGGCTTCTACCCATCAAACTGAACAACTTTTGTTCTACAACTTTGTTGAAATCGCAAATTTTTTTTTGGACTTTTCATACAAACTTGGCTCGCTAGCTGATCGATTTGTTTTACATATACCTATCTGATGATTTGTTTTGCGATTTCAACAAAGTTGTAGAACAAAAGTTGTTCAGTTTGATGTGTAGAAGTCCACCTTGAAGTATTGCCACACCTTTTTGATACACCCTTATTATATTGAATGTCTTGAAAACGTGATAGCGTGATAGCTCTCAAAAAATATGCTATCGCATTCGTAAACGTTTTATCCATTTGGAGAATTCAAATAGTAATAGTATTGTTTTTAATTAATTTGCACAAAATGCAGCTAGATTTTGAAAGCAGGAAGTGTATACTACATTCCAATCAAAAAAAAAAAAGCAAAACGTAAACAAACTTACTATGGAACTGACACATTTCAATGTCATCTGCATACTACGTTTGTTTACCTTTTGCTTTTTTTTGATTGGAATGAACTTTACATATGTTAAACGTTTATTAATTTATGTGCTGATTATGTCTTTGGTGTTTTCTTTATATGCCTGTTTGTTCTTGTTTTGTTTTTCTTTTTCATTTCATTTCATTTTTGAACAGTTACATAAAACCCTGTGGGTTTCGTACACCAATGAGTTTTTATATCTCACAGCAGATTAAGACCAAGCTCCATAGTTCCACAAAACTTTTACTCTTTTTTATTCTTTTCGATATTCAAAATCAGTTTTTAAAAAATGCATTTATTTGTTCAACTCATCATCATCTTAGATTATAAATATTTGAACACGGAACAATTATTTAGCGAAGTAAGTGATGAAACCTTCCGATTCCAAAGCCTCTTCTCCTGTCTCTTCTTCATTGACCTGATCAGCGCCCCCACCTGCGAAATGGAAAATAAAATACAGTGTTAAAAAAAGTGCGTTTGAAATTTTAAGGGGTTACTCAGAATCAAGTATAGAACCCAGGAAAAATATTGAAAAAATCCGCTCTTCAAATTTGTTTTTCAGTTTTTCATACAAAGTCTTGATTCACTATTCAGATTTAGTATGAGAATCTGAAAAAAAATTTGAAGAGCGGATTTTTTCAATATTGTTCCTGGGTTCTATACTTGATTCTGAGTAACCCCTTAAAATTTCAAACGCACTTTTTTAACATTCTGTATACAGTGAGCAATAATTGACAACGCTGAACATGTCTTTTGTTATTTAAAAAAAGCGCTGAATCAATTTCGATAAAATGTATATGGGAACACCTCTGAAGTATGACGTAACAAAGAAAAAAATAATTATAAAAATTAATGCATATTTAGCGGAGTAATGTGTAACAAACATACAAAAAAACACAGTCTAACTGAGAACCTCGTCCTTTTTGAAGTCGGTTAAAAATATATGTGTAGGACCCCTTACTTGAGGGTTCTATAGTTATTATGTTTTTGGAGTAGGTTTGGAGGGAGTTTCTTTAGGGCCCGACGTTTCTTCTCTCTCCGCAAACACTTCCCGAAACGTTGGGTATACGAGTTCCGAGTGGTAGGAACTTCGTATTAGGTAGAAAAAATATGACGTTCGAAAAGTGTACAGAGATACCTACTTCGAATAAATATTATTTCATTTCATTAATAAAAAACTAAACGTTATTCTACGATTTTACTTATTATATTTTATTATTGTAATGCAATTTATTATTTTATTATTTATATTTTTACTAATTTATATTTTTATTATTTCTTTTAATACTTTTTAACTTGTGACATCTATGTATATTGAATTAATTGTGACATTTTAAGTGTAAGATACTGAATATTTGTAATTTAACAAAAGAAAAACTGTTGCATGTCAAAAATGTTGACTTAGTGTGAGATACTTTACAATAACAAGATCTGTACTTACCACATGTAAAGCAATAAAGATTTATCATTTACTGAAAATAACAAAAAAAAACCTCATACCCATATCAATAGGCTCGGCTGTGTGACGAATTTTATAGGGATAGTTCAGTTCCTTTGCAGCTTCTTTCAGCAAAGTCGTCAGATAAAAATTGTTTTAAAAGATCATAAATACATTTTTTTTTTTATTTTTTTTTTATTTTTTTTTTATCTGGGACAAATCACACACGGCCATCTGGCCCCAAACTAAGACTACATCAATTACTAGACCTCTTATATTTTTAGAAAATACGATTCGTCTCTTTTTCATAGTATGAATAACTTTGGCTGACAAACCAAAGTATTTCCAGAAAGATGTATATGCTTGTGAATCAGTATTATTAGTTGAATCACCATACAAGTATCTATTTAATCTATCTACCTGACCTTCACAAGTAATTCTTATGCGCTTCCGTTAAGCAAGTACATCTGCATCTACACGTTCAAATGAATTATAGAGTGAATAATATAGAGGTCCTATAAAGGACACGTTTCATTTTGTGCCTGGACATGTACGTAGTACGAAAAATATAGAAAAATATAGGCTTTCTAGGAAAAATAATGAAAAAAATATTAGAAGCAGGGTTGCGTGGTTCAAGCATAATGTTTTGTCAGCACTTTTTACAATATAAATTGTAACACTGAAGCTTGCAATAGTAGGTCACGTTCAGAAATTACGGCTTCGTCCACATATTCCTCAGATGCTTTCTCTGACTCTGACTGACTGAACACCCTTCTGTTCTGACTTCTGACATTGGTGTACGATTTTTAAAATCTGCGGATATGCCTTGCCTCTTTTACAGGCATAACAGCTGGTTTTCGAGTTACTTGTCGGACAACTAAATTATTAATTTCAATGGTATGTACAAAATCTAGTTTTTGAACGTAAAATGCTCAAAATTGCGCTCGCTTCGCCATGTTAGGTGATTTATGTGTTGCGATTGTTAAATCTGAGAAACTAGATGAACCTCGTAACGAAGGTAAATTGAAGGAAATGTACAATTAGAAAAGACTATGTTTCTAATGACTTATTTATGATGTTTTAGTACACAGACCAGGTCCAAGCTCCATAGTCCCGTGAAACGTCTCCTTTCCGCCGTATATCTATACCTTATGAACGCCCAATTAAATAGCGCAACTCGATACGAAGAACGTGGGTCATCGCTAAACCTGTGTCACCTGTATGATCCACATTCCTCGCGGCCACTCATGCTGCTACAGATTAGTGCATGTGATTCACGAGACCACACTCTTACCGATTTCACTGCTGCCCAGGAAAATATCGTCATCTCCTGATCCCTCCACCTCAGGAATTGGCTCCCAGTCGAAGTTGATGCCGGTCACCTTCGTGTACCAGTCGTGGTAGTGGCCGGGCCGGATGAAACCTGCGCGTGACACGATTTATTTAGCAGAGAAGAGAGGCGAGTTACGTAAAAGTATAGGTGCAGTTTATTTTCTATGCTTGAGTAATACCAAAAGTTAAATTACAACACATTATAATAGGTCTTTTGGAGCCCTAAAACCTAATCTAAGAAAGTCTTCACGGGTATGTTAAAATTCATTTATAAAACAACATTTACACGAACAGAATTTGTAAGATCGTACACCTCCCAAGGAGTTTATACCTCACTTATGTAACATGCAACATCAAAGAAGTTTTATATCGTCCGGGGAGCGGGGTGCAAGTCTGTGTGCAACCCAAGAAGCTTATAACCAAACTGGAGAAAACAGTTAGAACAAACAAGTGAAGACGGAAAACATGACCTTGAACGTCACTGTTTCTTTCTCGACAGGTCTTGCTGTCTCATTCTAACTAGGGTACTAAGAATGAAACAGCAAGACCTGACGAGATAGACACAGCATATTCAAGGTCATATTTTTTGTCTTCAGTCCGGTCTTAGAGAGTGTTTTCTCCAGTTTGGTTATAAGCTTCTTGGTGCAACTCAACCTATACAATCCATGAACTTACCATCTCATTTTGTCGAAATCTTCTTAGTAAATCAAGGAGTTTCTAACTCACCTACCTTAAGAATCTCAAACAAAAAAGACTTCTAAAAAAATCTATAAATATACTTACAAAAACAGAAGTGATTCGTAGCTCTAATTTGCAATTCAAAATGTATGTGATGATTGATTGATTATTGATGATTTTATTTTAAAATAGGTCATTCAATAAAACCGACTTTGCATTGCGAGATGCTTTTTAAAAGCAAGCTTTATCGCATGGTACGAACTGGGTTCAAATTCACAAGTTTTAAAAAGTTTGGGATCTAACTGGTCAAGAGTTAGATCCCTAACTTTTTAAAACTACTACCCTAACTTTTTTTACTTAGCAATGAATGTCCATCCTTACCTGCTGGAAAGTTGGTATGGCAACCAGTGAGTGACACGAAGGAGGCTACTCCGACCATCGTGACCTTGCCGTCGTCTTCCACCACCGTCAGAGGACCACCGCTGTCACCCTGCACGCGAAGCCAGAAGAAATCAGATTGAGAAAGTGCTCCAAAACAGTTTGGTAACAGTATTTTTTACCCCGATAGCAACATGGTAAATCCTACTATGCATCTGGGACTGGACCTGAGTTACAAGAGCAAAAGACTAGTCCTGATGAGTAGCAATTGCTAATGGTTTGCCCCCTATACATCCCCTATACAATACAGCTTCTAAAATCACGTAAAATACAGGCTTCTGCTCATCAAAGCTGAACAACTTTCCTAGCGGAATCCTTAATGAATTATCATTATTTTTTTTCTCACAAATAAATTAGATGATCCATCAACTACGTAATTTCACGAAAAACTTAATGATTGCGTAATCGATGCTATATTAAGGAAAGACAATCATATTTTCGTTAAAAAAAAAAGGTTTCAAGGTGTATTTCTTAGTCACAGATTACATAATAGATACACTGTAACTTTAATTTTCTTGGGTCACGGATTTTATTAAAGTAATATAGATTACCTGGCAAGTTGACTGGCTAGTGACGTTGTAAGCGCTAGCGCAGATTGTAGAGTCCTGTACAATGCTGCTGCCGCCGTACGCGAGCAGGCAGACCAGGTTCGTATCTCCGACAAGGTACACCCAGTTTAGGTTCTCGGGAGAAGAGCCTGAGCATCAGAAAAATACAAATAGGGAAATGAGAACCACTAAAAGCAATTAAAAAATTAGCACCCCTGAGAGTAAAAGATAAATAAACCTGTCAGCAGTATTCTGTTTTACATCAAATATGGCTAGTATCCACCGCAATGAAACCTGCATTCAAGTGTAAAAAATCGCATTCAAATCTGTCCACCCGTTTAAGAGCTACGAGGCGACAGACAGACGCACAGACAAGCATCAAACTGATAACACCCTTGCGTCAAGGTTTAAAAATGCTCCGAAAACGGGAAATGCTTAAACAACTATGATAGTATCAAAGATTCACCTCCAGTCCACGTGTTGCCCCATCCGCTGGCTACCATCCTCACCCCCTGATAGTTTTTGTCCTTGTCTACTGCGCGCTGCATCCTCACTGGTTGAACGCGGGCTGAAAGAAAGCAAACGTTTTTACTATTAATGGCGTCTCGTTCCAGAAATTATACGTAAAAACAAAACTAAGAGCCTGTCATTTTCACACTTAAAAGGTTTATAATAGTCTATCCTGCTGTGACGGAAATAATTACTTTCACTGATATGTTCTGGAACGCTTTAAAAGCACTTTCGAAGTTAAGAGAACCTAATGAATTTAAAGAAGGTATACTAGAATGCAAAAGTTCTTTGGAAGAGCCAATACTGTATTGTGCAGAATGGTGATATGTACAGTCATTTAAATCGCTCAGTTAGGAAAGATGTAAATAAGCTAGTACGGTAAATAAGTTACTTGTATGTAGCTGTTTCTTGAAGCAAATTCAGCAGTACTTTTCAAGAAGAGATAAATAGGAATTGAAAAGTCGCCAAATCATTTGATTAATAGCTGTGTAGTATTCTCTGATGTCAGTATGGTATTTTGATTTCTAGTGGGGTGTTAGCCTTTTATAGTACCTATCTATCTACTCTACCTTTTACAGTAAGCTAGAAATTTTACCGGTATAAGTGATTGCTCTTGGGAACTTCAGAAGAGCGATGTCATTCGGCTGAACGACGGTTTGGAGGGCATCGATGTAGCTTGGATGGTTGTAGTACTCTGTGGTCTCGAAGATGATCTCTGGCCTGGTCATGTTAACCGCGCCTGCGCGGATGACTATGGTTCTGCGTCTGTGGACATCATAGGTCTAAAATACTTTTTCTTATGAGTTCTCCTTAGTTTTAAGTGCTGGAACCGTTACCCCATCCATGATTTATAAAATCATGAAGGAAATGAAGAAGAGATCGAGAATCTCGTGAAGCCTGAACTGGAAGCAATGGTAATAGACTAATGGGTAACTAGGCAAGCAAACAAATTCTTGAAAGGAACCAGTCGATATCGCTAAATCGGATAAGCTTGAGCATGGTCTTAGGTTAAAAGATGGACATGTAGATTAAGACGACATACCCTCCTGCGTAGACACAGATTAGATAAGTTAGAGCTGGAGACAAGAATCGGGACATAGCGCTTGCAGAAAACCCACTCGAACGGCGAAAACGTATTGTGGACTGTCGACAATTTTACGACGAGACCTAACTCAGACTCTCATTCTCTGAGTCTCAGAGAACTCACTGCCTAGAAGGAAAAATGACAAAAGGGCGGCTTCAGTACATCTGCCGCTAACTTTCCCTGTCAGGCTTGAGGGCGAGTCTACCGAGCTATCTGTCGAGGTCTGATAAGTCATCAAAAGCTGGCTCCAAGACACTGCAGTGAATCATCTAGTAATAGACGCAGATCCCAGAGAGTGAGAACTGGAGACCACTGTCAAATTAAAATTTTACCCAACAGAATGACAGCATGTTTGCGTAGGTGTGTACGAATGTGTATGGAAATTGACATTTTTGATTTAAAAAAAAAAAACAAGGCGTTTACATATGTATGCTACTTACAGGGCAGTGCAATGGGCCGCAGTGAGACCCCATTCTTCGTGGATGACAGAACCTCCACACCCGGTCACGGTGCCTTGGTTATTGACATTGCGAAGAGATAGCTGGAACGGGATCTGGCCTTCTACGGCCTCCCATCCGGAAACGATTCTACTGGCGAAGTCTGGAGAAGGAAACAAGAATTAAATAGGCAGGCAGCCGCTTGTAATGAAACTTTATACATTACTAGCGACCCGCCCCGGGCTCGCACGGGTGCAATGTATTATATACATATTAAGCTTCCTCTTGAATCACTCTATCTATTAAAAAAACAGGCATCAAAATCCATTGCGTAGTTTTAAAGATCTAAGCATACATAGGGACAGACAGACAGCGGGAAGCGACTTTGTTTTATACTATGAGTGGTAGTGATATAAGGTACACGTGAGCAGCCTTCAAAATTCTAGTAAGTATTCTATAGTTTTACTTTTTCGAGAACTTGTCGTCACGTTAATGTGATTTTAAGATTTTCAAATGGGTGTAAAAAATAGTACCTAAATATAAAATGATTGTGGTAAAGTACAATAATTTAACATGCTGCTTGCTGTACTCATTGCTATTAATATTTATATTTTACGACAAAACATAGATAAGATGGTGACACCTAACCAGGCAGTCTCAGAAAATACACGAACAACGAAGTACTACAAAGTTGGACCTCGCCGGGAATCAAACCCGCGAGTTCTTCATGTACAGCGAGAGTACCTACTAGCCGCTACGCCATGGAGGCAGTTAATGATTAGTGCAAGGTGGATGTCTATGATCAACATAGTATTAATATAAGTGTATACAACACACACATTTACGCGTGTACAAACGTCATATATTTATGTTGTAGTAGTAGGCAATAAAAACGTCACAGTTTGTTGGAGTGACCGAGGTGTGCTATGATCCTAGTTTAAGGTGCCGTACGTTCAACGAAAACTATCGAATTCCTTATTCGAACCTTATTCGAAACGCGATACAAGGTTCAAAATCATTCGCGCCAAATTTGTTACTTAGGTTATGTGTTCTTAATTTGTACGGCAGCGCGGGAATCAATATTAAAAAGTGTAGTAGAGGTATGTTTGCGATTTTTTTTATCGAGCGAGAAATGCTTAATCGTGTTTCGAATCGATTAGCCTTGCAGACAGGTCTCAAGATTACTAATCATATTTTTTGGAAACCATAATTATTATTATATTGTAAATAAACGCGTAAAAACGTTTCAAACACTCTGTTCATTGAACCTACTGGCCTTAAACAGTGGATGTCGGTGATGATAATGATTGGTTTAGATGTACTTACTCCTGTCTCCGGCAACTTCGGACTGGGTCAGGGAAACCTATAAAGAGACATAAGTTAATTATTATTTGTAAAGTTTTTTTTTTACAAAAATGTTGGTAATTGCGTTAGCTCTTGGCATCATCTCATCTAAAGGTAAGTGATTATAACACCAGCGGCGATAGAAACGGTATTTACTAGAATTAGATACTCCGTATTTCCTAACGCAAACCCGAAGTTAGTAAATTAGTTTAAAACTTAGTACAGATAATAATTGATCGAGGAGAAAGGTTCTGAAGTAGGCCCTATATGAACAGACTTAACAAAAGGTTTTAACGAGAGAGAAAAAAGCAATTTTATAGGTGATGTTCTAAGACGGACATTTGACGGCCTTCCTGCCAGATGGACTGATAAATTAGTGACAGGAAGACGCTGGATGTATGTAGCTTAGAATCAGTATGAACAAGGCCTAATGATGGTGGTGACACAAAATACATACAGAAGGTCCGCTCAATACGCTCACTAAAATCCTTAGCATATACATGCTTATAGACGTATACAGTCGTTGTAGGCAAGATCACGTACTGTGCGATCGTGACCTTGCATCGAACGACCGTATATTTCTATAAGCATGTATATGATTACGATTTTAGTGGTTTGTATTGAGCGGACCTTCTGTGTCTATTTTGTTGTGATGATGAAGTAGGTAAAGTATATTTACCGCAGCCCCGACGAGTGTCGTCAAAAACGCAACAGAACACCACGCCATATTAGAAGCTTCTAAGTGTAAAAATGTTTTTCACTTGGCTACTGATCAGAGGGATTTCCAACAGACTAGTAGATAAACTAAGCTTTATTGTAGCCGTTAAAGATAACTTTTACAATCAATAAATTTATTTTAAAGAAATTGTTTCAAACTAAAAGTAAGTACAGTAAGAATAAAATTAAATGCGTATAAAGCATTTCTTTTTCTTCTGCGCTTTGGAGGGAATATCACTAAACCATGCCGAGTCATCTGTAAAAAGACAACTTCCGGAAATGTAAACTATAAATATGAAAGTACAGTTTCTTTTGCGAACTCATTAAGGTTCATAGGAAAAGTTATTCAGTTTCATAAATATTGCGTGTTAAAGTTTTCGGAAGTGGTATTTTTACAACCTTTTTGAAATTAAAAGCGTTTACTCATGGCATTCTTGTGAATACATGCATAAAACCGCCTCCGTGGTATAGTGGCTATTCTGCATGCTTCACATCAAGAGGTCGCGGGTTCGATTCCCGGCGGCATCCAACTTTGTAGCATTTGGTATCAGTCTTGCCGCCAAAAATCAATGTTAACAGCATTGATGTGTTCCGGCATGGAGATAAGATAGCCAGTTGCCCATCGCGTTGGGGAACCTGGGTAAGACCGCTTCTATCTTCGGCATCATCATCAGTTACCACCAGGTGAGATGATACCAAGGGCTTACTAATTGTGGAACAAAAAAGTTACAGACTGAGCGATAGGATTGTAAAAGGGACGCTTTAGTTATATACATAAGTATTTAATTTACTTTTTCATTAAAAGCTAAGCTATTGTTAAACGTGTGTTCACAAAGATTAACTGATTACAGATACGGTCATAACCTGGATGTGTTTAACTGCCAGTAACATTTATGTCGACTGCTTCCGTGCTTCGCAAAGCAAGTTAAGCCGTCGTCGGAGTTGAGTTGATGGCAATGTCGGAGACCTTATTGGTGGCTTGAAAGCTGACAATAACGTTGGCCACTAGCCCCGCAACTTACACCAATCCGGACTTGGCACTATATTCCATGTATGGAGTATGGCCTAACCTTCTCGAGGTATGGGAAGAGACCCGTGCCCGCAGTGAGGACTCTACTGAGTGGGTTATTCTAACCTGATTACATATTAAGCCGGACGATAAAAAAAGATAGATATAAACTTTGTCAATGATGTAGAAGGGATCACGCAAGTAAAAGTATACTTGAACTGTACTCTAACAGTGTACGTACTAACTTACTATAATAGTTATATAATAAATAACATGTAATTTACGATTCGATTCGTGTGTTTATCGAAGATAAATTAAACCAAAATGCTTGGATGTGACGTAATTTTATTAACTTTGATAAGTTTTATGGGGTTATTAGATAGTTCTAAAGACATTGGAAATATCTGATATCAACCAAAGATAATTATTTACCTGCTTACCAATATCGACAAACAATCCCAAAGTACATGTATGATCTTGATTCCTGACCTGAGACTTCATTATATGAAAAGGGACTAGAACTTAAGTAATCTTATCGAATAAGCATTAGAACTTAGAACCACCCATATTATATTAAATAGAAACAGTGATGTTTGTAAGTAATACTTTTATTTATATACATACTTATAATAGCTATTTCATAGAAGGAAAATAAAGTACCTAGATGCTAGATGTGTTCTTGATCTTACTTTTATTTACCTACTTATTTTCACTTCCCTTCCACCCACATCTAATAAGAACCATTGCGGACCCACCGTACCCCAAATCGCATTATCTCATTCTCTAAAAATACCGGAAGCTAAACCATCAAAACTAAAAAAAAACAAAATGTCGAAGTGACATTGACGTACCGCAATTTTTTCCGTTAAAGTCATCGTGTAAACGTGTTTTGTCGCGAAAATTTTGTGATTTTGACCAATTTCCAAATAACTTTTTTACATAAAAATCAAAATGAGTGGCTGGCCCGAAGTTTCCACAGCAAAATCTGAGAATAGACATGAAATAAAGCTCGCAGGATCAGCTATATCGAAGCGTATATCCGAAACAGGTTTGGATCGAACTGTCTTCCAAATTACTGGACTAAACCTCCTGAATATCAGCGACACGTGTCTAGACTCAATTCCGGATGACATCAAAAATCTGGTGAACCTCCAGTCCCTTCTGTTATTCGGAAACAAGATTGAAGAATTCAACGAAAACATAACCTCACTACCCAAGCTAAAAGTGCTGGATTTGTCAAGAAACCATATCAAAAAAATCCCTGAAAGCCTGAATAAGATGAAAGAATTAACTAGCATAAATTTCAGTTCCAATGAGATAGAATCGATGCCAAAATTTGGTGATTTTCCACATTTAATTATTGTGGATGTTTCCAACAATAAATTGACTAGTTTCTTGGACGTAGAAAACGCGAATCTGCCACATTTGACGGATCTGAACCTGAAGGGGAACTGTATTGAGTCAATGCCGAGCTGTGTGGCCCGTAGTCTGCCATCGTTAAAGAACTTTGACATCAGTGAAAATCACTTGAAGACCGTGCCGGGGGAACTGGCTAATATGTCTAAATTGAAAGGTAATTATCAGAACATGATTACATAACTTTGATCATCATCATATCAATTAGGAAAATGAGATCTACAGTTGAGCACTGGGTTGATTATGTTAAAGTCAATACTAAAATCAAAAAATCAAAATCAAAAGGTTTCACTGTAGGACATTGCTTGTCTACCGGCTTGTGATCGACATGCATTCAGCAGGCAAAACTTTACTGTATTCTTATTAGAATTCTGGACAAAAAAAAAACTTCTTGAAATGGCAAATCGTTTTGACTTTGGATACACATGCCGCAACTAGCAACATTCTCTCTCTCATATCGTGTGGCACAATTTAACAGTCCTATCCACTAGGTATAGGCGGTGGTTGCCTGGTGTTGCACTTATCATCATCCTCAATCACGTGTAGGGCATTTTTAGATTTACACCTACGGACCTGTGCAACGCGACCATCATACACAACTGGAAATCAGATGTGCAGGTTTCCTCACGATGTTTTTTCTTCACCGTTAAAGCAGTCGGTATGAAAATGCACGTAAGTTTCAAAAAACTCATTGGTGCACTGGCCAGGATTTGAACCCGAGACTCTTGTTCAAATCCTGGTTAGGAGGACGGAGTCATTAACCGCAGAGCCACCGACGCGCTTAAATACTTTCATTATTAAACAGACTATATTATTTATATTAACAAAGCTAATTATAAATTCAAACCTAGCTGCTTTTCATAGTTTTATAAATTCTCATTTTATTTCTGCATCAAAATTATTTTATTATCATTACAGAACTGAACCTCAAAGGCAACAAACTCGCCGACAAGCGTCTTATGAAACTGGTAGATCAATGCCGCACAAAACAAGTCCTAGACTACGTCCGAGAGCACTGTCCGAAATCCGACCAAAACCAGGTCACGTCCGGCAAAGGGAAGGGCAAGAAAGGAAAGAAGCAGGACGAACCACAGCCCGATGAGACTATTTGCGATCTCTGTCACTCGCTAAAGATATTCCACTTTGAAGACGATGCTATAAAGGTCAAAATCGATGAATCTCAGGTTGGCAATATTAGGCCATACATCCTTTGCTGCATCATAAATGACCTGAACTTTACTGAAGCCTTGTTTAAAAAGTTTATTCAAATGCAAACAAAATTGCATGATTCGGTTTGCGATAAGAGGAATGTGGGGACGATAGCAACGCACGATTTGAATAAGATTCCACCAGGTTTGTTTGTTTTAAATAATTTTGTTTTAGTTTTTTTGTTTGTTGATAAATTAGTTTTAATGAACTGAACTTCTTTAATATATTTTGTGTGTCTGTTACCTATTAAGAACCACATTATGAAATAAATCATTATGGTCATACATGTGTATGCCAAAAAATTCATGAAGTGTCTTCACAAACTGGTCATCTTTGTCATTTAGTTCAAGTAAGTAATATTGTTTTTAAATTTTTTTGGCTATGGGTGACTATAAATTAGTTCTTGATGCGATAGGCTCTGCATGCACTCATGATAACAAACAACTTTCCCCGAGGAACCCACAGTCAAATCGCAAAAAGTTTAGACTCTCCATACAAATTGATCAACTGACCAGCCAAATTAGTGTTTTTGGGGGGTTTTCGTATTGGTTGACGACAAAAATTTGCTCTCTCAAGTGGTAGAGGATGGTTACTCAGGGGATAACAAAACTTCGCACTTCAGATTCCATCAATCAATTTAGGCTGTAGCTTTCTCAATATATTTATATATTTAGGCTATAACTTCCCGAAATGGTGGGTATACGAGTTCCGAGTGGTAGGAACCTCGTATTAGGTAGATAAAAGAATGACGTTCGAAAAGTGTACCATGCTATCTACTTCGAATAAAAAATATTTTCATTTCATTTCAACCAAACAAACATACATACATATGTTCACTTACTCGAAAACTTGTACTTTTAGTACAGTAGTACGTAAGATTTTTAAGATTAATATTATATATTTTCATTTGTCTAGGTGACCTACTGTACACCGCGATGCCTCCAGCGAAGCTAATGATGACTCCGCTGACAAGAAACCGTCCGTACTCCGGAGAACAGTTGTTCCAGCAGCTGACGGCTGAGGCTGAGGCCTTGAGGAAGGAGAAGAAGAGGAATGTTTACTCGGGGATACATAAGTCAGTTGATATTTTGTAACAAAATTTGTTTTTGTACAACTTTTTTTCTAGACTTTGCTAAAATTGCAAAAACATTTTTGGACTTTTTATACAAATTGATCACATGTTTTTGGTTATTTTTGTATGGAGATTTGAAGAGCCCAAACCTTTTTTGCGATTTGAGCACAAGGTGTTCAAAATGACAGCATCCCCCATTTAACGGGTCCAACAACAATTTTCTTTCACTTTGTATATAATGCTTGATGTTAATTAAATTTTATCTCTTTTGAATCCTTACTTTCTTTATTCTTATTTTTGTATATTTTATTTACAGACTTGACATTGTATAATTCATTTATTGATCTAGCATTAAGATGTAATAGAATATAAGATAAAAAAATGTGTTGGAGGGAGTTTCTTTAGGGCCCGCCGTTTCTTCTCACTCCGCAAACACTTCCCGAAACGATGGGTATACGAGTTCCGAGTGGTAGGAACCTCGTATTAGGTAGATAAAAAAATGACGTTCGAAAAGTATACACTGCTACCTACTTCGAATAAAAATATTTTCATTTCATTTCATCTGTTATCAGTATCTAGGGAGTAAGATATATTCTGAATATTGAAAAGAAAAAAGTAAGTCCAAGTTAAGTCCGCCATTGTATATAACTCCTGTTAAAGTTTTGTACATATTTTATTTTATCAATAAAGAGTTTACAAACAAACAAACAAGAAAAACTTCATCGATTAGACCGCCTACCTGTATAACTTCTTTTTCTCTTCTATTGATCATATTTATTAACATCTATTGATTATATTTAAGTTTTGCAATAAAGTGTTGTCATTTCGATAAAAATTTTTTAGTTTTTCAAATCACGTCCAGTACATTTATTGTCGCTTTAGCCTTAGACAATATTATACAATTGTAACAATATAACCTCATTACAGATACCTGTACCTTCTGGAAGGCAAGCCAAAATACCCGTGCCTTCAGGATGCTACCGGCAGGATCATCAGTTTCCCGCCCATCACCAACGCTGAGGACACTAAGGTATGTTATTCAATGTCAGCTGAACGGCCAAAGTATGAAGAGTACAAATTTTGGGGAAAGTTTTTCAGTTTCATGAGTTTCAGTTAAGGTTTGGGTCCCGGGATCCCGGGAACGGGACTTCCCGGGAATTTGACCGTTCTCGATCCCGGGAATGTGAGGCCGGGATCCCGGGAATTATTTTTGTACAGAAACTAAGAGGCTCGATTGATGCTCTACCACACAAAAACTGTGTGTGTGAATATACCTTGATGCTCGGCTTAATATTTAGACCTCAGATTACCAATTACTACGTTCATTTCATACAGCCTGGTAGCGGTCTTTATGTAAGGAAATTTCTACTTTACACTTGTCTTTGGGGTTAAATTGTGGATCAAATTTTTTTTTGGAGTTATGAAAAAAAGTTGAGTTTGGAACTATTTTTATATTTTCCTGTATTCTATACTTTATTCTGTGTCACCCCTTAAAATTTCAAACGCACTTTTTTACACTCTCTGTAGAATACAGGAAAAATATTGTAAAATTCCGATCTACAATTTTTTCAATTTTCCATAAAAAACTTTTGATTAACTATTCAATTTAGTATGGGAAACTGGAAAAAAAGTCGGATTTTATATATTTTTTCCTGTATTCTCTACTTGATTTTGAGTAACCCTTTAAAACAAGAATTTTTAACGCCTGAATACGATGTGATTTAAATAAATCAGCGCTTTTCGCTACATAAACCAATAATTTGACATTTTTTTATTAAAATTATAAATTCCCGAATTCCCGGAAATTCCCGGGAACGCAAAAAAATAACCCGGGAATCCCGAAACCCTAGTCTCAGTACAATGACTTCACCACCAGTTCAAATGATGCCAAAGAGAATAAATAACAACCCATGTCGTCCCCACTGCAGGGGCACGGGTCTTCCATGCCTTGGGAAGCTTAGGCCATACTTTACACACGGGGGCCAAGTCCGGATTGGTGGAGGTTGTGGGGTGCGTGGCAACCCCAATGAATAAATAAGTAACAACCCCCCCCCCCACATATCTTAACAAGCATTTTGTTCCAGATGTCGCATGAAAGCAAGGCGATGCTGGTGGAAGTGACATCGCACGCCTCCCTCGGCTCCTGTAGGACCATCATGGACAGATTGCTGCAGGAGTGTCTTCAGCTGGGCATTGGGGCTTCGGCCGAAAACAATGGATACCACACCATGACTGTTCAGCAGGTAAGGGGATAAAGGAAATTATTTGTCGTATCCCCTCGTTTTGAGGACACTCCCCTAAATGCCTCAGCTAGTATCGGAATTCTTGGTGTCGACATATCGAGTGAAGTCCAGTTCCGTGGCCATCTAGAGGGTAAGGCTAAATTAGCCTCGAAGAAGCTTGGTGTGCTCAATAGATCGAGACGGTATTTCACTGCGGCGCATCGCCTGCAACTTTATAAGGCGCAGGTTCGGCCTCATATGGAATACTGTTCTCATCTCTGGGCAGGGGCACCCCAGTACCAGCTTCTCCCTCTGGACCGCATTCAACGAAGGGCAACTCGAATCGTCGACTGTCAGGATATTTCAGATCGGCTTGACTCCCTGGCGCTGCGTAGAGATGTAGCCTCGCTCTGCATTCTCTATCGCATGTACAATGGGGAGTGCTCCGAGGAATTGTTCGGATTGATCCCTGCCGCCTCTTTCCGCCATCGTTCTACGCGACAACATATTCATCCCCATCACATAGATGGTTGGCAGTCCACAACTGTGCGTTTCACTAGAAACTTTCTGTCTCGCACAACAAAACTGTGGAATGAATTGTCGCCTGCGGTATTTCCGGACCGATACGACATTCAAACCTTCAAGAAAAGAGCGTACTCCCAAATCAAAGGCCGGCAACGCACTTGTGACTCCTCTGGTGTTGCGGGTGTCTATGGGCGGCGGTAATCGCTTACCATCAGGTGATCCGTCTGCTCGTTTGCCACCTCTGCCATAAAAAAAAAAAGCTGGGAATCGGGGCTTCTGTCGAGAATAATGGGTACCACACCATGACTGTTCAGCAGGTATGGGGATAAAGGAAATTGACCAGAAATTTATTGTAAAGTTTTGTAAAAAAAAGTATTGCGAAAAAAATATTGCTTTCAAAATATTTGCCTGAGCAAGTTTTGAGAGCATACTGTGCATATGTATATTTGTGTGTGTGTGTGATTTGTCCCGGAATATTTATATACCTATTTAATTGACAATGCTTAACATTTTAAAACAATCGACAATCGTAACAACTAAATTATTGCATTTTCTGTTTTTGTTGATATGCTCAAACCAAATTTGTACATAAAAATATAATTTAATTATTTTTTTTAACTTCCTCAGAGTCATCTATGAATTAAAAAAAGACTCATTTGAATCTGTTTTCAGTCCGTGAAGATATCGTGTAACAATTAACGTACACACAAAGAAGTACAGTTGAATTGAGAACCTGCTCCTTTTTTGAAGTCGGTTAAATAAAAATTACAATAACTAAATCCGCTTAGATTAAGATTTCGGTAGAAAAAAATAAAATTTAATCTCTGCTCTCCAGGAGCTAAAAAAATCTTAATCACTGAGGACGAAAGCACTTAACAATGAAACCTGCTTCCAATTTACTGCATTAAAATCGGTTTACCGTTTTGAGAGCTGAAAAGCTACAAACAGACACACATAAGCTTGAAATTCGGAACTCGTATACACGTTAATTATTTCTGGGAAGTTGTAGCAAGAAGTTTTAAAGGTCCCAAAAAACCACTGGTCTCGAGAATGGATCCCGGAGTGGCTAAGGCAATGGTTAATGAGATTTTAAGTACCGACACGAAAAAGGGATGTTAGAAGTCTAAAGCCTTTCTGTGTGAAATGTTGGAAAGCAGATTTTTAATTTGAATATAAGATTATGTGCATTTCTTACTAGGTAGTTACGTTTGCTGAAAATCGGTTCAGTGGTTTATATATACAAGTATTACGGTGGGAACTGGTGAATTTTTATACAATATTAAAGTGTGTACACAAAGCGACAGATCAAGTTCCATCCTCTTATACAGGTTGTAACAAAAAGGTGTGATAATACTTCAAGGTGGGTTTTTACCCATCAAACTGAACAACTTTTGTTCTACAACTTTGTTCAAATCGCAAAAATTTTTTTGGACTTTTCATACAAATCCATACAAAAACCAAGTTTGTATGAAAAGTCGGAAAATTTCTTTGCGATTTCAACAGAGCTGTAGAACAAAAGTTGTTCAGTTTGATGGGTAAAAGCCGAAGTATTATTACACCTTACTTATTATTACACCCTGTATAGACTACATACAAAACAGAGAATAGGAAAGAGACGGTATGCTAAATAACGCACCCTCTCGCACGTTTCGCCGCGTTCAATACAGAATTATTTTTGGACCCCCCACCAAAACTTTACAGTGGCTTCTGAAATTGAACAACATTTCCAAAGAACGAATGGTCAATTCGCAAAAAAAAATTTGAACTATTCATACTAATTTGATCACGTGATCGGCCTACTTTGTAAGGAGATGCCCACATTTTTTTGCGAATTGACCATTGGTTATTTGAAGAAAGTTGCTCAGTTTCATGAGTAGAAGCCACTGTGCAGTTTTGGTGGGGGTCCAAAAAAACCCTGTACGTAATAGTTCAAAGTCCAGAGTGAGTCTTGTGTCACCGAGTGTACAGTAAACTTAAGAACATGAGGAAGGTTGGTTGCCGGGACTTGTACCGAGCACACGTCTGCTGAGTTATTTTTTTTATTATTTCCCTTTTAGAGTAGTCTCAACGTTATTTTTGTGATGGGGAAATAGCTGTGATTCCGATTCAGTGATAAGCGGTCATAAGAAGAGGATTAACTCGGGAGACAGCTCCGTTTTCCGAGTTCCAACAACAAACCACCACGTGGAGCGTCGTTAAGTGCCCATCACCCTTAGAGCCGCGTCTCTTGACATTGGCGTTTCGCCATTTTTTTTATTGAAGATTCTCGTGTCAGTGACCCCAGCAAGCACTTTTTTCCTGGGGCTCCTAGGAGAATCCTACCTATCTCAAATTTTAGAGCATAATTACAGCAATCATCATGCCAAGGGAAAAAATTGCAGCAACCATACTTTTCGAGATACGAGCTCCTAAAGGTGTGGTTGCTGGATGGCATGCCATCCAGCAAGCACAACTGGTGCACAAAAACTACAAAGAGTTGGGAAAAAATTTTGATGCACAGATTTAGAGCATCATAAAGTGAGTCGGACTGCAAAGTTTCATGAATGTCATGTCTATAGTTTTCTCGCTAGAACGCAAAACCTGCTTCACGTTCTTTTCACGAATCTTTCTAGCAGTCACATCAGATCTCAGCAATTACAGCATCTTGGTTCAAAATTTTTATGCCAGGATTTAGAGCAACACTAAAAACCTATGCTGAATTATTTTTGAATCCCAAAAATCAGTACTTTTTGTGCTACGAGCCAATGTTTTTTCCTTGCTGGGTGGACATGACAAAAGTGAAAAAGCTGTATAGCTTTGAAACTAATACGAATACAAGACTGGTTCTTATGCTCAGATTTAGAGCAAAATTACAGGATTCTGCTCAAAAAAAACTAGAATCCCAAACGTTATAGTTACAGCGGTAGACGCTAAAAACTGATTTTTCCCGCCAATTTTTTGAATAATTACGGCGACTCGCGGCAGATTGCGACGTTGCCGCTCTTATTTTTTTCTAGTTCAAGCAATAACTGACTTTGTGCTGTGAGTATAAGGTACATTTGATTTTCAAACTATCGATTGTCACTTACATTGATATAGACTAGAAACGAGGGCAATTTTATATATTTCTATGGGCATTGTGCCTGAAATAAACTGATAGATAATAATAACTGGGACAAATCACACACGGTCATCTAGCCCCAAACTAGGATTCCCTGTATCTTGGAAACCAGAGACTGATATACATGTCTATTGTCCTTTTTTTTCTTTTTGCTATCATTTCTTATTGTGTTTCTGTAAACTTATTTATAGAATGTTTCCATTTCTTTTTTCTGTATCCGATGGAAGACACTAGTTCTCCCGACACAGGGAATCCTAGTGGGAGAACTAGAGCGGCACAAAATATGTATCTAATTTTAAGAAACAAATAAAGAATTATTATTATTATACACATATACTTTTAAATACATACATATATATGGATATAATACACCCAGACTCAGAGCAAACAATTCTGCTCATCACAGAAAAGTTTGCCCTGTGTGGGGATCGAACCCACGACTCTCGGATCAGAGGTCAGGATCGCTAACCACTTAGCCACCGAGTCAGTCAAAATAAATAAATACATGTAAATCATACGATAGCGGAATACCTATAATACGGAACGCTTGTGATTCATCATTGCGTTTTGCTGGTGGTGGCGGCGGCGACATCGTTCCGATTTCAGCCATGCTCCAATATTTGTATATAGCACAGTACAAAAACAAAACGCCAAGCGCCCTACATCCTCACATTCGACCAACACATTAGTCATATAACATATTATATTCATATACCGTACTAAATCATATAAATTCGACTGAATAAAAAGCGGTCAAGTGCGTGTCGGGCCACGCGCAGTGTAGGGTTCCGTGTAAGTTTTTTAACTTAGTTCTAAAATATATATTTTTTAATATCTTTATTTTTACTAGTATAAACGTTAAAGAATTGATGACATATTAACTGAATATAGAGTTGATTTGGCATGGTACTTTTTCACACACAATTTAATTATTATGTAAATAAAAAGATTCTACATGGTGGGATTAGATTAGGTGGGATGATTAGACGTGGGAGAGCCATGCTTCGGCACGAATGGGCCGGCTTGACCGGAGTGATACCACGGCCTCACAGAAAACCGGCGTGAAGTAACGTTTGTTGTGTTTCGCCGAGTGAGTGAGGGTACCGGAGGCCCAACCCCCCCCCCCCTACCCCTCCCCATTCCCCCATCCCCCATCCCATTTCAAAGGTTGGCAACGCACTTGTGACTCCGGTGTTGCGGGTGTCCATGGGCGGCGGTAATCGCTTACCATCAGGTGATCCGTCTGCTCGTTTGCCAGCTATCACATAAAAAAAAAAACATATATTTTTTGATGCGTAACACAGATTATTAAACAAAATGTGAATGCCCTAAATGCGTTTAATTTGTGACACTGATCCCTGAAGTCTAAACAACGATACCCTTCCTCTTACTTTTAGGCTTTTCAAGAGTATTTTTTTATTAACACTCAGTGACGTCGTGACATGTCTTTTAAGCTATAAAATATAAAGATATAATAGATGCTGTCAACTAAAATGGCAGTACGTCGTCCGGCTCGATACAATTTTAATACCAATTCCTGTCATATTAAAACCTTACGTATTGTAAGATCATCAACAACTTCCATTTATATTTGTCGCGCTTGTTTCTTGTCTATCAATGTAAATGACAATCGATAGTTTGAAACTCAAATGTACCTTATACTCACAGCACAAAGTCAGTTATTACTTGAACTAGAAAAAAATAAGAGCGGCAACGTCGCAATCTGTCGCGAGTCGCCGTAATTATTCAAAAAATTGGCGGGAAAAATCAGTTTTTAGCGTCTACCGCTGTAACTATAACGTTTGGGATTCTGGTATTTTTTAAGCAGAATGCTGTAATTTTGCTCTAAATCTGAGCATAAGAACCAGTCTTGTATTCGTATTAGTTTCAAAGCTATACAGCTTTTTCACTTTTGTCATGTCCACCCAGCAAGGAAAAAACATTGGCTCGTAGCACAAAAAGTACTGATATTTGGGATTCAAAAATAATTCAGCATAGGTTTTAGTGTTGCTCTAAATCCTGGCATAAAAATTTTGAACCAAGATGCTGTAATTGCTGAGATCTGATGTGACTGCTAGAAAGATTCGTAAAAAGAACGTGAAGCAGGTTTTGCGTTCTAGCGAGAAAACTATAGACATGACATTCATGAAACTTTGCAGTCCGACTCACTTTATGATGCTCTAAATCTGTGCATCAAAATTTTTTCCCAACTCTTTGTAGTTTTTGTGCACCAGTTGTGCTTGCTGGATGGCATGCCATCCAGCAAGCACACCTTTAGGAGCTCGTATCTCGAAAAGTATGGTTGCTGCAATTTTTTCCCTTGGCATGATGATTGCTGTAATTATGCTCTAAAATTTGAGATAGGTAGGATTCTCCTAGGAGCCCCAGGAAAAAAGTGCTTGCTGGGGTCACTGACACAAGATTCTCCCAATTTTTGCTTGACATTGGCAAAATCACGCTCGTTATGAGATGTGGAATGCCAAATAGAAAAATAGAATAGAAGATCATGAGAAATGTGCATCTGTTTGTGTAATCATATGTATATATGTACATAATTGCATGATATGATATGAAGGTCGCGTTGAACACGACCGCAAATCCTTGCGTCGATATTATAAATTCAAAAGTGAGTGCGAGAGAAATATGCGTTTGTTTTTTGTCCGTCTTTTACGCCGCAATGGAGTAATGGATTATCGAATCAATTTGAACAGAATTAGTTGTCAGGGTAGAAAGTGATATAGGGTACATTTTAGCCTGTAAAAATATCTAATTTCCTCGCGAAACTCACAGGGGAAAACTAATGTAACCAAGTAACGATATTTTTTTTATAACTACTTTACTGATTTCAATAAAATGTGACAAAGAGGCCGGGGGGCACCATAGGATTAATTTGTTAGTTTTATCGCGAAAAACGCACCTTCAACGACAGTCAAAATAAATAAAAAAAACGATATCCACGCGGGCAAAACCGGGGACAAAAGGTAGTCGATGTTTTGCAATATTAGTTCAACACGTTTGTTTGCTTTAGAAAAAAAGAGTATTTTGATGGTAATATAAAAAATATTGAAAGTAGTCATTTCAGTTCTGTCGAACAGTAAAAGAAAGCTTGCTAACATTTTTATTATATCTGCAAGCTTTCCGACAAAAAAGTTTCACTCCAATTTGTTTAGTAGTTTTCGAGGAAATTGCAGACATGAACAACAATAGACCTAGTATTTTCGCTACGCATCCTTGAGGGCTTAGATGGAATGCCTCATATGCTGCTTTTCTACCGGCGAGGCGAGGAGGGAAGAGAATTTAAATTGTATATGGAAAAAAATAAATTCTCTTCTCGTACAGCTCATCGCGCATATCTTCGGTGAAAATAGTCTTCTTCTTAGAGATTTCAATTCTCTTCACTACACTACACTCCTCGTCTCGCCTCGCCGGTGGAAAGCAGCTTTATGCCGGTAATCACGCTGGCTATCTCGTCCCCACCCACCCACAGCGTGCTGCTTGGCGGCAGGTGTAGAGCGAGCAATGTACATGAATGTACTCTCTCTGCTTGCATAACATAATATGTTAATAAGTTATAAACTAGTTTAATGTCATGCTGGCAATATTTAACTTGTGGCAACATTATTAAATATATTTACATTGAACTTGTAATGTAATTTATTTATTTTATTTTTATTTATTTATTTAAATCAGGTAGCAAAGACCCATAGTATAAATACAAACTAATACAATTTTTATAAAATAGATACTATAAATAGAATAGGTACAATTATAAATGTAAACTTAAAATTATTGAGCACGCAGTGGTTCTATTTCGGTGGCAGAGGTCGGCAAACTCCCACGGAATTTCCGAAACACCACACCCTTCGGCCAGAAGTCCTCCTGGGTGAAAGACTCCAGCTGCTGTGTCAGGTCTCGCACCACAAATGATTTAAAGTTCTCGCTGTGGCGCGACTCAGAGCGTATTTCGTCTTCAGCTTGACGTACTCCATCAGGTCGGCTGCAGTGCTTAATGTGTGTGCCGCCTTAAAAACCTTCCGAAATGTTCAGTATTTTTGATTTTGAGTCATTGTGAAAGTTATGAAGACAGTCTATTAAGTGGTTTGAGAGATCGATAACTGTATATAATTAAACTAATTAAACTCTATATTTTGATCTTTACTGGGATTCCGTAGGGCTCAACGTAAAAAAAAATCTGTTTTCATAGTATTCAGACTCTTTTATGGAATTTCAATATCAAGAACGCACTGACCCTGTCAGAACAGAAAAAAGGGAGAGGCCGCCCGCCATTTATCTGGTGGTCTAAAATCGACCTCAATTAAGCCCAATCACCAGAGTCGACAACCCAGAATAGATTATCCTGGCGCAGAATGGTGAGGAGACCCGACCCCAAATAATGGGAACAGGAGAGGATAAAGAAGAGAAGAAGAAGAAGAATATCAAGAAAGACCCTTTATAAAAATAAAAACTAAAATTGGCATTTGTTTTCGCGCAGTAGGTAAACAACTATTTCACGGCTATTTTAATTAATTTTTTTTTCGCACGAAAATCAATATTCCATTTATTCCAAAAGACCAATACAGGGTGTTAAAAAAGTGCGTTTGAGATTGTAAGGGGTTACTCAGAATCAAGAATAAAATATAGGCAAAACCACAGACATGCACCCCGCTCCATGCACCCCGCTCCCCTCCTATAGACTAGCAATGCAGGGCATCGGCCGCTCGCCGCAAGGTGGGCAGATGGCCAAGTTAAATTGAAATTTCATTTTTGTTCAGTTTTCGTCTTTCAGTCTATTTCTGTCAATGGTCGAGGTAGCATTGGACAAAATGTGTGTTTTATCGTAAAATGCAAAGATGCACCGTTGTCTGATGCGGAAACCGTACTGGGCGTCTCAATAAAACAATTGTGCGGAGCTTCATATCAGAAGTAAGCCATATATTGACAAATTTTTATTTAAATAACTTCGTTGCAAAACATATGGTAGTGATGTAAGACCTCATCAACTTTTCGATAGATTTAGCAAAAAGTTTATCAACAAAAAATATCCGACTGAATATAGACCAAAAGAAGACAAGTAAAGTAGACAATAGTAGACAAGAAATGTCTTTGACATTTTTTTTTAATTCTATTATTTTCAGTTTTCCAAAGGAACCCACATAAAAATTAAATGAGAATTAAGACTACGAGCAGACACGACAGCTGAAAAATTTGCTCTAAACATTTGCGCCCAGCTTTGCTATCGATATGTTTCGGACAACTATGTTTTGGTTTGATCTTTATTTTGATAATGTTATTTTTGTTTTTTTTTTATTTTTTTTTTACTGTATTAAAATTGTGAATTTGTATTAGTATTGTTTTTGTATTCAGATTTAATAAGCAACAATATGCTTTATTTTTTTGTTTTCCTTATTTTACAAAGTATCGTAAAAAGTTATCGATATTTGTGATCTTTCCTTTTACCCCCATCACTAGAGCTTTCAGTTGTATTTTGAGTTTTGTCAGTTTCAAATACTTATTGCTATTTGACGATTGAAATCTTGACATCTTGCGGTTATCTGTCGTAATTCAAACACATGTTCTTCTATTCAAAAATTCGGCTAATGATGAAGCTTTCCCCTTCCGCATCCCCCTCCCTTCCCCTCAACTTCGTCCACGCGGTTTCATATTGAAACTGACGTGTTAGCGTTCTATAGAGGAGCGGAGCGACGATATAAAACTTTTTGGCAAAATCCATCTACAATTATTTCTTTCAGTTTCCCATACAAATTCTTGATTCACTATTCAGAAATCTGTATTTAAACGTATAAATGTGAATGTATACAGTCTGTGGCTCCCATAGTAAAGAGAGTCCTAGTTATTTGTATGTTTACACCATGACGGAAAGCCGTAAAAAAACACTGATTTCCCCACACATACGTAGGCCTATCATACACCATATAAGTTACATTTCTTTCGAAACAAACCAAACGACGTATAATTTTATACATGCGTATCATTTCGAGTTAACCTTGCCGCGCCTTCCAAACTGGGTTAAACACAGTTTTGACACACTTACCCGCATCGCGCACGCAGAGATGGCAAATTATTTTCAATTTCGTAATACGAAGAAACAAAATTTGAAATTTTGAAATCGAGTTTCCTTAACGTCTTTCGAAAATTCAATTTAACGTTTGCGCAATTTTAGTGATGACACGCGAGCATACCAAGGTATCTTTGTGTATAACACGATGACTAACCATATCGACTCCACTAGTGGGACACGGGTCTCTTCCCATAGCTCGGGATGGTTAGGCCATACTCTAAACACAAAATACGCATGTTTTTTAAATAAAATTCATATGTGTTTTGAACAATTAAATCTTATACTGTTAAGTGGTTAAGTGGTTAGCGATCCTGACCTCTGATCCGAGAGGTTCGGTCCCCACACAGTGCAAACTTTTCTGTGATGAGCAGAATTGTTTGCTCTGAGTCTGGGTGTATTATATCTATATATGTATGTATTTAAAAAGTATATGTGTATGTATATCAGTCTCTGGTTCCCAAGATACAGGGAATCCTAGTTTGGGGCCAGGTGACCGTGTGTGATTTGTCCCAGATATTATTATTATACTTACTACAATATACAGGGTTATTATTAGACCCCCCACCAAAACTTCACAGTGGCTTCTACTCATGAAACTGAGCAACTTTCCCCAAATAACCAATGGTCAATTCGCCAAAAAAATGTTGGGCATCTCCATACAAAACAGGCCGATCACGTGATCAAATTAGTATGAAAGATCCATTTTTGCGAATTGACCATTGGTTACTTGGGGGAAGTTGCTCAGTTTCATGAGTAGAAGCCACTGTGAAGTTTTGGTGGGGGGTCCAAAAATAACCCTGTAGGAGTTTGCTCATTTGTAAAAAGTGTCAAAGGATCGGTCTGTTTGTTGGATCTGTTGTCCTTTAGCATTGAGATACATATGTGTCTACTCGTATGTATATCTGGTTCCCATAATATTGTATAGGCGCCTAATCCTATTTTGAGACTGGATAGTGGATATGTTTGCTCACTGCTATATTTAATATTCTCTCTTATCGTGTGGCAACTGTGGCTCAAATTAACCGTTCTCTCAAGATAAGACAGACAAGCGGGTGCCTATAGCATCACCCGCAGTTACGTGTAGTTGATTTTTAACAGACTTCAAAAAAAAGAGGAGGTTCTCAATTCGTTGGAATCTTTTTTTTATGTATGTTCACCGATTACTCGAAGACGCCTGAACCGATTTGGAAAATTCTTTTTTTGTTTAAAAGGGTATACTTCACAGGTGGTCCCGTATAAATTTTATCGAAATCGATTCAGCGGTTTTTGAGAAAATCTACAAAAACATAGCAAAATTGGAGTTGTTGCGATTGTAATCGGTTGTTTTTAACTTAATCAGCGTGGTCAATTATAAATTTATAGCCACTTAATTGTGCAACCATCATAAACACTTAGCAATCAAATGTGCAGGCTTCTTCAGGTTTTTGTTAATCCTTATTGCCTCCGCCGCTGGGGCACGGATCTCTAACATACATCGGGAAGGTTAGGTCATACTCCACCCACACGGGACAAAGTCCGGATTGGTGGAGGTTATGGATCTAGTGCCCAACCCTGGGGTTGACACTGGTGTCAGGAGTTATCAAGTTTTATATAATATTGTTTTTTTTTTTTTTTATATGTATTGTTTCAGGTAAAAGTGGTGGACTTGGAGGGTAACCTAAAAAGCGTCTATCCCTCCCGAACGGACTGCATCTATGAAGATGGTACCAATATTAAAGTAATCAGAGTGGCTAAGAAATAGTAATACAAAAAAAACTCGGCTATTTTTACGTAACTCCTGTGGTGTTAAAAATTAAGTGACTTGGCTCTTTTTTATTACATAAATAACTCGATGGGTCGGTACTTCGTTGAAACTGAATTTGGCGTGATGTGAAAAAACGGTACCACACGTTTATGGTTCTAAATAAATTAAAAGTACATGAGTTAAAGTATTACTTAATTAAAATACGATTAAAACTTGGACCGCACTAAAATATGCTCGAGAAGTTCATTTAAGAAGTTACTGTTGACCAATTTCGAGTCACAGTATTTTTTGATTAAATTCGATAGCAAATATAAAACAGCAATCTTTCTTGTTTATATTTGGTTCTTCTTTTTGACGGGTCTTTTTGAAGTAAAGGGTATCTATTTCATTTAGAACTATAAACGTCTGATATCGTTGTTTCGGAAAAGACGAAAAATTTTGTAATTTCTCCTCCATTTTTTTACGTTAAAACTTCAGTATTGCTGAGAAATGTTGAAAGAAAGTCTGAATTGAAAAGAAATTGGTAATTAATACGTGAAACGATTAAAACTATTAACTAACAAAATTAATATTATATATTTGTACGTAATTGGTATCACAAAATTTTTGATGAATAATTTGTGATGTACTTTTTAAAATAAAAATTTGTATGCCATGACTTCGTAAAACGTCATCTTGGAGACAAAAAATTGAAATGTTTTGGAACGAAACCATTGATAAATCCGTTATTTTTATATGTGTGCTAAATAGTTGAGTAATGTTATCGATCATATCATATAATGAGATACCTGTGAACGTACCTAATACAAAAAATCGCAGTATACCGTATTAGCTACTCACTCTCTTGTTTCTTGGTATTACTCACTCTCTTGTTTCTTGGTATTCTAGAGATAAGCCAACAAGTCTTTTTGGTCCAAATGATATTTCTTCATTGTGTAGATACGCAGTATCAATAATTCTGTTGTTGATTTTCTCTATAAAAATCTATTTTCTGTATGTGTATTTAAATAAATATCTGTGATTGTATTACCAAGGCCGAAGCGAGCGTGAAAAAGAATGAAAAAAGACATTTCATACGTGTCAAAATTTGCTGACACTGTTTGTGAAATGAACAAATATCCCCATGGAACCCTTAGTCAATTCGCGTTTTTTTGGCCTACGCGACTAAAGGGCGAACCTCAAATTTTAAAATTTTACAGCAGAGCCAAAAAACAATTTGCTTTCCCCGATTTGTTGAATCTTTTTGCCATAATATCATTACTACGTTTTGGTAATAAAAAAGAACTATGCTGCAGGGTTGGGCAATAAATGATACGTAAATAAAATATAAATAATATTCATATTTTGAATGAGGTTCGCCCTTTAGTCGCGTAGGCGACGTATTAGTTCATACGATCGGCCAACTTAGTACATATAAGTTTTTTTTTTTAACGCGTTGACCATGGGTTCCTTTGATTGGTGGTAGGGCATTTTCTGAGCCTGCCTGGCTCGCTACCCCCAGCTTATCTAAGTCTTGCCGCCAAACATCAATGTTAATAGCATTGATGTGTTCCGGCATGAAGATAAGATAGCCAGTTCCCCATTGCGTTGGGGAATCTTGGTAAGCCCGCTTCCATCTTCAGCATCATCATCGCTTACCATCAGGTGGGTTTTTTTTTTTAAGTTTTTACGGCTCTGGATTCAGAGTCCTTTTGAGCCAATCATCAAATCAGGTGGGATGATGCCAAGAGATTGCCAATTGGGAATAAAAAAATAGACATAGACAATCTTTATTTCTGGCATCATAAATAAATGAAAAAAAAAATAGTTGTCCAGTTCATGAGTATAAATCTCAGTTTAAATTGTTTCAGCTGATACATATATAAAAAATCTATATTTTTAAGTATGTTTGCTTAGATTTCACGTCAAACTCAAAATGTTTTTCATTTTTATTTTAAGTAAATGCTTTACACATTCTCTTGAAATCATATTGTTTTCTACTCAGTACATGTTACATCCGTGTTCCGTTCTTATGTACAGGTGTTAAAAGACCATTTCTAGAAACTTAACGATAGGTTCCACTTATTAAGGAACCCATACATTTTTTTCAAAAATTGTCTGATTTGTATGAAATCAATTTTGTATGAAAATAGTTTTTTTGTGAATTCATTTTTTTTTGTACGAAAAGTTGTTCAGTTTCATGAGTAGAACACCGTGTTAGTTTCCGGGAATGTTTTTTCACACCCTGTATTTTAACATCCTTATTCAAGATTCATTGTAGCTGTTGTTTTAATAATACTAAGATACAAAAGGTTTTTCATAGAAAAATGGTTTTGTTACGCAGACAAACTGGAAATAATTAGATTAAGTTTTGTTAAAATGTTTTTTTTTTCTAATAAAGTATTTTTCTAAAAGAATAATCATCTTTAATTACATAATAAAAATAAAAATTTCTATGCAGATTCAAGCTGAAAGACGATCGTTTCGACAAATCGGTCTATTAGCGGTCGTTTAGCCAACAAGGATGTTTGGCGTTGAAGCCTACCTGATCCGAATTGTTATCTATATCAAATACTTAAAACATTATTTGTTATTTTCAAGATAACAATTTTGAGAACCTACCTAAAGAGTAATAAACCGTCCCCATCACATCAAATGGCGTACGATAATAAATAAAATGAGATTTGATTGATTGATATATCGAGACCAAGGAGTTTATAACTCATCTACCATAAATACCTAAAAGTATCGAAACTCAATATTGAAAAGATTTATCGAGCCTGTCTGTGGTTTTGGGTTACGCAGTCAAGGTCCAAACCCACGGTGTACCTTACCCATATCAAACCGGTCTACATTTGTCCTTCACTCGACCTTGTGATATAAATTTCGCTTTCACGATATGACAAGATCATCATACAAAAAACATGGCAGGAAAGATTGAAGGAATTCGCCGTCAAGGCATGCATGGAACTTCAGCAAGTTTCCCTAAGGAACCGGCACTTGTGACTCCTCTGGTGTTGCGGGTGTCTATGGGCGGCGGTAATCGCTTCCCATCAGGTGATCCGTCTGCTCGTTTGCCACCTCTGCCATTAAAAAAAAACTATACAATCGGAATAAAAAATCCTTTAATACAAATGTAAACGAATGATCAATACGGTATTTGACTACTGGTCATTTGAGCGACTTTTTATCAACTGCGAAAAACGACATTTTGTTCTGAAATTGTTCGTGTTACTGGCATGTGACGTCACAGTTTTTGACGCACTTATTTTCTGATTGTAATGAATATAAAATTGAAAATGAATAAAAACACCAGTCGAGTAATATTTTTCGCTGTTCTAGGACAAATGCCATTCAGTGAATAATATTTTTCAACTTCATTTTGATAGTGTCAAATACCCTATTATTGACTATAGGTAGTTGAATTTTTTTACTTCGATTGTAATAGTACATTATGGTACTAGTGTGTAACATTGGTGATTACCGTCGAGGCGCCATTGAGTCCTTGGTCTTAAGAGAGCCAAGGACGGTAATCATCAATACACACGAGTATCATACGACGTTTTTCAACACACTTGTGAATAAAATAACAATAAAAACTCATTTCAACAGTGAAAACGAGTTGTGAAAAATGTTTCGCTATGGCGGGAAAAATTAATCAGTTTTCCTATGCGCGCGCATTGCGATCGGCCACAGACTAAAGGGATGAGGTTTTTTTTTTATTTTCGGCGCATAGGATTTGCGCCTATTCTGCCACGTACAAAATGGGGAATTTAAAGTTTTCTTTTATTACAGAGAAAACAAAAGTTATATTTGAGTGAAAGTTTTATTTATTAAACACGTACGAGTTAAAATTATCTATTTAAATAAGAAGTTGCATGAAATGAGCAAGCAATAGGAACATTAATTTATTTGTTCTATTGAACACGATCTTTTTTTTTTGAATAAAAACTTTTTTAAGAACAAAGCAACAACCATGTCATTCTGTGCCTAATTGCGGTGACCATAGAGCCACTTTATGAGCAAGTGTGTTGAAAAGGTTCTTTATGGAAAGTTAATAAGCATTTTTTTTTCCAACTATAGATTTCTTGGGAAAAGTTGTTTAGTTTCGTGAGAGAAGCCCTAGTTACCTAAAAGTAACTTATTAATATGTTCCTATTCCCTATCTGATACATTCTACTTTTCTCAAAGATACCGATCTCATACCCTTTCCTTTTGCACTAAGACATCATTTAAGATATCCTAGCCTACCTAGGTATTGCCTAAGATATAAGCCAAAGTTCAAACCAGACTTTTCTCGAGATTCCCTGCGGTTCGTATAAGGTAAGCTATCTAAATACCCGCCTACATTTAAAATTGCGAAAATCTCAACGTGTAACTAACATTGCAGAATCGTCCCGAGTTCCAGTCCTTTATTAGTTTAGGAGCTATAAACGAGAATCAAGTGTGTCTGTGAAGTTTTATTTTATTTAAGGTCAAACATCTTCCATCCGTGCTGCAGTGCTGTGAAATTCAATACAGTACAATAGTAAAAATAATAGATACATTTTTATATTAAAAAGTTCATTACAGGAGTGTTTGTATTAAATATCTAAAAGGTAGGCAAACTGTGAAAGTTGGCGAATGTCCCACAGGTCGTTCAAAGGTCATTATAGAATAGACTTACAATAAATAGATTTACAATAAACTAATTTCAGATTAACTTAAAAAAATATTTTATTTCAACTTCCATAGCTTGTTAATAAGGCTTAATTTTATTGTTAGTAGTATTTATTGTTACATAAACATTAATAAAAAAGTTATTTAAAAAACTATATAGGGTGCTACTTTTGACCAGATTCGCAATTGACCAATTACGCGAATGACCATAATATTTAAAACTAAATCTTCGGCATTGTGCCTAGAGTTGCCAGAAGTCCGCTTTCCGCCCGACAGTCCGGTTTTCCTTATGTCTGTCCGGTCAAGAAAACCTTGGTAAACCGGATAAAAGATTTTAAGTTTTATTTTAATTTGGTAATTTTGATAAATTATTAAAAATAAAAATTTTAGCTTTATTTATTAATAAAAAATATTTTCTATTCTAGTGCAATGCCTACTCACATAGTTTATAAGCAAAAATTGTTTCTAACAAAATATGGACTGAAGTTGTCTGAAATAAATGATTTAAAAAAAACTTGTCTGGTTTTTTGCACCACACCTGGCAACCCTAATTGTACCCGATACGCAAATTACCTGGATGTTTCACATGCGCACTTTACCCTCTACGCAAATGACCATGATACCTAAAACTAAATGTTACTTGTACAGCCAAGGGGGCGCCACGGGGGCGCCAAGGGTGCGCCACGAGGGCGCCAAGGGGGCATCAAGGGGCATCAAGCGAGGGATCCCGAAGGATCAAGCGAGCGTTCAAGGGACGGATCAAGGGAAGGATCCCGGGCGATCAACCGGAGATCAAAGGAGGGATCCCTAGGGGTCAAGTGAGGGATCACAGGGATCGAGGGGGGTCAACATGCTATTCAATATTTAAACTAGGTTTGGTTGGTTAGTTTGATGTAACAGACAACGCGCGAGTTGAGCGAGCTAAGCGAGTGTGCCGCGGCAGCGGCCGGGGAAGCACCAGAGCCAACGTCGCTTGTTAATCCCTCTTTGATCCATCCCTCGACCCCCGCTATGTCTCCCTCCATCCCCAGGGATTCCAACCTTAATCCCTCACTTGATCCTTCGGGATCCGTCCTTTGATCCCCAGGTATCCCTACCTTGATCCCCCTTGATCCCTCCCGTGATACCCCATGAACCTTCCCTTGATCCCTTCCTTAATCTCTCCGTGTCTATTGGTGTTAATTATTTTTGCAAAACTTTTCTGTCTTTTTTCGCGAAATTTTTCTGTCTCTTTCCTCAGTGCCCCGTTTCTCATAGCGACATTGTAACTCATAGCTGGTAATTTACGAATACAGACTATCAGGGTCATTTGCGTATCTGGTCACTGGTCTTTTACGAATTGATATTATGGTCATTCGGTGAATATGGTATGGAATTGGCGTATATATGGTCATTTGGGGAAACGGAATATTACGGTCACTTGCGTATCTGGTCATTTGCGAGTTTAAAATATGGTCTTTCGCGTGCTTGGTCGAGTGCGAATCTGGTCAAATGCGTCGAAACCTTCTGATCAACTTTCCCAAGGAACCCATAATCAAATCGCAAGAAAATTTTTGGACTCTTCATACTAATTTGGCCGCTCGGCTGATCGATTTGTATGAAGAGTAAAAAATGTTTTTTTATGGGTTCATTGGGAAAAGTTGATCAGAAGCACTGACTAAAATATCGGGCACTAATAAAGTAGCACCTTATACAGGTGTCACAAAATAATTGGTGTAGGACCCGTTAACTGGGATTCTACTCATCTTACTGAATAACTTTTGTTCTACGACTTAGGTCAAATCGCAAAAAAATTTTGGACTCTTCATACAAAAATGGCAAAACAGATGATCGTTGAACAAAGTCGTAGAACAAAAGTTGCTCAGTATGATGAGTAGGATCCTCAGTTAACGGGTCCTACACCAATTTCGTTACACCCTGTATAAGATGTGAAAAGATTACTTAAGGAAACTAACGGTGGGGTCCACTCATGAAACCCAACAACTATTCCCAAGGAACCCATACTGAATACTACATTTTTTTGAATTTTCCATACAAAAATTGGCCAACTGACTGATTAATTTGTATGAAAAGTTCAATTTTTTTTTTCACCCTCAGTTGGTAAGCCCTTGGCATCATCTCACCTGGTGGTAAGTGACGAATGATGCCGAAGATGGAAGCGGGCTTAGCAAGATTCCCCAACGCAGTGGGGAACTGGCTATCTTATCTTCATGCCGGAACACACCAATGCTGCTAACATTGATGTTTGGCGGCAAAACTTAGATAAGATGGTGGTAGCTAGCCAGGCGGGCTCAGAAAATGCCCTACCACCAACCAAACCGAGTCCTACAAAGTTGGACCCCACCGGCAACCGAACCCGCGACCTCCTGATTTAAAGCGAGCGGACAAGCCACTAGGCCACGGAGGCGGTTAAATGTTCGAATTGATTAAAGGTTCCATAGGATAAGTCAGTGATTTTCAACCTTTTTTAATACTCGACCCCTTTACAAGTTGAAAAATTCTTGCGACCCCCCTAGGGCCATAAACATACAAAATGTTAGTGATTTGAAAGACTACGTTTATAATTTTCTTCAATTAGAAAATGATTTACTTAGAAACGTCTCCTAAATAGAACCACGTTTTGACAAATTGTTAAAAAATAAACAGGACCAGCCTTCTCACTGAAATCGTATATTTTCATTGCAGTGTAAGACCTATATTCACTTACTTTTTCTTTATCCGCGACCCCTTTAGAAAGGCTTCGTGACCCCCAGGGGGTCGCGACCCACAGGTTGAAAAACACTGGGGGATAAGTTGTTCAGTTTCATGAGTATTCTATACCCGTAAAAAGTTATTGTCAGTGGTCTTTTAACACCCTGTATTATTAATTCACATTATGCATCAATCACATTTAAATATGTATACTTACTCGTAAATTATATACACAAGGCATTTTCCATTAATAGTAGAGTTTGTTGAGCATTCACGAATTTTAAAAAAAAATTCATTTCAATGCTTGTCAGGATGCTACACGCTTTATTTCTATGAGTGTTTTTAATCGCGGACATATTATCCATAATCAATCAGGTCTTAAGTGTTAACTATTTAATAACTTCAAAATATTTTACACTGTCCATGCCATAACAGTTAAGCGACGTTCGATTTGCATGCAGTGCAATATTTTTACGTTTATTAAAAAAATGTAGTAGAACAAAAGTTTTACCAGATTTATTTAGGATGTATTCATATCCGCCAATATGGGGAACTTGCATAAATGATGGAGATATTTCTACTATAATAGATGTTAATTTACTTTTATTGAAATCTAAAGTTAATACAAGCTCCCCATTTGTATATTAGGTACCTGGAAAAAGACCAATCCGGTAGTTGACTGCTAGTCATTTGAGTTACTTTTTATCAAATGTCAAAAACGGCATTTTGTTCTAAAAATTTTTGAAATTTTGTACGATGACGTCATTGTTCAAAATAGTAGTTTACATACTTATTAGGTAATTTTTATAAATTAAAAATTGAAAATGCAATGAAAATTAAAGTTAATTAGTTTTTCAATAATTTCAATTAAACAGCTATTTAGTCAATAATATTTAGCAATTTAATTTTCATGCAGTCAACTCCCGGATTGGTCTGATTTTGCTACAAAGAGTAAAGTAATACACCTTTTGCTAGCTGACTGCTATAGAGTGCGCAATCCACCAATTTCGTCGTCCCTTGGTCAGTTAACATTATTTACTTTGTAAATTACATTGCTAATAATAAATACGTAAGACAACGCTGCTAAGAGGGGTGTTGAAAATACAAAATATGGCGAATTCGGACGCAGTCTTATGTGGAATGCGATAGCGTAGTCACGCGACGTGTTGTGTAAAATAAGTTAATTATTTTTGAAAAATAAACACGTGATTTTGATTAAGTGTTCAAGATTGTTGTACGTATAGTGGTGGATTTATTTGAAACATCATTTAACTACTGAACGTAGGTAAGTCATCTTTTTTTCTAATATTTTTTCATGACTTTTTTTCAGGGAGTTATAGTGAGAACCGGAAATGTGTTTTGAAAAAGAACAGTTTAATTTTTTATTCGATGGCGCAAGCTGAGGGCAATGTTGTCGGGGTGTATGTATGTATGTCCGTTACATCGTTACCGCTTGCAGCCAACATTAGGTATTTGATGTAATTTGTATTGGGGGTTTGCGAGGTTTTAGATTCATCTTGATCCCCAGATTGATATAGGATGCATTTTATGCAGTCTTTTATTTAGATTTTTATCTACGTAGGAGAAAGGATTTCATATCCGGTACTTACACCTACTTCTACAGGGTGTAACAGAAAGGTGTGATAATACTTCAAGGTTTAGGTTTACCCATCAAACTGAACAACTTTTGTTCTATAACTTTGTTCAAATCGCAAAATTTTTTTTGGACTTTTCATACAAATCGATCAGTTGGCGAACCAAGTTTGTATGAAAAGTCCGAAAATTTCTTTGCGATTTCAACAAAGTTGTAGAACAAAAGCTGTTCAGTTTTATGGGTAAAAGCCAACCTTGAAGTATCATCACAACTTTCTGTTACATCCTGTATATACCTATACGTATAAAGAGGTCCTGGAATCGAATCCTTGCACGAGAAGTGAGATGGAATAAAGTAATTGCAATGGTCAGATTATTCTTACCACTACCAGTAATGGTCCAGTGTCTAGTGCGCTCACTTTACAACAGGAGGTCGCGGGTTCGATTCTCGGCGGGGTCCAACTTTGTAGGACTTGGTTTGGTTGGTGAAAGGGGATTTTGTGAGCCCACCTGGCTAGCAACCACCATCTTGTGTAAGTCTTGCCGCGAAACATTCATGTAAGTAGCATTGATGTGTTCCACTATGGAGATAAGATAGCCAGGTGCGGGTTCGCATCGCGTTGGGGAATCTTGGTATGCCCGCTTCCATTTTGGCATCATCATCACTTACCATCAGCTGAGAAACTGTCAAGGCTTACCAACAACTACGAGTAAAACTGTAGACTAAAAAAAGGAATTAACCCTTTGATCGCCACAGTCGGCTATAACCGACAACGCTTTTTCGTGCCACACATACAAGGCTTTGAGATTTTCATACATTTTAGTTGCACGATTTCCCATAGCGTAGCGTGGCGAAAATGGAAACAGATTTACCTTACTCTGCCCCAATCTACAGTTCTCACTGACGATGATCTCGATCCCCAATCCTTGGGCTTACGAACTTAAAGAAGAAGATGCGTGGCGGTCAAAGGTTAAACTACTTAAATTACGAAAAGAGTTTTATTTAAAACGCTAACTTAGTTAACCAGTTAGTTTTTTTTTCATGTTATTTCTATCACAGAGCTCAAGAAAAATACTATGTGATTCTATCAATCTAAGGGTTCTGTCTTACATCAGCCAAGTAGATTGACATACTTAGGTACAGCTCGCGTCACGTAAAAAGAGCGCTGGCGGGCGTTCCGAGGGCACAACAGTTCACTCTGACAACAGGATAGCATAAAATAAATCGCGTAAGTGTGAAAGAGAGGGTACTAAATAGTTGGTGTCAGAGTGCATCCTCAGAACGCCAGCCAGCGCTCTTTTTACGTGACGCGAACTATACATTATGTGTCCATATGCATCCCACATAAAACATTACCCTGCGTCGTGAGCAGCCGGGTCATAAAAACAACTTATATCGTCCCTAGGTCTATGGCATAGGGGCCATCCCATATCTCGGGTAGGTTGGCCATAGCCCACACACGGGGGCCAAGTCCGGATTGGTGGAGGTTGTGGGGCTAGTGGCCAACCTTAGTATCAGAAGTTTTGAAGTCGCCTAAAAGTCCTAACAATGTAACATTTTGATATTTTTTGTATAACGAGTATTTTTAGCGAGAACATTGTAAGCGCCATTAAGGTTATATAAGGAGTGAAGCCTTTCCCTTAGGTCGAGTTTCCAACTTTTTTTTTTAAATTTGTTGTTACGCAGTTGGCATAGACATCATACATTTATTTACATACAGCCTATAAAAGACTAATGGAGAAAAATATTATTTTCTCGAGAAATTACATATTGTGGGTGTTTTAATTATTGTCTTATCAACATGAAATACACGTGTATTTAATATATTTGTAAGTAAAAATTAAGGGTAAAAGATTTGAAATTTTGTCAGTTATGATGACTAAATACTAGAAACTACTAGATTAGGTGCCAAATTTGATTTTTTATGAAAATTTTAATACAAGTCAGTGCTGTAAGTCTGCAATTATCTGATCTGGCTGGCTACAAAAAAAAACTATGATTGATTTTTGACGCTTGGAATGTTCTATCAAAAGAGAATATTACCGCTACATTTTAGTTCTGTCTGAAAAGACAGGATAACAGATTTTTGTTAGTGACAGTTTCAAACATTGTGTATGAACAAACGATATTATTATTGAAATCTAATTTTAATTATTACTCAAAAAACAGTATCTCCTCGCTTCCAGCTCTATCAGGATGGCTCCACAGAAGCCTGAGGTGGAACCCGAAGGTCTGCCGGACCGGCTGGCAGCCACGTTTAGCGATAAGACCGTCTTCATCACGGGGGGCACCGGATTCATGGGGAAAGTGCTGGTCGAGAAGTTGCTGAGGTAAGGATTGTTGCAAGACCCAAGCGTCCCCACGGCTGGGGACAGCTCGGAAACTCCAACAAACTGTTGCGTTAACTAGGTACTATTTATTCTTACCGAGCGGCACAATTTAACCCAAAATTGTAAGCTCGAGTCCTTTTTTCTCAGATTGGTACAGAATACGATGCTCGATTCAAAACACATTCAAAACCTCTTACGGCACCAATTTCCATAAATGGCATGTTTTTAAATTGCATTTATATTGTAAAAAAATGTGGCGAGACGTCGTCTTTATGTAAGATGCAAAAAGACCGCTCTCAGAAACATTAACAGGAAATGCTGTATTCCCAAAATAAAATTGTAGACTTTCTATACAACGTAGGCAACTTCTCATAAAAAGAATGCAGTGACTGCAGTTATTTGAAAAGTTTTGAGCAACAAAAAAATAGGATCACTTGGGCAAACTCAGGATGAGCAGAAACGTTGGATTTTCCGACAGGATTTGCACTCTGTATTAAAAAAACTACATAAAGGTACCTAGCTGTTTTTGATGTACCGAAGCAAAATATTCTAAATAAACATTCGATTTGTTAAACCTCGCTAGAAAAAAGAAGTACTTTCTCCCTACTCACAAGTACCTACCTAAAAAGTGTAAACCACACCGCGGCCCTGGCGGGTTGCCACCACTGTCAAGTTATGCCACAGCCCAACCGCATTCAAGGCTAATTTCGAGATTAAAACAAAACTTACATTGGAAAATAGGTAATCAAATTGCTGCAAGGTTTGAACTGTTACAAAACACATGTTTGAACCATGGTGTTGGTAAATAACTTAAATAGATGCATACCCAACAAGTTTGATTTGACATTTACATACTGGTTAAAGTTGACTACTTACTTTACTTAGATATCAATATGGAGAGTGAACTTATATTTATGTAATGGCAAATAGCGGCATCATGTAGAGTATATTTTCAAAAGACTATAGAATATTTGTAAATTGCGCGAAATACTAATTAGTTTGTTCAGCGCAGTTTCGAAGATGGAGGTCAGATTCCATGTATGTCACTTTCCAGCTAAGACATTTTCCAGCTAAGACATTTTCCAACTAGTTCATAAGCTTGCCTTTCATTCCGAAGATCCCGGCACCCTTAAAATTATAACTGGTTGTTATCTATGTATCTATACGGGGTGTAACAAAATTGGTGTAGGACCCATTAACTGGGGATTCTACTCATCGTACTGAACAACTTTTGTACTACAACTTTGCTCAAAGAGCAAAAAAAATTTTGGACTCCATACAAAAGTGATACAAATAGATGATAATTTGTATGGAGAGTCCAACTTTTTTTTTGCGGTTTGAGCAAAGTCGTAGAACAAAAGTTGTTCAGTACGATGAGTAGAATCTCCAGTTAACGGGTCCTACACCAATTTTGTTACATCCTTTATATTTAATCGGATAAAGAAGGTATATCTATGGCTAATGCCAGTACCACAATTTAAAAAGATGTAAGTAATCGATTAATAGAGTTTGGTTGGAATAAGAAGATTTTTTTACCTTTTCCTCGCTGTGAAAAGCAATAAAATGACTATGGGTAGAGTCTAATTTTAAAGGATGTAAAGATTTTGCTTACACTTATATGTATGTTATGGTTTACTTAAAATAGAATAAAAAGAAATAAACTAGTATTCATTCCAATAAAAAAAAGCAAAAGGTAAACAAACTTACTATGTAACTGACTCATGTCAATGTCATCTGCATACTACCTTTGTTTACCTTTTGCTTTTTTTTGACTGGAATGAAGTATACCTACTTTTGTTAACTGTAAATCATATTAACATTACGCATCAGTTATTTAAGTAAGTACATCAGGATACTTACTGTAAGCAAGAGGAATTTGGTATACCTAATAATATTACTAGGAAATTAATTTCACATATTAATTCCAGAAAATGCCCAGACATAAAGGAAATCGTTCTCCTCATGAGGACGAAGAAAGGAATGGAACCGAAGGCTCGTCTCCAGGTTATCTTCAGTGATCCGGTGAGTTATCGGCTAGGGGCGGACTCAGGGTCGGACGGGGGGCCCAAATGAGATTTGATTTAAGATATGTAAGTATGCCTGTCGGTATTAGGCGGGGATAGCAATTCCACATTTTTTTAATGGAAAGTCTGTATAGTAATGTTAGGAATGCAATTTAATATGCTGAAAGCTAGGTAATTGTGCAGCCAAAAAAAAAACAAAAATGCCTAAATTTTATTACATGGCAAGGAGTATATTTTTTGTAATGGTTATAATACGAAGTAATGGTGTCGATTCGGTGTTTTACGATTAAACTTATTTGACAGGACTAAACTAAATTTAAGCGTCCTTTGAATTAAGTATAATCGGTGTCAGACGTCAGTGTGTGCTTTTAATCTTTATATTGAAAACGAAAGAAGACAAGTGACTTTACAGAAGGCGACAAATCAAGTTACCGTCCCTGTATAACGACCTTCTGTATCCAGCTCTTCGAGAAAGTGTCAGAACTCCGTGGTGGCGTGGACAAACTGCTTATGAAGGTGAAGCCTGTCTGGGGTGACGTGCAAGCCGCTGATCTTAGCATGAGCAACGAAGATCGCCAGTACATCATCGACAATGTGGATATCATCATTCATGCTGCAGCTACGATCAGGTAAGAACGTTAATCATCTACTTATCCCGTTTTAGTTGCATAAGCATCATCCAATACAATACGAATACGATACGACATGTCATGCCACGACCGACACTATACGCTACAATACTTCACGACACGGCAAACACAACACTTTTTACCGTTTATTTGAGAAGTTTTTCCTCACTGCCGCCGGGAAACCATTGCTAGGAAAAGGTTTAACTGGTTTATTTAGGCGCTTAATAGCTTCTTAATCGCTGATTCCTCACTGCAACTTGAGCCAGTAGTCCAGATCAGGTTATTTACATAGGGTGTAATAAAGGAGATGTAGGATAAATTTTAATATAACTATACATACTTGACAAGCAATTGATCAATGTTACTTTTCGTAGTCTTATTTTCTTGTTACCTTCTTAGCAAAGTTGTTCGCAAATTAACTATATTTTCAGATTTGATGAGATGCTACGTAAAGCTATTTTACTCAACGTGCGCGGGACCAAGCTGATTCTGCAATTGGCTGAGCAGTGCAAACAATTACAGGTTTTTAGAATTCATACATTTAATAACTTTGCAAAATCGACGGAAATTCTATACCGATAAAAACTTTCAAATCCACTTTAGGATAGGTTTTGCTGTTAGAATAGTAGAGTAATTTCCCGTGATTTTTTCACAAAATGAGAATGTTTCTTATGACATAACAGGATAAGCTATACTTATGACATAACAGGATATCGATCGAGTGGACAACGATAGCCGTTACAATGTCATTATAAAATGCCCTCTCCTAACTATCACACCTTTTATTTCTACAGCTATTCATCCACATATCGACAGCGTACTGCCACCTCCACGAAAAGCTGCTGGAAGAGAAGCCATATCCTGCGCCGATGGACCCTCATCGTGTCATCGCCACTGCTGAACTGTTTGATGATGCTACCCTGGAGAGTATGGCTGGCAAGTATGTGTATCATACGGTTTTATAATATATATGTGTGTTTGTGTGTATATTTATCATCATCATCATTCCCAATCACCCAAAGCGCCAGTGAAATCCACTTAGAAGGTCATTTTAGATATTATCTTAATAACTTGTGAAACGCGAACATCACACACGTCTAGTAATCAGATGTACAGGTTTTCTACCGATGGTTTCCTTCACCGCACCGTTAAAGTAATCGGTACGCCATTTACCTTAATTTTATGTAAGTTTTAAAGATTACTGGCTCCTAATTTAATTACCTATCTTTTTAGGTTCCTGAGTAATCTGCCTAACTCGTACGCGTTCACTAAGGCCCTTGGGGAAGCCCTGGCCGTAGAGTACATGGACAAACTGCCTGTCATTATTCTCAGACCGTCCATCGGTAAGTTTACACTATAGCAAATGTATTTGCACCTTTATAGGTACATATTTATTTATCTTATTTATCAGGTACATATCTATTACCTATAAAATATAACCGTGTTTTTTATTAACAGCCAATGCACAGTCAATAACATTAAATATAGAAACTAAATAAATCGGAACATACATCCTTAGTTGTTTTACAAATCTCTATCCCTCCCCATGTCAGTTAATGAAAAAATTTAATTCTAAATAGTTCGGCAGGCTATTTGTTTACATCCGAAGTCTTCGCCGATGCGATGATGTCGCGAGCCAATGGTTAGATAATAAAATAACAGAATGTTAACTAACTGATTGTTTCGTCCTTTTACTAGTTATTCCAATAATATGGGAACCACTTCCTGGATGGACAGATAACATCAATGGACCTACTGGACTTCTTATTGGTGAGTAACAATAAATAATTAAAGAATATCTGATTTATTCTCGTTTAACCATCACTAAAACAACAAATTCCTTATTTCCTTTTCCTATAGGCGCAGGCAAAGGTGTTATCCGCACAATGTATTGTAGAAAAGACAGCTACGCTGACTATCTTCCTGTCGACGTCTTTATCAGTGGAATCATGGTCGTTGCTTGGAACTATCTGGGTTATGGGTAAGTTAATATACTGTAAGACCAATTTACCTAACCGTCCCAAGTAAAGTGTTTGTAACAAAAGTATCTGTACCTATTCATCACGATCGTCACGATATATTAGCTAGTAAAAAATACTACAAGAGTTATAGCTAGATAATACGCTGTTGTGTGAAAAGTAAGGTCTCTATGAATGAAATAATTGACAGTTGTTATGAAAAACTTGAAAAACAATGTGTGGCTTCTACTCAAGAAACAAAATATTTAACTAAGTACGAAGTACTAAGTAACTAAGAATTCTATATATAATTCCCAAAAAACCAATTGATTATACAAGTAAGAGGTATAGGTACTTTAGTCATCAAATGATTCGCCAACTGTAACATTTAGACCTTTCGCAGGGACAAGAAATCGCGTATCTTCAATTTCACGAGCTCAGCAGAGGTAAAAGTGACTTGGGCAGAGATGATCGAGATCGGCAAGGAGATCGTACTGAATAAAGTTCCGTTCAACGGTATTGCTTGGTAAGTTTCACCGTCCGTCTGACACACCAAAGACAAAATCGTTTCCTATTTAATAACCGACTTCAGGAGGAGGTTCTCAATTCGCCGGAATCTTTTTTTTTATAATTTTTTTTATGTATGTTCACCAATTACTCGAAGACGCCTGAACCGATTTGGATTTTTTTTTTTTTTTTAAAAAGGGTATACTTCACAGGTGGTCCCATATAAATTTTATTGAAATCGATTCAGCGGTTTTTTAGAAAATCCACAAAAACATAGCAAAATTGGAGTTGTTGCGATTGAAGTCGGTTGTTTTTAACGTATTCAGCGTGGTCAATTATTTTATATTTTAAATTATTGGTGGATTTATTAACATTTCGCCTATTACGTGTTAGATGCGTAGCAGAATGAGCTGCTTCCACGCAATGTTGTATGGTTCACACATATATTTTTTTTATGTCAGGATTTTTTCTGTCATGTGATTACTTATGCTTCTCTTGTAGGTACCCTGGAGGTTCGATGAAGGGTTCCAGGCTTCTGCACAACATTTGTGCCTTATTATTCCACTGGCTACCGGCGTTACTGGTTGACGGACTCTTAGTGCTGTTGAGATACGAGCCCGTGTAAGTTTAGCTTCTTTCACTGGTATTTATACTTAAAACATTTCCCAGAACTTGGCTCTATTTCTTATCAGCTATGGAGGCAGTTGAAATTTTTGTTAAACCTAAATGCTTTTAGAAGCTATAAATAATACGAGATGTTTTATTTCTTACGATAAAATTCATAAAAATATTGTTACTAAGAAACAACAGTATTGTTAATAAGTCTTATTATTGCCTATGATAAATTCAAAAAGGCCTCAAGGACTATCCTCTGAATACGGCTCTGGAATTTTTCATTCAAATATCAAATCTTTAAGATTAGACCCGTGCAGCCTAGTCTGTCAAAATATATCTCCAAAAAGGTTTTTTTACCGACAGCCTTCTACGAGTACATCGGCGTATAAGCAAAGGCTTCGACGTGTTCGAGTATTACACTAACAACCAGTGGGACTTCAAATCCGAAGTCGGACAAATGGTGCGAACCCGCCTCAATGATCGAGAGAAGATCGAATATAAAGTCGATTCTTATGGTAAGTCACACAGTTATTGAGACATGGTTAAAAAAAGCCGGAACAATAATGTTAAATATGTACCTACCTATGTATAATGGTATAAATATTATTATTAGGTATTTTAAATGCCTTGTAACCTGCAAGTTTAATTTGGCAATACGAGTATACTATTTCATAAAAAAAGCTAAAGAATGTAAAAATAAATAACAAAATAAATAGGTAATTTCTTCCTATGTTTCAGGTAGGATTATTGGTTAATTGTAAAAAATCCGAAGTAATTTTATGTAATGTAGACGTTAAAATTAAATCATTTCAACTTTCATTTCTTAGGTGCCGACATAGAGAAATATTTCGAAGACTGCGTCCGCGCAGCTCGCCTGTACATCCTGAAAGAGCCTGTACACACCATACCAGCTGCTAAGAGGCATTTGAAAGTGTATGTACACAAATTTAATATTTTTAAACTTTCGTTTATGTTACTTAATTTTATTTCTAGACGCCCTCGTTTCGTTCTGGCTAGATTGAATGTTTATTTTGCTTTTGCTGGCGAATAATAAAACATTTTAATGCTTCGTGGCCCACACGACATGAAAGTATGAAGTGAAAATACCTAAGGATTTAAATATAACAGGCCGTTTTGAACAGTGGACAATTCAGGCTGATAACAATATTCCTATTTCCTGTTGCAGGATGCACGCAGTGGACATTGTGTTCCAGATAGTTGTATACTCTCTCATACTCTGGACTCTATATGGCTGGATGTCATCATGGTTTGGATTTGAGACCCTGTCGTCAACAGCTCAACGAGCTATTGAGTTATAATTTTATTTTGTGTTTAAGTGACAAGTCTCTATTTAAGTGCTATTGCTATTAAGGTATTAAAGTACAAATTGTAGATGTATCTTCAGTATAATAAATAGATTTTTTATACAAAACACGTTTTTTTTCTACATCCGTGACAACTTTGAACCCAGGGCCACAAAAGACAAACATTTTTTAGAATGGTAACACTGAATATTAAATGTCACTGTCAAACAAAAGTTTGTTTTTCCCGTTCCCGGTTTTGTTTTGTTCACGAATCTCGTGCAAAAATAGTGCGATTTATAACATTTATTTCTTAAAATCCTGGCTTAAATCCAAAATGAGGCGGAGCCTCGCGCCGAGTCAGATCGGCGCAGGCGAAAACGTCTTCAAAAGCCCTTTAATCGACAAGAAAAAAAAGCGGGAATGTGCGGCAAGGATTCCGCTCACACAAAAATCTCCTTCACAAACCATGACTGCTTCTGACCACGAGAACCTCATTCGGCAGATACTAAGTAAGCCTTTCAAAGTACCTATCCCGAACTATGTATCGTCTTTCTGCGGAAAAAGTCTAGGATTGAAGCGAACTCAAGTCAGGCGCGCACTACACGACCCGGACGAACCAAATGCCTTAGTTTTGTTCCGTCCACCGCATATACCTGAGCATGAGAGGATGAAAATGAACCCCAAAGACATTCTAGTGGCTGTAGTCGTTGATCCAGTACTTGGTAACATTCTGAGGCCCCATCAAAGAGAAGGAGTGAAATTTATGTATGATTGTGTCACTGGTAAGCAGATTGAGAACGCATATGGATGTATCATGGCAGATGAAATGGGTTTAGGTAAGACACTGCAGTGTATAACACTGTTGTGGACGTTGCTACGGCAATCCCCGGACTGTAAACCAACAATAGCTAAGGCTATCATTGTCTGTCCAAGCAGTTTGGTAAAAAACTGGTATAATGAAATAGGGAAATGGCTTGGGCAAAGAATAAATGCTTTGCCAATGGATGGAGGTTCTAAAGCTGATATAACATTGAAACTAAAACAGTTCATGAATACTTATTCGGCAACAAGAGTAGCAACACCTGTCTTGATCATATCATATGAGACTTTCAGGATATATTCAAATATTCTGCATTCATCCGAGGTCGGACTGGTTCTGTGTGATGAAGGGCATAGACTAAAGAACAGTGAGAACCAAACATACCAAGCATTGATGGGACTGAAAGCCAAAAGAAGAATTCTTATCTCTGGTACACCAATACAGAATGATTTGACTGAATATTTCAGTTTAGTGCACTTTGTCAATGAAGGCATACTGGGGACGGCACAAGAGTTCAAGAAGAAATATGAAAATCCAATCCTGAGAGGGCAAGATGCATTGGCAACTGCATCAGAAAGAGAAAAAGCTCAAGAATGTCTACTAACATTGACGTCTATCGTCAACAAGTGTATGATACGTAGAACAAGCAGCTTATTAACAAAATACTTGCCAGTCAAGTTTGAACAGGTCATTTGTGTCAAAATGACACCACTTCAGACACAAATATACAAGAACTTCATAAACTCTGATGCAATACGTAACAAGTTTGCTGGAAATGGAGATAAAAATACATTGAGTGCGTTGTCCTGCATAACAACATTGAAAAAGCTCTGCAATCACCCAGACTTGGTGTACGATAAAATCATGGAAGGATCCGAAGGGTTTGAAAAAGCAAGGTCACTTTTACCAAGTAACTACGATATCAAAGATGTAAAACCTGAATTTTCAGGGAAACTGATGATCTTGGATTGCATATTGGCCAATTTGAAGACGAATACTGATGACAAAATTGTCCTAGTCTCCAACTACACACAAACACTAGACCTGTTTGAGAAACTGTGCAGGAAACGGTGCTATCTATATGTTAGACTTGACGGCTCAATGACCATCAAAAAACGCGCTAAAGTCGTCGAAAGTTTCAATAGTAAAGACTCCAAAGAATGGATCTTCATGCTTAGTTCAAAAGCTGGAGGGTGCGGTCTGAATCTCATTGGAGCTAACCGTCTGATTATGTTTGATCCAGACTGGAATCCTGCAAATGACGACCAAGCAATGGCTCGAGTATGGCGCGATGGACAGAAGAAACCATGCTACATCTACAGGCTACTTGCAACTGGTACGATTGAGGAGAAAATATTCCAACGCCAAGCCCATAAGAAAGCATTGAGTGACACAGTTGTTGATCAGAACGAAGAGTCGTTACGACACTTTACATCAGAAGATCTAAAAGACTTGTTTAGGTTAGAAGAGAATACCCTATCGGACACACACAGCAAGTTCAAATGCAAGAGATGTATAAACAATATCCAAGTAACGATTCCTCCAGAAAACTCTGACTGCACCTCCGATCTGTCCAACTGGTATCACTGTGCTGACAAGAAGAACTTGGCTGATTTAGTCCTGAAGCAATGCTGGGACTTAGCAAAGACAATATCTTTTGTGTTCCATCATCGGTCAGCCAAGGTGGAAGCTAAGGAAGAATCAGACAAGGACGAAGATAAGGAAAATACTCAAGTGAGCAAGAGAAGGAAGATTGAGGAGGATGAAGACTACTCAGAGCCCGATGATAGTGCTGATGAAGATTATGTATGAGTGATTGTTTTTGTTTGTCATGAAAAATAATTAAACTGTGAGTTGCGACTATAAAAATCATTTGAAGTAAGAGAAAAGTATTTTTAAGCAGATAATATTAGAAAGGTTTGATTTATTTACTTATTTTAAGTTCTTTATTTTTTATTGCTGGCAAAGAAAATTATGTTTGTTTTGTTTTTTGAAATGCAATGTGTAAATAGCTGAAAAAATTGAATTTGTTTGTCAAGCAATACGGATGTTTTTTGTTATTGAGATACAGCTGTTTGATAAATAAAACTCAGAATATGTAAACAAAAAAATATATATTAATGAGTCAATATCTGTAATATTCTTACACCAAAAGGAAATATATTAATTACTAATTGTGATAAAGATTTTCTTATTATTTTTACAGTACAAATATATTACTTAACCTAGATATCTTTAAAGTATATGGCAGAACATCGTAAGTATATGTATTATTTATTTATTTTATTTTTATGTGATAGGTGGCAAACGAGCAGACGGATCATCTGATGGTAAGCGATTACCGCCGCCCATAGACACCCGCAACACCAGAGGAGTCACAAGTGCGTTGCCGGCATAAGTACGTTGTTAAGATCAATATACAATATGTATAACCCACTAACTGAACCTTCTACTCAACATACTGAACACCTTTTTTCCACAACTTTAATGGAATAGCAAATCAATCTTGGAGTCTCCATACAAATAGATCAGCTGATACGCCAATTTTTATGAAGAGTTCAAATATACAAAAAAATATCAGAGAAAATGTTAACTACGGCTTCTACTCATCAAAGTGAACAACTTTCTCCAAGCAACTACGAAACTCATGGTCAAATAGCAAAAAAAAAACTGGATTTCCCATACAAAGTTCATTAATCAGCTGACGGATTTGTATGAAGAGTCCAAAAATTTTTTTGCTTGGGGACAGTCGTTCAATTCGTTGAGTAGAAGCCACAGTTAAAATTTTGCTGGACATTCTTGTCCCCTTGTATTTTTTTGCGCTTTCAAAAATAGTACAAAAGATGTTTAGTTTCATGAGTAAAGACCCCCCCCCTTCAAAGTATTGTTATAATTACATCTATAATATAATACATATTTTGGATTTTGGTATGGTATTTATATTCCAACCATCTAACCCATCTTGTACTAACTGGAACAGCTAAGCTTCAGGCCGTAAGCCCAGCTCGGTGGCTGTGAAGAATAGCCCCGTCTCTCGGCTTCCTCGTTCACGTCGAAAGGTTTCTTCAAGAGTTCCAACAGGAATCTTGCCTGTAAATATCACATTTTACTCACAAACAATTAGCCATAGTTTCGCCATAACGCTAAGGGATAATGTACTTTATGTCACTGTCATAAAGTATATTATTCTTCGCTTACTTTGAAGCAGTTGGATCGTTATGGCGTATTGGACTACGGCCAATTGACAACATTTGAAATTTTTCACCAAATATTATGTGCGTTTTATGGTTTTATGTAGGATATGCAAAAATTAAACACCCACATATATATTTTTTTCTTATCCGTTAGACCAGTGTTTTTCAACCTGTGGGTCGCGACCCCCCAGTGGGTCGCAAAGCCTTTCTCAAGGGGTCGCGGGTAAAAGTAAAAATAATATTATAGGTTTTACACTGCAATGAAAAAATACGATTTCCACTGAAGGCTGGGCCTGTTTCTTTTTCAACAATTTGTCAAAACGTGGTTCTATTTTGGAGACGTTAATAAGTAATTAATTTTGTAATTAAAGAAAAAAACATTTAATACACAGAAATTTTGTATGTTTATAGCCCTAGGGGGGTCGCGGTCGGGGGTTTTTGTACCAGTAAAGGGGTCGGGTATTAAAAAAAGGTTGAAAAACACTGCGTTAGACTGTATTTAGTATGATGAAGCCATTCATGCATCAAGTCGTTCACAATTTTTAAAATTAGTTGTCACAGTTGCCATAGGCCAATAATAATAATAATAAAATTTTATTTTCGACCAACTTTGGATCAATGAAACCCTAAAGGAAAAAAAAACATTTTATTGAGAATATGACCATCAAAAAAAATCTAGGTGTTTTATTATTGCATTTTTATCGTAAAATACAAATCATTTGCAGTCATGTATGTATTTGTATTGTCCGTAATTTTAAAGAGAACCACTGAACGGATTTTGATGCGGCTTTCACTTGTTAAAAAGTAATATTATTTATTTTCAGAATAACATTCATTTCAAAACTGGGTCTGACTGAGCCATTTTGGGTAAAAATAAATAAATGGCAATGCTGAAAAAGTACATAAAATCTACATATGAACAATACGCACCTTCGCAAAGTCCTGCTTCTCCGCATCAGCGATGGCTTCCTGCAGCATCCAGTTCCTGGGAACGTAAACCGGATTCACTCGACACATCCTGGCGCGGCGGTCCTCTTCCGTTACTGCGAAAAGCAATACATGTATTATTAATAAAACGTCTTTTTAAAAAAACATATAATTTGTGATAATGGCATCAAATCGTAAATATCGACATAAGAGGCAGTCCATCTTGGCCCTCAACATCGGCGAGGCACTGATGACCTTTCTGGGGTTGTAGGTGGCGGATGCATTGTCGCCTGCGGTATTTCCGGACCGATACGACATTCAAACCTTCAAGAAAAGAGCGTGCTCCCAAATCAAAGGCCGGCAACGCACTTGTGACTCCTCCTCTGGTGTTTCGGGTGTCTATGGGCGGCGGTAATCGCTTACCATCAGGTGATCCGTCTGCTCGTTTGCCACCTCTGCCATAAAAAAAACAAAAATGCCACTCTCCAAAGAATGATGTTTGGCGGGGGTGATGTCGCTTTTAGAGGGGCACGGAGTGGCCATACTGTACGTATTTGGGGTCGTCCATTAATCAAGTGAGGCTCAAAAGGGGGGAGGGGGTTCAGAAAAAAACATGAAATATCACAAGGAGGGATGTACTGAGATATCACGTGTATTTATTTTTTCGTTGATCACGCGATTTCTAGAATAATTTCCTAACGTCGGACTGTTGTTGTTATGTTGTTTTTAACTCTTCCCAAGGTTCGAAACGGCTTCGGGCAGTCGGAACAACCTGTCTGTCTGGAAATTTTTATCACGCTATTTAATTTTCAAGAATTAAATCCATCTGCAATCCCCTCCGGGGTTGCAGGTGTCTATGGGCAGTGGTGATCACTTACCATCAGGTGACCCACATGCTCGTTTGCCTTCCTTATCACATAAAAAAAAAATACGTTATACCTGTATTTGAAGATAATATTTTGTACGAAAAAAATACGTGATTTGGGTAGGGGGTGGGGGAATAGTCTAAAATCTCACCACGTATCACCAAGGGGGAGGGGGGATCTAAAAAGTTGCTAAAAAACATCACGGCCCCTTTAAACTGTTCTTAGATATAATGTGGCTATAATATTACCCTTTTCAGTCTCCAATCTGCGCTGATACCTCTTCACCCATTCCTGCCAATTTCTCGCTTCGCAAAGCTTGGTTAGCGACCATTTTGTTGCTAATGTAGATTTGAAGGACAGGTCTTTTGGTTCTACCTGAAACATTCGATAAACTAATATAGAAATATTAAATAATAATAATATCTGGGACAAATCACACACAGTCATCTGGCCCCAAACTAGGATTCCCTGTATCTTGGGAACCAGAGACTGATATACATACACGTATACATTTAAATACATACATATATAGATATAATACACCCAGACTCAGAGCAAACAATTCTGCTCATCACAGAAAAGTTTGCCCTTTGTGGGGATCGAACCCACGACTCTCGGATCAGAGGTCAGGATCGCTAACCACTTAGCCACCGATTCAGTAAATTTATTTATCAAGTTTTTCTAATAGATTTGTATGAGTTTTGACCCTATACAATACAGGGTGTAACAAAAAGGTGTAGAGGGTAGATGACTATAACTGAAGCTCGCACTTATCATACTGACCCAATTTCCTACAAAGACTATACCAAAAAATAATAATTTCGGACACTGGTACTGGCTGCTGGCCCCACAACCTCCACCGATCCGGACTTGGGCCCCGTGTGTGGAGTGTGGCCTAACCTTCCCTAGGTACGGGAAGAGACCCAACAGTGGGGACGTTATTAGATTGTAAACAACGATATACCTCAGCTAGCTGTCTGAAGGTAGCCGTGAAATCCGCCATTGTCTCCTGCATCATTTGCAATAACTCGTCGACCAGGCCGTGGTCCTCTTCTTGCGGCTCTGTCAGACCCAGCTTTGAAATGAATGTTATTCTGAAAATAAATAATATTACTTTTTAACAAGTGAAAACCGCATCAAAATCCGTTCAGTGGTTCTCTTTAAAATTACGGACAATACAAATACATACACAGTTATACCATAACGATCCAACTGATTTAAAGTAAATAATAAAATAACAGTAGATAATGTACTTTGTCACCGACATAAAGTACATTATCCCTCGCTTACTTTAAATCAGTTGAATCGTTATGGTATAACTACGGCCAATTGATAACCTACTTTTTGAAGCCGGTTAAAAATTGTGTCTAATCTAAATAAACGTTTGATGAAAAAAAAAAAACACTGGCTACATTAGACAGAATGCTGACTCTAACTCTCACCATGCCGCGTCCAAACATCCAAATACACACACACACACACACATATAAACTGAGATTATTATAAGATTATTCAGGGTACCCTCAAATATGGTTGAGGGGCGCGATGGCTGACTCTCGCGTTATACTCGTGATCGGGTGCTGTCCGTGTGAACTGGCCTGCTATTGTCATTAGTTTTTGGAATTGTTTGTCATTAAATACAAATATTTTTTTCTTTTATCTCTTTTGAATCCTTTCTTTCTTTATTCTTATTTTTTCATATTTTATTTACAGACATGACATTGTATAATTCATTTATTGATCTAGCATTAAGATGTAATAGAATATAAGACTTTTTTTAAAAAATGTGTTGGAGTTTCTTTAGGGCCCGCCGTTTCTTCTCACTCCGTAAACACTTCCCGAAACGGCGGGTATACGAGTTCCGAGTGGTAGGAACCTCGTATTGGGTAGATAAAAGAATGACGTTCGAAAAGTGTACACTGCTACCTACTTCGAATAAAATATTTTCATTTCCTTTTTCATTTACCTGTATTGTACCAAAGACGAGAACCAACTACGGCAAACAAATGCTTACTTACGATGCTGCACAACTTTATAATAAATTACCCTCAACTATAAAAAAGAGTCATTTAATAAATTTAAAATAAACCTAATGCTATATATTCTTCAGAAAGGCAGTTTACTAACGTCATAGACTAATTTAATTACTGGAACGACGATTGTAAACATACTTCTTCTTCTTCTTAGAGGTCAGGATCGCTAACCACTTAGCCACCGAGTCAGTCAAATAGAACATACAAAAAAAAAATTACTGCTCAACAGAGAAACCTGCATAAAACAATGTATCACATAAAATATGGTAACTCACAATATTTTATTTTTTACATAATCCTTGAATCCGCTTTGGATATCCTTTATTTTGTTCATTTGCTCCTCCGACAATATCACTTGCAACGCTTCAGAGAACTTTATTAAATTCCATATTATAATCTGGAAAAATAACAACATTACTGCATAAATAAACTTTTTGAATTGAAACCAATCCCACCCATCTCGAAAATGGTTTTTAGTAGGTAGGTTTTCACTAAGGTCAAATTATAATAATATTCTGATAGGTCATTCATAGTCCAAGCTATCACCCCCTTAAGTTTGTCACCTTTGTCGATTATATTATAAGCATTGTTCATGGCATTTTTTTTAGTTTTCTTTAAAATTTCTATTATCAACTACATATTTGACCCCTAAGTTTGTCGCTCTAGTCCTTGGACACCCCTTATATAAGGTGCTTCCAAAATATATGCCACCGCTGCAATGGGAGTAAGAGTCATGCATATAGATTACAATAGTAAAAAAAATTCGTGCCCCGGAGTCGTTAAATTGATTTGGGAGACTAAACATTTTTTTTTTACTTTGATTCAATTTCGCACAACACGGTCCGTCAAGTACGTACGCTCCGTCATGAAGTCATGAATGAACTCGATGTCATTTCACTGAATGAAAGCAACGCACGCTCGTAGGTATCTCTTTTTACAGGTTAATTTAGTGAACAGCTGAGCTGATTGTCTTTAAATTAAATGTAGAGCAGAATAAACAAACTTACCAGTTATTAAAATGGCTTATTCACGTAACAAGGTGATAAACTTACCATCGCACTTTGACAGGCTTTGGACTGTTAAATTACGTACTTGTAATGTATCTGTAAAAAGTTTAGGTAGGTAAGGCATCTACTCAAGAGTAGATGCGTAAAATTAAAAAGAACGTGTATTACAGTAAGTAACTTGGCGTGTTTCTAAGTTCATCACCTTATTTACAAGGATTTGCACAACACAACACTGGTGGCTGGCTGACTCACACCAAACCTATGTTCATACGGGTCTACGGCAAACGCAGGGATGTTATTTGCACTCGCGGTAGTAGAGTGTCAATCACCTTATTTACAAGCTATTTCACAACACAACAAAGTTTTACATCAGTTTTACAACACAGTAAAGTTCTCGAGTGGTGACCGCGCACTGGAATACGCAGTGGGACAGGCCCCCGACTCGGTGGACCGACGAAGACCTGGTGAAGGTTGCGGGAAGCCGCTGGATGCGAGCCGCACAGAACCGGTCGGTGTGGAAATCCTTGGGGGAGGCCTTAGTCCAGCAGTGGACGTTTTTCGGTTGATGATGATGACACAACACAACACTGGTGGCTGACTCTTACACCAAAACTTTGCTCATACAGGTTTACGGCATGCGCAGGGATGTTATTGCACTCGCGATCAGAGGGTATCGCGGTAGCAGAGATCATTTCAAGATACTCTTGATTCGTATGTACGTCTGGGTGACATGGTTATCTCACTCGCGGATGGGGGCGCAGGCGGTGCAGAACGTTCGCGTCACGCCTGCGCGTCACCGCTGCGCAAGTGCGCATAGCGAACTGACCTGACCTCTGACCTGTACGAAGGGCGCGCGGGCGCCAACCGCCCCCGCCCGCCGGGTCGCGCCCCGCTCCCGAGTGAGTATGCGAAAGGATGCGGACAGATCAAAGCCTTTTGTAGCACGACACAAGTGCCGAATTTGTTTGATGTCGAGCCGCAACGTCGGAGCGTTTAAGCATGTTTTCGCGCGCCTGGTTTCATTCAACACAATACGGGATGGCTTAATAAAGTAAAGCAATTTATTTTTATGATTGTTATTAAAAAAAAAGAAGATAAAAAAAAAGAACAGTTTCCGGACATGAATGTCTCATTTTCGTGATCACTATACGTGATACTTTCTCCCATTTCAGCCGTGGCATATATTTTAGAAGCACCCTATATACATACATGAAGTTGAAAACGTCAATAGCGCATTTTATTTTTGTATAAATCTATTCAGCGCCCTCTGTTGACGTTGTAGATAAACTCTTCATGCACCACGCAAGTACAATACTCGTAGGTCACAACAAGGCAGTTAAATATAAGTTGTAAACATCGATAGCGCGTTCTATTTTTATGCTACGGCCACATCTGCGAGCTTCGGCGAATATTCGCGTTATCGCGATAGGTCTGGCCACGCGCTTCGTTGTACCGCGAATCATTCGCGCGAAGACGAATGGGGTTCGCGCTACTCTGTCGTACAAATTAAGAACACAGTGTCAGATTTGGCGCGAATGATTTTGAACCTTGTATCGCGTTACGAATAAGGTTCAAAATCATTCGCGCGAAATCTGTCACTTACTGTGTTCTTAATTTGTACGGCAGTCTGTCGTCCGATGATGTGGACATTGTACTTCGTCGTAGCGCGAAGAAGTTTTATCGCGATAACGCGACACGAATATTTGCGCGCATATCTGGCCCCAGCATTATAATATAAATCTACGCAGCGCCATCTGTTGAATTTGCGGAGAAACTCTTCATGCACCAGGCAAGTAAAAATACTCAAAGGCAGTAAAATATTTCAACATTCTATTATATACCTCGGGCTGTTTATTATAGGCGTACCGTCCCATATCGTCGGAAGTGTTGGGCACAAAGTTCTCGTAATAATGGTCTATGAACCCATACGGGCCGTAGTCTATGGTCAGGCCTAAGATGCTGACGTTGTCCGTGTTTAGAACGCCGTGCGTGAAACCTACACCTAAAATGCGATAAGATTTATGAATCAACCATACATAAAAAAACGAATGTTTAATAATATATAGTAAGATAAATAACCTTTTTTTGCACACAAAAAGAATAAAAAAGTAGTATAGGAGGTTCTGCGGGAAGCAGTCGTGGCTCAGTGCGGCTTGCGCGGTCTCATCGATCACGCAGGTTAACTGACTACAGACACGGTCATAACCTGGATGGGTTTGACTGTTAGTGGCATTTATCTCGACCGCTTCCGTACTCCGCAAGGCACGTTAAGCCGTTGGTGCCGGCTGCTGTCGCTAGCAGTCCTTAAGCCATGGCAGAGGCCTTAAAGGCGGGATGAAAACTTGACACTGGGGTTGGCCACTAGCCCCATAACCTCCACCAATCCGGACTTGGCCCCCGTGTGTGAAGTATGGCCTAAACTTTCCCGAGTTATGGGAAGAGACCCGTGCCCCTGCAGTGGGGACATAATGGGTTGTTAACAACATAGGAGGTTCTAACGATAAGTGTGAGGACGGAACTCGTGGTACTAAAATCACTAACCTTGCCAAGACGCCACCATGTCAAAATTTCTGTGAGCTACTTCTGAATACCACTTTGAATACTTGTCCTCATTAGAAGAGTCGATCTCAGGAAAATGGTGCTGGAAATACAAAGATGTCTATCTATACATGGCGTAAGGAAATAGATGTAGGGCCGATAACTGAGGCTTTTCTTCATCATACCAGAGACAAGTTATACTGAACAACTTTCTGGTAAGATTTTTTTTTGCAATTTAAGATAAATTGCAAAAAAAATTGGATCTCTTCATACCAAAATGGGTCAATAATAATTTATTCAAGAAAAAACAATAAACCAATCACCAAAGTTTAAATATTTTTTTACGAATTTGGCAAAGTTGAGTAGATTCCTCGATTACATCTTTCGAAGGTATTTTTTTTTAGCTACCTAATACGAGCTTTCTACCACTTAGAACTTGTGCACGCGCCGTTTAGGGAAGTGTTTGCGGAGCGAGAAGAAATGACGGGCCCAAAAAAACTCCCTTTAGCGCGTTTTCTCCATACAGTCAAAATCATTTTTTTATTATTTTATTTAAGTAATCATTATACACACTCTTTTAAATAGTTTGCCTCTAAAAGTATACACGGTAGCCGTGCCATCTAGTACTACTTGCACTATACTACTTGGTTGTATACTTTTAGTTGTACAAGACTGTACATTCAACGCTTCAAAGTACTAGTACAAACCTGTATAATAAAGTCAACCAAAACCCTCATAGTGTGGGGCTCCTTCCTCTTCTCCAGGATCTCGATGGAGCCCAGCCGGTACCACGCCGGGGCCACTCGTAGCACTGTGGCGGCTGGTTCTTGTCGCGAGAAGCCTGTGTAGGCTTTGTCGCGCCACACTTTGTGGTCAAAACTCACTATAAGTGCACAAGGTAACACACAAAATAAGGATTACGTCACAGATGTTGCCTTGCGATGATGTCTTGGGTTTTGGTCCTCACAGACACATCTTACAGTAAATATAAATAAATAAATGATCTATTGCAAAAAAATCTCAACAACAAGCTGATAACAACTGGCAAGTTAAGAGAGAAATCTTGGGTTTCGGTCCTTGAATTGTTTATTTGAATTTTCAGAAGTATACAAAGAAAAGCCTTAGTGTGTTTATTAACAAGATTAGATTCGATGCTCATTGCTTCAACGGTGAAAAAAAAACATCATTAAGAAACTTATACATCTGATTACTAGATGAGAATGATCGTTGATCTGCCTAAAAAATAACATAAAGCACAGACTGACTCGGTGGCGCAGTGGTTAGCGATCCTGACTACTGATCCAAGAGTCGTGGGTTCGATCCCCACCCAGGGCAAACATTTCTGTGACGAGCAGATTTGTTTGCTCTGTGTCTGGGTGTATTATATCTATATATGTATGTATTTAAAATGTATATGTGTATGTATATCAGTCTCTGGTTTCCAAGATACAGGGCAATCCTAGTTTGGGGCCAGATGACCGTGTGTGATTTGTCCCGCAATATTATTATTATTTAAAGCACATAACAACAAACATAAACAACATAACACAAAACACATAACAACACACATCAACAACATAACACAAATACAATGACAATCTTACCCACCAAAGCAGCGGCTCTGGTCGTCGGCACTCCCAGGTGGTGGCACGCTTCGGAGGCTACCATCTCCCTGATGGAGGACCTGAGGACCGCCCTGCCGTCCCCCATTCGCGAGTACGGCGTCTCGCCCGAACCTTTGAGTTGGGGTTGCCAGCTTTCCCCCTTGCTGCATGTGGAAGATGTAACAGGTCAAAAAATTGGGAGCTGCTGCGTTTAGGAGATTTCACAGATCAACAAGACTTGGGTTTTTGGGAAAGTCTTTTTAATTTTAATGTTATTGTAAAAATCTTAGGTTTTACTAGTAAATCTAAAGAATAAGTTACTTACTATCAACTCTTAATGGTAAAACTCCCACACCTTTACTTTTTTTTTTTTACTTTCCATACTTTAGATATTTACTTTAAAAAGTAGAATTAAAGATATCAAAAATTCAAGTTAATAACAATCTCTGTTTCATCCAACAGCTGGGCAAAGGCCTCCCCCTTCCTTTTCCATGTTTCTTTACATCTTGCATCTCTGGGCCATTTCATACCAGCATATGCAACTATTTCGTCCCTCCATCTTGTTGTAGGTCTTCCTCTTCCTCTTTCTGTATATCTTGGACACCATGTTGTAGTAAGATTACTCCATCGGTTGTCTTCGTTCCTTGAGATATGTCCCGCCCAGTTCCATTTTCCAACTTTTGCTATTTTTATTACATCCTTTATTTTTGTTTTCTCTCGTAGGGCCTTCTTTGAAACTTTGTCAATTAGTCTGACTTTTAAAACACTTCTTTCTATGTTTCTCTGTGTGACTTTTAATCTTTTTGTATTATTCTTGTTTAGTGCCCAAGTTTGGCATCCATATGTTAAGACTAGGAGTATGCAACTGTTGAATGTTTTAGATTTTAGGTTTGTTGGTATATCTTTGTTCTTCATCATGTGTTTTAAGGCCCAATATTTATTCCATCCTTTTTGTAGTCGTTTTTCAATTTCTTTATCGTGCCAATTATTGAATGCTACTGTTTGACCTAGATATGTGTATTCTTCTACTACTTCTAATTTTTGTTCTCCTATGGAGATTGATATGTCTTCATTTTTGTTGTTCAATAGTTTTGTTTTGGACATATTCATTGTCAGTCCTACCTTTATACATTCGTTTTGGAGATCTTCTATCATGCTCTCTAGTTCTTTCGATTCTTTCGCGAAAACTACGATGTCATCTGCGAATCTTAAGTTTGTAAGCTGCTGTCCGCTGATTTTAATATCCTTGTTTGCCCATTTTTGTTTCAGAGTCAGGAATACACTTTGTAGAACTGCATTGAACAGCTCAAGGGACATTGGGTCTCCCTGTTTCACACCTCTTCCTATTTTAAATTCAGGTCCTTTAGTTTCTAGTTTCACCAAAGCCTTGCTGTTCTCGTATATTGTTTTAATAATTTTTATATATTTGTCTGATACTCCATCTATTTCTAAAGCTCTCCATACTGATTTGTGCTTAACTGAGTCGAAGACTTTGTCAAAGTCTATGAAGGCTACGTATATTCCTATCTGATATTCTTTGGTTTTTTCTATTATTTGTTGTATACTTTGAAGATGGTCACATGTAGAGAAGTTGCTTCTAAAGCCAGCCTGTTCTGGTGGTTGTTGTATATCTAAGTATGCATTTATTCTTGCAGCAATTATTTTTCAGAAGATTTTATAGAAGTTTGTAATCATGCTGATCGGTCTGTAGTTATTTATTTAACTGTAGCTACCCTTTTTGTGTATTAGTGATATTTCCTTTGGCCTTTGCCCAGCAGTGGGATGAAATATAATAATAAGAAAAAAAATATATACAGAGTGTTAAAAAAGTGCGTTTGCAATTTTAAGGGGTTACTCAGAATCAAGTACAGAACCTTCTGAGTAACCCCTTGAAATTTCAAACGCACTTTTTCTAACACCCTGTATAATAAAAATAAAAATAAAAGCTAAGCTGTGTAAAATTATTATATAGGCTTCAATAAATAAATAAACAATCTCTGTTACCTGTTCACATATTCGCCCAGTATGTGAGCCCTGCCATCTCCGAGCTGGTCAGCCCAGTACCCGAACTGATACCCTCCGTATCTGCAATATTAGATGAATGGTAGAAAATTCGACAATCTCTGTAATGTTTTCACTGTTTTTAAATATTTTCTACCAAATAATTATAATGGAAAAATAAAACTGAGAGGTCTCTAAATATGCATCATGAGATAAAAATGGATTAAGTAATTATGATTTTTTTATATAATTCTGTAAAAATAATTGCTTAGAATCCTCTTTATTAAATTTGAAAAATGCAGTCCATTGATTGATTGATTGATTGATCCATTATTAATATATCTGAAGGGATTTTTAATCCAAACCGTCCTTCACCACTATCATAAATGTACTTTATGCTATTACATATTTTTTATTATTAAAAAGTCTTTATGTGGACTATAAACAAAATTAATATAACAAATATTCAACATTCTGTGTTATGTAGCCACATGTGGAATTTGCTGTGTATTTTTTTATGAAGTTTCATGGCCTGGAGTCAAGTCTTTTAGCCAAAAAATTTGTGATGTGTTCCATACAGTGTAGTGTTGCTACATGTAAATACCTATGACAGACAGTCAGTCCACCTTCCGGCAAGTATTTGCCAGCCACAAAGTCTATGAACTCCGACGTGTCAGCCACTTTGGGATCCAGATCAAAGAGATCAGCCAGACACTCATCAGACACGCAGACCAGCTGTAAGGAGCCGATGAGGGGTTCCGTTGGTACCTGTAATGATCACGAATAGTTATAGGTAAACAGAAATAGGGTTGCTAAGGTTGTGAACAACCCATATTGGTTCCCACTGCAGTCTCGTCAGGTAAATGTATTGCATAACTATTTCATGTATACGCCAATACCCTCACATATCTCTACTTCACTTATGGCATGTACGACAGAAAAAAATCTTACAGAGTTATTTATACCAGTTAGTACATAAAATATGTAATAATATGTGCGTACAACAAAATAATAAGTAAATAAAATTTGAATCCTACTTAAACTTTTAGAACGGGACCTAAATTTTGACTGATTGTGAGATTTCTGCACAAACATCTAAAAATTCAACGTAAACAAAACTAACCTTGGAGAACACAGCATTCTTCACAGCGACCGGGATATTGTATTCTGGGTTTGTGTCTATCGGCAGAGCTGCAAAACTCGGAGGATCCTTGAATTTCCACTCTTTGAAATCTGATAAAAGCTTGGCAGCCGACATCGCGACTTTTTTATCGTTTAGCAGTGTCGCACCAATACAAAATGCCCGCCTCATTAGTAAAGTCGCAGATTTAATTAGGAATCTCTATTATTATCAAGAATTATGATGATTAAACATTTTAATAACGTAAAAACATATAATATTCAGATAAAACTTGAACTTTGAGCGACAAGTAAACATGACGGGCTAAGTCGGGCTGATGTCGGGCTGTCAATGTCATCCAGTGACACTGTGATAGTGACACCGACGTTTTATTTTTTAATCGAACATTAGTGAAGTGCTACATTCGTATTGAATCTATGTAAATCGATTAACGAATACTTGCGTTGTAAAAAGTTGTAATATTTCTAATATATTAACCCCCCCGCTTGCCGGACGCGCGGTCAATACTTCAGTCCGCTCGCGCACTGTCATGGCAGCGCCATTTGCGAAATTACCTAATTTGCAAAAAAAAATAAAACTCCAGAAGTTTTGTACCTACAGTCATAAAATAAAAATTAAAAAAAAGTTGAAAGTCTGTTCTCTATGAACTGGACTTTTTGGCGGGAACTCGCGGCAAGAGTTTGTCATTTTTGTTTTATTATCCGAAAAAATAGATATCGTGGTTTTTAATGCATAATATTGATAGTGTATTGTTCAATAAAGTGCCATTTAAGTGTCTAATATGTAGGATAATGAAATAAAAGTGTGTAGACTGTGTTTCGAGTGCTCTCAAGAAGTCCATGAAATCTTCATCAAAAGTGCTATCATTTTGTTGAAGAATAGAGAAAAAGTTAAAGACGACAGAAATTTATAAATGAGAACTCAAATGAAATAGAAAAATATTTAGAGAAGAGCAAACTACGTAAGAATAGGCTGTATGGCCAGAGAAGCCTTTGCCTTTTCCTTGCAAAAGCAGGAAAGAACCAAACAAAAAAAAAAAATCTCTATGAACTGTCACAGATGTAATATCAAACATCTGTTGTTCTATTTCATTTTTGTAGATAAAAACAAACAACAAGGAAAAACTACCTCTGCTCACTCCAACATGTTTTTTTGAAAAACTAAGTTCACTTATGGCTTGTAATTATGAAAACAAACTAAGATGTGTATACGAAACTCAAATCAATCAACAGTTTTATACAATTTCAAGCAAAGTATTTTATATTCGCGAATCAAAAATCGCAAACACACTTCTTCTTCTTCATTGCAAACACAATGGCAATTTCCAAAACCGTAATTTACAAATGTTGTCTATGAAAACAGACTAGTATTATACGTCAAAATTTAGGATATTTATCGAACTTTCATAGAATACTAAAAATGTCATAAGGAATGAATGAAATAATCTATTAGAACACACTTTTAAACTTAGTAGTATAATACATAACATTTTCTGTCACAAGTGTGCCTATCCGATCCGATTGATGTTGCCATTTCTGTCACATGTGTTCATATCCGGGCGGAGAGGTTAAATATTTTTGATTTCAAATTCAAGATCGTGAATTAAATAAAAAGGATTATAATTATTTATAAAACTGTTGTGTATTTTTACAAAAACATTTCAAGTGGAACAGCTGATTTTCAACGCATATGCCCATTGAGGTGGTTGTTGAGAGAAGCCACGTCTCTCTGCTTCCGGTTGAACTTCATAAGGATTGCGCATCACATGTAGTAGAAATCGCACCTGATAATATTGAAACACTTATAATTTATTATTTATAAAAGTAAATTACAAATATAGAAAGGATATTTCAAGAAACGGATGTTATGGGATTTGGATATTTTAGGAAATGGATGTTATGGGATTTGGATATTTTAGGAAACGGGTGTTATAGGATTTGGATATTTTAGGAATTGGATATTATGAGCCTAAAGGATACCATAATGTTTGTCGGCAGTCTTCGGAGTTGGACAACACTTCGGACAAGAGCGCGGGCGGTAAAAACAACAAAAACGACAAGGAGAACAATGTATATGACTTAAGACATTTATCTAAAAATAAAGGTCCTTACTTTTCCATAGTCATCCTTCTCAGCATCATTGATGGCTTCTTGCAGCAACCAGTTACGTGGGATGTACGCTGGATTGGCACTCAGCATGCGTCGACGTCGTTCATCCTCAAACAGGCCCAAGGAACTTGCATCCACTATAATTAAAATCAAGAATTTAAAGATATGTATTTGTTTGAAGCCTTCAAAAAAGACGCAAATACCTAAACAGCTTGTTAGCTTCAATCTGCGAAGAAACCTTTTTGTCGCCTATGCAGTGAATTTAAGATAAATGTCATAAATGAGGATGGACGGAAGCTGCGCTGCATGAATTTTAGAAGACTTTTCCACAATATCCGTTTACGTTTTTCTAACAAAAATGCAATTAAATTGAAAAATGTTTGTAGAATACGAAAGCCAAAAAATTTACCCAAACCAGCTGAAAACTAACCAGCTTCTTTTTCAAGACGTTCTCGATATTGATCCAACCAACAACCCCAAGACGCATGTGATGATAGACGCTTCAAGGACCATTTTTCATCCAGTTTAGTCTCGCTGACCATTTCACTAGGCTCCAACTTTTTAAAACAAAATAAAATAAAATTAGAGTACAATATTTTATTAATTAATATATTAATCGATGAATAAACGGAAACACTATACAACATAAAACATGACAATAAAAAGCATATATAGATTTGCTATAAATTATCTGCTGTAGACTGAAATTTAAGATTAATAACGAAAGCTACAGCTATAGGATTGATTTAATGGTATTATTAAATGAGTCACCTCAGCCAGTTGTCTAAATGTTGCCGTGAAATCTGCTCCAGTTTGCTGCATCATATCCAACAGCTTTTCCACCAGCTGCTCGTCCCCCCATCGTTCCTCCTTCAGACCGATCTTCATCAAAAATGTTTCTCTGCAGAAAAAATTCAAACTGAGAGAACAAATACTGCTACAGAATAGAGCCATATACGTAACTATGCTATAATAGAAGAATTTAGAGGAGAAAGGAGAAGAATGCAGATTTGAATAGAGGTTGGGTGAGTAAGCGAGAATGCTTGAAATCAATCCACTTAAATAAGACAGTAATAAATCAGTGTTACATTGTTCAAACTCACAGAATCTTGTTCTTGCAGTAGGTGTCCAAGGTTTTCAAGATATGCGACATATGAACCTGCTGGGATGAACTTAGTAAAGGTTTTAAAGCACTGGCTAGCTGACCTATGTTCCAAACCACCATCTGAAAAAGCAGTATTGCGTCAGACAAGTTTTCACTGAGCTGGGTTGCCTATATCACAGTATGAACAAAATATTACTTCCGAACGCCTTGTTATGTTCTAGGACCAGTGGATGATATCTTTTTTATGATGACTTACATCGGGTTGTTTAGCTAAAGCGTAGCGTCCTTCACCATCCGAGCAGTTTGCTACAAAGCCACCATCATAAGAGTCGACAAACCCGAACGGACCATAATTCACAGTCAAACCGAGCAGGCTCATGTTGTCTGTATTAAGCAAGCCATGCGTGAAGCCTAGACCTACAAATGACAATCAAAAAGATAGTTTAAGGTTGTAAATTGTTAGGAGTAGAAACTTTTTGTTATATTCAATTCAATACACTCTATAATAAAATATACTAATGCATTACACAAAGTTGGTATAAATGGTAACAAAAAAAAACGGACAAAGCGTAGAGCTGGTTTTCAGGCTTTCGTGACTTCTTTCTTTATAGATAAAAGTTTACACTCATGCATGACTCATGAGGGGTTTGGAGAGATATACTATGATGATGATTATTTGACTTTATAGAATACAGTACCTTGCCATTTAGCAACCAAATCCAAGGTGCGATGAGCCACTTCAGAAAAAAGACGTATGAAGCGATTTTCGTCGCTCAAATGGATGTCCGGGAAATACTCTTTAATGACAAAGTCCGCTAATTGCCTCAACACCGTTATTTCACCCGTTCTCGACAGAATTTCTAAGGATCCAAATCTGAACCAGCTTGGAGACAATCGTAGGACCACCGCCGCACGCTCGCGTCGCGGATTTCCAGTAAAGTACATATCTCTTATCACAGCTTCGTCACTAACTGAAAAGTATTTACTTATAGAAAACATTATTCAATGGCAAGAGTGGACTTGTCGTTAAAGATTTTTATTATAAAGTTTATTGAATTGAATTGAAGAGGACTGAAACAGAAATGAAGTGATATACCTACATGAATACACAACCAAAAATTTTTTTTAAACATTGGCGGTAAAGGGACTGGAGATCAGTTCAATCAGTTTACCCTGTTCTGGTCTGAGGTCATTCTTACCCACAAGTCCAGCTGCTCTAGTAGTAGGAATCCCGAGAAAGAAGCAGGCTTCACTTGCGATCATCTCTCTGATGGCAGCGCGCAGAACGGAACGTCCATCATGGATGCGGGAATACGGTGTCTGGCCAGAACCTTTGAGTTGAATTTGCCATCGGTCACCAAGTCTAGATAATAAAAAATAAAAGTATTAGAAATAAGATAACAAAAATAAAGTCTAAACTCAGTTTGTGTTTCGAAATCTTTCGAATTATTCTAATGTGTAGTAAGAAATGGTTTTATTAGTTTTAAAAATAACTGGCATAGTGTATGTAGCATGCGGAGAACATAAAACGTCTCTTTTATTTTTTTTATTTATTCTAGTATTTTTTTAGTGTACTTTACTTACCTGTTTACATATTCCCCTAAAATATGGGCTCTCCCATCACCAAGCTGGCCAACCCATAATCCATATTGATGTCCCCCGTACCTGAAATTTGCGTTTTTATATGCCCGATCTATAATTTTCAAAATATAGGTTTTTTGTAAACAAATTAGAAAATTAAAGACTTCGAATATCCTGAGGACAAGTTCACCTGAATAGAGATCACATACTCGAGATTACACTATTAAAAACTTTTTTCGAGAAATAATACCGTAATAAAGCAGATTTTCCGGTAGTTTGTGAAATTAATCGTTTAACTTGCATTTTCACTACCGGATTCCGCGATTTTACGGTAACATACTAAGGCGCTCTACAGAAGATCTTTTTTGACTGATCGTTTTTTAATTTACCTATGAGCTACAGGAAGAGCTCCATAAGGCAGTTTTCTGCCCGCTATAAATTCAACGAACTCCTCGCGATTGGCAATGTCCGGATCCATATCTAGAATATTCATTAATGCATCTTCTGAGACGCAAACAAGGCGGATGTTGCGTTCCAATGGGCGTGGCGTCACCTAGTGCATAGTTGAAAATATTAAAAAACTTCCTCGAAAGAATCACAAAGTAAGAAAGTGCACAAAGAAAGAACATTTACTACAGAGGTACCTCAGAAAACACAACATTTTTTATATTAGACCTAATTTGATCATGATTTTCATCAATCGGTAATAAAATATATTTTGGATATTGAATAAATCTCCACTCTGTCAAATTTCTCTTCAACGTATTAGTTTCTCCTTCCATTTTCATTGCGAATAAAATTTTGGAAACCCTTTTACAAAATTTAAATTAGGGAAACTTGAAAAATGTTAAAAATTATATGTTTATTCACTTTGTCATTTATTTTGTCATTTTAAGCAGAATATATGTTGATACATTCCAAAAAGATTATATTTATTGCCAAAAAAATAAGTTATCAATTAATACTTGATCTGTCGTCGATTAACATTGTAATCGAGAATATATCAAGTGCAACCCTAACATCAAAAACAGCTCGTTTTCTTTCAAGGTCGCGACAATGCTGCAAAATATAATATCCCAAAAATGTAATGCAGATTGACCTTTACATTATTGTTACGTAAATCGACAAGGTTACCTTCAACGAAACGTCCAAAGTGAAATTCGTGAGTTCGGCGACCGCAATACGAGATTTTCAAGTTCACTTTCGCGTACTACTTTCTTCCAACAATTTCTCACTTTCGAAAAAAAAACAATTCCATTATCCGTGCGAGTAGTCGTCAGTTTTCGTGTGAAATCTCCTGTGTTGTGTTATTTCGTGAACAGTGAATGATTTTCCAAATATTTCTTTCATGTTTCACGGATTTTAATTTACGATAATGGTGTATACGGAAGAATATCTGAAGGAAAAGCTCACCAAGGAACTTGACGCAGTTCATGTTGTAAGTACCTATTATTGAACTGTCAAAATTTTGGTTTGCAGCTGCCGCGTTGTCACTCTATTTGTTCACAATTTTTATCAATGAACAGTTTTAACTTGCGTTTTATGTGCTTGTGATTACGTAACGTAATGACACGTAGAGCTGATCCGGACAGGTTTACTGTAACCAAGGAGGGTTTAGTTCCGGGCGTGGTATTCGCTCTCCTTGTGAGATGGTGCGTGGCTGCGTACCCGTATTCCGGATACAAAAAGCCCCCAATGTACGGTGACTACGAAGCGCAGAGACACTGGCAGGAAATAACAGTTCACACGCCCATTTCTTATTGGTACCACAACACAACACAAAATGACCTTGAGTATTGGGGGTTAGATTACCCTCCCTTGACGGCGTACCACAGTTTGATTATGGGTTTGGTAGCTGATTGGATAGATCCGGAGTCAGTGCGACTTTTTGCTTCAAGAGGTTATGAGAATGATAGTCATAAAACATTTATGCGCTGGACAGTATTCCTTAGTGATGTGTACTTCTATGTGACTGCTGTGATTTGCCTGTGTATTGACTGTGAACGTCTCAAGCCAAAGGAAACTAAAAATGTGTTCAAACAGACAAATATTGCTACGATTCTGTTTTTATTGTATCCTGGTATAATTCTTATTGATCACGGCCATTTCCAGTATAACTGTGTGTCATTAGGTCTCTTTCTTTGGGCTGCCTTCTTTATCGTAGCAATAGAGAATGATATTTTGTGCACCATATTCTTTGTACTAGCGCTGAACTATAAACAAATGGAGCTGTACCATGCATTGCCGTTTTTCTTCTATTTACTGAGAAAATGTTTTATTGATATACCGCATAGAGGCAAAATCAAGTATGTAGTCCATAATTTTAATAAGTTAGTGATAGCTGTGATTTCAATGTTCATTATTATATGGTTTCCGTTCTCCGGATCTTGGAATAACGTTGTACAAGTCATTCACAGAGTGTTTCCGTTAAAAAGAGGCATTTTTGAGGATAAAGTGGCAAATTTCTGGTGTTTTATCAATGTATTTGTTAAGCTTAAATCTGTCTATTCTAATGAAGAAATGGCTAAAATGTGTTTAAGTTTGACAGCTGTGGCGTCATTACCATCTTGCCTCGACTTATTCTTTAGGATTAACAGAAAGAAGTTTGTACTATGTGTGATAAACGTATCGTTGGCATTTTTCCTGTTTTCGTTTCATGTGCATGAAAAATCTATTCTACTGGTCGCTATTCCTGTTGCTATGCATTTTCAAGAGGACCCTTTCATGTGTTTTTGGTTTTTGCTCGTATCCAGTTTCAGTATGCTACCGCTACTAATTAAAGACGGTCTGTTGTTACCGTTTATTCTTACAAATTTTATTTATATTAGTATGTACAGTTTATCTCTAAACTCTGCCCAACCAAATACTGGATTTCTCTCATTTATGAATGCCAATCAGATTTACAAGGTGACGGCTCCAAATGAGCATAAAAACTCTATGCTTTTAAGTCTTGTCAGTGTAAATTTCTTTGTATCAGTCGTCGGCATGATATTGCTGACTGCAGCATCAGTTTTTTTAGTTCCACCTCCAAAATACCCACATTTGTTTCCTCTTCTTATTTCTGTGTATTCCTTTTGTCACTATTTGCTGTTTTTCCTGTATTTCAACTATCAACAAATGTCTTTGCCGACATGTCTGCCTAATGTCAAAAAAGTTAAAACCAAGTAGGTAGGTTTTTTACCACTGTAATCTTTGAACACAACTTTTATTAGAAAATTTGTTATAGTTTAGTTTTATAAGGGTTTTCTCTGTAATTTAACTGTTCTTAACATTCCTAATAAAATTAAAATTTGAGGTGAAATCATATTTCTTAGTTTTCTTTTAAAATCTATAAATTCATTAATTTTTTAAATCAATTTATTTTACAATTATGAAAATAGGTATGTATTACTATTCTGTTATTTTAAAACAAATTGTTAGAGTAGATTTATCAAAATACCCAAGATAAAAGAATTGGTTAAAATTCACAATATTGTGTTATATGAATATAAACAGTTACAAAAAGTTTGATAATCTTATGTTTTATGACCCTAATAACTATTCAGGTTGACCAATGACCATTATCTGTGTAAGTATATGTAGAAATAGGTTTTAGAGTCATCACTTATGTATGACACAATTCTGCAAAAATTTTCCTGACCGGCAGGAAATTTGTTGACAATGTCAAACAGAAAAAGGTAAACAATATTTTTTTTAGTTTGCATAACCATAATTAACAGCAGCACACTACAAAGCGTAGCTAAAAAAAAACAAGAGCCGTTCCAAAAAAATCTCAAGTCTTCCACTTGCATGTGTTCAAAAAGCATGTTTCATGCCTGATGTTTTGTCATGTACTTATTACCAATCTTTCAATATGATAATTACAGTGTGATTGTTGACTATATTATTTACTGTACACAAACAATACCACAGTACCTTATATTAAAATGTATTAGGAAAATAACATGTTCCACAACTTATGAATAAGCATATATTTTTCGGTCTATTATTTTTATAATTCCATGACTAATGAGCTTCACTGGCACTTACCAAGCAGGGAGTGTTCTTACTGTACTATACAGGTTGTAACAAAATTGGTGTAGGACCCGGTAACTGGGGATTCTACTCATCGTACTGACCAATTTTTGTTCTACGACTGCTGAAAAAGTAAAAAAAAATTTTGGACTCTCCATACAAAAATGGCAAAATAGATGATCAATTTGTATGAAATGTCCATTTTTTTTTGTGATTTGAGCAGTCGTAGAACAAAATTTGTTCAGTGCGATGAGTAGAATCTCCAGTTAACGGGTCCTACACCAATTTTGTTACACCCTGTATACGTATGTAGTACTAATGTAATCAAGCATATTGCTCTCGTAAAAGCCTGACACTCCCTATATGTCGACCGAAAAATTTACCTACCGCGTGATTCTCCTAACACGTGGAAGAGAGCTGAACAATCCAGTGACGTTTGTAGAGCCGTACCCCCAGTTCTTCGTCGTAGGCGACGAGACGTCACTATCTTGGCAGGCGCTACAGTGCGACATGAGAGAGTTATTTTGTAGTGATTTTAAAGTATCAAGATCTATTTGTCCGTAAAAGCAATGTTGCTATGTGAACGACAGTGGCGCCCTCAATTATTTTCTACTCTTTTATGTCGCGAATGTATTTTTTTACGTAGCAATGGAGCATTTTTGGCATCGATATGGGAAACATTAGATAAGGTTACTCGCTCTGTTTGTTTCTGAACCAGCGTGTTCGTCTTGCGGGGGCTGAAGCGGGGTGAAGAGGGAGGCATGTATTTAAACAAATATCGCCGTTGTGTGATAAGCTTAAGGTTTATGTATTTAATGTTATCTACTAGCGACATCTAGCGACGAGTAGGGAGGCATGTATTTAATTAATGTTATCTACAAGCGACATCTAGCGACGAGTAGCGTAGCATCACTATAAAATGACAAAATATTCATAAAATAACAAGAAAAAAGTGATAAGAAATGTTGCTGTTAGTTTTGTTCTTTGTTTTTTTTATTGTTTTAGCACATTTCACTGCACTGTAAGACATATTTTCATTTAAATACGGGATGTTTACTCGTCGCTTGTCAGATTGCGAATGGTGCGCAAAAAGGCGGCGGCGCTACTCAACATAGGGGAGCAAACCACTATTAGCGACTACGCAGTCGGGCAGTATTAACCTCATCTAATGTCTCTCATATCGATGATTTTTGGTATCCATATCTAATCTAAATTCCAAACTATCCAAACTTATTGTATAAATGCGAAAGTAACTCTGGCTGTTTGTCTGTTACGATTCCACGCCTGAACCGCTAAACCGAGAATGAATGAACCGTGATGAATTTTGGAAGAGATAGATACGAGAAAGAACATAATTGCTACTTTTTGTCGTGACTTAAATCAAACTTGAAGAAGGTGAAATAGGGGAACAAAATGTATATGGGAACCAATAATTTCTTATGTTATGAATGTAAAAATTGATAATATTTTATTTTTATTACGAAAACGGGCATCAGCTAGTATTTCATAAAAATGACATAAATACGTAAGAATTCATGATAAATAAATCCGATTTCTGAAGTATTTCTTAAAACTTATCATATTATTATATGAAATATGACTGCGACCACACTCAATAAAACTATTACAGCCTATTTCCTTGACTGCATCCAAATTACGAGTCAGGCTTCTCAAGGTCAACTGCATTCTTGATGCCACAATTGCGCTGCCCGGCGATAAAATCGATTTTCGATTGTACGTATATGTATGTGTGTCACGGAACAAGACGTATGTTGCACGCATACGCATATACAGGATGTAACAGAAGTGTGTGACAATACTTTAAGGTTGGCTTTTACCCATCAAACTTAACAACTTTTGTTCTACAACTTTGTTGAAATCGCAAAATTTTTTTTGGACTTTTCATACAAATCGATCAGCTGGCGAACCAAGTTTGTATGAAAAGTCCAAAATATTTTTTGCGATTTCAACAAAGTTGTAGAACAAAAGTTGTTCAGTTTGATGGGTAAAAGCCAACCTTGAAGTATTGTCACACACTTCTGTTACATCCTGTATATAAGTACGGTGCAAATTACTATAAATGAGGTTTCACACTGCCAATGTTCTTATTGTATTAAGGAAAACTAAACATTACGGCTGGTTTCACAGCTATCCGGGAGACCCGTAAGGGTACTTGTACGCTAGTACATCGTTTCACAGCAACGCGGATTGGTCCGTACGGGACCCGCTCCGGGTAGCTGTGAAACAATGTAGCAGGGCTTTTAGTGGTAGTCGGTAGTCCCTTAATCTCTTAAGGTCTCTTTATTTTCAATAGGTCCCTGAAAGTCTCTTTTTTTTAAGAATTAAGTCACTTAATCCCTTTTTTGAGATATGTTACCACCCGCCCAAGTGATCAGCGTGGCCCAGTGGTGAATTATTGACAAAAGTATGATAATGATGGCCCTAAAATTTAAGGTGTGAAAAAATCAAACTTCTATGCCAACACAATCAAGATATACGACCGTTTATGCCGCATATTTGGACATTTTGTGGCATAAACGGTCGTATCTCTTGATTGCTTTGGCATAGAAGTTTGATTTTTTACAGTTTCAAGGGACTGTAGGCCTGAGTATTTGATATAAATTTCAACTTGATACGTCTTCGCATTCCTGAGAAAATGGATTTTTACAGACACACAGACAGACGGACAACGTTCCTTTTTTCCTTTTGACGTACGGAACCCTAAAAACATTTATGTCGGGTATATTTTTATCTGGCAACAATCTGATGGTTAGGGATTTTATTAAATAAAAATGATTTCTTTTTGGATTTCAAGTCCCTTTTTGGTCCCTTTTCCTAAAATTTTCAGTCCCTTTTTCCCTTTTTTTGTACGAGCTACTCTGCTAAAAGCCCTGATGTACTAGTTCCGCTTTGGTATGGTGCCGCTATGGCACCCTTGCAAAATGCCTAACATATATCAGTCTCTGCCCTAGTAGCATGGCGACATATCTCGCGCGAGACGCGAGTTTTAAAAACATTTGTTCCGTTCTAACGCTAAGCTATTGAAAGAGACAGCTGAGCTGTTTTCTCGCGTTTGGCGCTACAAACAGCTTTGTCTACGCCTCATGCTACCCGTGCTGGTTCCCATAGTACAGGGAATCCTAGTTTGGGGCCAGATGACCGTGTGTGATTTGTCCCGGATATTATTATTGTTATTATTATAGGAGGGTGAGGTAGCCTTAAAGAGGGGCAGGGAGTATGCTTTCTTCCTCTGTAATATGTATACTGTGTCTGCGCAGTGCGCACGGCATTCGATGCGCGGTCCCACTGCGCATAGTGCAGTGTTTTCTCCAAATTGCATAATTACACGCGTGATTTCACTGCAGCTCGTGGCACATGTTGGCGGGGTGATGTAGATAGAAGAAAATGGAGTGCAAAGATTTGGATTATTTCTGAACACTTGGATACAGTATACAGGGATGTAAAAAAAGTGCGTTTGAAATTTTAAGGGGTTACTCAGAATCACGAATAGAATAAGGGAAAAATATTTTTAAAAATCCGATCTACAATTTTTTTTTCAATTTCCCATACAAATTCTTGACGCCCGCCCTGTTTTGGTGTGAAGGGTTTCATAGTAATCCGAACATTACAAAAAATACTGCTCCCGGAACGCTTTCGCACCGCCCCGCGGCCGCCTCTGTGTGTGTTGCGCCTACCGCCTCCTTGGTCTAGTAGTTAGTCCGCTCGCTTCACATAAGGAGGTCCTGGGTTCGATTCCCGGCGGGGTTCAACTTGGTTGTCAGACTCGGTTTGGTTCGTGGTAGGATATTTTCCGAGTCCGCCTGCTACGACCATCTTATCTAAGTCTTGCCGCCAAACATCAGTGTTAATAGCATTGATGTGGTCCGGCATGGAGATAAGATAGCCAGTTCCCCATTGCGTTGGGGAATCTTGGTAAGCCCGCTTCCTCTTCGGCATCATCATCACTTACCACCAGGTGAGATGATGGCAAGGGCTTCCCAATTGTGGATAAAAAAAATGTTATACAAACGTCATATTTTTAATAAAAAATAACGCTATGTTTGTATGAAGTGTCTGGATCCTAGGTATGTCTTGGAATAGCACTATAGTTACAAGACTGACTGATAGAGCAAGGTTATACGCTCAGTCTGGCGTCAGTCTGGTCCATCAGTCTGGTCAGAATGATCGTGTAACCCGTCTGCCGTCAGTCTAGCTAGATTAACCGTGTACCGTGAAAATCATCCATCATTCTGGCTTCAGTCAAGACTGATAGACCAGACTGAGCCAGACTGAGCGTATAACCTGGCTCATACGATAGGCACCGTAATGTCATCAGGTCAGTTGGAAAACTCGGCGCATGTAGAAATGGGTAAATTGCCGACTGCTTTACCGGAATGCAGTCTTGTTTGACATTTCGTTCGAGTCGATTAATAAGGACCGGACGAGCGATTCACGTAATGAGTAGTGTTAACTTGTAGAAAATTTACGATGTTGTTTTCCGTGCACTTTGGAAAGTGGACAGCGTCAACGTATACAGTTATAGAAGATTGTTTCCCGTAATAGTTCTTTTAAATTACAATTAGACGAAAAAATTTAATGGAACAGTTTTTCCATCGTTCTACACGTTAGGTTGTTTAGCTGTAGCCGTACAAAAAAGCGGCCAAGTGCGAGTCGCACTCGCCCATGAAGGGTTCCGTAGCAGCAAGTAACATAATATAAAAGTTCTTGTAGTTCGTTGTAGGTAAATTGCGGTTTACGATTTATGACGTATTAAAAACAACTACTTACTAGACCTCGTTCAAACTAATCTTCGGTGGAAGTTTGCATGGTAATTTACATCATATATTTTTTTAGTTTTATCATTCTCTTATTTTAGAAGTTACAGGGGGGACACCCATTTTACCACTTTGGAAGTGTCTCTCGCGCAAACTTTTCAGTTTAGAAAAAAATATATTAGAAACCTCAATATCGTTTTTGAAGACCTATCCGTAGATACCCCACACGTATAGGTTTGATGAAAAGTTTCAGTTCTAAGTTTGAGGAACCCCCAAAATTTATTGTTTTTTTTTTATATTTTTGTGTGAAAATCTTAATGCGGTTCACAGAATACATCTACTTACCAAGTTTCAACAGTATAGTTCTTATAGTTTCGGAAAAAAGTGGCTGTGACATACGGACGGACGGACAGACAGACAGACATGACGAATCTATAAGGGTTCCGTTTTTGCCATTTGGCTACGGAACCCTAAAAACATATTCTAGTGAGAACGCCTCGGTGTGTAGTGGCCCTTAGGAAATTTCTATCTTCAGTACCCAGTGTACGCTGTGCTTTAAATAATCTTTTTTTGCCGTTGTCTATCAGCATTTCCCGGACATGCCATACAAAACTTCCATTTTATTTATCCACTACGACATCCCTTTCTAACATACAGGAGCGTAACGTATAGGAGCGAGTGAGATGATGAGAACGAAGTGATGACACTGTACGGACTGTCATCACCAGATCAGACCCACAAGGGTTGAGATTTCCTTCGGAGAGTGGAAAGGAGTCCCTTTAAAAAAAACACAATTGGTAAGCCCTTGGCATCATCTCACCTGATGGTAAGTGATGATGCTGCTGAAAGATGGAAGCGGGCTTACCAACCTTCCCCAACACAATGGAAAATGCCTATCTTATCTCCATGCCGGAACACATCAATGCTGTTAACATTGATGTTTGGCGGCAAGACTTCGATAAGATGGTGATAGCTAGTCAGGCGGGCTGAAAAATGCCCTACCACCAACTAAACATAGTGCTACAAACTTCGGATTCGAACCCGCGACCTCCTGATGTGAAGCGACTGGACTAGCCACGGGACCACGAAGGCGGTTAAAAATTGTCTTCATACTGTATGTAAAACATTTATTTAATATATTAGGAGTTAGTTACGGAATTCTTATTGACTCGGTGGCTCAGTGGTTACTGCTCCTGACTACTGATCCGAGAGTCGTGGGTTCAATCCCGACCCAGGGCATTTCTGTAATGAATGAGCAGATTTATTTGCTTTGTGTCTGGGTGTAAAATATCTGAATATGTATGTATTTAAATGTATGTATACATATTTGTATGTATATCAGTCTCCTCTGGTTCCCATAATACAGGGAATCCTAGTTTGGGGCCAGATGACCGTGTGTGATTTGTCTCGAGATATTATTATTATTTTTATTACTTATGTGAGATGATTGCCCCCGTGTGTGGAGTATGGCCTAACCTTCCCGAGTTATGGGAAGAGACCCGTGCCCCTGCAGTGGGGACGTAATTAATTAATTAATATTATTAATATCTGGGACAAATCACACACGGTCACCTGGCCCCAAACTAGGATTCCCTGTATCTTGGGAACCAGAGACTGATATACATACACATATATTTTTTAAATACATACATATATAGATATAATACACCCAGACTCAGAGCAAACAATTCTGCTCATCACAGAAAAACTTACCCTGTGTGGGGATCGAACCCACGACTCTTGGATCAGAGGTCAGGATCGCTAACCACTTAGCCATCGAGTCAGTCAACCCAGTCACGTAATGGGTTGTTAAAAAAAGTGAGATGATTTAAAATGTTGTTTCGTCTAGCCACGTTTCCCAGCCAACGTCTCCTTGGCGACCTTGGTCTTCGGTCATCGACCAACAATATATCGATAGACTGACAGAGTGTGGTCGAGTTTTTCTACCTGTTATTTACTTTTAAACTTTTTTCTCAGGCACCGCACTATCTTGGAACTGGTCCCGTGTCAACCTAAAAAAAAAGAGGCGAGACTTTTTGTTTGTTTTTGATAAAGCCCGAGTTGGAGTTCGTTTCAAAATCAAAAAAGGGTCTCTTCCCATTACTCGGGAAGGTTAGGTCATACTCCACATCCGGATTGGTGGAGGTTGTATATTCTTTTAAATCGTTTTTTTTTTCTACCTAGTACAAGTTCCTACCACTCTGAAACTTGTTTCAAGTTGGATGTCCTCGGATAGATATGGTTTCTTTCTGGTGTCTGACTCAATATTTCAGCTCTTTTGATGTACTTGTATTATTTATTTATTAAGTATTTAAGTTTTATTGTTATAATATTAAGCGCGATTGTCATAATTCAAAGGTCACAGGTGTTTCTTTTTGTTAAAGAAGTGGTGCAGTGGGAATGATCATATGTTTAGCTCCATTTAAATATTTCAAATAACATGTGCATTTACATGTAAAATAAAGTTCTGAAATGTTCCCTACTTGTCGCTAGGGTCTGCTAGTTCCGCTAGTCTGACTTTTTAGGGTTCCGTAGCCAAATGGCAAAAAAAAGAACCCTTATGGATTCATCATGTCTGTCTGTCTGTCTGTCCGTCCGTATGTCACAGCCACTTTTTTCCGAAACTATAAGAACTATACTGTTGAAACTTGGTAAGTAGATGTATCCTGTGAACCGCATTAAGATTTTCACAAAAATAGAAAAAAAAAAACAATAAATTTTGGGGTTCCCCATACTGAGAACTGAAACGAGTCCGACTCGCACTTGGCCGGTTTTTTTTCATATTTCTTTGCCAACTGGTAGTGTTCTTTTACCAGTAGGTACTACACACAAACACAGTACATTATTTAGTGAAAATATGAGAAGTGAAAAGATAGTGATATTTTTTGTTATTTTCATTATTTATGTCTCTGTAATAAGGATCTGTTTGATTTTTAAATGTATCCAATGTTTAAAAATTTGATGAAATCTGTGCAAAAATTACTTTAGACTTGCGTTTTGGCAATATATAAATCCAATTATTGCTTACATACAGTAGGTTGTGTGTGACACGCCAATTTAATTGCAAATGGTATTGTAACACTTTGTACCTTCCAAGTGATTACTTCATTGTTTCTGCGAATAGAAAAACTTATGCGGGCAGGGCAGTCACGCGTTCGAATTGTTTAACTTGATTTGCATGTTGAATTAAAATCGTTGGCCAACTGTCCCTACGTTTGGCAACTCTCGAATCCATTAACTAATTTAAAAAGGGAAGCACTCTTTGACACTCATTGTCAGGTGATGGAGACGAATCTAGTGACACCTCTTATTAGAGAATAGACCAACTTGTTTTGTTTAGGCTACACAGACTCGTCATAGAAACAGACATATTTACATACGTATACTGCACCCATAAATGATTACTTACCTACCCTTTTTCTACAACAGTCTGTTATTTAAGAGCAGTGTTTTTCAACCTTTTTGAATATCCGACCCCTTTACAAGTTAAAAAATCTTTGCGACCTCCTAGGGTCATAAACATACAAATTTTTTGTGATTTGAAAGACTACGTTTATAATTTCCTTTCTTATTGGATCGATGTTGATTAAAAAATCAAGTGCACTCTGAAGATACTCTGTAATTGTTTTTTTTATTGTGGACCTACAAACACTTGCCTTTTTCTTTTACCCGCGACCCCTTGGGAAACGCTTCGCGACCCTCCTGGGGGTCGCGACCCACAGGTTGAAAAAGGCTGGACAAAGACAGTTATTTTAATTACGTTTTTGTGATCAACCCTTTAATGAACTAAATAGTTTAGGCTGACGAAGGAATACAATTACAAACAACATATTATACATATCTGTATAGTGTGACTCCGTATTTAGGGAAGGACAAAATTATTTCAAAACGATGACTCCATCTTTGTCCACTTGCCTGGGAGCCTGGTCACAGACACACAAAGGCTTAAAAATTAACCCTTCATTGCGTTGAAAGTTAAAATGTAGCTAGAACACTCGCATCTTCGATTCCTGGCGGCGTCTTATTTTAGAAGAATCAACCTCTCGTATTTATCTAACGGAATCTCTGGGTAAGAGAAAAAAATGGCTTTACTGTGTGTAAAAAATCGCACCCGGAAACTCAGAAATATAAGTACAAGGGTTTGTTTACACAAAAAAACTGTTATTCATATTTAGAGATGGGTTTTTGCCCGGGCAGTTTTGAGTAAATGCCCAATAAACGTCCATTTATGCCCAATAAATGCCCAATTTGTATGGCGCAAATGGACGTTTATTGGGCATTTATTCAAAATGCCCAAAAATGCCCGGGCAAAAACCCATCTATATTCATATTACATATTTAAATAACACACTTAAATCTCCTTGGTTAACCGCGTCAACCAACAGGAAAACCTTCCATATTTAAAAATGTAATTTTAAAATCACGTGCACTTCAAGTTGCCGCCATTATTGTTTTGCGGTTCAGAATATAGATCGGTTAATCATCAAATGTGATCTGCATGCAGAATTAGACGCACTCAGAACAATGAGGGGTGATGACGTCACTAGCGAAATATGGCGGGAATATTTGTTCAAGCTCGTGTTTTAAATTAAAGAGAGCTGGTTCACGCCATGTGTTGACGAAACGGGAATTTGGGAATCTCCAGAGAGAGTCGTCACTCTTTAAAAATTTATCATTGATTATGATTACTCAGGGCCGGAACTATCCGGAACAGTTTGCGGTTAGTTTAGAGACGATGTGCAATAATGTGCATAAAAACGGGTAGGTACCTAAGAAATGGCCTGTTAATCATATAACAATTCGCTAGTGGCCAAATGGTCTCAAGAAACTGAAAATTGCAGCCTAAATGATACTTTACATTTTTTAGGGGTCAATTGGTCCCACTATTGTGAATACGTTGATGGATGATTGGAGGTTTCTAGATGAAATTTAGAAACGTGCTTTGGTAGATAAGAATAATGGATGAGCGCTGACGTGTAATGATGTAGTTTAGTAGAGCTATGTCAGATTAGGATGTATGTATTAAATGTATAGACACAATATCCAATGTATAGATATAATAGACGTATTTTAGGAGAAAGTTTATAGTCAGGGATGACGTGTATAGATCCTCACAAGGTTTTCGTTCACTTCAGTTTCAAAGATCTGAAAGATAAAAAGTAGATTGGCGGTCGCCGATTTTGAGAGTTCTTGTTAGGATGTACCCTAGTGCCCACAGAGATATCTGAACCCCTAAGTTTTAAAACGTAATTCGCACTTTGCTTTGAAACACCATCTATCGCTATTTTCAACTGGTAGATGGTCCTTGTAACCCAATGGTTCTCGTTTTGCTAAAGCTATTACGATAGTTCAATCTTTCGTGATACATAGTGTTACGGGGGGTTCAGATATCTTTGTGGCTGTCTGTACCACCAAGTCGCAACAGTCGGGCCATTGGTTATACTTATAATATAAGCTGTGAATATTTTATAAACTTCACCGTTTGGAGGTGTCTTAAAATCATCCGATAAATCTGTCGAAACCCACTCATTTTAACTAAAACTTTTAAGTAATTTGAGACATAAAAGGCCACCATAACATGTGTTGTGAAAACTCGCTTTAGTCTTAGGCAAATCGTTGGCAAACGCCATTGACGTATGTAGCTTTAGCTGGACCTGGCCTTCCTGACGTTTGGCTTGAAATTATACAACAAAACTGCAAATCTAAGGCATCTAAGGCCGACAACGCACTTGTGACTCCTCTGGTGTTGCGGGTGTCTATGGGCGGCGATAATCGCTTACTATCAGGTGATCCGTCTGCTCGTTTGCCTAAGAATAAATCTAGTAGGCTAAACTAGACTGTGTGTTTGCCATTTATTTATTAAACTATAATCAGCTGACATTAAAAATTGGTGCTAGATTTAGTTTAGACTTTAGACCCTTAGGCACATTTTACTCGGTCTCTCGCAAGCAACATCCAGCAACAGCAAGAAGATCTATTTCCTAGTTGTTGGGTTTTGCTGTCACTCTGTTAAAGTCCGTTTCCGCCTCATGCCCACCCAACTCTTAAGGTTTTATGATGCGTTACCAATGTCATTAAATATTTTGTTTATTTGTATATAGCAACACAAAGAGACTCGAGTTTACTTTCAGTCGAATCTCGATGTTCATTCTTAACTGAGCCTTTGTCGAATTAGTACGGCTTTTAATGTTAAAAAGCCTCTCCTTACTAAGTTATACATAAGTCTTTGGCAAATGCATTTAGCGGATGTTACCCAAGTCTCCGTGATACCATTGTGTTGTCTTGGACATTGCAAATGCAAGTGAATGCGCAAAAGGAAGCTAATTTGTCGTGAAGATGATGTGATATGATATTTAGACGTTTCTATTAAAATTAATAAGAGATATTCTACCCTCATAAGAGAGAAGGCCGTAAAGTACTGTGAAAACCTTTATCTGGCTGTCTAGAATTTAATTTCAGTTGTTATTTTGTTGTAATTAAGCTGTTGGTTTTCCGAATAAAAAAAAAAGTATATCGACGCTTGAAAGGAAAAGTTGGTTAAGCGCCATATGTCACGTTACACGAATTTCATGATTTTTTGGAATAGTACATCGGGTACCATACAATAGAAAGAAGACAAAATTGTCAGGGCTATCAATGTTACGTATACATTGTAAGGCAAATAAATCAATACGAGCTCGAATATGGCCTGACATACTAATTGTAGACCCGTCCTCGCTCGCTCGGGCAACGTTAGTGATTCCAGCGCCATCCGGTTTGGGGATCTGTTGCATAACTCTCTCTTTGCAAGGTCTGTTCACATGGATGCGGTGCGGCTGCGGGAATTGTTTACAAAAAAAAATGTGCAGTGCGGTGCAGCTGTCAGTGGTCTATAGTCAGCAGTGAACATCAACGAGTTTCTTTTCAATTACTAATGAGTCTTTAGGTATACCTTAAATGTGGGTCTGAGATAATGCGAAGGCCGATGTTTATCTTTCTAAAACTCTACAATGATGACTGGTGTCATTTTTCAGCTCTGCGTTATAGCTCTTCTACACGATGGGCCATCATGGGCGAGCAAGAGGGACAGAACTATAGGTTAGACAAGGACGTACTTACATCGTTACTCCACTTTCATATAGTTCTGTCCCTCTTGCTCGCCCATGATGGCCCATCGTGTAGAAGAGCTATAACGCAGAGCTGAAAAATGACACGGCAATATCTATATAGTGTAGAGGTAGTATATCATATAGTGTAGAGGAGCTATTAAAGATAAACCAACCATCGTTAATTGGTTATCTGGTTGAAGCTTCTTTGTGTTGCTCGTGTGTCGTTATGTAAGGAAACTACTTCATTTTAATAATTTCCAACGAGTTCTTTTTTCAGTAGCATACAAACAAAATTGAAAGATAACGCACTTTTCCACAACGAGTAACTGCGTGTACGCAACACGCAGTTCGCGACTCGACGTGTGAAACGTGCGTTATCTTTCAGTGTTAACGTAATATTCGACGTCCTATTATGTATTAACGAGTCAAGTACGTGTGAATTATACGATTTGCGTGGCTGACTGACTGCTGACCTGGTTTGCCTTTGCGATGAATTTTCATGGCCCTTTGGGTCTGGATTGGGCCCTGTCCTGTATCTTTTCTTGTGTGCGACTAACCCAAGAAGTTTAATTTATAGATAAACAGAAACTTCCGCATACACTCTCCTTTATGTGTTTATCTATAAATTAAACTTATCTTACTGTACCTATACAAAAAAAAAAAAATCTGTATCCAGAGCATAGCCGTTATTTCAATCGAAAAATGTGTAACATAGGATTCATTTATTTATACACAACACCCATTAATTAACAAGATATTCACCCATTAACTAAGGTTTTTACTCATTTTATCACCCTGAACAGCTTCTTCCACGTTTTTAGTGCGGATATGTTAATTACCTGAAAAAAAATATACAATGGTTAATTTGAAATATATTAGATTAACATTTTGATTTCGCACCGGATTATTAATAATCTGATTATCCGCTTAATATACTTAAAGTATTCGTTGAATTAATATTAGAGCCAAAGATTTATGTATATTATTTAATTTATAAAAGAGTACGTTACTGTCAAACGCAGTCGAGCAACAATACAGGGTGTAAGGGAAAGGTTTCCGAAAACTTTAAGGGCTTGCTCAGTAGACGAAACTGAATAACTTTCCACAAGAATTTTTTTCAGGAAACGAAAAAAAATCGGCTTCTCCATACATATTTTTCGTTTCCTGGAAAAAATTCTTGTGGAAAGTTGTTCAGTTTCGTCTACTGAGCAAGCCCTTAAAGTTTTCGGAAACCTGTCCCTTACACCCTGTATATTAAATAGTATTACATAGAGTATGGGCACTCCCTGCCGCTCTCGGAGGCGACCTTACACCGTGAGGGTACGGATCTGGTGACGGTCCATATAGTCATCACAACACTCAGTTTTGTATATCTCGCTCGCACCTATAAGGTGCTACTTTATTAGTGCCGTATATTTTAGTCAGCGCTTCTCGATCTAAAAAAAAAATTTGCGGTTTGTCTATGGGTTCCTTGGGGAAAGTTGATCAGAATCAGGAGTAGAAGCACTGACTAAAATATCGGGCACTAATAAAGTAGCACCTTATATGTAAGAAAGGGAGGTTCCTGCCCTATTAGCAAAATGTGGTGATATATCACTATATCAGTGATAGAAACGTTTCTATCACCGCGAAATGGCCCCAGTTTTGACACCATTTGGTGATATAAGGGTTTTGTTTTTTTATCACTATTTGGTGATATATTGGTGATATTTCAGAGTTAGTGACGCCCAGCCACCGCGTTGCTTTTATATCACCCTTATAACACTATTTGGTGTTAATTGGCCCCCTTTTATCACTACTGCTAGTTGGGCGTGGATTAGCCAGCGAGAACGAGAGGGTTTTACAGGTCCTGGGCAGTTCGGCGTTTATGTCTCAGGCAGTGCAGTTTCTGTGGATACTTCGGTAGTGCTGCTGTCGCATCGGGTCATACAGTTACGTCGTCTAGTCTGCCGTGCTTACGATAAGAGCAGTAAGTATATTTATAAAAGCAGTAACTTAATCCATTTCGTCATTAAATAATGTAAGAACTAATAAATAAGACAATTAAATGATAACGCAGTATAAAAAAACGGAATCTGAGCAACACATTTCAAAAATCGTATTTAAAATAATCTGAGGAAACAAATCGGAAAATGCAAAAATGTGACGAAAATTCGAAAGTGTGTTTCACAGACTTACTGCTCTTATCGTAAGCACGGCGGCAGTAGTAGAGAAGCAAAATGCTGACAATGATGATTTTAAGTGATGATAACTTGTGATAGAATCTTAATAGGTATACGAGGTCCAACTGCCAGTGACGCTTACCTGCCGCCAAGCAGCGCGCTGTTAGTGTATACTCTAAGGGTTTATTTCTTTCATTTCAAGATATTTCACGAAATAACTATGATGGCAAAGTAGCTGCAACTGTGTAACATTGATACACCTTAAGTTACGCGTTGGCATATATTTTACAGGAAAACCTTCCATATTTAAAAATGTAATTTTAAAATCACGTGCACTTCAAGTTGCCGCCATTATTGTTTTGCGGTTCAGAATATAGATCGGTTAATCATCAAATGTGATCTGCATGCAGAATTAGACGCACTCAGAACAATGAGGGGTGATGACGTCACTAGCGAAATATGGCGGGAATATTTGTTCAAGCTCGTGTTTTAAATTAAAGAGAGCTGGTTCACGCCATGTGTTGACGAAACGGGAATTTGGGAATCTCCAGAGAGAGTCGTCACTCTTTAAAAATTTATCATTGATTATGATTACTCAGGGCCGGAACTATCCGGAACAGTTTGCGGTTAGTTTAGAGACGATGTGCAATAATTTGCATAAAAACGGGTAGGTACCTAAGAAATGGCCTGTTAATCATATAACAATTCGCTAGTGGCCAAATGGTCTCAAGAAACTGAAAATTGCAGCCTAAATGATACTTTACATTTTTTAGGGGTCAATTGGTCCCACTATTGTGAATACGTTGATGGATGATTGGAGGTTTCTAGATGAAATTTAGAAACGTGCTTTGGTAGATAAGAATAATGGATGAGCGCTGACGTGTAATGATGTAGTTTAGTAGAGCTATGTCAGATTAGGATGTATGTATTAAATGTATAGACACAATATCCAATGTATAGATATAATAGACGTATTTTAGGAGAAAGTTTATAGTCAGGGATGACGTGTATAGATCCTCACAAAGTTTTCGTTCACTTCAGTTTCAAAGATCTGAAAGATAAAAAGTAGATTGGCGGTCGCCGATTTTGAGAGTTCTTGTTAGGATGTACCCTAGTGCCCACAGAGATATCTGAACCCCTAAGTTTTAAAACGTAATTCGCACTTTGCTTTGAAACACCATCTATCGCTATTTTCAACTGGTAGATGGTCCTTGTGACCCAATGGTTCTCGTTTTGCTAAAGCTATTACGATAGTTCAATCTTTCGTGATACATAGTGTTACGGGGGGTTCAGATATCTTTGTGGCTGTCTGTACCACCAAGTCGCAACATTCGGGCCATTGGTTATACTTATAATATAAGCTGTGAATATTTTATAAACTTCACCGTTTGGAGGTGTCTTAAAATCATCCGATAAATCTGTCGAAACCCACTCATTTTAACTAAAACTTTTAAGTAATTTGAGACATAAAAGGCCACCATAACATGTGTTGTGAAAACTCGCTTTAGTCTTAGGCAAATCGTTGGCAAACGCCATTGACGTATGTAGCTTTAGCTGGACCTGGCCTTCCTGACGTTTGGCTTGAAATTATACAACAAAACTGCAAATCTAAGGCATCTAAGGCCGACAACGCACTTGTGACTCCTCTGGTGTTGCGGGTGTCTATGGGCGGCGATAATCGCTTACTATCAGGTGATCCGTCTGCTCGTTTGCCTAAGAATAAATCTAGTAGGCTAAACTAGACTGTGTGTTTGCCATTTATTTATTAAACTATAATCAGCTGACATTAAAAATTGGTGCTAGATTTAGTTTAGACTTTAGACCCTTAGGCACATTTTACTCGGTCTCTCGCAAGCAACATCCAGCAACAGCAAGAAGATCTATTTCCTAGTTGTTGGGTTTTGCTGTCACTCTGTTAAAGTCCGTTTCCGCCTCATGCCCACCCAACTCTTAAGGTTTTATGATGCGTTACCAATGTCATTAAATATTTTGTTTATTTGTATATAGCAACACAAAGAGACTCGAGTTTACTTTCAGTCGAATCTCGATGTTCATTCTTAACTGAGCCTTTGTCGAATTAGTACCGCTTTTAATGTTAAAAAGCCTCTCCTTACTAAGTTATACATAAGTCTTTGGCAAATGCATTTAGCGGATGTTACCCAAGTCTCCGTGATACCATTGTGTTGTCTTGGACATTGCAAATGCAAGTGAATGCGCAAAAGGAAGCTAATTTGTCGTGAAGATGATGTGATATGATATTTAGACGTTTCTATTAAAATTAATAAGAGATATTCTACCCTCATAAGAGAGAAGGCCGTAAAGTACTGTGAAAACCTTTATCTGGCTGTCTAGAATTTAATTTCAGTTGTTATTTTGTTGTAATTAAGCTGTTGGTTTTCCGAATAAAAAAAAAAGTATATCGACGCTTGAAAGGAAAAGTTGGTTAAGCGCCATATGTCACGTTACACGAATTTCATGATTTTTTGGAATAGTACATCGGGTACCATACAATAGAAAGAAGACAAAATTGTCAGGGCTATCAATGTTACGTATACATTGTAAGGCAAATAAATCAATACGAGCTCGAATATGGCCTGACATACTAATTGTAGACCCGTCCTCGCTCGCTCGGGCAACGTTAGTGATTCCAGCGCCATCCGGTTTGGGGATCTGTTGCATAACTCTCTCTTTGCAAGGTCTGTTCACATGGATGCGGTGCGGCTGCGGGAATTGTTTACAAAAAAAAATGTGCAGTGCGGTGCAGCTGTCAGTGGTCTATAGTCAGCAGTGAACATCAACGAGTTTCTTTTCAATTACTAATGAGTCTTTAGGTATACCTTAAATGTGGGTCTGAGATAATGCGAAGGCCGATGTTTATCTTTCTAAAACTCTACAATGATGACTGGTGTCATTTTTCAGCTCTGCGTTATAGCTCTTCTACACGATGGGCCATCATGGGCGAGCAAGAGGGACAGAACTATAGGTTAGACAAGGACGTACTTACATCGTTACTCCACTTTCATATAGTTCTGTCCCTCTTGCTCGCCCATGATGGCCCATCGTGTAGAAGAGCTATAACGCAGAGCTGAAAAATGACACGGCAATATCTATATAGTGTAGAGGTAGTATATCATATAGTGTAGAGGAGCTATTAAAGATAAACCAACCATCGTTAATTGGTTATCTGGTTGAAGCTTCTTTATGTTACTCGTGTGTCGTTATGTAAGGAAACTACTTCATTTTAATAATTTCCAACGAGTTATTTTTTCAGTAGCATCCAAACAAAATTGAAAGATAACGCACTTTTCCACTACGAGTAACTGCGTGTACGCAACACGCAGTTCGCGACTCGACGTGTGAAACGTGCGTTATCTTTCAGTGTTAACGTAATATTCGACGTCCTATTATGTATTAACGAGTCAAGTACGTGTGAATTATACGATTTGCGTGGCTGACTGACTGCTGACCTGGTTTGCCTTTGCGATGAATTTTGATGGCCCTCTGGGTCTGAATTGGGCCCTGTCCTGTATCTTTTCTTGTGTGCGACTAACCCAAGAAGTTTAATTTATAGATAAACAGAAACTTCCGCATACACTCTCCTTTATGTGTTTATCTATAAATTAAACTTATCTTACTGTACCTATACAAAAAAAAAAAAATCTGTATCCAGAGCATAGCCGTTATTTCAATCGAAAAATGTGTAACATAGGATTCATTTATTTATACACAACACCCATTAATTAACAAGATATTCACCCATTAACTAAGGTTTTTACTCATTTTATCACCCTGAACAGCTTCTTCCACGTTTTTAGTGCGGATATGTTAATTACCAGAAAAAAAAATATACAATGGTTAATTTGAAAAATATTAGATTAACATTTTGATTTCGCACCGGATTATTAATAATCTGATTATCCGCTTAATATACTTAAAGTATTTGTTGAATTAATATTAAAGCCGACTAGATTTATGTATATTATTTAATTTATAAAAGAGTACGTTACTGTCAAACGCAGTCGAGCTACAATACAGGATGTAAGGGAAAGGTTTCCGAAAACTTTAAGGGCTTGCTCAGTAGACAGAACTGAACAACTTTCCACAAGAACTTTTTTCAGGAAACGAAAAAAAATCGGCTTCTCCATATATATTTTTCGTTTCCTGGAAAAAAATCTTGTGGAAAGTTGTTCAGTTTCGTCTACTGAGCAAGCTTTTAAAGTTTTCGGAAACCTGTCCCTGTATATTAAATAGTATTACATAGAGTATGGACACTCCTGCCGCTCTCGGAGGCGACCTTACCCCGTGAGGGTACGGATCTGGTGACGGTCCATATAGTCATCACAACACTCAGTTTTGTATATCTCGCTCGCACCTATAAGGTGCTACTTTATTAGTGCCGTATATTTTAGTCAGCGCTTCTCGATCGAAAAAAAATACGTAATTGCGATTTGACTATGGGTTCCTTGGGGAAAGTTGATCAGAATCAGGAGTAGAAGAACTGACTAAAATATCGGGCACTAATAAAGTAGCACCTTATATGTAAGAAAGGGAGGTGCGTGCCCTATTAGCAAAATGTGGTGATATATCACTATATCAGTGATAGAAACGTTTCTATCACCGCGACATGGCCCCAGTTTTGACACCATTTGGTGATATAAGGGTTGAATTTTAGCAACGCTTATCACTATTTGGTGATATATTGGTGATATTTCAGAGTTAGTGACGCCAGCCACCGCGTTGCTTTTATATCACCCTTATAACACTATTTGATGTTAATTGGCCCCCTTTTATCACTACTTTGCTAGTTGGGTGTGGATTAAAGTCAAAGTCAAAGTCAAAATATTTTTTATTTAAGTAGATGCTGTACGCATACTTTTAAATCGTCTTTTTTTCTACCTAGTACAAAGTTTCTACCACGCGGAACTTGTACACTCAACGTTTCGGGAAGTGTTAGCGGAGCGAGAAGAAACGTCGATCCCAAAAGAAACTCGCCCCAACACATTTTTTGAAATAAATACTTAATATCTATTACAATTGATGTCATTACTAAAGCTATGAGCTGGAAGATCTATACATGTCCATACATCATTGTCAAATACATAGTCTTGGGTTTTATAATATCCTCTTGAACACTTTACATAAGTCTTATACTTATTTTCGGATAAACTAATTACATTTTCAGGTATGTTATTGTAGAATTTTATACACTGCCCCATGAACGACTTCTTTACCTTACTCAGTCTCGAATAAGCAACTTCGATATTATTTCTATTTCTAAGATTAAAATTATGCCTGTCACTGTTTTTTGGAAATAAATCTAAATTCTTACGAACATACATGATGTTTTCATATATGAATTGACTGGCAACAGTTAAAATATTTATTTCTTTAAACTTGTTCCTCAATGACTCTCGAGATAGCGCGAATGGCTCTTTTTTGCAGTATGAAAATAGTTTCTATGTCAGCCGCATGTCCCCAAATTAAGATGCCGTAAGACATTATACTATGAAAATAGCTAAAATACACTAGTCTTGCAGTATCTACATCTGTTAGTTGCTTTATTTTCTTGACGGCGTAGGCAGCTGAACTAAGTTTTCCTGCTAAGGTTTCTATATGTGGTCCCCATTGTAAAGAAGCATTAGCCAGCGAGAACGAGAGGGTTTCGCATGTCCTGGGCAGCTCGGCGTTTCTTTATGTCTCAGGCAATGCAGTTTCTGTGGATACTTCGGTAGTGCTGCTGTCGCATCGGGTCATACAGTTACGTCGTCTAGTCTGCCGTGCTTACGATAAGAGCAGTAAGTATATTTATAAAAGCAGTAACTTCATCCATTTCGTCATTAAATAATGTAAGAACTAATAAATAAGACAATTAAATGATAACGCAGTATAAAAAAACTGAAACTGAAACTCAAAAATCGTATTTAAAATAATCTAAGGAAACAAATCGGAAAATGCAAAAATGTGACGAAAATTCGAAAGTGTGTTTCACAGACTTACTGCTCTTATCGTAAGCACGGCGGCAGTAGTACAGAAGCAAAATGCTGATAATGATGATTTTGAGTGATGATAACTTGTGATAGAACCTTAATAGGTATACGAGGTCCAACTGCCAGTGACGCTTACCTGCCGCCAAGCAGCGCGCTGTTAGTGTATACTCTAAGGGTTTATTTCTTTCATTTCAAGATATTTCACGAAATAACTATGATGGCAAAGTAGCTGCAACCCGGGAGCTGACTGCATGAAAAATAAATTACGAAATATTATTGACTAAATAGCTCTTTAATTGAAGTTGTTGAAAAACTAAATCACTTTAATTTTCATTACATTTTCAATTTTTAAATTATAAGAATTTTCTAATTAGTATGCAAACTACTATTTTGTACAATGACGTCATCGTACAAAATTTCAAACATTTTTAGAACAAAATGCCGTTTTTGACATTTGATAAAAAGTAACTCAAATGACTAGCAGTCAACTACCGGATTGTGTAACATTGATACACCTTAAGTTAAGCATTGGCATATATTATTTCGTAACAAAAATCTCATAAACCTTGAATTTTGTTACTCGTTCACTCGTTTTGAGGCAGACGTAATATTTGCGTAACGCCGCGCCCCACAATATATGAGTATCTAAGATTTATTTGTATGTACCTGCGTCTTAGAGAATAGTTTTAGCAGACATTTCGACGCCACCAGTCGTAAAGTTATATAATTTATTGATTACTGTTTTGAAATATGCGTATTAGAGGGATTATACTTAGATTCAGTTAGTGATCAACAGTCTCTTCCTTTCGTTGTATCTCCTGCCACGTGTCACCGAGAAGTTTCAAAAGAAAAAAAAACCGTCTTTGTCGTTTATGTTACGTTTTTGAGTGTTATTATTTAACTTTAAACCTCTGTATACCGTGTTTAAGGCAAATAAATTATTTGATTTGATCGCTACGTCGTCGTATTGCTTCGCAAAAAAAAAAAAAAAAGTGTTAAAAACCATCTAAGCTGCACGCTGTTTTATTTTTCAAAGGTTTACGATGGAAGATGAGGAATGGCTGTCAGGGGAGGTCTATGTTTACCTGTGGACTCTGATTGTGAGATTTCGCCTGCCAAAAGATGCGAGGAACCAAAGCTTTTTTTTAAATCTGAGCGAAGAACGCTACGCAACAGTTTTGTCAAGTACTGCGTCTATCGCTAAACGTCTCATTTGAATTTAGAATTTTAACATCATCAATCAGCAAGGAGACTTTGTGTCTAGCGAAGTTTGGTTATCGCTCGCTAGGTGGCCCAGATTTTAGACGTCATCACCTGTCGCGCGGCGCGGCGCATGCGCGTCACGTCATTCACGTGCTGTGCAACAGTGTCATTATGTACTGCGTCTGTCGCTTCCCACACAAAGCCAGCGAAAATGTCATTGGAGTGAAAGACACTCTTTTAAATTCATCCATCACCGCCAAGTGACGGCGTGGGCGTGTCTAACAAAAGTCGGCCGTTGTTCCATTTATGCCAAAATTGTCTACATCGTTGGAATTTAGCGTAGTTTTGTCGCGTCGTTTCCCTAATCAGTCATTCTCATTCATTAGACGCACACTGATTGCGCTGAGGAAAACCCAGGCGTACCGAAGAAATTCTAAGAATGCATCCCATTGATTGATCACCAGAATCTACATATCGAGGGTTCACGGGCGACTTGTATTAAGCGACATTTTTGGAAACACAGGTAACCTCTACTTTAAAAATTTATTTCTTACAAAATACCTCACAAAAAATAACTTCTGAATAATATTTAAAATAAAATAAAATAAATAAAATAAAATATTAAGAATCTATATATAATACTAATAATCTATATAATACTAAGAAGTTAAGTTTTAATGATTATTTTTCTAATCAATATTTTTTTAAATCAGTCTCCTGAACATTTCTAGCTTAATACAAGTCGCCATTGAACCCTCGATAAGTAGCTAGGTTCAGTACAATGATGCTTGGAGTTTGGTGTCTGACGGGTTTTGAGAAATCGTTTTTTTTATCAGTTATTCATGGAATGATTTTTTTAATTAAACATGGATCTTCTTCAAAATATGTAACTTCAGCTCATAAAACTGATCACCTCTTTCTAAGGGAATGTTTGACATTTGGTAATTTTTTGTATGGCCAAAATCGCCTCCATGTTTTTAATGGACGCCCCCATGTGTGTCCTTCAAAACACGTATATTTTTTTTTCTATAAGTATGTGTTTTATGACATGCGTGAAAATAGTTGATCATAAATGGAACGAATCCTAAAGTATTACGGTGTAAAGGATTCCAATCCATTTTCAAATTGATTTTAAAATACCATACTCTCTTTCTGAGTATAGCTCGTGGCTTCGTCGTACTATACGTATACGGCCTAACAACTCTACATGCTGTGTGCATCTGGCATGGCTGAGTGAGGTAACCAAGTCCAACCGGCCAGGCGGCCAGTACACCGACTCGCGGCTGTCGGTGATAGCCGCGTGTCACAATTAAAAAAAAAACTCCGTGCCTATCGTGCACCAAGGAGTTTCTATCGGAAATACTTTTTCTTGTTCAATAAGTTTTTTTCTTTTCTTTTATAACGGTTCGGTACATCGCGTGTGCTAAATAGTGCAATAATTTTGTGTCTGTGTTGTTACTGTTCCTATTTTCTGTTTGAAGGTGTGTGTGTGTTTTTTTAAATACATTTTAACTTAAATGCTTATGGCCATTAACATTGGGGAGATAAGAAAGGTTTTTATTATATTTGGGCTTTGTAATTAAGAATTTTGTGACAACGCTTTTCATATAATAATGTCTGTCACAAAATTAAAAACTTTTTAAATGAAAAAAAGCCTGATTTTGCTCTGAACTCCGAGTTCAACGCGGATGCTAGACTTTCTTTTTCTACGAGCGTAACAGTAAACCAGTTTTTTGAGAGAAACTGTTCTCTTTGATCGACCATAAGGAAAAAAGTTTTAAAAAACTATTCTCTCCACGTGTTTTGTCTTCTGCGTTTGAGTTCTATCTAACCAAGGAGTTTTTGTACGTATTTGTAGTTTCCAGTATTTTGTTTCAATATAATGTTTTGTCGTTTGAAAGAATAACTAAAAACTGAAAATGGAAACATAATAAATGTTGATATTGTTTTCGCCAATTTGTCGCTAGTTTCAGTAAACATGACATGAATCATAAATACAGACTTAAACACAGTACTAATAATATGAAAAATATATAAGGTGCTACTTTATTAGTGCCCGATATTTTTGTCAGTGCTCCTACTCCTGATTCTGATCAACTTTCCCCAAGGAACCCATAGTCAAATCGCAAAAAATTTTTTGGGCTCTTCATACTAATTTAGCCGCTCGGCTGAGCGATTTGTATGAAGAGTAAAATTTTTTTTTCGATTTGACTATGGGTTTCTTGGGGAAAGTTGATCAGAATCAGGAGTAGGAGCACTGACTAAAATATCGGGCACTAATAAAGTAGCACCTTATTAATGTAACATATCACTGACTAAAATAGCATCGCTACAATTTTTTACAAACAATTTAGAACAAAATGGTGTTTTGACAATTGATAAAAAAAAAGATGGTCAGTTGACTATTAGTAGTAGTCAAATACAGTATTAGATATTTATGCAGAAACCAAGGAGTCTCTGAATACAGTAATTACATTAAAATGTATTGTTGACTAATTAACAAAAAAAAAAAACATTAATAAGTGCAGTATACTAATTTTACGCGTTATTAAGCTGTGTGTGATTAAAGTTTTGCGCACACTTGGCATTTCGGTCAAGATCGTGTCGGGCAAGATTACAATATTTAATGAGTTGTTTTTTTTTTTTTCAACTTGACTCAGTGGATGTGGATGTAAGTATTAAGAAAACTGGTAAACTTTGTGGCCGATCTGACGATTTCGGCAACAGCGCGTCACACCGACAATGTTTTCTAACTGGTCATAACTCAAAAAATATTATAATTTGTTTCCATCGGTCATATTTTGATGTTCAGTACTATCAGAAAGTATCGCAAGATAAAATAACACTTGATTTGTTGCTTTCTAGAGTTAAACCAAGCTGATTACATAAACCTTTACCTAGGGATCTTTTTGAAATCGGTTAAAAATAACAGCCATGTGACAGATGGACACCGGCCGAATAATAACTAAAAAAAAAGAATTAAAAATTACCACCCCACACAGTAAAAGTCAACTATCTCGAAAAATCACTGTACCTCCATGCAGAGTTGACCAATAAGTCGATTTATTGTATGAAAAGTTTTTTTGTTGCAAAGTGTAAGAATAAGTTAGTTACTTATAAGGTTTTTTGTTTCATTCCGGTAGTTGACTGATAGTCATTTGAGTTACTTTTTTCCAAATGTCAAAAACGACATTTTGTTCTAAAAATGTTTGAAATTTTGTACGATGACGTCATTGTTCAATATAGTAGTTTGCATACTAATTACGAAATTCTTGGAAATAAAAAATTGAAAATGTAATAAAAACGAAAGTGATTAAGTTTTTCAACAAATTCAATGAAAGAGCTATTTAGTGAGTAATATTTCGTAATTTATTTTTAACGCAGTCAACTCCCGGTTTCTACAAAGTCGTAAAACACAAGTTTTTCAGTATGATGAGTTCCCGTCTCACATCTGTTTTATTACACATACATATACAATACATAAACGTATGTACATCACTTATAATAGCAAGGATATTGGCACATCACTGTTAATAATTAAACCTCTTTGGTGCAGCAGTCCAAGGAGAGCTCATGTCTCTCAGTTTGTGGTGAACTAGTACCTACTAAATCTAATGCCCGGCACTGGTCTATGAGAGTCAGGGCCTTCAAGATTAGCAGTGTTGCTTGCAAATAATGACCAGCTCTATGGTTAGAGGTCTATGGATTAACCTCAAAAGCTACCACCTGATTAGAAACCTAATAATTTATGCAAAACGAACTCGTGTCGAAAGCTGCCTTTGACCGTGAACAGAATAAATAACACAGGGATGTATTCAGTTGAAACGTGGGCCCCGTGTAAAAATGCGTTTTTATGGAGGAATTATGAAAGTGGTCGCCTTAACTTTTAGTGCATTGCTTTTCTGTTAGAGTATTAAGCCGATTACAGTAAAGTGAAAAGGAAAACTTAAGATGTTTTTAATTATGTATTGTACAGAAAATATATTTCGCACAGTCAAGGTATATTCTGTATCTAACATATGTATAAGAAATGTCAAAGCAATAACCAGTCTTTTGAAATGCATTCATGTAGTTCTTAAATACTTGTAAAGATCTTACAGGTCTTACAAAATATCATCATAAAAATAATATTAAAAAATCTGTCGATTTTCTCCAATGTCTCCGAATGTATCAGTCATTTCGCTCAATTAAAATTCAAATTGTAGCGACAAGTAAACCAGAATAATAACTTTATGATTTTGTTATTTCATTTTGTTCCGCAATTTTCATAAGCCTTGAACATCTCCGCAAGGTAGTCTCTTTATTGTAATGTAATAAAATGAATTGAAATGAAAATAATTTATTCGAAGTAGGTAGCAGTGAACACTTTTCGAAGGGCATTCTTTTATCTACCTAATACGAGGTTCCTACCACTCGGAATTCGTATACCCACCGTTTCGGGAAGTGTTTGCGGAGTGAGAAGAAACGACGGGCCTAAAGAAACTCCCTCCAACACATTTTTAGAAAAATTCTTATAGTCTATAGTAGTCTTATATTCTTATAGTGTGCTAAAGAAAAACTGGACTCATTCCCCTCCATTCCACCTTCAAACAACTTAATTTCCGTGTTAATTTCCATCCCTATGTAGTTGACGTTCCACCTATACGCTTCGAGATATGCTTCCTCATTTATTAGGTAGGAGCGGAACTCCTTACCAGAATCTTTGGTTCCCGATTTACAAAAATTGGGAATCTTCAAGACGAGTCTAAATAGACATTACTTGAGCTTGCCATCCATCCTCGACTGCACCATCACTTTCCATCAGGTGAAATGTACACAAACGCACTGAAATTATTAATAATAAAAACCTATAAACCGGTTTCGTTCAAGAGCACACCTTCATTCAGGGTCTCAACTTGTTTTATCAAAGTGAAAAGGTTGAACCATGATATGCGTTAATGTAGGACAAACTATTATGTTTCGGCCTTACCAGTCCAAAGAGGCCCGAAAGAATAATAGGTTCTCAATTGCCGCCCCAGACAACCTCATTTCGCCCATCAGATGTCATATCAGATCATTCTAGAGCTGGTTTCCTTGTATGTAATTTTGTCACTCCTCCGGAGCAGTTGCGATTGTGACCTACATTCTGTATTGCCAATATAAGATTCCACTGACCCAAATATTTGACGAATTGCCATTTAATTGAAGACTGTTAAAGTGATGTAAACCAATTCGCTTGTTGGAGAGAAAGCACTGAGCTTAAGGTCTAAAGAGTGTTAGTGTGCCACGTGATGTGATGTGAATTTAACGAGTTACATAATTATAAAGTAATTATCATTCTTAAAAATGATCGAATTAAGTTAAAGAAATTCAAAATTAAGAGCAACCTGCTGCTTCCAGGATTTTTATGGTCACTAAATAGTAGATCTCCAGGATTTTTAAGGTTACTTGATTTTTTAAATTGTCCATTGCATCTAACATAGTCAATTTCTACTATCGTATTCATCGCATGCAGAGCCCACATTAGCCATTATTATATGTTCAGCTATGTGGATTGCACAATTCGGTGCATTGCAATGCAATATATCCAATCTATACATACAGTTCCGGTGTTACCAGTTTCCGGACGAATACGCAAATAGAACTCCTATTTAATTATATTGTAAGATACCTGACTTGCGTCTTCATGAGCGGATTCTAGATTGTCTGAATGGACACCAACTCGGAATAAATAGGACGGAAACAATAAGGTATGAAAGGGCTGCACCTAATTAAATTAAATGAATTTGCGAAATAAAAGGAACGTTTTATACTTCATGTGTTTAGGTACTTAAAAAAAACGTAAACAATCTTGATATGTCTTTTTATTGATACCTGCTTGTTTAAATTCTCAAACGCGTAGAATGTATGTGTTTAATAGAAATACAAAAGAAACTTAGTACCTACGTTTGCTAGAAATATCAGAATTTAAACATGCACATATGATTAAAAAGATATATTAAGATTGTTTACGTTTAAGTACCTAAACAAATGAAGTATTGTGTCAAAAATATATATAATCTTAAATAACATAATAAGTACATGCATTATTTACAAAATGTTTAGGCTCTTCCTGAGCCGGTCCAAACTTTCACATACAATTATAATTTATGAATAAATGATTTATCTATCTATCTATCTATCTATCTATCTAATTAGGTCTAGGCTGAAGAGAAATAAGCCTTCGTCCAACATTATTCGACTGAAATAAGTAGGAGTAACAACCTGTTTCAGCTTCATTTCACAATTATACGCTGCATCGAATCGGCTTAATATGGACTATCTATACTTGCACGATACCACTCGTGAATCTATAAAAGTATAAATAGTCATTTAATTTTGCAATTTACAAGAGTTTACAAGGCACGGCGGAAGAGAAAGCGATCGTTGACCTTTTTGTGTTCAAATAAGGTAATATGTGGTAGATAACACTTTCACCCGACATTTTGAGATTGAATTTTCATGTAAGAGATTATGCACAGGTATTACTTAATTCTAAATATATGTATTTTTGTAATTTGATAAAATGCTGAGGTTTGTCCCGCCCGGGTCCCGGACCCAGCTGAAAATTTATCAAAAGATGGCCTTAGAATTTTGGAATTCAGTTTCTGAATCCACAGAGTTGGGTGTGAGAGTTTCCATCAATGTGAAAACCGAAAAACCGTATTGGATCATGGATTTTGGTCTATGTACACAAATACAGTATAATAATAATACAGGATGTTGTTTTGATCGACAAGCCCCTTTGAAGGTTTTAAATGTATAAAACCGATACCAAAAAATATATATTTAAAAAATCTTCCTCAAAATATTGACTTTAAAATGGTCAGCTTGAATGATCAACTATGTATGAAAAGCCAATTTTTTTATATCGCATCATTTTTTCGCATCATTATCTTTTTTTTACGACGGACCGGAATTTGCCACCAAAACAACCAAAATGTAAAACGTGTTTTTCTAAATCTTGTTTGTTGCGGCTACATGCACTATTTATTTAATAGACGTTAGACGGTAAAATAAATTAGTACCTAAAACTATTTTTGCGGTAGTTTTTATTTACATAAACTGTTGTTGTTGTCAAGCTAAGTAATTTCGATCAGTCGATCGTCATCGCCATATAAAAACTGTTTTTGTTCTAAATCTCCTTTGTTAAGGCTTCGCGCTACATGGTTTCATGGTACGTTACAAATTGTTTTTTTTTTGCGACGTTTAAATAAAATACTTTTTTCAAGGCAAGTTGGCTGGGCCCTTTCAGATATACTTAGGACCTTTAAAATTTGCCTAATTACGACCCATGTAACGCAGTATTAAAACACGAGAATACTCAAAGAAATAATATATAAACTGCATTGTTTGCTTAATCAGTATAAAAAAAATTTTGGACTCCATACAAAAATGGCAAAACAGATGATCAATTTGTATGAAATGTCAATATTTTTTGTGATTTGAGCAAAGTCTTAGAACAAAAGTTGTTCACTACGATGAGTAGAATCCCCAGTTAACGGGTCCTACACCAATTTTTTTACACCTGTATAATGATTTCACTGCAATTAGGGTTGCCATATCCGGACCTTAGGCCTTACAATTCCCTCTTTATTTTATCCGGTAATTTAAAATTAATTTAAAGTAATTAGATAAAACATGAGTACTAAATTGTTCTTCATCTTGGTATGTTGGTTGGTTAACAACACATAATGTCCCCATTGCTGGGTCACGGGTTCCCATTGTTCGCGAACGTTTACTGTGTGCTGCGCCCATTGTCATTGTTTTACGGAAAGCTTACAGACTTTTTCTGAAATATCCGGTTTTTTGGCGGTACTTTAAAATTTCAAAATGGTTACCGTAACTGTAGTGCATTTCTTAGGTTAATAACGAGTTAAAAGCTTTCCTAATTTTGTTTAAAAATAATAAATTGTCTAAAATGTTTGTTTAATATTGTATTAATGTCATGGCATCTCACACTCCAATCACATAGGCTGTAGGCTGTATGTATACTACACTGGTGGACTAAAAAATCGACTCAAGATTTGTTGCTCGACTTTTGAAAAAATAACTCAGTCTACAAAACTGCTAAACACTAAGAACAAAAAACTAGAAAACCACCAAACTAAAATCATAAACAGTAAACAGACAGTTTTTAAACTTTTAGTTTAGTTTTATTTTTGCTAGATTGAGTTAATTTTCCAAAAGTTGTGCAACAAACCTTGAGTCGTTTTTTTTGTTCATGAATAATATATTCGTTATTTAAATGAAAGTTTTTCACTTTCATTTAAATAACGAATATATTATGGGAATAGAATGGGATCAAAGTCAAAGTCGAAGTCAAAGTCAAAATATTTTTTTTTAAGTAGATGCTGTACGCATACTTTTAAATCGTCTTTTTTTCTAACTAGTACAAAGTTCCTACCACGCGGAACTTGTACACTCAACGTTTCGGGAAGTGTTAGCGGAGCGAGAAGAAACGTCGAGCCCAAAAGAAACTCGCCCCAACACATTTTTTGAAATAAATTCAGGAGGATTAACAAAAGGCCCCCAAATCAATTTATTGTAATAGCTGGATTCAATAAAATTAAAAAGAACTTCAGAGTAGTTATTTATATCTCAGCTGACCCTTATTTCGAATTGTTTACTTTTTAAAGTAACTAAACACAGACTTAACATAAAAATACATTCAGGGTATTCGTGTAAAGACTTATAAGGTGTAAATGGTGATTTATTCTCTAAAAATATGTAATATATTTTGCACAATAAAATACTCCATTCCAGATTAACATATTATGCTGAGGCTTGGATAATTATAATATTGTGTGGTAACTTTGTATAATATACGTACATCGTAAAGACTGTGCCAAGGGCTTCCAGTTTTATAATTTTTTTGACTGCGTTTCAGTTGAGCTTAAAGTCAAGGAAATATAATTTGAACCGATTCGACTTATCGACTTATTTTTTTATAATTCAATTCCGCAATAGAATGATAAGTCACGCACATGTCAGCATTTAACTTTCAGTCTTTAAATATGAATCATTATATCTACAATGGCGTATGAAGATTGATTCGGTTTCCTCCATAAAAATAAAGATTTTTGTTAAATGAAATGTCAAGGAAATAGATATCGTGCTATTTGATATGATAATATTCATCTGCAAATGTGCACATCATATGATTAAGTTGGAAAGGGAACCGTGGAAATAAGCAGAAGAAAATGATATTGGAAGCGCATTTTATAATTCTATCGCCTAAACTCCATTAGTAAGGAATGCTTTCCCCATTCCTAATGGGTAGCATCAAAAACTTTCAGAAGTTTTATGACGCTGGCTGAAGTAGAAAAATGCATTATCATAAAATATACTACTTAAGTATTTTAACATTACACGTCTATCCTTAATATTTAGAGAACGCTAACCAAAAATCACCCAAAGATTGTTTGACGCTCGGAAAGAGTTTTGAAAGCCGCATTAATTTTTTATGTCTTTTGTTTGGGCCCCTTTATTTAATTGTCCCTGGATAAGTCTCAGGATTTTTTCTTTAACTTGGAGCAACTTCTTAAATAATATATATTTTGGAAGCACCTTATATATTTTTCGCAAAGTGGACCATGATCATTGATCAACCATATGAATGCAATAAAGAAATTGAAATTGACGCTTATGTGCCATCGTAATATAAAAAAAATCACAACCAACTTTAAACTCAAACTCAAAATCAGCTGAGTAGTCGACTTTGTATGGAAAGTCGAATTTTTTTTTGCTCATATTAAATTGGTTCCTTTGAGAAAGTTGTTCAAGTTCAATGGTCAATTCGAAGCCACTGTGAAGTTTGGGGGGGGGGGGAAATAACCCTGTATATTGTATAACTTGAACAACTTTCTCAAAGGAATCAGTTAATAAGAGCAAAAAAATTTGGACTATCCATTGCTACTCAGCTCATCGATTTGTACAATACGAAGACACCATTTTTTTTGCTCCGATTGAATTGGTTCCTTCGAGAAAGTTGTTCAGTTCCATGAGCAGAAACCACAGTTATGGTCCGCGATTTCGATTTCATCCTATATTACGACTTAAAAGGCCGCAAAGTACACGGAAACACCAAGGCCGGCGACGCACTTGTGACTCCTCTGGTGTTGCGGGTGTCTATGGGCGGCGGTAATCGCTTACCATCAGGTGATCCGTCTGCTCGTTTGCCACCTCTGCCATAAAAAAAGAACATATAATTTGCGGCCTTCTTTCTAAGAGGGCAGTATGTGTAATAACAATAACAACTTGTAATTTTGATTGACTGATTGTATACAATCAACACGGCGCCCGTGACATTGATTGGCGCGATTGACAGTAATCATATGAAGATGAACATATACGATAGTTTGTATGTGAATCATGGTTAGTAAGGGGTATAGTGAGTGTTACCGTATTTTTTTGTGAAATCTTATTTAGACGTACTTTTTTGAGCAGGAAACGAAACTGAACCGTTACGCTCGGGTCGGTGATGCTGGATCGCAACTTATACATATTTAATGTATCCTTAAGTTTTCAGTTCTGTCGTGTGTATTCGGACCGCACTCAAGTCACTCACTATCCGACGAAGCACAACCCTAAACTATTTTTTGAAACTTTAAAATCCATACAGTTTGGAACAATAAATTATATTTCAGTAATGGGATGCTCTTTACTGAAAACACAATGTATCGTAGATAATATGGTCACCCTAACCGCATTGAATACCAAAGATGCTGTTACCTCACACCCCTCAAAGAGGAAGTCGCGTGCGCAGGATTCACGTGCCTCTTGAGTCTCATGTCAATTGTCTATGGGTATAACGATCTTATGGCAAACGTGCTTATGGCAATTGGAGGGAAGATTCCTTGGTAGTTGTCACCATTGAAATTCATATCTGGAATACATATAAATGGGACCCACTTGTTTACTAAAGTGCATGTGTTTGTGTATGAACCGATCGGTTTGTGGTTTTGCTCGACTTCAAGCAAGTAAGTTATGTTTTTTCGTAGGACTATGTAAAGTTCATTCCAATCAAAAAAAAGCAAAATGTAAACAATCGTTTGACACTGACACTTGTGATCGGCCATGACACTACATTAGAGATGTGCAAGTTTACATATGAATGAGTGAATGAATGGATGAACGAACGAGGAGTTTAAATAAAATTTAGTTATTTGATACTATGTTTTCAGAGTTCGGAACCACCAATGAGATCAAATAGATATAAAATAAATTTCACAATTTTCGGTTACAAAATGGCGGATATGCACTTATAGAAAAATATTGTTATGGGTGTCATTTTTGACGATTTTCGTGATGCTAACTAGGAAAAGCTTATTAAGACCCGGGATCGAGATCACTAGATGAATCACTCATTTCGAACCACTGTAAATTAATAAAAATAACTTCAGTCATGTAGTCAGTTGATTCTGTTAGAATCAAATAAGGATTTTAAAAACTTATCCAATGAGGACACAAACACAAATCCAATCGTGAGCAATATCAAAGTCCTTAATGCGCAGCGGTTAATCGTCAGTTCCAAGAAAAATCACAATCCAAATCGCGAAGTTAACAGTGTACTTATATCAAAAGCCAAGTCGTTAATATCCAAACACAGAAGAACACACGTACGCATGACAAGGAATCGAAGCAACGAATGAGCAGACCGGTATGTCGAACGAAATTCAGTGTTGCCAGTGCCTGACAGAGTCCAAGCAAGAAATGAGCGTACCGGTACGAACGAACGAAATTCAGTGTTACCAGTTCATTGTCTAATGACGAACGTACTAACGGATATTATTTGCAGTTTCTAACGGCAAACAATGTGAACATAGTGGTAGGAACTGGAACTAAATGTTGATTAATATCTAAAAATATCGATATCGTTGTCGACATCTCACACGGAGCATGAGTGAAATACAAATGTATTGCATGCAGATTTTTTTTCTACGTTCTTATTTTTTTTTACGTTATGTAAAGGTCCTACCATGCGAAATTTTTAAATTCAGTGTTGCTAGTACAATATAGCATGTATGTATGTATATAGTATGTATCTTGGATTGAAAAAGTTACGGATATTTAAATTAAATACATTTAAAATATAGAACGCTTAAAAATACTTACTGAACGCCTAAAAAGTTATACCACCATCAATGATAGCCCAAAATATAAAAAACAGGCCACACACAACCGTCAGACACTTATCACGTAACACTCATTCATTCACTAGTTCGTTCAAAGTATTGACACAACCTCATCACTATTTTCTACAGATAACAGTAACGTCTTGTCACTGAAACATAACCTAACAATCTGAGGTTAGACTGGAAATATTGTATTTTCATGCCAGTTTCGTATCATAATTTAGTGAAATCTATTAGAAAAGGCAATAATTGTTACAACCTACGATTAGTATGTGTCAGTGTTAGCAGAAAATGTGTGATTCTTGAGGAATTTGACGAAATCGGTGGATGTTTCGTTTGTTTACCTTTTGCTTTTTTTTGATTGGAATGTGGTATATGCCTGTTTCACTGGTACCGCCTGTATCTAAAAAGGCTTAATGGTTTTTGAAGTGCGAGGTCATTAGAATCGTCGAAACCCAGCTTGACATAAAATACATTTTAACGTAAGCAGTTGACTTTTTTAAAACGCTTACTGTCATACTCGTACATTCCGAATCAGTTTGCCGATTTGGAAAATTATAGTGCATTTCAGTAACATGTGAACACAGAGTACAAATCATTTGAAATGCGTTCCAAAATACTTTCGTGAGGGTAATTTTTGAACTGACAGCAGTATAGTTTATTGTATTTTCTTTTGGATGTGTGAAAGGGGATACTTGTCAGATAAATCTTACTTTGGTTCTAAAATGGCACTTTGAGTTACTTTTTATTAAACAGACAAAAATTAAACCAAAATCAGTAAAGCGGAACTATACTCGTGGACAAAAAAATCGACTCAAGGTTTTTTGCACGTCTTTTGGAAAATTAACTCAATCTAGCAAAAAAACTGAACCAAAAGCCAAAAACTGTGTGTTTATTGATTTTAGTTTGGTGGTTTTCTAGTTTTTTGTTCTTAGTGTTTAGCAGTTTTGTAGACTGAGTTTTTTTTCTTCAAATTCGAGCAACAAATCTTGAGTCGATTTTTTTAGCCTACCTGTGTACGTTTACACGATTTAGCTAGTTTAGGGAGCTTAGGAGCTATTATCTAAGATAAGAAAAGTGTCGGTGGCGCAGCGGGTAGTGACTCCGTCTCCCTAACCAGAGGTCGTGGGTTCAAATCCTGGCCAGTGCACCAATGAGTTTTTCGAAACTTACGTGCATTTTCATACAGACTGCTTTAACGGTGAAGGAAAACACCGTGAGGAAACCTGCACATCTAATTTTTGTATGATGGTCACGTTGCACACGTCCGTAGGTGTAAATCTAAATGCCATATTCGTGACCGCGGATGATGCTAAGTGCAACACTAGGCAACCGCCGTCTTTGTGGTGATAGAACGGTTGAATGTGCCACAGGATAAGAAGAAGATACTATTGGTTTCTGCTGGTGATGTATTCCTTCCCTAAAATATTTTAATGTAGAGTCCAGAGGTTATTTAAGCCCTTTCAGCCGTTGTGGCAATTGAGTTTAGTAACCAGTTGCGAACTAGGATTTTTTATTCCTTCATAATCATAATAATTTTTTATTTGCATATACCTAATTGACCACGCTGAATACGTTAAAAACAACCGACTTCAATCGCAACAACTCCAATTTTGCTATGTTTTTGTTGATTTTCTCAAAAACCGCTGAATCGATTTCGATAAAATTTATATGGGACCACCTGTGAAGTATACCCTTTTAAACAAAAAAAGAATTTTCCAAAACGGTTCAGGCGTCTTCGAGTAATCGGTGAGCATACATAAAAAAAAGATTCCGACGAATTGAGAACCTCCTTCTTTTTTTGAAGTCGGTTAAAAATACGGTTGTAAATAAGTTAGTACAGTGGTAATTTGCTCCAAGAACGAGTTGCATTAGAAGATTTTTTTATGTTCATAATATGCTGCTAGTTGCCAGTAAAGGATATCTGTAAAAGCGTAGTTGCAACAGATCTGTGACAAAATATTCAGTCTATTGCCACTTTACCCCCATTGGGGAGGTTAACCAGTCGTCCGCTCGCTGTCTTGCCGCGTTTGTTTGCCACGCAGTCTTTACATATTTGTTATTTCTTTATGAGTTTCAAGCAAAATATTCGAATCAAAACATCCTTCACTTATAAATAAACCGTCAACAAAATTATGAACTTTAAAATAAAACTACTTACTTCATTTGTACAATTTGTACGTTTGGAAACTCGGGGCACAAAAGCGTCATCTTCAGATTGGTGTTTATTGAGACTGGCGGTCAAATGGTTAAGGTTATAATAAAATAGATAAATATTATGAGAGGACGGCAAGGTAATAGTGTTAAATAATTTCGGTTTGACCTCTAATCCATTGACATAAAGACCCACAGCACACAATGATAATTTGACGTTTAAAGGTGTGTGGCCTTGTTGATGCGTTTTGTTTGAAACTGTCGATGTCACATAACAAGGTTATTAATAATTTTATTGGTGACAGTGATGGGTTTAATATAAAGCGTTTCAACAAATAGTTCCTATGCCGTTATGTTGGCTCCCCTGTCTATCAACGACATCAACACGCGAAGACTCTTGTACCCATTTTGTTAGTGTGTGTCTGCATTCTATGTAGTGTGTGTCTGAGTTCTATGTAGTGTGCGTGGAAAACATTGCTGCCAACATAACGGCATAGGAACTATTTGTTGAAACGCTCTATACCCACTATTATTAGTGTTGTGATTATTTGTTTCCTATCAACATTGATGTTGTGGTTGGTCATGGTCATTGGTAGGGAAAACCAGACCAGTTTAATGATTAAAGAATCATCATTCAACCCTTCAAGAAAAGAGCGTACATACTCCCACATTAAAGGCCGGCAACGCACTTGTGACTCCTCTGGTGTTGCGGGCGTCTATGGGCGGCGGTAATCGCTTACCATCAGGTGATCCGTCTGCTCGTTTGCCGCCTGTCACATAAAAAAAGGGTCATGAATTCTATAATGGGTAGTTTGTACGGAGTTGCTGTTGTTAGCTATAACTGGATAAGAAGCGTTCTTGGCTCAGTGAGGCTTAAGTTTTCACATCGATTGCGCTAGTTAATTGACTACAAACACGGTCGTAACTTGGTTTAGAGGCAATGAAGCCTTGCGTTGGTGCCGGATGCTATCACTAGATGGCAGTGGTTATAGGCGGCCTGAAACTTCTGACACTGGGGCTGGTCACTAGCCCCACAATCTCCACCAATCCGGACTTAGCCCCCGTACGTGTGGAGTACGGTTAGGTTATGAAACCCCAAAACTAGGGACGCTGTTGTTCGGGTGCGAGCCTTGGAAGGTCTTTGTTCAAGAGTAGACTAACACGGCCTAATGCTGATGATGATGTGGCATTGTTGGAAAGTTATGGGTTATTATTTTTATTGGACATTACATATGACTGTATTTTCTTGTTGTCCCCAGGAAGTGACGGATGAAAGTGACGGATGCGGCGGCAAGTTTTCGGTGCTGATCGTGTCTGACAAGTTCCAGGGGAAGCCGTTACTTGCTAGACACAGGTGAGTCCAGTCACCAGGTTAGGCGAATAACTCACTGCTCCGGAATCTGCTCCGGTGTGCGGTGCGGCGGTTTTTTTTTACTATGGAAAGTGACAAGTAAAACCACACACCGGAGCGGATTCCGGAACAGTGTGTTATCCGCCTTAACAACGGGAAAGGACCTGGAACCTTTTAGTATGAAGGTTGGTCCACCTACTGTCCGCCATATTTTTAAGCTATCAAAGTTATATTTGTGGAGACATCAGTGGGTGTAGATTAGCTTATATCTCGTAAACGTGGCACTTTAGGAAGTTTCTATCTTTAAGTCCTATTTTTTTATGTATTGCTGTCAGATATTGGTTCATGTAAGTTTCATGGGCAGCCGCTATTTTGCAGAAAAAATAATGGCGGACAGAAGGTAGGCTAAAATATTCAAAGGCCTTTGCAGTGAGTTTGCAGTGAGTGTGAGAGCAAATGTGAGTGAACCAACTATAGTCTGACTACGATCTTTTGGCGTGTCATTTGGATAACATTGACAGAGGGGCGTCTTTGTCGCCCGCTTCCATCTTCGGCATCATCGTCACTTACCACCAGGTGAGATGATGCCAAGGGCTTACCAATTGTGGATAAAAAAAAAATCTTGACATTTATTTCATACAAATAGTGTCATTTTTCAATGGCGTCGTTAGTTCCGGCTTTTCAGCACACGCCAAAAGATTGTAGTCGGTGTAGTTGACTGATATTTTCACCTGATTGTCTATGAAGTGGTCGCTTGTCTATAGGTCTTGTGTCTATGCTAGTACGATCGTGTGTGCCTGACTTCTAAAATATAAGTGATTACGTATTAATAGTGATAAAATGTTTTGTTTACATGATTAGCCATTGCCTACGTGTCACAAGTCATATTCCACTCGACTCCAAACAGACACCATTCAGTCAGCACATAGTTTATTTCTATCTGTTTCATCTCCTTGGTGCTGAAAGGAGATCTTTATAGTCTCGAGTCGTCACTGTGACTGGCCACTAGATTTATCTATCAACCAGCCCTTTTATGTTTAAAACTATTAGTCTCTATTATGGCGCTAAGTATCTCCGTTGTATTCTCGTAACTTTTAAACATTGAGTTTGTTCATAAAACTGTTATGAAAGTGAGATAAGTTTGTTTTGTCTAAGAAATCTTATTGAAGCAAGCTTTACGTGGACACTTTTGTTTTGAAAAGTCTTGTTTATCTAGGATTTCTTCATTTCCTAAGGCCTTTTATACTCATCGGTATATATGCCACTGTTTCAGTAATACGTGAAACAATGATCTATATAAATAAACGCCTCCGTGGCCTAGTGGCTAGTTCGCCCGCTTCACATCAAGAGGTCGCTCGCGGGTTCGAATCTTGGTGTGAGTCAACTTTGTAGTTTGTAAGACTCATTTTAGTTGCTGGAAGGGCATTTTCTAAGCACGTCTGCTTATCTTCCTCCGTCTTATCAAAATCTTGCCGCCAAATATCAAAATGTGTTCCTGCATGGAGATAAGATAGACAGTTCCTTATTGCGTTGAGGAAACCAACTGAGGATTTGACTGGCTCGGTGGCTATGTGGTTAGCGATCCTGACCTCTGATCCGGGAGTCGTGGCTTCGATCCCCACACAGGGCAAACTTTTCTGTGATGAGCAGAATGGTTTGCTCTGAGTCTGGGTGTATTATATCTATATACTTATGTATGTATTTAAAAGTATATACGTATGTATATCAGTCTCTGGTTCCCAAGATACAGGGAATCCTAGTTTGGGGCCAGATGACCGTGTGTGATTTGTCCCAGATATTATTATTATTATTTAAAAATATATATTTATGCTACTCCAATAACTATATCTTCTCCATTACCGGTATAGCTATTGAGGTTATTTGAGTAATTAGTAAATACTTTTTAAATTATGTTCGTAATGCGCTCATAATTAGTGTGACTGATGACTTGCTTGTTACTCTATGCAGGTAGCTGATTTGTGACGTAAAACTAAAATAGAAGAAGACGTAGTTTTTTTTAATGTGATAGGTGGCAAACGAGCAGACGGATCACCTGATGGTAAGCGATTACCGCCGCCCATAGACACACGACACACCAGAGGAGTCACAAGTGCGTTGCCGGCCTTTGATATGGGAATTGGTTTAGTTAAAATATTGTAACTTTATCGTCAATGAAAATTAAGTGTTTACTAGTCGGGCATTTTCGTATTGAAAAAAGTAGGAGAATTTCATTTATGAGGAGAACAAAAGTTGGTCAGTATGATAAGTAGATAGAAGCTCCAGTTAATTTACCTTTATCTTTTTTCAACCGACTTCAAAAAAAGGAGGAGGTTCTCAATTCGTCGGAATCTATGTATGTGCACCGATTACTCGAAAACGCCTGAACTGATTTCGAAAATTCTTTTTTTGTTTAAAAGGGTATACTTCACTGGTAGTCCCATATAAATTTTATCGAAATCGATTCACCGGTTTTTGAGAAAATCAACAAAAACATAGCAAAATTGGAGTTGTTGCGGTTGAAGTCGGTTGTTTTTAACGTATTCAGCGTGGTCAATTATTTTACACCCTGCATATCTGCACTTATAAGTAAGAAAGCCGCAAAGGATAAACCTTAGTTAGTAATATCTTAAACCGCCTCCGTAGCGTAATGGCTTGCCGCCCGCTTCACATCAGGAGGTCGCGGGTTCGATTCCCGGAGGCTCCAACTTTGTAGACTCGGTTTGGTTGGTAGTAGGGCATTTTCTGAGCCCGCCTGGCTAGCTATCGCCGTCGTATCTAAGTCTTGCCGCCAAACATCAATGTTAACAGCATGAAGATAAGATAGCCAGTTCCCCATTGCGTCGGGGAATCTTGGTAAGCCCGCTTCCATCTTCGGCATCATCAAGGGCCTACCAATTGAGAGTAAAAAAAATTGAGTTTCCGTAAACTTTGCGGCCTTCTTTGTTATCCGGGCCGATATGGCCAAAGTTTCCAAATTAGAGTTCGGACTTTACCAATTGGAGTTTAAAAACAATCTGCGCTTACAGCGATGTTCTACCTAACCAAACCAAACCAAACAAACATACTTATTGGTTTGTTACAAAGTCGTAAAGTTACGAACACAGACCTCAACTGGCTGTTGCCACAGCCACAATACCACATAAGTCCATAATTTGTGTTTTACTACGGTCTTATGTAATAGGGAGTAACAGCAACAGCCAACACCTCAGTGTTAGCAATGCAAAGAGTTAGTTTATTGAATATGGTTGATCCACAGAATAGTAAGTAAATAAGTATTCATTTTGCAGAAACATTGAACAGGGTTGACATGGCTTACAATAAATAGGGCAGATGACTGTGTCAAAAATAAATAAGGAAACAATGTTCACTGAAAGGTTTTTTTTTATTATTGAAATAGCAGAAAAACTTGCAAACAAAATGTGAAATTAATTTATAAATTGTATTTTGTAATTCGAAAATGCTTTTGAACTTCACGTCAGAAAATACTCGAGGATTTTATTAAAAATAACCGTAAAGTAATTCGTATCACAGAGACTAATTTTGTTAATGTTAAGATTTGATTAAGTAATTACTATTAAAAATTGCTGTATTTTTTTGGAACATGATTCACAATTTAAGATATTTTTGATTCAGTCACAGTCCCAGATGCATAAATCCGGAATTTATTAAGTTATTTTACAGTAAAAAAAGGTTTTTTTTTTAATATACACATTATTTCGATAAGGTAAATTGTACACTTGTTGGAAATTATTTAGCGTTTATAGCTTTAAGTGTACACACTTTCGGAGAGTTTCACTAGAAGCGGCTGGTTCATTTAAAAAAAAATTGAATGGGAGAAGCCTTCTTCAATGGACCCCTAAAAATGTATTTACAATTTGTACTTGGATGTGACGAGTGTAATATTTGCATGCAAAAGATAAGATACCAACACAAAACATCTTTTGTTATTTTTTTAAAGCAAACAATAGCCAGCAGAATCGATCACTTATCAAAAAGTCGATTCTAACTGCGCCTTAAACGTATCTGATTCTCTCACTTTTCAACAAAGGTTTAAATTGTCTCTCAATAACATTTTTCCTTGCTATTAGCATAACAAAAACGGTTTTTCTTATTTTATCCCTACAATAACATTAACATATCCTTTTTTTAACTTAACCATATAAATACGTCTTTTCAGATTAGTCAACGCAGTGCTACAGGAAGAATTGAAGAATATACATGCGTTCTCACAGAAAACATTGACTGTAGAGCAGTGGAAAATAAAGTCCTAATGTTTGTCTAATAATACAATGAAGTAGCAAAATAATTGTAGTTTTATTAAAAAAAAAAAGATTTTATTTAAAAAAGGAAAGATAAAACTGAAAGGGAAAGATAATTTTTAAAACGAGGAAAGATAAAAAAGGAAAGATGTATAACGGAATGGATAATCTGTACACTGTGAGCGTTTCGGCGCCGGGGAAGGTGATTTTGCATGGGGAGCACGCTGTTGTCTATGGCAAGACTGCCATAGCTGTGAGCCTTGGACTGAGGAGCTCTATAGTTATTAAGGTAAAATTATCTTTATTATTTTATGTCTAATCTTTTTGAAAATAAGTGTTATTTTACGTTTACAAACCTAAGTATCCCCATGGTTGAGGCACGGGTCACTTCTTGGAATGGTAAGAACAGACATGGGGGATAATTCCGGATTGCTGGAATTGTGGGGCTTGTGGCCCACCCGGGTACCAAGAAGGTTTCAAGCAGCTTTGAAACCTCGACTTAAGGATTTCCATCTATTATAAGCAACCGGAACTAACGTCCTAATGTGCCTTATGATATGAACCACGGTGAAATCAAAATAAATGCCATTAAGAGTCAAACCCATCCAGGTTGTGACCGTATGTGTAGTAAATTAACCTGCGTGATCGACGCGATTACCTAAGCGGAACTGAGGCACGCTCTGTCGCTTCCCGCATGAACTATTTTCCCTTTATACAGTATGATTTTTTATTGCGGATGTGAAGAATGTCCATTCGAGTCAAATGTGTCAAGTCTTGTCTACCACTTTTTAAATAAAAACAAAAAATACGATTCTCACATACAAAAATGTTCTTCCGACGATCGATTTGTATGGAATCCAAAAATAGTTGACGTTTATTTAACAAGTGGTAAAACCAAAATCACATTTAACCCGAACAAAAGATTGAATATATTCCAGCAGCGCCATAAAAAAATCACATTGTATAGGTTTTATGATGTCGCGTTTGAAGTCCCCGAAATGGTTCTCCAGTTGAAGGTCGCACAAAGCCTCTAAATTGCCTGTATGAGCTTAATGAGGAACAGTACACTTCTCCCGGCTGAGGTGACGCAAGCCTTGATGATTCCCAGATTTTTTGGCCTGAAGCATTCACTAGATGAATATTCTCGACTGTATTTTTGGGTATCCATTAAGTTCCTACTTCTGAAGCACAGGTCTCTTCCCATATTTTCGGATATTCTTTTTGTAACTCCGCTCCGAGGTTACTGGCTTTTCTGTCTCTGTTCGGAGAAAAATAGCTTTTAATTGTATCTATAGGCTTTGCAATTCTCTTTAATTACTTTGTGTTTGAGAAAAACCTTATTTAAGAAAATTAGTTAAACTGAAACCCTTTACTGATTAACTGATAGTCAGAAAGTGCTTCAAAAATCTGTTACAAAAAGTGTCCTTTCTTGAAGGTATGTGTAGATCCAGATTGTTGCCAATAACGTTTGTGTATTTTTGGCCTTTACGAAATTATGGGTAGCTTAGTATGATGTTTATCAACATTTTGGGGTATGCTTGGCTATGGTATCCACAATGGTGATTTATTATTGGTACTTATCTATTTCATTCATAAGTCATAAAATATAAATAAATAATAATATTAATATAATAATATTATAATTAAAAATTTCAAGGATATTAGTATACATATGTTCCCTTTAATGTGGACCATCATGCATGGATTTAAAAATAACGCTGCATTGTTAAATTATAAGGATTTTTCTTGTTTTGTGTGATTTTTATTACGATTTCTTGACTTCGCATCATATTAAACTCCTTTTCTATTCCAGGAAGTCCCAATCTTGAATGAGCCAGTTGTCCACATCCACCTACCGTGCGTGGAGCTCCAAGAAACCATACCCTTGGAACCAGTTCTGAAGACCCTCTTCCATCCACAACTAGCGCCAGGAATCACTGGCAAATTCCACTGGAGGTTACCCGACAAAATAGACCACGACACCCATTTGCGGAAAGTCGATGAAATCCTGCACATCATCAAACCAAATTTCGACAGTTTACAGAGCAACCAGAAGAATTCACTAAGGAGTTTCTTATACGTTTTCTCTGGAATTTTTGGTTGTACGAATCTGCCGATTAAGTCTATGAATATATCTATGGGTTCCGAGTTGACTATTGGCGCGGGGACTGGCAGTTCAGCGTCCTTCGCCGTATGCTTGGCCGGTGCTTTGATACAGCTGGTGAAGCTGAAGAGCTCTGTTGGCCACTTTGACGCCTTCTACGAACAGACCAGTGAAGAGTTTGACATGAAGGAACGGGAGATCATATCCGAGTGGGCGTATAATTGTGAGAGGATCATGCATGGGACTCCATCTGGTGAGTTCGCTTTTTTTAGCTATATTTATTTATTTATTATTATTTTTTATGGCAGAGGTGGCAAACGAGCAGACGGATCACCTGATAGTAACCGATTACCGCCGCCCATAGACACCCGCAACACCGGAGGAGTCGTCGCTAGTGGATAGGTCCGGCGGGGTCCAACTTTACAGGACTCGGTTTGGTTGGTGGTAGGGCATTTTCTGAGCCTGTCTGGCTAGATACCACCATCTTATCAAAATCTTGCCGCCAAACAACAATGTTACAGCATTGATGTGTTCTGGCATGGAGATAAGATAGCCTTGTTGCGTTGGGGAATCTTGGTAAGCCCGCTTCTATCTTCGGCATCATCATCACTTACCATCAGGTGAGATGATGCCAAGGGCTTACTAATTAAGGATAAAAAAGGTATCTAGCTTTTCTGTGTGCCATATATTAATAACAAAAATGTTAGAGATACGTGCCCTAGCAATAAGGACTATAAAGTTTTATATTAACTATTAAAAATTAGGTGTATTTTTTGTCAATTATTTTATGACTGACACAATCAAACTTAACCCACTGCTACAATATTAGCAATCCGTCCTACTTTCCATATTTGTAAAGCAATTTCTCTGTCCATAATTTCGATCCTTTAAAGGACCCAATAACTCATAACATTGATAGTAGCTGACCCTGTTGCCTCATTAATGAATAACACGTTACGTAACGCCTGCGTCTGACATTGAGCAAGGTCCGTTATGCTGTTAAATCGTAACATATCTATTGCATACGATGAAACTGTTATTTATCGGCATCGCTTTTATAACAGTTGTCAAAGTGGTATTTCTTACGTCTATTGTGTTGTGAACTTGACTCAGTGGATACTATACAGGGTGTTACAAAATGGCGTTTGAAATTTTAAGGCGTTACCCAGAATCAAGTATAGAATACAGGAAAAATATTGAAAAAATCCGAAATCGAATTATTTTTTTCATTTTCCCATAGTAAATCTGCGTAGTGAATCAAGAATTTGTATGGGAAACTGAAAAAAAAAATTAAGCTCGAATGTTTTCAATATTTTTTCCCGCATTCTACGAGTATACTTGATTTTGAGTGACCCTTAAAATTTCAAACGCACTTTTTTAACACCTGTATATCTGAATGATAAGGGGTAAGATGGTATGGTGTTACCATATTTTTTAAAGTGAAATTATATTATAAAAATAAATCTGCTGGAGCATTCAATGCTTAATTCTCATACTCTTGTCGCAGGCATAGACAACGCGACATGCACGTTCGGCTCTTTGGTATCCTTCAAGAAGGGCAGCAAGCCCCGCCACCTGGACATCCGCATGGAGCTGCGAATCCTGCTCGTAGACTCGAGGGTGCCGCGGGAGACCCGTCAGCTGGTGGTGAGGGTAGCCTCGCTGAGGCAGCGCAACACCGCCGCTGTCGACCATATAATGGAGGCGTGTGATCATCTCGCGCATACGGCTACGCAGGTTCGTATATTTTGTGTGATAAATGTTTTGTTTAAGTTATGCGTGAAGCGCCGTTTAACTTATGCGTGAAGCGCGCACAGACTTATGTACGAAGCACGCCTTAACTTATGTGTGAAGCGCGCTTTAACTTCAACGTTTAGCGCGTCCTAACTTATGCGTAAAACGCGCCCTAACTTATGCGTGATGCGCCCTCGTACTTATACCTGAAGCGCGCCCAACTTATCACTAAGCGGTCTCTTACTTATGGGTCTCACGCGCGTCGTAACTTCTGCGTGAAACACGCTCAACTTATGCACGAAGCTGCCCTAACTTATTACTAATTACTTAAAACACCGGATACCTAAATATCTTTTGCTCCCAAAATGTATTTTTTACATAACAAGCGATTAAATTAATAATAATTATGACAGATTGTACAAAACGTTCTCATTTCAGGTTTTGGAAAAACTCTCAAGTGACAAGTGTGAACCCAATTCGGAGGCTGACTATCAACATTTAGCGGTGAGCATCTTGTACTTACAGTATCTTATCTTCTGTATCCTGGAACGCCTAGCCAGAGGGTGATATGGCCAAGAGTGCGTGCTTCCGTTCTCCGTAAAAGGAATACCCTTTTCTTTCAAGATCAACAGTTTCGCTTCCGTTTAGCACCAGCAGTTTTCTATTCGAATGTGTTGCGGGCAACACTTGTAGCACAACACAGTGTTTGCGTGGTCGGGCCTGTATTTTTCCTCCTGTTTTTCCTCCTGGCAGTTATTGGCAGTATTAACGGGGCGAGGTATGGCGGGGAGGGCAGCCTTGCCGTGCCCACATCCAGCGGCTTTCCTGCGACCTTCAGCGTAGTACCGATCGGCGTCAAAATCCTTGGGCGAGGCCTTTGTCCAGCAGTAGACGTCTTTTGTCTGCAACGGATGACTCTTGAAACAAAATGTTCGTATGTTGCGTGGTGTTCGTATTGTTTGTTTGTTGCGTGGTAATAACGGCGGTCTGCAGCCCAAAGGAGCTGTGGGACATGAACCACGACATATCTGCTACAGCTAATTTTACCGCTAATAGGAGTGTCACACTATATTAACCATAACTTAAACAACATGCTCGTATGTTGCGTGATACTGAAGGTGGTCTGCGATCTACATTGCGTGATAATAAAGGCGGTCTATGGCCCACAGGAACTGTGGGATATGGACCGCTGCCTATCTTAAAACACTGTTAACAACATACTAGTATGTTGCGTGATACTGAAGGCGGACTGCGATCCACATTGCGTGATAATGAACGCCCACTTGGTCCACAGGAGCTATGGGACATGAATCACTGCCTGCTAGCCGCTTTAGGCGTGTCCCACCCGGCGCTGGAAGCCATCCGCGGCGCCGCGCGGGCTCGGGGACTCGCCTGCAAGCTGACTGGCGCGGGGGGAGGCGGGTGAGTGTTCTTGCACCACATTCACAGCATAAAATGCAGTATGGATACTCCCCGCAGCTCTCTGAAAGCAAATGTGAGGGAAGGCAAAGGGTAACTGCGTGCTAGAAATGTCGTGTCCACATTAGGTACGAAATATTTTTATTTATTTTATTTTATTAAAGAACAAACAGTCACTTGCTTATGTTATTACATATTTCTAATTAAAGGTAGACCTATAGTTCTCTTAGTGTTTAATACGAAATACAACAATGTTATACAAAATACAATGGAAAATAATGACAAAATACAATACAAAAGGGTATTTACTATTAATCAGTGATTAATTGTAAAATATTATTCACTAAACAGCTTTTCTTCTATAAAATACCCTATCATAGCAACAATTTATTGAGATCGTAGAAGAATTAAGTTAAACACAGCCAGAAAGCACTGCGAGAGCGTCCTTTTTGAAACGTGTAAGGCTACAATAGGGTTTTTCACCATTTTTTGAAAAGTATCTCAAATTGATCATTAGGTGGGAAAAAGTCAAAAATATTTTTTTAATTTTTTTTTGAAACCTATAAGTACCCTAAAAATACATTTTAAATTACCATTCCCAATTAGCGCGCGAAAACGATAGCGGCCATGATGCTTAGGTCGTGACGTCATTTCAGGAGTAAACAAAACATCTCTGTACTAAAATTTTGACACATATCGCGAACGAAATGTCTTTGTTTACCACTATTGTGACGTCACCTGACAACCAGCATGGCGGGTGTCGTTTCAGATATTTGAATAACAGATTAAAAAACTTGATTTTTGTACATCAAAAATAAAATGTCTTTTCTTATTTTATTGTATAGAAATCATATTAAATCGATTACGTATTACAAATACCACAGTAAATAAGCAGTTTGAGATTTTTTCTTGTACAGAGTAAAATACCCTATTAAATAAGTCTATATCATTTAATTCCTCATTATAAAGCTTGCAGGCTCTTCGAATGAAAGAGTTATTGGCATAACAATATGAAATATAAGTAAGCTTTTCTTGTAACGAAAATCTTTTTTGTGCAACAAATATTTCAAAATGTATTTTTGATGCTCACATTTTAATGGATTTTATTACACAAAATAATAATAAGAACAATAAATCTTAACAGCTAACATTATGGCATCAAATAAGTCTGCAAAGCTTTTCTGTTATGTTATGACATCTCAAATAAACCTTAACTTATCAAATTATCTGAATTCATCATCATTTTGTGACAGATCTTTTGAAAAACGATGTCATTCTTTCTTCTTTCAGCTACGCAATGGTCCTGATCCCGCCTTCGACTCCTCGCTCCACCGTCGATTCCCTAACCAGCCATCTCCTGGAGAACGGATTCAGGGTCAAGGAGACCAGGCTGGGTGGACCCGGTGTCTCTCTCGAGATGTGACATCCGAGGGGCTGGAGCTAGCACGTGGAGCGTGAGGGTCTTATGGACTTGGTGATATTGTGAGTGTGTCGTGATTTTGGTTTTCATATCAAGGGTTTTTAGCTTACATGAAGAAATGAGGTTCAAAATTATGAATACAGGTTGTTAAAAAATTCGTTAGAAATTTTTAAGCGTTACTTAATCTGAATAGTGAATCAAGAATTTGTATGGAAAACTGAAAAAAGTAGTATTATAAATAGATTTTTTTTCAATATTTTTTCTATATTGTATAGGTACCTGGTTCTAAGTAACACCCTTAACGCACGCACTTTATTAACACCATGTATGTCTTTAGTAAATGTCTGCTATAGAGTGATTTGTCTGTAGTCTATGGATACTAGATGGCGCTGCGCGGTGCGGCGCGAAACGTCAGTCGCAACAGTGCTTTTAGTTTGTGATGCGTCTGCGCCGGTTCAGTGCTTCCCTCATTAGAAAGAAGGTCGCAAAGTATATTTGTATGGAAAACTGAAAAAAAAAATTGTAGATCGGTTTTTTTTCCTGTACTCTGTACTTGATTCTGAGTAACCCCTAAAATCTCATACGCGCTTTTTTAACAGCCTGTATATGTTTTTGTGTGATTCACTGTAAAAAGTCACAAGTATTTGACATATTTATTTACTATAAATAAACTATAAGGAAACCTGTTTTCTTTTTGTAAGCTAAGCACCCGTTAAACTTATTTTGTCGTTACGAGTGAGAGAATTCGACAATTATGTGTGTGACGTCATAGAAATTGGCGTAGCTTTGTTAGTGTGGACGTTTGACGCATAAAGATGCTAACTAAAATATGAATTTATGAAAGTGTGAAATGGTTAAATATTTTAACATTTTTACCTGGCTACAACGATGCCAAAAGTTATGTTTTTGGTTACTTAAAGCTGTGTCAGAAAATTAATATTACGAATCGATATTTCAAAATCAAAAAAGATTTTGTCAGCTACTATTGTATAACAGGATTGAGACTGAATTTTTGCTTTGACTTGAGGAATGAGAAATCACAAGTTCCTTTCATGAAACAAATTTTTTTTCTTCTACAGTTTTGTTTAAATCATAAAATAAGCCTATTGTTGCCTGCGGTATTTCGGGCCAATACGACATTCAAACCTTCAAGAAAAGAGCGTACTCCCACATCAAAGGCCGGCAACGCACTTGTGACTGCTCTGGTGTTGCGGGTGTCTATGGGCGGCGGTAATCGCTTACCATCAGGTGATCCGTCTGCTCGTTTGCCTCATATCACATAAAAAAAAATAAAAAAGCTGTTCCCACAAAAGTTGATCAGTAGTCTACATTGTATGGGACGGTTAACGGTTTTTTTTGGATCAGATTGAGCAAAAATTGATCAGTTTCGTGAGAAGAATTCCATGTACCTAACATACATACCTAACTAACATCGGTCTAGGTAGATATACGGGGTGTAAAAAGTGCGTTTGAAATTTTAAGGGATTACTCAAAATCATGTACCTATACTTAAAATACAGGAAAAATATTTTAAAAAATCCGATTGACTTTAAATTAGTTCTTGATACCAAAGGATATGCATGTGCTCATGATAACAATCAACTTTCCCCAAGGAACTAATAGTCAAAACCCCAAAAAAAATTTTACTCTTTATGAAGAGTAAAATTTTATGTATGCTAATTTGGCCGGTCCGTTGACTGATTTGTATGGAGGGTCCAAAACTTTTTTTGCGATTTGACTGTGGGTTCCATAGGGAAAGTTGTTTTTTATCACGAGCACATGCATAGCCTTTCATATCAAGTACTAATTTAAAGTCACCCTATATATTTTTTCAATTTTTTCTGTTTCTTTTACTAAATCTGAAAGTGAATCAACAATATTTTTCCTGTATTCTGTACTTGATTCTAAGTAACCACTTAAAACAAACGCACTTTTTTAACATCATGTATATTCAATATCATGGCATGCGTAGAACCATTATCTTACGTCACATCCTGTTACTGACTGGTCACACCTTATGTCTATAGGCATAAAATTAAATATCGTTTGCACAGTTGATTATCCATACTCAGCAGGTAAACAGTACTGAGAATGGCATAAGTGGGTATATCCAAATATTTGTTGAGACGAGGTTATATTTAGAAGCATTCGAACATACAGCAAGGATGTTGTTACTTAGAGGTATTGAATGTAAATTTATAGAACCGGGATTATAAGGGTTTTACAAAGGAGAAGTATTTAAATGGTTTGCCATTTTATTACTTTTTTTTCGTTCATAATTAGTGAATGGCAACATTCGAATGCCGCCATTATGTGTTGAGAGACATCAAAATTAAATAAAATCAATAAAAAACTTCAATTTAAAACTACATATACAATAAAGTCAAGAAACTGTAAATATCGCTTAATCGATAACAACGCCATCTGTCGACCGAAGTCTACAACTTTCTATTTTATCCGTTACGCGTTAAAACATCAAAGAAATAGACTAGTTTTACTGTGAATTCGAAATTTAATAGAGTAAAAAAATATATATGATTGAAAGAAAAAGTGTAGAAACTCCCTCTGTGAGGGGTAACACCTGACCTGAAAAGAAACTTGCCACCGTCACCATACTAAAATTGTATGGTTAAATGTAGAGAGTATCAACCTAAAAATAATGATACTTATGTAAAAATATTTCTTTCTGGTCTGGTGCTACGTATTATTTTGGTAAATTTTATTGTTATTTTATTTTTATTTATGTAAGTATTTAGGAATTTTATAAATTTTAGTTTATCTATATAGATATTGCATAAAAGTAATGCCGGAAACTTAAATATTCAGAATTTTTGTTTAAAATTTATTTTATTGTGTTGTTTAGAAATCTAAAAGTAAGTATTTATATTATAACTTTTAATATTGTATAAATACTGTATGGTCCTCCTTATAAATAATTGTGTATGTTTCTTATTTTCAATAAATAAATATAGTTAATTATCAGAAAGGCCTTATGTATAAATAAAAGTGTATTTTAAACTTGTCATTGTATCGGGTTGGTAAAAAAGTCTTGCGGCACTTTGTATTCAACCTGTATATTCTTTGTACAGAAGTTTTAGTTGGAGGGCTTTCAACGTTTGCCCGATCGTTGGGCACAAGTTATAGATATGAATGGCGATTATATTATATATTAATGTTATTTTGAAAATAAAGCAGTCGTATTAGTCTTAAAAACTGACTTATTAATAATATAATAATAATATCTGGGACAAATCACACGCGGTCATCTGGCCCCAAACTAGGAATTCCTGTATCTTGGGAACCAGAGACTGATATACATACACATATACTTTTAAATACATACATGTATAGATATAATACACCCAGACTCAGAGCAAACTTTGACTGACTCGGTGGCTAAGTGGTTAGCGATCCTGACCTCTGATCCGAGAGTCGTGGGTTCGATCCCCACACAGGGCAAACTTTTCTGTGATGAGCAGAATTGTTTGCTGTGAGTCTGGGTGTATTATATCTATATATGTATGTATTTAAAAAAAAGTATATGTGTATGTATATCAGACTCTGGTTCCCAAGATACAGGGAATCCTAGTTTGGGGCCAGATGACCGTGTGTGATTTGTCCCAGATATTATTATTATTATTATTATAAACAATTCTGCTCATCACAGAAAAGTTTGCCCTGTGTGGGGATCGAACCCACGACTCTCGAATCAGAGGTCAGGATCGCTAACCACTTAGCCACCGAGTCAGTCAATATTACAAAAGTATTGTCGCAAGACTTTTTGAACAACCCAATATTTGTATTGTATTAATATACAGGGTGATTTTTTTATTTACCGACACGCGACAAATGGTAGACGCGTCCAATAAAACTGAACAACTTTGCCAATGAACAGACAACTGAAGAAAAAAAAAGTTTACTTTCCATACTAATTGTCAATAATTGCTCAGTCAATTTGCAGACTTTGTGTAAATTTAACTCGTTTTCGGTCCATTTGTGTAGGTTTCATAGAAAAAAGTTGTTCAGTTTCATAAAAAGCATCTGCTTACTATCCGTATTTTCTGCTTGTCAGCTTGTCGGCGAATAATAAGCCACCTGTATAGTAGCATTTTTGCTACATACTTTATATTACTCTAGTTTTTCCCACCTCTTTGTACAAACTGTGTTTTTACCAAATAAGTAAGTCTGTAAGGTTCTATTTACTTTTTATTTAAGTTCTTTAAACTTTTCGGAATGAGGCTTCTTAGCCGGGGAAATCTTAGATGTTAAATTAAATCTAAACCTACTTAAGAATCTTTCTTTAACATCAAAATCCACTTTATCGTGTTCAGTTCTTAAATATTTCGCTATTAGTTTAGATTTAAGCGCAACATACAGAGGCTGCCGTGGGCGGGTAGCGTTCCGAAGGCGGAGCTGCGGGAAGCGAACTTAGAGCGCCCGGTTTTGGTGTGAAGGGTTTCATAGTAATCCGAACATTACAAAAAATACCGCTCCCGGAACACTTACGCACCGCCTCTGTGTGTTGCGCTTTAATTCAATGATTTTTTTTGTTGAATAATCATGTTTTAGTTTTTAATCGATTTCCAAAAAAGGAGGAGTTTCAACTTGTCTGTATACTTTTATTTTATTATATATATTGTAGACTTCCTACATCAAATGCATTTTGAGCAGCTAGGCTCCTATGGCGTTCAGCTCGCGTCACGTAAAAAGAGCGCTGGTGGGCGTTCCGAGGGCAGAACAGTTCACTCTGACAGTAGGATAGCTTAATATAAATCGCGTAAGTGTGAAAGAGAGGGATCTAAACAATTGCTGTCAGAGTGCATCCTCGGAACGCCAGCCAGCGCTCTTTTTACGTGACGCGAACTATATCTGAGTTGAAATCTTGGCATTTTATATACTTAATACAATAAAAATCAATAATTATGGTTCTATCTGAATGAAGAAGAGTTTTATGATCTTCCATTTTATTTGCAATTATAACCTAACTTAGGTGGAGAACATTCCCAGATTCTAGACCACGGGTGTACCAATAGTTATTTTCCATTACCTTTACAGGTTGACACAAAGTAGACGTATGGTTCATTCCAATCAAAAAAAAGCAAAACGTAAACAAACTTACTATGGAACTGACACATGTCAATGTCATCTGCATACTACGTTTGTTTACCTTTTGCTTTTTTTTGATTGGAATGAAGTATAGAACCTTTTATTTGGTGCATCTACTCTTCAGACTGAATAATTTTTGTTGTATTTTTTTTTACTTCTAACCCTAAATAGATCAGCTGATTAGCAACTTTGTATAAAAAGTCCAAATTGTTTTTGATATTTCATTGTAGAACAAAGATTGTTCAGATTGCTACAAAGAAAACCTAAATAACCTTTTGAGCGCCACAGTTGGCTAGGGCCGACGACACCTCTCCGTGCCACAGGCGCCAGGATTTGAGATATTCATACATTTTTGTCGGCTTGACTGGAGCCACGTTTGACGATTTGTCAAAGAGTAGCGTGGCGGTCAATAGGTTAACACCCTAAAAGCATGTGTGTACAGACACACAGTCTTACTACTTAATATTATAATTACGATATTATTATTTATTTAATTTAATTAATGTTTAGTTTATTTAGTAAATAAATGTTGTTGAGCTCAAACGTGTTAGTGTAATCGGTGCTAATGCGGTATAATTAAATGTAATGAAAGATCGAGAAATTTAAATTTGCGTTTTAAAAAAGGTAAAATAAAATTTATTTAAATATAAAATGTTTTTTATTTTTATTTTTGCCACCTTTTGAAACTTTTTTGAAGATGTGTCGACTGGTTGCTAAAGCCGACTAGTCGCAAGTTCTACTTACACGACTTGTAAATAATTTGTTAAAGTACCTAGAAAGAAAGGAAGAATATGAAAAATGAAACCAGTGTAATTGTTATCTAAAAGTGCATTTAATAAATCATTTTGGTTTTTATTACATTACAGCTTGCATTTCAACAAAGTGATTAATTATGCGCTAAATCAATATTAATTAAATATAATTAATAATAAAATAACGAAATTCTCAAATTAATACTGTTAATTGCTAGAGGTTTGACTTGTAAACGTTTTCTTGTCTTCTTCAAGACACCAAACATTTTAGATTTTTTTGTTCGCAATTGGAAAGTTGGAAGACAAAAATTAAATGTTATGCTTTTAATGCCTTGTCAAAATGGAATGATAATAAAAATAAGATTTTAAACAAAAATAAAACTATTAAATTCAACATTTGAAAATATGAAACATTAACAGGTAAACAGGCAAAAAAATTATAAAAAACATTAATACTGTTTAAAAATCACAACACAAAAAGTAGTTTTTCTTTTTTTTTACAAAATAAAATCGATTAACATTAGCTAAAGCTGATGGTCTATTATTTATTATATCATTACAAATACTAAAACATCACATTTTTGACTACTCTTACTGTAAATCTAAATGATTAATCTTAATTTATTATTTAATTATTGGTCTCATGATCACTCGCATCCCCATAATATTATGCTGTCTATGGTTCATTCCAATCAAAAAAAAGGAAAACGTAAACAAACTTACTATGGAACTGACACATGTCAATGTCATCTGCATACTACGTTTGTTTACCTTTTGCTTTTTTTATTGGAATGAACTTTACAGGAAGTAACAAAATAGGTGAGGTTTTTACTCAGTCACATTCATACTGAACAGCTTTTTGATCTATTAATTTGCTCAAATTGTTACTGATTTGATTAGCTATTTGGTCAGTTTTGTATGGAGGGTCAATACTTTTCTGCGATTTCAGATCAAAATTCTTTCACTATAATGTAGCGACATCTACAGAACTCGCCGCAAAGTAACAATTTCTAGAACGCGCTATCAAAGTTTTTTCGGACATCTCACTTATTTTATTTCCTCTGTACGTATAGACAACTTGGAACTTTAACATTCTTACAATGTATATGTATATTTGAACTACATGAAATAAATACATATGGTTAGATACGTTTTCTATAGCTATGAGAAGTCGCTTAATTCTAAAAGGCATAATTTACTGTGTACTATACAATTTCAAACATCACTTATTAAAAAAAAATGATAGTAAAAACTATAAAGAAGTATTTTTAAAATATGATCGGTACTAAAATATTACACACTTTATTTTGTAATTAATAAAAAAAAGCTTTGGTAATTAAAGAACTGGATACAAAAAAATATTACTCACAATGACTAATAATGTAATATACATCACATACTTTGTTCTAACGTAATCGGTTTAAAATTGATTTCCTTAACTTCATCGATAAAACCACCTACTATTAGGTTACTTATTGTTTTTGGAAACGGTCAAGTATCAACACTTTAAAATTTTAGTAAGTATTAATTGGGTTAAATTATTTAATTCGATTATTTCACATTACTGTCAATATGTACTACTAAAATCATCTCTAGATGTCAACATTTTCAATTTTACACATTACCCGGCGGCAGGCATGCGCGGGCGATCGCAAGCAGTCTTTGTTTAATGGTAGCTTTATAAAAACTATTATTTTAAAGCACTTTTTCGCCTTTACTTATAGGCTTTAAAAGCAGGGTTTCAATTTATCTAAAACAAACTAGGCAGTAAATTATAATGACCTAAGTTTACATATTTCATAGAAGTCAGTTTGACGCATTTGCTCATTTCACTTTGACGCTTTGACCATTTTATTTTGGCGGTTTTACACATTTCATTTACGCTTTTACTTATTTTCACTTTGACGCTTTTACTTATTCCACTTTGACGCTTTACTCATTTCATCTTGACGCATTTACAAATTTCACTCTTTTACACATTTCACTTAGACGCTTTTACTCATTCCACTTTGACGCTTTGCACATTTGACGCTTTCACATATTTCACCTGGACGCATTTTACTTTCGACGCTTTTACACATTTCACTTTGACCCTGCTAAATTAGCTAAAGTCCTAAGGTCACGCTAATTCATAGCGTCCAGAAGCATAGCGACCCTGTCCCTGACAGCGCTGGCTAGCAGGCGGGGCAGCCTGCCCTACAGCTGGTAGGGCGGGCGGTGGCGCACCTCGCCGTCGGGCTGCTGGATCAGGGGCGGGGAGAGAGGGTCCTCGCTGGAAGTCAGGGTCGTGGATGGTGGTAGACCTGGGAGGAAATAAAATTAAATAATGAGTCTTATAAATTCTATTCGCAACACCAGGCAACGGCGGTCTATATCTTGTAGATAGCACGGATAAATTGTGCTGCACGATAAGCGAGGGAGACTTCAATTTGTAGTATCTCATCTCGCTAATATTATAAATGCGAAAGCGTGGATGTTTGTTTGTTTGTTCCATTTTCACGCAGAAACGGATTTGGATGAAATTTGATAAGTAGATAGATATAGCACTGGGCTAACACATAAGATACTTTTTATCCCGGAAAACTCGAGGGTTCCCGGAGGAATGGCTGAAAACTGAAATTTTTACTTTGTCACTAGATGGCCTTAACATTTTATTCCTCTGGACCCAATTCTGAAGTCTAGTTTTTTATAAATATCTTGCGTGCATTGGGTGTGGTCGATTGGATATACCAGCGTTCAAGGAATCAGAACATTACCATTGTTACTCTGAAGAAAATAATAATGTTTTAAGGAGCCTGTGAAGTTACTTCACTACTGATGTGACTACACAATATACGATAATATGAAAATAAACTCGAATTAGTTCCCCTCCATATCTCACGCATGTTAATTAATTCAATGTCGCGAAAAAAAATAATTCTAAGGGTTATTTTTTAAATCTAGATACTAAATAAGGTATGTTACGTTCTTAAAATTTTATAAAAGTTTCTGACTGATTGATTAGAAAACCTAAGATTTTACCTTCAATGGAAAAATTGTTATTTTACTCTTTTAGAGATTATGTATACAAGATAAATTCATACTGGTCTCAAAAGGGCTTTAAACTCTATGGACTACGCGGTGGGACCACGAGTCGGGAGCCATATTTATTACTAAAGATATTAAAAACATATTTTCAAACGCAAGTAAGTATCTCAAACAAAACGTTTTTTATAATTAAAAAATATATATTATTGAGTATATACCTTCATTCTCATTTTCCTCGGCCAACCACTTCTGTATGTCTGACTGGTACATGCGCCTCTGAAGAACCTCCTTAGTTCTGGGGCGAGAGCCTATGAATGTGACGTCGGACTGCGGAGTAAACAGTTCTAAGTTAAAATCATAAAATAAAATAAAATGTTCGCAGTCGTGGTATAATTTTTAGAATCAGACTTGCACCCCGCTCCCTTTTTAACCGACTTAAAAAAAAAGGAGGAGGTTCTCAATTCGTCTGAATCTTTATTTTTATTTTTATGATGTTCACCGATTACTCGAAGACGCCTGAACCGATTTGGAAAATTCTTTTTTGGTTTAAAAGAGTATACACATTCACAGGTGGTCCCATATAAATTCTATCGAAATCGATTCACCGGTTTTTGAGAAAATCAACAAAAACATAGCAAAATTGGAGTTGTTGCGATTGAAGTCGGTTGTTTTTAACGTATTCAGCGTGGTCAGTTATTGATTGATAATACGCTCCGTTGCTTAGCAGCACAATCACTGCCGTTGTCAAGGTACACTCATCATCATCATTGGCCACACCATCTTGTCAGATGATTGTTGCAGCGGCTACGGGTATCATTTCGTTGTTGGAGCACCACATCTTCGCTTGTGACTGTATAGGCCGATGGCGGCGCGACATTTCTTGCCACATCTGTCACAGGTAAAACGTAAGTCTAAGGGTTGGTGGTTATCATGACGACGAAGTCTCTTTTGTTTGAGATTATCGAGCCACGCTTCGTCATGCTTTGTCATACCAGTTTTAAGACTGACGCCATTTTGATCGTTCTGCCAAGAGTGACTCCCAATTCCCGGGATCAATATGAAAACTCTCCATGTCACGCTTACAGGAGTCCTTGAATCTCAGTATGGGGCGTCCCACAGGTCGCTTTGCATATGCGATTTCCCCCAGCATCACCTGACGTGGAAGCATATCTGGTTCCATACGCTGGACATGTCCAAGCCACTGGAGTCTTCTCTGCTTCATTATGGCTGTGATACGGTGGTGCGTTCGTAATTTTGTCTTCCCATGTAACTCCCATAATAGTCCGTAAACATCGCATATGAAAGGCGTTAAGTTTGCGCTCTTGTTTGGCATAAGTTGTCCATGTTTCCGAAGAGTAGAGAAGGGTACTTAATACGCAAGTCTGGTACACTAGCATTTTGGAGGCGGTAGTGAGTTTGTTGTTTAAGGTGTTTAAGGTTTGTCGTGTTGTTTGTCAAGGTACACTCGTAAACATGATAAATAACATTTTTAGCTAAAGCACATGTTGTATAGTGACGTAATATAGTTCAATCACAGATTTGCACCCCGCTCCCCCCGAAGATATAAAACTTCTTTGTTTAGAATATAGTACCCGCATTTTTTTAAAACCAGCTTTATTCGTCTGAAACGATCTTTTAGCGAAATATATTGATAATATCTTCAGCATCATTATCATCAGCCAAAATACCACTAATGGACAAAGGCCTCCCCCAAGGATTTCTACGCCGACCGGTCTTGGGCGTCCAGCTGCTTCCTGCGACCTTCAAGTAGGTCCACCAAGTAAAAAGCCTGCTTAAGCTACGTCTTGCGGTGCGCGGTCGTCACTCTAGAAATACCTGTGGTGTGGCTGACCTTAGTATTGCACAACCCCATTTCTTCCCGAAGTGTCGTAAGAAGCGACTAAAGGATTCAAAAATCCGGGGGATTTACAACAGTCTTTGCGATGTTCATAACGCCACACCGCGTTCGCCAAAACTCGGCAAATTTCGGCAAAACTCCCACCATTGTTTCGAAAGGCAAAATTTCTTAATGAAAATTTCTTAATTAATTAATTATCTTACCCCAGGCGGTAGGTGCGGCCTCAAATCTTCAGCTAGAGCCCCGCTGGCTCCTAGTCTTTGCGCTTCCTCCCAATTTGTATGGACTTCTTCGTGCAGTAGCTTCTCCTCTGCGAAATAAAACCAAGTCAATTGATTTACTTACAAACTAACTGCAACTATTGTATGGTTAATATGGCTTAAGTTAAGTGTTATTTTTTACTGTTTTTTAAAGAACGTGTTACTTCATACAGTTCATAAATAAACGTGTGACTTTCTACTGTTGATTAAAAAGAAGCTACTTTCTACACTTCATTCAAAACGTGTTACTCTTTACCGTTCATTAAAAACGTGATACTTACTACAGTTCATTAAAATGCGTGTTACTTTCTAAAGTTCATTAAAAACGTGCCACTTTCTACCGTTCATTAAAACATGTTACTTTCTACTATTAATTAAAAACTCTGTGTTGTTTAGTCATTGAATTAAATGTTTTTTTAATAACAATTGTTATATTTTACTACGTAATTAATTACGGATGTTTTCCATCCAACTCACCGTCTCGCTTGGTGGTGCTGCGTTTGTACTGTATGCGGAAACGGAACGCCTCCAACACGCTAGCCACGACGATCGTCAAAACTACCATTGTGAACAGATAGAATACCTGGAATGAAATAAATTAATTATTTATTATATTACTAGCTTCCGGACGCGACTTCGTCCGCGTGGACTTCAGAACTGTGTCCAAAAAGAAAGAAAATGTTAAGATAGCGCCATCTAGTGACGAAGTGGAAATTTTGAGTTTTTAAGCATTCCTACGGGAACCCTTACGTTTTCCGGGATAAAAAGTATCCTATGTGTTAGCCAAGTGCTTTATCTATCCTATCTACCTACCAAATTTCATCCAAATCCGTTCAGTAGTTTCGGCGTGAAAGCGGAACAAACAAACAAACATATATATATATATATATTTAAAGTCAAAGTTACATTACTATGGTTTTAGCAACTCAACTATCAAATTGTTCCACAGTTATTTATCTTCACCTCACAGATTGTTTCCGTTACTAAATCTGATGGTAATAATATCTCTGATCTGCAAAAGGTTGATCGAGGGGTCCCACAAGGATCAATCCTTGGTCCTCTTCTTTTTTATTTTGTATACCTCTGACGTTGTACTTTCCATCAAAAACTGCAAGTGTCACTTATATGCTGATGACATGCAGCTATATTACTCTTTTTGTGCTAGTGATACACCCGAGGCTGTAAACAAGATTAATGAAGACTTGACTCGTATTGCGAAGTGGTCTACCGAAAATAGCCTTGTCTTGAACCCTTCAAAGTCTAAATTTATGATCTTTGGTTCTCCTAAACAGTCTTCACTTATAGCCAACCAAAATCCCAACATCTGCATTGAAGATATCCCTGTTGAATTTGTTAATGAAGCTCGAAATCTAGGCGTTACCATGGACAGTAAACTCAATTTTGAATCTCATGTCTTAGATGTAGTTCGAACCTGTTTCTATAGACTCAAAACTATTTATCCAATAAGAAATTTTCTTAGTACTGAACTTCGAATTGCATTATGTGAAAGTCTGATTTTATCTAAGCTCAACTACTGTTTAACGTCTTACGGTTTTTGTCTATTGTCCAGAACTAGCAAACTACTGCAGCGAGTTCAAAATGCCTGCACTAGATATTGTTTTACTATCCCGCCAAGAACCCACATTACTCCTTTCTTAAACAATGCAAATATCCTCAAGGTATCTGCGAGGAAAGAGCTGCTCTTTGCAGGCCTCCTGTTTGATATTATAAAAACAAAACAGCCAGAATACCTTTACAAAAAACTTACTTGGTGTGCACAGGCAAACCAGAGGTATAGAATGAGAACATCTAGAGCGCTTGTACTCGTCCCTCCAACTTATAAAACCGCTGCTTTTAGAGGGAGCTTCAAATATAATGCGTCAAAGTGTTGGAATAATATACCACCTCCAATTCGTGAGCTAAAATCTAAATCTTCTTTCAAACAGAAGTATAGATCACACATACTCTCCTCTCAAAAACAGAACACCTAGATCTAACGGTTTAAATATGCTTTGTTGTAATAACCACTGATCGCGACTGGTTCGCGAGCAGTTTGAAGCATGCCCAACAAATTTTAGTATCCCTTCACTCGTAAATATTTTTCGCTCCCTCATTTTTTATTTTTTTATTCATTTTTTTATTCATTTTGACTTATTGCTTTCTCTTTTTTCTAGACCCCTAAATGAAACAACATATATGTATGTATCATAGTGATGTTATCAAGCCCTGATGTTTTAATCTCACTGAGAAAATTATAGCAGCATGGTTTTCTCACAATCTCCTCCATTTCGTGCAATTCCATGAACCCACTTTAGTGTTTTTTTATAATTATTTTTTATCTTTACTTTTTTTGCTATCTTATTTTAAGTAATTTTATTCTAGTGAGTCTAGCAACTGTTCACTCCACGACTCGGCTGGCTTCTTTTTTTCACTGTATCGACAGAATACCAGCGTTGTGGATGTGGTCTCACATACGCAGCATTATGCTGAGTCGGTGCCTTTTTAGGGCTACAGTTCAATTTCTGTATTATCATTTTTCCTCCCTTAGTTCCTATCTTAGTTTAATTATCTTATTTCTTTAGTTTAAGTTTTTATTGTTATATATTAATTTAAGATCTGTAGTCTCTAAATAAAGCTTCTATCTATCTATAACAGACATGCACCCCGCTCCCCCCCTAGCGGAGCAATTTAAGATCTGTAGTCTCTAAATAAAGCTTCTATCTATTTATCACAGACATGCACCCCGCTCCCCCCCTAGCGGAGCGACGATATAAAACTTCTTTGCTATCTATCTATCTATCTATACAGGGTGACTTTAAATCAGTTCTTGATACGAAAGGGTATGCATGTGCTCATGATAACAAACAACTTTCCCTAAGGAACCCATAGTCAAATCGCAAAAAAAATTTTGGAGTCTCCATACAAATCGAGCAACTGACCGGCCAAATTAGTATGAAGAGTCCAAAAAAATTTTTGCGATTTGACTATGGGTTTCTTTGGGAAAGTTGTTCGTTATCATGAGCACATGCATAGCCTTTCGTATCAAGAACTGATTTAAAGTCACCCTATATATATTATATATTATATATATATGTTACGGGCAACGTGATTAACTGGGCATTATTAATAAGGACCGGCCATTATTAATAATGCCCAAGAGCGTCGGGCAAAGTGATTAATTTATCACTTTAACCGGCCATTATTAATAATGCCCGATGCCCCGTGGTCCATGTAATAAGTCAGTGTTTGAGATAGCTTAAATTTATCACTTGGACCGGGCAGTATGAATAATTCCCTAGAACTTTCTTGCACAGTCCTTAATTATTAGATATTTCAGTTGATTTTTCTCAGTTTAATTTGTAAACTACTGTTCTTAAGTAATATTTTTATCAAAATAAAAATAGGTAACTACTGATGTTATTACATTTTTAACTTTTTATGTTTTAACTACTATGTTCAATATTTTATTTTTTGTTAATTTTTCATGAAAATAAATAAAAACACTACAGTTCACTTCTTTTATTACTTTGCCCAAGATAGGGTGGGCATTATTCATAATGGCCGGGAAAAGTGATTAATCATTCTGTTTTAATCACATTGCCCAACTGAGTCGGGCATTATGAATACAGACCGGCCATTATTAATAGTGCCCGGACTTATCAAATTGCCCGTAACATATATATAGTGAGAAGTGAGATTAGTGAGATGAGAAGTGAGAAAAGAGAATTGTCCCCTAACAATTTTAGTGTAGATCAACTAGAGCGGTCGTAATTTAGTGCAGCATGCGTGGTTGCGTCGATCATAGAAATTAACTGAGACACGGTAATAACCTGGATGGGTTTGACTATAAGTGTAAAATTTGAAATGTTGTCATTTGTAGGAAATGACGAAAAAAAAACATAACAGACCCTCTCGCATGATTCGCCGCTTTCAACTTCTAATAGTCCAAGGGAGGCAATGTAGCTCGTAGAACAGATGGCAGTTGGGGCATTAAAGTTCTCGAGTGGCGACCGCGCTGGAAGACGCAGTGCAGGCAGGCATCCCACTCGGTTGACCGATGACCTGGTGAAAGTTGCGGGAAGCCGCTGCATGCGGGCAGCGCAGGACCGGTCGGTGTGGAAATCCCACACCCCGGACACTTCATACAAATTTCGCGCCATTGTTTACTACATAGACATTCATGTTTGTACACATATTATAAATGTGTGCGTGATGTACTAGGGTTGAATCGAGATTAAATTTAGCCCTCATTGTCTATATTGTTAGCTAACCTTTTACAAATAAAGTGAGGCTGTATACACCAGAAAAGGCTGTATAGCCTTAGAAGGCTTAACTCTTTCCTTAAAAATTAAAATTGTCTTTGGTTATAATACTGTGCTTTGGAACTGTTTTGGAACTGTGCCAACCTCTTGACAAATGGTCACAGATCGGTCACACAGGGGGGGTGAGGTAGCCTTCAGAGAGCGGCAGGGAGTGTCCATACTGTATAATGTCCTTATACTGTGGGAAATCCTGGGGGGGGGGTGGCTTTGTCCGGCAATGGACGTTTTTCGGCTGATGATGATGACATACTCACCATAAAGTAAACCCTACTGAACTGGCCAGTAACTGTGGCGTACGCGTTCATCAGTATGAACCAGTTGTTCACGACAGTCAACTCGAACAGCGTCACTCCGCTGGTGAGAATGTTCTCGAAGTTGTTCAGGTAGTAGTAACCGAGGGGAGTCGACGCGTTCTCAGAGAACTTGTAGAAGTCTTCCACTGTTGTGTTTCTGCAAAGAAAATAATAATGATATAATAATATCCGGGACAAATCACACACGGTCATCTGGCCCCAAACTAGGATTCCCTGTATCTTGGGAACCAGAGACTGATATACATACACATATAGATATTATACACCCAGACTCAGAGCAAACATTTCTGCTCATCACAGAAAAGTTTGCCCTGTGTGGGGATCGAACCCACGACTCTCGGATCAGAGGTCAGGATCGCTAACCACTTAGCCACCGAGTCAGTCAAATGAAAATATTTTATTCAAAGTAGGTAGTACACTTTCCTGAGGTAATTCTTTTGTCTAGCTAATACGAGGTACGCACCACTAGGAACTTGTACATGAAAAAAGATATGCTATGCTTAGAAAAAAAGGCAAACCAAAACAAATGCGACAAAAGGTAATGGGACATGGGCGTCGTCGTATACCGTCTCTCTCCGAAATCTTCGGGATAAAAATATTGGATTGCATTTTATGCACTGTTGTGATTCTGTTTTTTTTTACCCTCAGTTCGTGAGCCCTTGGCATCATCTCTGTGTTTTCTCATCTCTCATTTATAAATAAATTAAAAATTATCATTCGCTTCGCTCGCATATTTTTATATAGGTAAGTAATATATTATTTAAAATACAAATCGGTCAGTTTCTGAGCTAAATTTGTGTAGAAACTCGCAATTTATTTTGCCATGTTTTAGAACAAAAGCTGTTCAGTTCCAATGTTCATTAGCAGAGTCACCACTTACGATACTTGCAAGTATGTAGGTACTGTAGTGATGGAATCTCTACAGCCGCGCATTGTGATCTTTTCGGCGTCGAAACGTTTCTATTAAAAATAATAGGGATTTAAATCGTTCGCTGTCTGATTTTGATGGTTTCGAACAGAAGATTCTCTAAGGGTTCGTCATGATGTAAACATCTGTCTAAATCTTTTAATAAGTTTAATTGGAAATAAACCAAAATAATCAAAAGTATCCGTGTTTTTCTCTAAGGAACCTTATAGTACACATCGGTCACCTGTAAGAAAGTGTAAGTGACCGCATAGAACGCTAAGTGCAACATCAGGCAACCGCCGTCTATACTTTCTGGATAGTACGATTAAACTGTGCCACACGAAAAGACAGAGAATGTAAGTAAAGGCACTCACACACAGCAGTTCTTAAGCGGCGCGCCAGCAAACAGCTCCATGCCCACTATGGCGAAGAAGTAATACAGCACCAGCATCACGCAGCCAGCCGAAGACATCAGCGGCGAGAGCAGCACCAGAGTGCCGAAGACGTCGCGGTAGCGCTTCTTCAGCTTGTATAGACGCATCAGCCTGGAGAACCGGGACAATTTAAGTAATGGAACCATGTGGTCCCACTTTTCGAACGCATCAGTCTGGAGACACCGGGACAATAGAGTATTTGACACTATCAAAATTAAATTCAAAAATATTATTCACTAAATAGCATTTGTCCTAGAATAGCGAAAAATATTAATGGAATATTATTTCTAATCATTTTAAATTTTATATTCGAAACAATTAGAAAATAAGTTCATCAAAGACTGTGACGTCACATGCCAGTAACACGAACAATTTCAGAACAAAATATCGTTTTTGGCAGTTGATAAAAAGTCACTCAAATGACTAGTACTCAAATACTGTATTTAATTACGGAACCATGTGGTCCCACTCTTCGATATATAGATAAGAAATCCATAGCGCGTTCTAAATATGTAGTTTTGTTTACCTCACAGGTCTGTAGTGCGTTTTAAATAGTTCTACTTAACTCAAAGGTCGATTATTCAAAATTATTTATTGCAACCGGTGTTACATTAATAAAATAAAGACTCTTTGTGATACCTTTTTTAGGCACAGCAATTTAGTAATACAGTAGCCTGGTATTGTTAAACTAGCTTCCGCCCGCGAGTTCGTCTACGTGGACTTCAGAATTGGGTCCAGAGAGAAAGAAAATCTTAAGGTGGCGCCATCTAGTAACAAAACGGAAATCTTGAGTTTTTAAGCATTCCTCCGGGAACCGGATAAAAAGTATCCTATGTGTTATACGAGTGCTTTATCTATCTATCTACCTACCAAACATTAAAATCCGTTCAGTAGTTTCGGCGTGAAAGTGGAACAAACAAAGAAACATCTATACTTTTGCATTTATAAGTGAGATGAGATAGCAGCGTCAATAATAATAATTTCTAAACTAAAATAGCACGTTCTAAATAGTTTCACATACCTCAGCGGTCTAAACACGACCACCACGAACAAGCCCGGCGCTATAGACAGCAGGGCAGCTCCCATAAGCGCCAGCAGGGTCACGCTGAGATCGAACACGTTCCACCCGCTCTCCAGGTAGGCTGACAGCCCTAGCGCCGTCATGCGGAGACCGGCTTCGAGTAGGAATACTGCGGGAAGATAACAAACGTTACTGCTTCCGTACTGACTTACTGAGGTTTGTTTGTTTGTTTGTAAACTCTTTATTGCCTACAATAACACATAAAACAGAAAATACAAAACAAAGTATAGCAAAGGCGGACTTATCCGTTGACCTAAAGCTGAATTGTAGAATTTTTCGTATTATATGCTTGCTTATATTATATGCTATCTTGCTTACCAATTCGCGCCGAATCGTAATCAAAAAGAGCATACAGAATTTAGATACTTTCGACGCGATCGCTTCGTTCGGTACTGGCGGATCCACTGTCGCCTTAATCGGCCATCTTGCATTGAAATTACAGGGCCGGAGCCAGGGCACTCGGGTGCACTGCCTTCGGGGGCGCCGCGTGTATTGCAAATACGGCCCGTATCGTTTTGGCCTTCTCTTTGAAAGGCGCTTTATGATCATTCTCATACTTTGTGCTTATAATCGCTTACCATCAGGTGATCCGTCTGCTCGCTTGCCACCTATCACATAAAAAAAAATATAAAAATATACTTTTCTTCGCTACATAAATGCTGTAATATCCGATATTGTAATAAAATCTTCACGCACAATATATCGTACAAAAATGGCCAGTTTCCAACGGCTTCCATACCAGGTGTACGTGGGGCTACTGGTACTCACGCGTCAGGAACAGCCAGGTGTCCCAGGACGCACACAACAAGCGCGCGCTGTCTTGCAGGTCTCCAGCCGCTTCGCACACGCGGAGCACCATCGACACCCCGTTGCCCACTATCACGGCATCTGGAATAAATTTTTTTTTTTTTTTATTTTATTTATTGATCCACCAACAGTTGTTACAATAATTCTTATAATCTAATTTACTACATAATGTTTTATGCTTAATGTACAACCAATTACAGGTGAATACCGCATGCACCATACAACAGAAAGAATAATTATTAATTTAATCAAACATAATAAACAACGCTAACTTTGTAAAAGAAAAAACGTATACTAATAAAATAATTAGCTAGCTTAAAAATTCAAGTTGACGTAATGATTCTACGGTATCCTGCTAGGGTATCATTAAATATATCTATAGTGTCACTACGCTCATTATACAATCTACAAAGTCTAGGGATGGCAGAGTGGGCTCCATGCACTGTTCTTCTCAGTGGAGGAACAAGTGGAGTGATAGGATTCCTTGGGTACCGCGAGGGAGAACGGAAATTAAATTTAGAAAGTAATAGTGGGCAATCAATGCTAGCAGTTAGAATTTTATACAAAAAGATTAAGTCAAGAAGATTCCTACGGTTTTCCAGTGTGGCCATGTTGAAATTAATTAGTCTTTTTGCATAGGACTTAATCCTTTTAGTGACACCATTCGCAAATGCAAGGTGCCATAGGAACCTTTTCTGGATTCTCTCTAATCGCAGAATGTGAGTAGCATAGTGAGGTCGCCAAACTGGACAGCAGTACTCTAAAACGCTACGTACTAAAGTGTTATAAAGCAGTATTTTAACTTTGATTGATTTAAAGACCTTTGCGTTTCGAATAAAAAATCCCATCATTCTAGATGCTTTGGTTACGATGTGTTCGATATGAGGCAAAAATGTTAATTTTCTATCCAAAATTACTCCCAAATCCCTGATTGTATCCACTTCTGGTAGAATTACTCCATTAATGTTGTAACTGGATTCAATTATGTTTAACTTTCTAGTAAACTTAACATGACAGCATTTCTTAATGTTTAGTTCCATTTGATTCGCATTACACCATTCACTTAATCTGTTTAGATCCTCTTGGAACATTACCACATCTTCAGAACAATTAATTACTTTAGAAACTTTCAAATCATCTGCAAACAAATAGGGGGTTGAAGAAAAAAAGCATTCTGTTATATTGTTAATGAAAATATTGAATAAAATGGGTCCCAAGTGCGAGCCTTGTGGTACACCAGACGTAATAGCATATGTGTTAGATCTAAATCCATTAACGACTACATAAAAAGAACGATTTTCCAAGTAGGATTTCATCCAGCTATGAAAGAATCCACAAAAACCATAAATGGCCAATTTCTTTAGAAGGATACAGTGGGAAACACGGTCAAACGCTTTACTGAAGTCTGTATAAATAACGTCAATTTGTTGGTTTTTATCCATCGATCCAATTAGACTATCAGTGAAGGTTACCAGGTTTGTGCATGTGGATCTCGATTTAACAAAACCATGTTGATGCTCAGTAAGAAATTTACTAAAGTGGGATTGAACGTGCGGACATACTAAGGATTCAAATATTTTCGCAAAAGTGCTCAAGATCGAAATGGGTCTGTAGTTCCCAACAAGGTTGTTATCATCAGCTTTATGAACTGGCACAACCTTAGCCAATTTCCAGGTCTGCGGGAAAGATCCTAGCCTCAAAGACTGATTAAATATAAGATGGAGAGGGGTGACTAGATTAGGCGCACAACCGACTATAAAAACAGGTGGAATTCCGTCTGCACCAGCACCTTTGGTGATATCAAGATGCTGCAGTTTTTTGGCAATAGATTCCTCACAAATACTCAGAGGTGAGAAAAAGTCACCATAGAGATCAATGTCTTTCAAGTGGTACAATATCTCGTTATTTGTATTACTAGTGCCAGTATTTTTACTATAGATTTCAGAAAAGAACTTAGCAAATAAATTACAAATTTCCGTGCCCTCAGACGATGTTATCGATCCATCCGACATTGTCGAAGGGTATGTGCTTTTGCCCCCACGTTTTGCTTTTATAAATGACCAAAAATATTTGGGATTCGTAGTAATTATATTTTCAATAATTCATAATTCATAATTCAATTTATTGGTAAAAGTAAATTTTACACGTCAACATTTATGATTAGATATAAGTATACTTATAGTATGTAGCATAAATTAATTTCAATAATTTAAACCAATTAAAGAAAAAAGCAATGTCAATATAATATGATTAAAATATGTCAAAATTTATAAACAATAAATTAATTAAAAATATGTCACAATTTAAATAATAAATTAATTAAAAATATATCACAATTTATATATAAAAAATTAATTAGTAGTCGCATCTATAAATAGTTCACCGACTTTGTAAAATGTCTGGTCCACTAACCAGCGCTTCAACTTGCCCTTAAACAATCGCTCACTTGGAGACGCTGTAATATTATCGGGCAGTTTATTATAAATCTTAGGTCCCATAATATGCGTCGTCTTTTCAGATTTCTTAAGTCGATGTGGCACAGGTTTCAGCTTCCCAGCGCCCCTAGTGTTAAAGTCATGGGCATCCTTATATCTCGGGTACGTGTTGAGATTTCTTCGCACACTCATCGCCATTTGAAAAATAACGATGGAGGGTAAGGTAAGGATGCCCAGTGACTTAAAGTGAGGTTTCGCGGTCTCGTCCTGTGGGATGCGTACAATGGTCCGAACAGCACGTTTTTGCAAAATAAAGGCACGCTCCCACTCGGCCGCACACCCCCACAGCTCGGCGCCGTACTGCAGCACCGAGTGCACTGTGGCGAAGTAGCAGGCGCGCACCGTCTCTCGAGGTACCACTCGCGACAGCCTTTTTAGCGCAAAGCACGCCCCAGAAAGTTTTCCGCAGACTTTGTCAATATGGGACGTCCATTTTAGGCCTCGGTCAATCTCGTACCCCAAGAAAGTTGTGGTTTGAACCTGCTCGATCTGCACCTCATTTGTGAACACTATCAGGGGTTTTTGAGGTCTCCCTGACAGATCAAAGTTCATGATGTGAGTCTTCTTTAAATTGAGGACTAACCCATTGGCCTTGAACCACGCCGAAACGCTCACAGTAGTGTCATTAAGGGCTTTTTCTAAAGCAGGAAGAGACGGGGCCTGTACGATGACTGCAACGTCATCTGCGTACATGAAAGTATCTCCCGTAGTGATAGCTTCTGGGAGATCGTTCATTAGAAGGCAAAAAAGAATATTAGACACAGATGATCCCTGTGCCACACCCATACTCGTTGTCAAAGGGTTCGACCTTGTCCGGCCGTCGCCCCCAACAACAACTTGAGATCTGACACTGAGAAGGTCCATCATAATGCTATGTGCGGCTCCGTCGATTCCGTAGTGCTTTAGTTTTACACTAAGAACGTCATGATCCGCGACATCAAATGCCTTAGACAGGTCACAAAAGAGGATGGCTACTTGCTCTTTACGCTCGCGCGCTCCCAAAACTCTTTGGACCACTTCGTTTGCTACTAAGGTTGTAGATCTACCCGGGCGATAGGCATACTGGCGATCCGATAGTGCATTTGTGGAAGTCAGAAAGCTCATAAGGCGGGAGCTCAGACCGTTCTCCATCACTTTAGAGATAACCGGGATGATGGATACTGGCCTGTAGCTATCGATATCCTCACGCATGCCTTTGCCCTTGAAAATGGGGGAAATCTTGCTCATTTTCAGGGGCTTAGGAAAAGAAGCTTCGGCAAGACATCGATTGAATATCTCTGAAAGTAATGGCGAGATTGTTATCGCGGCTGCACTTAATAGTCGTACTGATATGTCATATACATCTTTAGTGGGTTTTTGAGCCACTCGTGATGTTATGATGCGATGGACCTCATCCACAGTGAAGGGTCGCACTCGCATGCACTGGTCGGTCGGGGCGCGAGCGGCGCGGAGCGCGGCGCAGACGCGGGGCAGGTCGGCGGGTGGCGCGCCGCACGCGGCGGCCGCATTCACAAACCTCTCATTCATTGTGTTGACCACATCTATTTTACAACTAAAATTCTGTCCATCTGATGATTTGATGACATCCGTAAAGTCGGTGTGCTTAGTAGATACACCTCTTTCCTTATTGACAATTTGCCACATTGTTTTACATGAGTTTGAGCTTTTGTTAACCTTATTTATATAAAAATCGGATTTTTTAAGCTTAACTAATCTGCTATATTTTTCGTTATATGCACTTATAAAGTTTGTCAATTCTTCATTTTCTGAGAAAACTTTACCTAATTCAATAATGTCAAACAAAAAGTCCTTACTGTTTAATATTTCTTCAGAAACCCATGACTGAGATAATTTATTATTTAATCTTCTGAGAGGAAAGCATATTTTAAATTTACCCATGATAATATTTATTACGGATGTTATCAAACCATCGAGTGGAAGCGGTGGAGTACGCCAAAGGAACTCCTTCCAATCTACGCTTTCTAATGCAGACACAAAAGCGGCATAGTTGGTGGGTGAGTAGTTCCTCGCTAGTATCGTGAGCGGCGGGCGCGGCGGCGGCGCCGGGCGCGCGACCACGGCGCGCACGGCGAGGTGGTCGCTGAGGTTCGTGGTGACGGGCGCGCAGCACACGGCTCCCCGCCCGCCGTTCCAGTATACGTGATCCAGACTAGTGGCTGTCGTAGAGGTTACCCGTGTCGCGAAGTTTACTTCGTTTTTAAAGTCATGGGCCCTCAGCAAGTCTTTTAGTTTATTAAGGTCAGAGTTTGGTTCGGCGATGCAATTAACATTTGTGTCGCCGACTATAATACAGTCATCTGTCAAGAGGCAAATTTTTTCAAACAGGCGCTCTAGGTATTTTAAAAAGTCGGAGGTGCTAACTGCACAGTTCGATCTATAGATGCATACTACAGTCAATCTATAATCAATGAGGTCTATAGCTGAGATTTCACAATACTTTTCGACTGAAAGTGATATTAATTCATTATTTTCCTTAGCTTTCATACAGCTCTTAACATATAAACATGATCCACCATGCTCGATCGTTCCCCTACAGTAGCTGGATATTAACTTATACCCATCAATATTTACACATTTTAACTTGTTATTTGAGAGCCAATGTTCTGTGATCGCGAGTACGTCACACTTAAGTTCATCCTTTAAGAGAACCTCGAGCTTAAGTGTTTTACTATCTAGCGATCTTACATTTTGACAACAAATGGTGACGCTAAGTGGATTGGTATGCGTAAAAGAAGACGTTGCGCGTGCCTTCGGCATAGCTGCGGTGGCGTGGCATCCATTAGGCGGTTGTGGCGGGGACTGCGACTGCGGGCTGACTGGGACCGTCAGCGGCAGCAGCGGAGCGGTCTGCGCTAGCTGTGCGTTGCTGCTCCCCACCCCGCTCGATGCGGGGATGTCTACGAAACCAGTTCGTGAATCGCACACCCGGAGGCCACGAAGTAGGCGTGTTAAAGCGTTCGTACATACTCTCAGGAATTCCTATCAAGAATGAAGAATGCCTGTTTGTCTTTATGTTGTTTTTTTGAACAACATAGTCTCTGGATTTAACAGCCTTGTTGAGGAAGTTCAGTATATTTTCTGAAGTTGTGTCCGGTTTGAAAGACCATGCTTGTAGGTATTTCAACTTTTCTACAGTTTTCAATTCTTCGTCTGCACTCCCGCTTCCCACTACTACAGTGCGTTGCTGTTTGTTTCTCTGCTTTTTTGTAGTAACTGTTTTCCATTCTCCATCATCTTTCATGTTCGTAAGTAACGCAGTCTGTTTCGTGGCCACACATGCAATGCTGTCACCTGTACTGTTTGTAACGAACGCATACGACATCGGCTTCGGAACTACTACCTGCTCGTTACCATTCGATGCTTGTGCTCTAGGTGTCTTACGTGGAGCGCTCGGAACGGGGAGGGCGATGGGGCGGGTGTCGGCCGCGGGTGGGGTCCGGGGCTGATGAGCCGGCAGAGTACCCCCAATATTTGCATTTTTAGCTGATTCTCTAGCGGCCGAACGAAGTGATCGAGTTGACGACACATGTACAGATTGTGACGTTCCCGATGCTAATGACTTTTTTGGCCTTCCTCGGGTAGCCTTGGGTTTTTGTTCTGGTGAACATGTTAGCTGAAATTGAGTAGTACCTGAGACATCCTGTGATTTATGCTGTGTGTCATCGTTGTTGTGTGTATTCGTGCTCCCTGCGTTCAAATGCTGTGGCCGCTTCAGGGGTACGTCGTTTTTCAACAGTAGGGTGTCTATTTTAGCTTCTAGTTCACTGATTCTCACGATTAACGGGCTGACGTAAGTTTTTAACAGGTCTTCAACTGTAGTTAGATCAACTTTCGTCATTTTCCAATATTTTTGAAAGATTTAACGCGGAGCGTAGGTCAAACACGTCATTCACCGCCGGGGTTCGCGGGGTGTCGGTACAATATTCTCAAGGTACGAACTATAACAGGACAATGATAATTTTTCACAGCGCTTCCTCAATAGCTTGAAGGAGAGTTCATCAAGAGGGTTTTTATATTTCTTAAATCGGCGATAATAATTGTCTTTTTCCCTGAGTAAATTTATTAATTTACAACTAAACCAAGGTGGATACTTATTTTGGCCTATCTTCTTACATGGTACATATATACGAATAACTTTTCTTAGAACTTCGTAAAATTTATCGGTCATCTGGTCAATATTAAGGCCCTCAAACTCGGTGTTCCAGTTAACATTAGCAAGATGTGTATTAATCGAGGTGAAATCAGCTTTCCTAAAGTTCAGTCTGCTAGACGTGTTACATAATAATTGATTGTCATTTTCTGAGGCTCCGAGTTGTATTTCAAGGGGAGGGTGGTAAGCGTCAATGATACTTAAAATTTCTGACGCCTCTTTTACTTCACAATGAGGCAAATCAGTTAGGACTAGATCTAAGATTTTGTTTTTGTGATTCAAAATAGTATTGCATTGTTTAAGGTTGTTGAGGCTTGTGAAGTCAATGACATATTGTGCTTTCAGAGATGCTTGAAATGTTAAAGAAGGATCATAAACCTGTTGCCAGTCAATACAACTAAGGTTGAAATCCCCTACAATACATGTTTTATAATCATGTCTTTCGATAACTTTATTTGAGTTGTCAACAAAATGTTTTATTGCATCTGTCCTAAGTGGTGGTCGAAAGTAAACAGTACAAAAAGCAATGTGATTTATTGATTTGCCATTTGGTATCTCCACTATAATCCAAATATCTTCACAGTCAGACTCCCATGAAGTTAACCTACGAGAATTGAATTGTTTAGCTACCGCTATTAAAACTCCACCCCCATCTTTATTTCTATCAAAACCAGTAGTTTCCCTATCTCTTCGATAAACAGTATACCTGTCATCAAATAATTCTGCAGAATGTACACCGCTCATGAGGTAAGTCTCCGTTAACATTAGTACATCATAATTAGATGTAGATAAATTGCGAAAAAAATCATGAGTTTTGGTCCGAAGTCCTCGGACATTTTGATAATAAACGTTAAGAATCATTTTTATTACTTGTTTACCGCTACGTTCACATATATACACTAACTTAAACTAGTTTTTGCAGACTGTCCATATCCCTCACATATATGTAAGCCTCGGTGTCATCTTTGCGTGCATAGATGCGACCGTTGCGCACCCAAACGTACTTGTAGCCTTTATCTTTAGCTTTTTGTCTCGTAGCCGCGTGCAGTTGCTTATTAGCCGGTGACAGGTGCTCAGTCACGAAAATCGGTGTGTTTTCACGAAGACCAAGATGTGATGCATTGAGTTTCTCTTGAGGAATCTGCTTAGACTTGTTGAATTTGATAGCTGCAGCTAAAAACTGGTCCCGGAAGCGTGGTGAGCTGAGCTGAACCACAATGGATCGAGGTCTAGTATTCTCTCGGTTAGCCTTGGCAATGCGTGTGCAATTTAAAATTTTATCCTCTGGAACGATACATTCGATAGTTTGGCCAATTTGAGAGATGATATTTACGAGATTCTCGTCTTTCCTTTCCGGCACACACTGGATTTCAATGTTATTGCTCCGAGATTGTTGTTCGAGTTGGTTAATGCGATTATTCAATTTATTAATTGTTTCATTCATAGATTGTTTTTCTTCTCGCAGTTCCCTGACAGCTTCCAAAGTGCTCTTGAACTCTTTCACAAAGTCCTCATACTGACTGCTCACAAAATTCATAAATTGTTTAGCTTCACTTATTTCCTCCTTTATAGTTTTCAGTTCAGAAGACAAATTTGCGGTGAGTGTGGTAAGCAAACCCTTTATTTCAGTTTTAATCACTTGTTGGACGACATCTTTCACTTCACTCCTTGTAATAGGGGCCTCACTTATGTTTTTGCCTAAGGCATCATGAATCAGAGCTTGTACTTCGTCTCTCGTCATCAGGTCATAAATGACAAAGTGCTGCGATCCAGGTTTGGCTCCATGTGAAAATCGGGAATGGTTCAATAAAAGAAGTAGCTTTCCGTATCGGTAACACGATAGATAATAGAAGGAAGAACAAATAATTTTACATTCCCAGGCTTCTTATAGTAACACAGCTAAAATAGCAACCGAATATAAAGTTCTTTTGCACCCATGACTATGTAAGTTTAAAAATCATCGTCATCAGCCGAAAGACGTCCACTGCTGGACGAAGGCCTCCAAGGATTTCCACACCGACCGGTCCTGCGCTGCCCGCATCCAGACGCAGTGTAGGCAAGATAAGATAAGATAAATACTCTTTATTGCACACAAAATACAATTTCATTATAAAAACAAATAAAAAGATATGTGGTGGTGCAACCTGGGCGGTCTTATCGCTGAAAGCGATTTCTTCCAGACAACCCGGGGACATGGAGACAGAACATAAAATACAGGTAGGTAGCGCACGAGTATCTTAAAAATAAACCAGTTATATAAAACAAAAACTTAAAATATATATAGTTTCAAATTAAAATACTTAATACAAACTAGCATTATAAATACATTAGATTAAAAATACTAGCTTTTAAATAAAACAACAACCAAAACTGTCGATAATTGACATCACTGAACACGTTAAAAACAACATATTTCAATTGTAACTACAATTTTTCTTTTTTTTGTTGACTTTTTCAAAAAGCGCTGAATCAATTTCGATAAAATTTATATGAGACACCTCTATAGACCTACCAAACAAAAAAAAATCATCAAAATCAATTCAAAATTGGCGGAGTAATCGCGTAACATACATACAAAAAAAAACATACAGTCGAATTGAGGACCTACCATAAATGTGTAAAATGGCGATAAAAGTTTTTTTTTTTTCGATAATAGTTGACTATAGTACTTACAAACAACATATTCAAAGTAGGGCCACCTGACAGCGGCGGCGGCGGCGCGGCCGAGCGGCTCCAGGGCGCTCTCCGCGTACCACGGCGCCCGCGCCCGCTGCGGCGCCCAGCGCAGGGCGAACACTTCGTACAGATTCGCGAACTCAGGCAGGGAGAGGGTGCCGGAGCCCGACTGGTTGAGCTGCTTGAACATCAGGTACACGTCTAGGCCGCCTGGAATGGAGGAAAAGAGTGAGGTTTATGGATTCTTGTTTGATTATATAACTACACCTATTTCTCGCTAAGTTCCTATCCTTAATCAATATATTAATCATTATATATGTATATACAGGGTGTAACAGAAGCGTGTGACAACACTTCAAGGTTGGCTTTTACCCATCAAACTGAACAACTTTTGTTCTACAACTTTGTTGAAATCGCAAAAAATTGTTTGGACTTTTCATACAAACTTGGTTCGCCAGCTGATCGATTTGTATGAAAAGTCCAAAAAAAAATTTGCGATTTCAACAAAGTTGTAGAACAAAAGTTGTTCAGTTTGATGGGTAAAAGCCAACCTTGAAGTATTGTCACACACTTCTGTTATACCCTGTATATATAGATGATAGAGGGTCATCGTCCTCAGCTTTACCGAATGGTGCGCCCCTCTGAAAGCGTGCCCCATACGTGCCCCACACACAACCAATGCTAGAGAAATGTGCGAATGATCACGTTTGAAACATAGGCTTTGAACTATAGGTCTTTAAATACTAAATAGTTTCAGCAACATATGTATATAAAAGACGGTTTGTTTCCTTAATAAACTCAATAAATAAATAAATATGATTTTCTGACAGCAGACTGCTAAAGATAATAACAGTTAGAGCGCTTTTATAGTCACGCGGGTTCCTGCACGCATGCGGGCACATGCGTGCGGCGTTTCCAAAGCGACCCGCATGCGTATGACTCGCATGACAATAAACGAGACCTAAAAAATTTATGTACGCGGCACGCGTGTGGGCACGGCCCGAATGCGGGTAGAAACCCGCGTGACTATAAAAGCTATCTTACAGCACCCGCCTATCTCTTAAGATCTACTTCTGACTTCTCATCTAACCTTGAAAACATCAGATAACATGCCTTGCAAGACAAATAATCCTTTTCGGTACGCAAAACTTAAATATAAGCAGAGATATAAGTAAACTTGAACTTTTACTTAAATGCAGTTCGTAAACTGCTTATGACTTAACTACAACTACAATTACAAATTACAAATTTCTTTATTTACCACAGAAAAACAGAAAACATGGGTTACATTTTGGTCTCCACACTAGGCAAAGCCTGTTTCGTGGGGACCAAATAATACATGAAAATATTTAGTATGACAGTAAAAGTATGACATTTCTTTTTTATCCTAATAAGTGTGTACATGTAAAAAACATACATTTTATTATTATATCTGTATCTTGTGTGTGTTTGTTGACTTAGTGCGTGTGTATCTCACTGTGTGTGTGTATGTGTGTGTGTGTTTGTGTGTGTGAGTGAGAGTGTGAGTGTGTGTGCGCGTGCGTGCGTGTGTGTTTGTGTGTTGTGCGTGTGCACTCGTTTTATTTTATTTAATAAATAATAAAAACTCCACTCACTATAGTGAGGCGCATAGTGCCTCATGAGCCCCGCGAAGTGCCTCAGCCTGACCGCGTGCGGCGCGCGGCGCGACACCAGCAGGCGGAACGCGTGTCGCGCCGCGCGGCGCCGGTGCAGCAGCAACGCGCGACACTTCTCGCGCTCTATGCGCGTGAAGGCTTCGTAGACTACGGCTAACATCTGTGAGAAAACAAATGGGAATGTTGACAGAATGACCGACAAACCTTTGAAATTGTACAACTTATGTTCTATTTGCTGAAACTGCAAAACAAATATTGATGGGCGTTTCATACGAATCGATCAACTTGTAAGCCAACAGAAGTTGGAAATTGGAATGAATACAGTTTTCGAGAGAATCTCCAGTTAAGAGGTTTGCAGGTAAGTAGTAAAATATAAAAAATAATATTTACAATCTGATTCTTTTTAAGCAATAACACATAATTTAGTTCTACGTTTAGTGATGTGTTGCGAGACGCAGCATGTTCTGCGCATGGCAAGTGTTTACTGCATCTTTTACCATCCGCATAAGTCTGTCGCAAAGCATAGGTCACATAAGAAACGTTGCTAATCCGGCTCGAAGGACCAATGATTATTACACAATTGCAACTTTAAAGGACATGAAACAGTACCCTAATTATCACTTCTAGGCTTCAACATGAAGTTTAGCTAAATAAAAAATAGAGAAATCAGTGAAATAAGGTTGAATGTAAGAGTTAACTCAGTTGAAAGTAATCAGTTGAATGTAAGAGTTAACTCAGTTGAAAGTAATCAGTTGAATGTAAGAGTTAACTCAGTTGAAAGTAATCAGTTGAATGTAAGAGTTAACTCAGTTGAAAGTAATCAGTTGAATGTAAGAGTTAACTCAGTTGAAAGTAATCAGTTGAATGTAAGAGTTAACTCAGTTGAAAGTAATCAGTTGAATGTAAGAGTTAACTCAGTTGAAAGTAATCAGTTGAATGTAAGAGTTAACTCAGTTGAAAGTAATCAGTTGAATGTAAGAGTTAACTCACCAAATTCATAAGAACGTAGAGCACTGTGATTATGTACATGATGAAGAACAGTGCGTACCACTTGGACTTCGCGTAAGAAGGCATCATCACGTCTGGGAAGCTGCACAGAAGGGTAAAGTGAGTGAGTGAGTCAGATTTCCCACAATAACTTGGGAAAGTGTTCAGTTTCACATTAATAAACAATTCGCTAAAAAAAAACTTCCATATAGAAACAGAGATGATAGACAGTTTTAGAGAAATACAATATTTTTTAACTAAAACTTTCCAATAGGAATCTGTGCTCAATTTGAGAAAATATTTTTCAATTTTCTAGGATAATTATTCGATTAGCTAATACTTCGACTTAAAAACGGGATTGTCAACACACTCGACGTAAGATATACATATAGGGTGACTTTAATTGTATTTATCAATAATTCATAGCAAGCTAAACCTACTTACTTGGCAGTTGTCAAAAGAACGAACATGCTGACGAACGAATCGCTTATTGTCTTGAAGTGCCCGTTGTCGACGTGCTCCGAGAACAAGAAGTACCCGAGCAACGAATACGTCACTACGAAGAACATTAGTAAACCTGAAACAAAAAACAGAATGAGCATATTTTCTAACAAAAGACAGCAAAGTGTTAAACAGAAAATCCATCAAACAAACTAAAGTAGGTTCTTCTCAGGTATACCTGAAAGCAATAGCGAGTCTAAATTTAAAGAGTCTTAAACATAAGAATGTCTTTAGGATGTTGCCTTTACACTTTTCTTAATTTAGACTGTAAGACAGGCAGCATGCTGAAGTTAGCCAAGTGTTTTACCTTCCAATAGTGGTTAGAACACACCTGCACAGATTTTATAATACTAACGTACAGATACCTCATTTCATACAACGAAATGTGACTGCCGTAACTCGGGCTATTCTTCGGGCTATTTTTTTCAGTCATTGAGAACTACCGCTACTAGCGACATCTAGGGCGCGGGCTATAAATGAAGATATTCTGGTTGCTTACCAGTACTTTCATTTGCTTTTGTTGATTTTTTTTGCACATAACCTACTAGTATTATATTATCTGTAATATTACTAAATAAAAATACATAATTTGAAATATAAAAAACAAAACGTAAACCACCTATTACGTTTTTCAATCGTATTGTATCAGCGCCATCTATCAATTAATGCTATAAACTGGTACTCAATTAATACGTGTCATTCCTCAAATCTGACAAGTTAAGACGAAAGTAGTTTTGATATGCATCGCCGTCATCAGATAATTTGTAGTAATTGATAATAAACTGCATTATCGGCCTTTGTCATACTTTTTGGTTATTACAATAATCAAAACACTTATTTTTAGCAACTTAATGAGGTTTTTCTTCGTTTTGCATGAACTTCGATTACAAATCGATACTTGTCGTGCCATCTATTGACATTTTAATGAACTAAGGTTTTTGTTGTATGCAATGAGACCCCGTGACACCTGGTATTTTACAACGAGCATGCAACTTTTCTTGTATGTCAAGTACTCACCTAGCATGTCAAGTATGGGCGGCAGGCTCTGCAGTATTTGTCGGATAAACCGCCTGACCCCGCCACAGTGGCGGGTGTCCACCAAGAAGATGGGGCGTAGCGCCCGCGTCACCCTAAAATGTGACGACTGCCTGCACAGCACCACTATTGCTTCTAGCACCATTATTAGTAAGGTTATACCCTGGAGGAAATAGATTTTCATTAAGAAATTATTATAATTAATAGTTATATATTTTTTTTAACAACCCATTACGTCCCCACTGCAGGGGCACGGGTCTCTTCCCATAACTCGGGAAGGTAAGGCCATACTCCACACACGGGGGCCAAGTCCGGATTGGTGGAGGTTGTGGGGCTAGTGGCCAACCCTAGTGTCAGGAGTTTTCAAGCCCTCCGACATGGCTTAACGACTGCCATCTAGCGATAGCAGCCGGCACCAACGGCTTAACGTACCTTGCGAAGCACGGAAACGGTCGAGGTAAATGCCACTAACAATAACAGTCAAACCCATCCAGGTTATGACCGTGTCTGTTGTCAGTTATCCTGCGTGATCGATGCGACCACGCAAGCCGCACTGAGCCACGACCGCTTCTCTTATAATTAATAGTTATAAATTAAATATCCGGGATAAATCACACACGGACATCTGGCCACAAAGTAGGACCTGTATCTACATTGTAAACCGAGACTGAAATACATGCACAGATACGTTTAAATACAATAACATAATAATAAGCCCAGAAACGGAGCTAACAATCATGTTTGCTCTGGGTGGGAATCGAACCCAGTCCTTGGGTCTGTGGTCAGGAGCGCTACGCTAACCACTAAACCACAGAGCTAGTACCATTTTTTTTGTATAATTACGGTATTTGACTACTAGTGACGCGAGTTACAGTTTATCAACTATAAAAGCGTTTTTTTCTGTCATTGTATCGCTAAAAACAAGTACCTAATTTTGTGTGTGAAAAACAACTTATTGAACTAAAGACCTGTACAAAATTATTAGTATTATTATTATATAAGGTGCTACTTTATTAGTGCCCGATATTTTAGTCAGTGCTTCTACTCCTGATTCTGATCAACTTTCCCCAAGAAACCCATAGTCAAATAGAAAAAAAATTTTTGGACTCTTCATACAAATCGATCAGCCGAGCGGCCAAATTAGTATGAAGAGCCCTAAAATTTTTTTGCCATCGGGCACTAATAAAGTAGCACCTTATATAAGTACAATATTTATAATATTTAAAATATACAAGAACCAGCATAATACAAGTTTCATCCGTTCAGCCTCTTATAATTGCAGAAACAGAAATAGTCTGAAGCTGAACAATGAAGTAAATTATGCGTAAACTTACCTTAATCATAGTTCTCTTGTGTTTCAGTATAGTCTTCCATCCTATCCATTTTAATTTAAGGTGCAGCTCCACTCCGATAACTGCTAAAGCCATTAACTCTATTGAACTATGTAACCACACTGGTAACTGAAATGAAAAAAAAAACAACTGCATTAAGTACATCTTTTTTGAAGCTGCAGATGTTAGAGTTGAGTTAGAGTAGAGAGAAACGTTGAGTGTACAAGTCCCGCGTGGTAGGGACTTTGTATTAGGTAGAAAAAAAATTGACAATTTAAAAGCATGTGTAAAGCATCTACTTAAATAAACAACATTTTGAGTTTGCGTTTTGAGTTTGAGTTAGAAGGCGTAGAAGGATGTTTGCAGCACGTGACTGACGTATCACACGCCTTCTTAACGTACAACTGTAGATACCTACCTAAACTTTAATTATTTCGAGGTAGAGTGAAAAAGATCCAAATATTTATTTTTAGTAAGTACTTACATTTTTTAAAAGTATTTATTAAAAGATAGTGAGTGAACAAAGTAACAAACGCAAACAAACCATTGCACGAAAACAAACCTTTGTTTAGGTTATATGAATAATAAAATAGCAGACAGACACAACTTGGGCGCCAAATATAGACGCAGACACACGTTGGGCGCCATATATTATTTTTATTGACTTATGAACGCAGACCTTATTTTTGCCCACAAATAGGGTCTCTAACATAACACTGAAAAATCTGATAAATGTTATCTTATTTAGATTGTTATCTTTATCGTTAAATATTCTCCGTTGGTTGAATAACAAGGTAACATAATGTACTTAGCAGTACGACTCCGCTAGTCATCTAGATATAAATCTGTCATAAATCATAAAACAGCTCATAGCTTTAGTAACGACATCAATTGTAATAGATATTAAGTATTTATTTCAAAAAATGTGTTGGGGCGAGTTTCTTTTGTAACTAAAGCTAACACTTCCCGAAACGTTGAGTGTACAAGTTCCGCGTGGTAGGAACTTTGTACTAGGTAGAAAAAAGACGATTTAAAAGTATGCGTACAGCATCTACTTAAATAAAAAATATTTTGACTTTGACTTTGACTTTGATTACGGATCTCTGCAAGGCATAATGTGTACTGAATGAAACATTAATTAAATTAACGCTCACATCAGCAACGAAATAGTAAATATGTAAATGAAAAATATCTAAATAAATGAACACAGTATCTAAGTAAATGAACATGGGTGGCATCATTTTTATTAACCTGAGAGTTTTAATGCACTAACTCATACGTCATATTATAGAAGCCCATAGATTGTTTCGTGCTTGTTTGCAACAGATCAAAAGATGTTTCAAAAGACAGAACGTCCCGAAGGGCTCGTCCATAAAAACACTAGCAAGGTCCTTGGTTATGAATTATACGACCGTAACTTTATATGCTTCGAAGACATAAATGGAATATAATTTATTGTTCATTATAAAACAATAAAATACATCCGTTTATAAAGTTTATACTTTGTATCTGTAGTTATGCTCCAAGCCTAGCATTGAGATGTAATAGAATTTAGGACTTTTTCAATAAATGTGTTGGAGTGAGTTTCTTTAAGGCCCGTCGTTTCTTCTCACTCCGCAAACACTTCCCGAAACGGCGGGTATACTAGTTCCGACTCGTATTAGGTAGATAAAAGAATGACGTTCGAAAAGTGTACACTGCTACCTACTTCGAATAAAATATTTTCATTTCATTTCATTTCAAGCTGTTCGAATAAGTTTACGACGTATTAAATGGCTCTTCAGTATTATTATATAACCACAGTTACGTAACAGAAGATCTATAATATAGCACTAATAATTTAGTAATTTATTAAAATTAGGTCTACTCCGCAGCTCCATCACAATAATTTTTTCGTTCTAGTTTCATTAACAGAACTACTTCTTAGAACTTACTTGTAATTGCGGATTTGCAAACTTTGCATGAAAAATATCATTGAATCCAATCGTTTAGCTTTTAATTGACCACGCTGAATACGTTCAAAACCACCGACTTCAATCGCAACAACTCCAATTTCACTATGTTTTTGTTGATTTTCTCAAAAACCGCTGAATCGATTTCGATAAAATTTATATGGGACCACCTGTGAAGTATACCCTTTTAAACAAAAAAAGAATTTTCCAAATCGGTTCAGGCGTATTCGAGTAATCGGTGAACATACATAAAAAAAAAGATTCCGACGAATTGAGAACCTCCTCCTTTTTTTGAAGTCGGTTAAAAATATGATTGAATCCAATCGTTTAGATTTAAGACTCAATACTTGATTTTAAAAAGCGTCTCACCTTAAAAGCTGGAACCGCTGGGTCTTCAGTAAAAGCTAGTAATATTAGTACTAAGGACGACAGAAGATCTAGCCCGTGATACCAGGGGTTGTGGACCCGCAGGTACGCTGGCAACTCTTCAGGACTTGACGGGTGAGAGTCGAACTTCTCGTTGTTCAGACCTTCCTGGATATAGAGAAAAATGGGAATCAGAATAGCCCGGATAGTGTAACTCAAGGCGTTTCTTAGTTAATACATGTTGTAAAAAGGTGCGTTTGAAACTTTAAGAGTTTACTCAGAATCAAGGGTAGAATATAAAAAAATATTGTAAAATTCCGATCTACAATGTTTTTTTTTTCAGATTTCCATACAAATTCTTGATTTACTATTCAGATTTAGTATGGGAAACTGTAAATAAAATTTGAGGAGCGGATTTTTTCAATATTTTTCCTGTGTTCTATACTTGAATCTGAGTAACCCCTTAAAAGGACATTGACCAGGTTTGGACCAAGTACTGTCCAGAATGAACACATAGTGCATTTTGTTCCTCAGGCCAAAACTAATCTCTAAACCGAAGCGCTTCAAAATCTGTCTTTTTTTTCTCTTGACTCCTCGTCAAGAGAAAAAAAGTTTTTTTGTTGTGAATTATTTTTTTGGTCCAAGGTCCAGCACTTGTTCCAACTTCCACACAGAGGTGGTCAGTGTCCTTTTAAACGCACTTTTTAACACCCTGTATGGTTAGTTATACAGGGTGCAAGGGACAGGTTTCCGAAAACTTTAAGGGCTTGCTCAGTAGACGAAACTGAACAACTTTCCACAAGATTTTTTTTTCAGGAAACGAAAAAAAAAATCGGCTTCTCCATACAAACTGTCCAATCAAGTTTACATCGGACACCTGTCCCTTACATCCTGTATAGTCTTAGTGTGATAGTATTAATCATGTATCATCCGCCGTCAAGTGAAGAACATTTTAGACATGCAACCTACAGACGAACATGTGTGACGCGACCTTCTCACACATTTACATGTAGGTACAGGATTCCCAATGTAGGCTGTATTCTATAGGGTAGGTTAGGTCAGGTACTAAGATCTTCCCCCCCGTCGTGCTGCTACCTTGTCGTTGGTGGGGGGGCTTGCGTGTCCTTATGACCTTCAAGGCTATGCCGGATAGGGTCACCCATACCGGTGGGGGACTGGAAGTAAAGCCTCTGCCAGTTTCCCAGACCCCTGCCATACGGCGAAGCGGGAACGCCGTTGGGTTTTAGCCGTTAGGAGTCCGGCATAACCCGGTTGCTGCCCCCGCAGTGACTGGGTATCCATGATGGATTTCCCAACGTTAAAAAAAAGGTACTTAGATCTTAACACTATACTATACCTCATTTTTTCTTACTTGTCTTATTTTTGAAAATATTATAGCGTACCATCATCATAGATAGCGTATCATCATTGATATTTCATGGAGTTGGAAAAGCTCTTTATTAAGTTTATATAAGAAACTTCATAACAAGGTTTCCCAACACTATAAAATGTCAATGGTATTGAGTTGGTACGCTACAGTACGCTATAATACTTTCAAAAATAAGACAAGTAAGAATAAATGAAGATAGGTCGAATTAAACAACTTTTTTGTGCTGGCAAAGGCTCTATAATCTACAGAGAACTGTTGTGCCTGACGCAAAAACGAAAGGCCATAAAAAAGGCTTTAAAACTCTCTCTCTCTCTCTCTCTCTCCCTCTCTCTCTCTCTCTCTCTTATCATGTGGCACAATTTAACTGTCCTATCCACAAGGTATAGGCGGGGGGTGCCTGTTTTTGCACTTAGCATCACCCGCGGTCACGCGTAGGTCATTTAGATTTACACCTACGGACGTGTGCAACGCGACCATCATACACATTTAGAAATCAGATGTGCAGGTTAAAAACACTAATAGAGGGAAAAATCTCTGAGATCTTGCATGTACGTACATTCTGGCAAATAAAGATATTCTGTTCTATTCTATTCAAGCGCACTAAAAACTTCTTCTTCTTCTGAGGTCCTTTAACTCCTCAGGAAGCATAAGGCTTCAAATACAGCTTTCCATTGCTTCCGATCGACGGCAACAGCGACAATTTCTGGCCAAATTTTCCCCAGAGAAGTGACTTCTAGTGCCACAAGTAGACTATGGTCGACCTCTATTCCTTTTTCCTATGGGAGAGTAACATAGAGTCTCATTGGTGAGACAAGAGTCTTCTTGCTGCGCTAAACACTAGCCTCTCAATCTGGTGTCTACCTACCTCTAAATATATAGCCGCTTCATGGTAGTTCATCTCCCAATGCTCATCCTCCGACATCTGGAGACCGGTGTGGAGGGAGGACCGGCTCCCCATGTCCAGGGTGCCGCTGTCTCCAGCGCCATCGGTACCCGTCCGTGAGTCTAAAAGAGATATATATTTAGTAAGCTGACTTTTGAATAGCAGCAAAATGTCTACCTTAATTGACTTGCAAGCGACAAAGACACTAGTCCCTGTAGGCTACTCTCTGTTTAGCGTTTGGGCAATCTTAGACGTTGGCACCTTTTTTTTAAATTAATTTAGAGGCACCTTTTTTAGTTAAACAAGGATCACTAACATTTACTCACATTTATTTAGGGAATGCGTTCTTTACGAAATACCGAAAATGAAACGAATTTGGAAAAGAACTTTAAATCGTAGCGCATCCTATAATGTTAAGCAATCGAACATGGCAAAATAAGTAAGTACTGACATGCTGTTTATTAATGACAAACGTAAACTCAAGTATTTGAATTCACTCATGCAATTTTATTTAAATACTTAGAAGATGATTTACTTTACACATTATTTTAAATCAACACACAGCTATTATGAGTTACACTATAGTAAATTAGTACACAACTACATCCGACATTGTTTCAGAAAAGTTCGAAATGAAAATGCGAACTCAAGTCTGAACGTTAGGCTACGTACCCTTCGAATATGACCATTGTTTCCTCTCCATTTTCGTTAATAATAAAACATTAAGCTCTCCAATTTACACCAGACTATTATAACTAAAATTATAGATATAAAATGAAACACTTGAGTAACCATCTACAGTGCAAAACTAGTGGAAACTGAAAAAAATATTTAATTTAGCTTTGCCGCGAGCTCTACACGACTCTTAACATTTACTCTTTCATTGAGATATATTCAATAGAACATGGAACTAACAAAAATAAGAAAAACATGTGAAGGAAAATTGGCAGGGAGTCAAGAATACACACGGAGCGGTTCCCATGAGAATTTTTGATAGATCGAGGTGTATGTCATGGTCGATTTGTAAGGTCCCTTTCCGAACCATAATATTGTATACACACTTAGGATATTTTCAATACACAATCCTGGTGTGCCAAGGTAAAGGCGCAGTTAAAAGAAACGAAACCAAACATATGGATATAAATAGGATTTTTGCACGATCACTGTGCACTTCATATCTCTAATTGAACCTCAAGAGGTTAAGTGATGATGATGCCGAAGATCTATAGACATATAGTCCGAAACTACGCGCTAAAACTAATGTAATTTATAGATGGTAGCTAAGATAATATCTATGGTGCTAGTTGGCTGGAGAGCTAGTTAGAAGGATAATTCAAAAATTACCAGCTAGGACTATCCAAATCTGATAAAAACAGAACTAGAATAAAAATGGCTACATATTTAATCTTCATACATACTCAGATCTACGAAACTAGGTCGTAAAGACAATAAATACCTCTAATAAAAGTCTAGTCACAAAAGAAACCACAACTTTAGTACAACGGTAGGTACAGGGTGTAAAAAATAGATGTAGAACTTCTTCTTCTCATCTCATACTGTTCATATTCTACAACTTTGCCGAAATTGCAAAGAATGGACTCTTTATTCAAATTGATTACATGTTTAACCAATATTGTATTGGAATTCCAAAACTTCTTTGCTATTTTTGCAGATACACCTAGGGTATTTTGTTACATCCTGCTCTGGCATATCTCTGCCAGCAACAACTTTTAGTACACACAACACAGTACTTTAAACCTGCAAACTTTACCGATAATATCAGCAAACGTAGAGTGTATTTTGGCAGGCACATTTTTCACTTGAGACAGTATCTTATTCAGTTTTCGACTATCCATTGTCAAGTTTTGTTTGAGTCACACTCAGTTACAAACTGCACAAACGGCACAGACCACAAAACATAGGTAACAACGGTAACATAGGTAGGTCGGCAACGCACTTGTGACTCCTCCGGTGTTGCGGGTGTCCATGGGCGGCGGTAATCGCTTACCATCAGGTGATCCATCTGCTCGTTTGCCACCTATCACATAAAAAAAAAAAAAAAAAAAAAAACAATTTTAGCACTTTGGTGGTATTTTTTCAACAGAATCTTAAGAAAAACTGGATGTTGAGAGACAATTTTGGACTTATTAGGTCGCGATAACAATTAATATTATCTTGCTAGCGTTAGCAAAAAAACCGAGAAAAACTTTAATAATTTTCAGATTTTCATTCTTGTAACCATTCGTAGGTTATTTATTAACAAATTTTTGACTAAGGCTCAGGCGTTTATAATGCTTAAGAACTTGTAGAACTTAAGACTGTGCTGTATTATTTATTTATTCATACTTTTAACAAATTTAAATGTTTTATTAACATAGTTATTTAATAATGACTGTTAATACTAAGTACGATACTTTGAAATTTTATAATAACATAGACGTAAGACTAAAGTTTGACAAACACTTGATTATCAAGACACTAAAAGGAAATATTTAAAAATATAGTCAGCAGACACTCAGTGCTGAAAGACAACTACACAGATTCAACTGGTCTAACGCTTCGTATGTAGGTATAGTGCCTTAGTAATTGAATTAAAGCAGAAAAAGACAACTGTACCTAGTCAACTAGGCACCTGAACCAAGGAAGACCTAAATGATTGCATCTGGGTTACTAAGTACTTAGTACCTACTCGTATATGCCTAGTTGCATATGTAATGTATGTAATCTAGTGAAACAGCACCAATTAATCACTGCTTTTGTTACGTTTATTCGGTTTTCCAATCCTTTTCCTTGTACTTGAGGCTTTTCTATTATAGTAATTTCCTCTTAATATTTTACCTGGTTCTTTACTTAGCTTAGCTCCGATTCAAAGTTTGGGTATTGTTTGAAGCCTATTATGTGATGTGTGCGATTTTCTGTCGCATCAAAGCTCTCAAAATATTGGATTATTTAAATGAGGTTATTTTTCAATTTTCTTGTTCAGTTTGCCTTATTATTATGCCTTTAAACATCTTTTGAAAATCAGCTGATTATTCGACTTTGCGTTGGAAGATATTATCTTTTATCTCTTTTTTTTAACGCATGTTTCTTTACTTTTAAATAAGGAAAAGATATTCTGCTTGACGAGAAGCTACTCACACTATTTCTGTAATTTAAAAATGAATACCCTAAACGGTAATTTAAATTCTAGTAATATCCTAAGTATAAGGCTGAGACGAATGTTGTTTTTGCTGTCTCTACACACTGATAAAGTTTGACAATATTTGTGTATGTACTTCCATTGTTTACGTTAAAACTTATTGCACTGATTCCTGAAAGATAACACAACGGCAGTTACTGGAGCAATTTTAATAAAATGTAGGCAATCCGGGAGTTGACTGCATGAAAAATAAATTACGAAATATTACTGACTAAATAGCTCTTTAATTGAAATTGTTGAAAACCTTAATCACTTTAATTTTCATTACATTTTCAATTTATAAGAATTTCCTAATTAGTATGCAAACTACTACTTTGAAAAATGACGTCATCGTACAAAATTTCAAACATTTTAAAAAAGTAACTCAAATGACTAGCAGTCGACTTTTCTTACGCGCCGCGCCAGCAAGTTAACGCGAATTGACTTAGAAAATTGTTCAGAATTTGTTAAGACCTTATTGATATATTTATACATATTTACCTAAATTAAATTAGTTACCAAACAAGTTCAAGTTTGCTGTATTTGGGCGTTATAAAGTCTCTAGCTAAGTAGGTAGTCATTACCCATACTCACTATTGTATTGAATAGTAGACAGGTAGTATCCAAATATAATACATAATAATGCGCACGAGTGTAAGTACTCTCATTGTCACGTCCGTCACACCAACTAAACAGAATATGAAAGGGAAGCCAATTTTCTAGTTACTGTTACAATATTTAGGGAAGCGACAAGCCGTGTACTTCCGTTGTCAAATTATATCGCAACGAATACTAAGCCCATGACTTTGTCGAAATTTTCCATCGATCCAGTGAACTATCATCCATCACTAGGTACAAATGAAGTTTAATGAATTAAACTATTCTTTTCTGTTGAGAAATAGGCCGGAACAGAAGGAGACTTTGTTACTGATCGAACAATATATGACACAGATTCGGTACCTAGTTTTAGAGGAAACTTTTCAAATAATATATTTATATTACTTTCAACTTTTCCTCCATAAAAACCTAACAGTAGACAACCTAGAAGTCATTTTAGTTGTTTTTACTTAACCATAATTGGTAAACCCTTGGCATCTAATGGTAAGTGATGACTGATGATGACGTCGAAGATGGAAGCGGGCTTACCAAGATTCACCAAAGCAATAGGGATCAGAATATCCTATCTCCATGCCGGAACATATAAATGGAATTATGCCTGATGGCAAGATTTAGATAAGATTGTGGTAGCTATCAGCAACACAAGCAGACTTCACTTTCGTAAAACTTGTCTATATTCAATGAAACCATTTTCTAAGAATGAAATTACGTAGTTGGACACGGCGCACGCAAATGTTCCCAATTTTGTATCACCGACGACTTCTTGTCCAATTTACAAGAAATCAGAGTAATCCTTACAGTAAAATGTATAATTTTAAAACAAACGCATGCAAATCGACCTTGAATCATCACGTTTTCTTTTGAAACTCGATTCGCGACGCCGAAGTAACAATAAGATTGCGCGGAGGCAAGAATGCTGGGAATATGTTATGAGTATCTTGAAGGCACAGCATACTAATTGGCAATACCTACAATCTTACTATAGTTAACTCAAAGGCTGTATTATCCACTTAATTAGATATCTAAATCTATAAAACAGTGCTGACTAACGGACAGCCTAAACTAACAATACGATAGAAAGAAATTGGCACATAGGTTGTAGAAGATATAAATATAAGATAGCCAATTCCCCATTGCTTGGTTAGCCCGCTTCCATTTTCGGCATTATCATCACTTGCCATCAGGTGAGATGATGCCAAGGGCTTACCAATTAAGGATAAAAAACAAGAAAAAAACATGTATGTTTGTTCCCTCTTGACGCCTGAACAACGCATCAAACAATCTCGACTAAAGACGTACACTTTGTGATATGGAAAAGGTCATAGGCTTTCTTTTATCCCGATTCTTTGAGTGTTTCCTGTGCGATAATTAAAAATTGTTTGAGGGGCGAAGCTTTAGGCAGAACTGTAGTTTGGTATAAATGTTTTATCATCATCAGCTAAAATGGAAGGCCATGTCCAATGCTGAACAATGCCGAACGGTATTTATTGCACTGCCCGCAAATCTAATAAATTTATTTAAGTAGCTAAAATACATTGTAAAAACAACGAACGACACTCACGTACATAACTTCAATCTGTACCACCGATCCTTCACCGAATAGTACACTTTGTCGAACGTATACACCAGTTTCGACATTTTCGAATTTTACATTTAAGATTGAAGCTCACAAAGTCCCAATCTGTCAAATGTCTCTTTTAAATCTCCTCGCATACTACGCCTCACTCACTATTGACTCAAATAAGTATCTATAAATTCAGTGCAGTTATCAGAGTTAGCATTGAGTCAGACATGCAGAGGTGTTGAGCATTTGGTATATAGTTGCTACTTTATTAGTGCCTGATAGTTTAGTTAGTGCTTCTATTTCTACTCCTGATTCTGATTAACTTTCCCCAAGGAACTCATAGTCATATCGCAAAAAAAAATGATAATTTACGAGTAGTTTGCCTAGTTTTTATTATTTTTCCATTTAGCAAAAAATAGAACTATATAAGTATTTGGTATAATATCAGTAACCACTCCATGCCAAATATTTGTTTCATTATTTAGTTCTTAAATAATAGTTATCATGTCTTTTAATGATAAACATTTTATGTATGTATTGTGAATAATAAATGAAGCTTATAAGTAGAATCCCTGACAAAACAAACCGACAGTACTTAGATAGAAGAAGAGCTACCGTTCAGTTTTCATCTACGTCAAAATGTTGACCACCCCTGCCCGTTAAATCTAATATGTCTCGCTATATGTCAGTGAGCTATCATCACATCACAATCTGAGATAAATAATAAAAGCGGTCAAGTGCGTGTCGGGCCACGCGCAGTGTAGGGTTCCGTAGTACTTTGACAGACACTGCTACAAGGGGAAAACCTCCCGTCTTACAAAACTGACTACTACTCGTTAGCCTGTAAAGCCTACTTAGCTGTGATAGTTTTCCTTTTAACTTCGTTATATACATATATGTACTACTGTCGTGAATTTTTTCACATTTCTAGAAACAACCGTTTAGCTGGCAGGGTTTCGGTACACATGACTTTAACAAAAATTTGCACTTTAATTCAATTCATTTCAACATACTGCATTGCAATTAATAAAACATAACAAAAAAAGCCTAATATGTATTTCGAAAACGGATCCCTGAATCGAAAAATGATTTTCGAAAACCCACAATATTTTTAAAAGACCTTACACCATGGGAAAGTGGAGAAAAAAAAAACATCCCCACTTCACGCGTGTAGGGAAGGTACGCTGAAAAAAGTTTTCGAGATTATATTTTACCACTTTGTCGGCGTAATTAATATGCATATCCGTGCCAAATTACAGCTCTCTTGTACTAATAGTCTCTGAGTTAAGCCGCGTACAGACAGACAGACGGACATGGCGAAACTATAAGGGTTCCTTGTTGACTTACCGAACCCTAAAACCGATAAGAACATAGGTGACAGTAAAGTCAAGAAATAGAAGCGAGAGTCTCTACAAACTACAAATCTTAAATAATTGTTGTCATTCATGAACTAAAGAGTTATTCTTTTAATTCTTATTTTTACGGAATATTCGAATTTCTCCAATATCGATGAATCTGGGCTTGTTATGTGTGGAATGTGGAGTACGGTATATCTAAAAGAAACTTCTAACAAATAAAAACATTTTGTATTTGTTCTGACCTTACTGTGATGTTCTACGAGCTATGTGCCCTGCCCACTGCCACTTAAGTCTAGCGATTCTGAGAGGTATGTCGGTAACTTTAGTTCTCCTACGTATCTCCTCATTTCTGATTCGATCACGTAGAGAAACACCGAGCATAGCACGCTCCATCGCCCTTTGGGTGACTTTGAGCCTTCTTATGAGGCCCATAGTAAGCGACCATGTCTCGGATCCATATGTCATCACTGGATGTGGAAAGAGACGTACCATAATACGTGGTAGGGACTTTGTACTAGGTAGAAAAAATTGACGATTTAAAAGCAAGTGCAAAAAAGCATCTACATAGGTACTTAAAAAAAATGGAAATGCTATTTATAAATAGACAAAGGAAATAAGAGTATTTATTTCATAAAGATAGAAAAATGATTTTTGTATTGTATGAGAATAAATAAAATAAGAATTTATTCTAGGTTTTAGCAAGCAGCAAATGGGTCTCTTCCGTCCTTATCTTCGTACTTATTACCAGGCCGAGGGTTCAAAGATAATCAGCACCAGATTCGACCAGCCGGTGCTGATATTATCCCACTCGTTCATATACATTAGTTGTGGTTAGAAAATTTGAGTCCCCCGAGTTTAGAGATTTTTTATAGCTGGCTGTAATGTGCGGCTAGCGTGGTCGCGGCGATCACGCAGGTTAACTGACTACAGATACGGTCATAAGCTGGATGGGTTTGACTGTTAGTGGCAGGTATCTCGACTGATTCCGTGTTTCGCAAGGCACGTTAAGCCGTTGATGCCAGATGCTATCGCTAGATGGCAGTCGTTTAGCCATTTCGGAGGCCTTATAGGCGGCTTGAAAACTTCTGACACTGGGAGCCCCACAACCTCCACCAATCCGGACTTAGCCCCCGTGTGTGGAGTATGGCCTAACCTTCCCGATGGGATGAGACCTGTGCACCTGCATGATGTTTACGGCTTGATCTTTTTTTTTACCATCGATTGGTAAGCCCTTGGCATCATCTCACCTGGTACTAAGTGACGATGATGCCAAAGATGGAAGCGGGCTTACCAAGATTCCCCAACGCAATGGGGAACTGGCTATCTTATCTTCATGCCGGAACACATCAATGCTGTTCTACGGATGTCTACGGTTTACGAAAAATTTGATTTCGCGTAAATCATGGCGTTCGGATATTCCTATTGTTTTCGTGTGACTTACAATGAAATGGTTATTACAAAATTACGATTAACATTTTCTCGTTTTTCATGAAATTACCGGTATCTATTTTCGCAAAATTACGGTTTACGCAATTTGACAGTGCAGATAATTATTATTATTTTTTTACCTCAATTGGTAAGCCCTTGGCATCATCTCACCTGGTGGTAAGTGAAAATTATTTTGTGATAAGAAACTCATGTTGAACTTGGCCCTGACACTTTTGAACTGCGGTTTAAAAGTTAAGACATGCTTTCCCTATGTATTATTTGAAATGTGTATTTGTGAGGCAACATAGGTATCTATCTGTTATACAGTTTACAATTGTATTTTTAATATTTTTATGATTTCAAAGTCTATAAATAAAAAAATTATGTACCAGTTTTGGGCAAAAAATTTTAAAAACAACAGATGTTTTTTACTTTTGGGCTAAGTTAGTGTGTGTCATCAAAATTTGTAAGTATTTTATTTGTTACTACCATTCTGGACCTATGTTGTCTGAAAAATAAATAATTAAAATTAATTTAAAAATTGCACTGACACGATAAAAAGAAGAAAGTTATTACATGTATAAGTCATCCATGGCAGTTCAAAGACATGAACTACCAACAAAATAATTAAATGGTTTTTTATAGTGTAGGTACTAATAATAATAATAATATTCGGGACAAATCACACACAGTCATGTGGCCCCAAACTAGGATTCCCTGTACTAAATACTAAAATTGTATAGTAAGTATATTTTTTAATATTATTTTATAGTATGGATTTTTTATTATATTTTAAAATACGTGGGATGAATACTTAACGGATTTATTTATATGTTCGTTTTTAATTTAAAGTAAATTTAACATTTATGCTGTCAAGATTTACAACAAAGAAATAATATTTATATTTACTGTAAATAAGGCAAAAAGGCAAGACTAGTGAAGATTTGTCAAGTCTGGAAGAAATTTGAGCGATAACACCACCCAGTTACACCAACATGTCCTAAATTTTAACTTAAGGTATTATTTTTTTGTGTTTGCAATAAAGAGTATTTACATATCTTAACACAGAACAAATAATTTAAGATTGGCATTTTAGTATTTAATCAGAAATAGGTCCCTATTATGTTCTGTATAAGAAACAGTTTGGACATGGACTAATAGCAAGATCAGCCAGACAAAAAGAACAAGTTTGTGTTGCTTATTCTGACTAAATCAACATTGTCTGTATGCATATCAAGGTCACATTATATACTTTCTTTAATAAAATGTGAAGTGGAAGACTGCCCCTAAGGATACCCTCTGACTGACATCCCTATTAGAGGAGATCTCCCTACAACCAGGAGGTGGCACATTGGTAGACAACTAGACATGGCACTATCTTAGTCAAATAGATAATTTATTTTTAGGCTTTAACCTTCTCGAATTTGGGATATTTATCAGAGCACAGTGCACAAGCTTTTCGCATGCAGTTTCACTATTTACAACAAAAGCTTCATACTAAGGGCCTTCTTGGGGAATATATAAACACAAGTAGGTAAGTTCTTATAAGAAAGAATGACTCATACAGTACGTCATTTTCTATCTAAGGACAGTCAGCTGAGAGAAATCTACAAACGTTTGGATGTAAATTAAATCAAATGCAATGTTAACTGGCAAAAATAATTAAAACAATTTGTTAAAAATGTACAGCATAATGTATTGTTATTACGGAAAAAGCGTACATGTATGTTTGCTGCTACAGTGCATAGGAAAATCATAGCTTCTCGTTTACTTGCGACATTCGAGCCGTAGTTGTTGATGCTGGCGTTTGCGAAATCATCAGTGAACTTTTCGTATCCGTCCGGCGGCGTAACCGGGCTTCGCAAGGAAGGCATTTTTCGACACTGAAATTTTTTGATTGGATATTGGATTGATTGAAACTTTCACTTCACTTTGAATACGTTCCGGAACACTTTCGTGAAGCATTTTTTTACCCTGACAGCAGGATAGTCTATTGTAGTTTTAAATTGGTGTGAAAGAGACAGGCTGTTAGCAAATTTTACCACAAATCTTATTTTGTACCAGAACGGGACCGTAATATGACAAGTTGACATTGACTTTTCCGATGATGGGGTGCCGTGCCAAGAATAACAGCATAAAAAAATACTATTTAGAAAATAAGTTACGGACTGCTGCGGGGCGTTGAGTAAAGCACATCTCATAATCGAATTCAAATACATCATAATAGTGATCGCTATAGAAAAATAATTGTGAAACTAATAATGATACCATACCTAATATTGTTTGTCAGTTTTTAAAAGAATTCGTAAAGAAATCTTCCATTTGCAAAAGTATTTTTAATTGCTGGCAACACTTAACTCACATCTGTCAAGAGTTATGGATGCGTTCATGAAAAACCATCGACAAATCTACGATAAAACCGGTTTTGTTTGCGATTTCGGGGTACAGCACTAGTCTATCACAGACAAAATATTTTTCTGGTCTTTGACAATTCTTTTTCTTGAACCCGGTTGGAATGTGAGTTGATGTTGTTTTTATCCGAAATAAATCCAATCGAATAGGTTTGAAATTGTGATATTTGTTCAATACATTACATTCAATTATTTCTCCTGCTTCCAAACAAGTGATTGTGTGTAATATTTTTTAAAAACCCGACTCAAAATCATATATTTTGGATTTACTAAGTTTGACGTTTACTTCAGTAAAGATAATTTCGTTGTGATTTTCACAGTTGTTTCTTGTGAATTCTGCTGCTAAACCTGGAGTTAACCTCCTCTTATGTGTGCTTATTGTAAATGAATCACTTGTTTGTAAGGACCGATCAAAACAGTTATAACCTAAGTAAAAGTCAGGTGGCTGTATTTTTGAGGTTGTGTCTTGTGTGTGTAGATCCGTGATGGCTCCACCACAGCCTAAGGCGGCGGCAAAGCCCGCCGCGAAACCCGCGGGAGGAGTCACGAAGGCCAAAGTTGGCAAACCAAGGAATTATGACTTGGGAAGTGGAGTAGTGCGATTCTCCAAGTCCAAAATGTTCCACAAGAAGGTAATTTTATCCATCACAAACTTAATGGTCCTAGTCTACGATTGAGTATATGTTGTTGTTGTTGTTGAGTAGATGGGTCTTTGTTTTCCTCAACAATTTTGATGTTCATTTAATCACTGTACTATGTGTAAGATATAAAAATGCAACTTTCCTTCATAACAATTCTGAGAACTAAACTTAAGTACTGAAGTTTATAAAAGTTGCTATTTGAAGCGGACATAACGTGGAAGCAATTATAATTTAGAAATAAATAACAAATTATATTGAATATAAAACTTCATCTGTTATCATCTCTCGACTGCTCTTGTTTCTGTAGTCTCATGTATACCTCATCAGATTCAAAAGCTTGCTCATTATCTTCCAGGCTAAATACAAGTTTGTGGGCAAGAAGAACCCCAAGGCTGAGAAGCCCAAGAAGCCGACAGTAGCCGTGAAGCAGATTGGCGGAGAGAAGAACGGAGGCACCCGTACTGTGCTGCTCAAGCGCAGGAGGTCCTTCTACCCCACCCAGGACAAGTGAGTCTCGTCTCTTATGTCTAACAAAATCATCTGAAAACTAATTTAACTGAAGTGTTCTACCCATACCATTTGTTAGACCTTATTTGCATGCCTAGCGTGAATATATTGATATGTCCAAAATCAGGGCAACAATTTTAAAGTTTGATCTTTCCTGTCAAATATTCCAGAATCCACATATGAACAATACTGATTACACATTTTTTATGTATATTTAGAGATATAATTTTTTTTTCGAATAGGTGTAGGAAGCGTTTTAGCCAATAAATAGAAAAACATATATCTCGAGATACCTAATGTGTTCACGCAAGGCATGGATTTAGAAAATATTAAGATTCAGCATTTCTTCCTTCGTATGCTTTTAAAAACTAAGGCAAAAAAGATGTCTACTGCTGAACAAAGACCTCCCTCAAGGATTTCCACACAGACTGATCTTGTGATGTTTGCATCCAGCAGTTTCTTACCAATACGCGCCACAAACTTTCTGACTAGTGACCAAAATCTAAACGAATGGTTGAGCAAAACTCAGTACAACTAACTTCTAACACTCTGTTGTATTCAGTGATCGGAGTAGATAGATTGATTTAGGGTCAATGACCGCAAACGTATATGTTAATATGGAATTGCCTCTCGGATTTGAGGAGTTTAACATTTTTTTGCAAACAAAAACGAATATTCATTCTGTTATTCTACACATTAATAAATTGCTTACATCAGAACCAATTGATTGAACCAGATTTACTTTAGTAATACTTAACTCAATCCCGAAATACCAGAACTTTTCGGAAAAAATGATTGTCCATGTTATAAAATCATGATGCAAATACCAAAAATCAATCTACCTACTCCGATCACTGGTTATATTGTATAATATGTTGCTATTTGTTTACTCAACTTTGTATTTGATTATTATAAGTACTTTATTCAAGTACTGTGCATCTGAATTCTGAGTATGTGAATACTTCTGTCACTCATTGTTAAATTTATCCTAAAAAGCCTGCAAATTTTATAAATACCTAGGTGTGAGCCGCATTCGAGGGGAAAAAAGAGATGAAGAAGGGGAGGCGGAGGATTTTACTGGAATCCGGGAGTTGACTGCATGAAAAATAAATTACGAAATATTATTGACTAAATAGCTCTTTGATTGTTGAAAACTTAATAACTTTAATTTTCATTACATTTTTAATTTATAAGAATTTCCTAATTAGTATGCAAACTACTACTTTGAACAATGATGTCATCGTACAAAATTTCAACATTTTTAGAACAAAATGCCGTTTTTGACATTTGATAAAAAGTAACTCAAATGACTAGCAGTCAACTACCGGATTACTTAAAATGCATCTGTAAATATAATTTGCTCTAACACGTCCCAAATACATTCAGTTTACAAGTTCAGAGTGGTAGGAACTTTGTACTAGGTAGAAAAAGATGTTTTAAAAGTCTAAATAAAAAACATTTTGACTTTGACTTGAATCATATCTCTTTAATCCTTTTTCTTATCTTGCGACTATATTATCCTGACTATATAGCGAACACTTCCCGAAACGTTGAGTGTATAAGTTCCGAGTGGTAGGAACTTTGTACTAGGTAGAAAAAAATATGACAATTTAAAAGTATCTACTTAAATAAAAAAAGATTTTTGATTTTATAAAAACACTTGCATTTCCCAATAGTTGTTTCCTTAAAACAATAATGACGTATTCCAGGCTGCGCACTCGCCCCCACCACAAGACATTCAGCAAGCACGTGCGCCGCACGCGGCCCAACCTCACCCCCGGCACGGTGTGCATCCTGCTGGCGGGCCGCCACGCCGGCAAGCGCGTCGTGCTGCTCGGCGTGCTGCCCTCGGGCTTGCTGCTCGTCACCGGGCCCTTCGCTGTGAGTACCCCTGTGCGGTGACGTCACTGAAGACCCTCGTAAAAAAGTGAAGTGACCAGGGCCTAAAGATACCCTGGTTCACTGATGGATTGTCTAAAGACAACCTAGCAGAAAACCCTGTCTGCTATTTAAGAGACTGGCTCTACCCTACCCTAAGTAAAATATTTTGTTTATAGAAACTTGCATTTGCAAACATTTTTGACAGACAAAACACTGCTTTTGGTGCCGCTCTGCTTTAGTGATATAAAAATCTTTTGTTAGTTTCCGGTATGCTGAGCTGATTCACTGCATCCGGCAAGATTTGTTAGGTTGTGAATCTGACATAACACAGAAAGCAAAAACAATATTGGAAAATAAAATACAATCTGACTAATATGGAATGTATGGATGTTTGTTTTTTGCTCCACTTTCACATTGAAACTGCAAAACAAATTTAGATGAAAATAATATACGTATTACTCACATTATTCTCTACATGTACCAATAAAAAAGGCTCTACTTCAATATATTGTAATTAGGCCATACTCCACACATGGCATTGGTGGATGTTGTAGGGCTAGTGGCCAACCCCCGTGTCAGAAGTTTTCTAGGCCCCTATAAGGCCTCCGACATGGCTTAACGCCTGCCATCTAGTGTTAGCAGCTGGCACCAACGGCTTAACGTGCCTGTTCTTATTATTATGTTATTGCAATAAAGCAAATTGGAATGAATTGCCAAGTGGGACACATTCAACGCATTTAATTAAATGCTTCTGTCACTTTCCAGTTCAACTCATGCCCCATGAGGAGGATCCCCCAGCGCTACGTGATCGGCACGTCCACCAAGATAGACCTGGGTGACTTCCAGCTGCCAGCACACCTCAACGACGACTACTTCAAGAAGAACAAGAAGAGTGCCAAGCGCAGTGTCAAGAGGAAACAGGGTGAAGACATCTTTGCCACTAAGAAAGAGGTGAGTGCGAGGGATTTGAACTTACTATGACCAAACAACAACTTCTTTTATTAGTTTAATGGGGATCTTGCGAGTTTTACTTACCTATGGTATGTGTATATGAATTCTACTTAATTTGAAATAAAAAGTTTCAATTTCAATATGACATCTCTTTGTTTACAACTACATCGTCTCCACCGCTGGGGCACAGGTCTCTTTCCATAACTCGGAAGGTTATGCCTTACTGCACAAAAATGGTCCAAGTCTGGATTGGTGGAGGTTTGAAGCTAGTAGCCAACCCCAGTATCAGAAGTTTCAAGCCAGGCATCTTATAACACTCTTACATCATCATCATCTCTCATCAAAAACCAAGATAGCGATTCGAACTTACCTTACCTTACCAGAGGTCTCTGGTTCAAATCCAAAAAAAAAACCACGACATAGTTCCAATGAGGATTTCAAAACGACATTTTCGTTCCAATTAGTGTAACATTAAAGGAAAGCTGTCACCCTTGCAGCTGCGAAATTTTTTGAAGATTCTCCCAAATAAACTTTACATTGGCAAAATCACATATTATGTGAAAAATAAAGAGAAAGGAAAGCTTTGTTGAGAAACCTACAGTCGTGTTGCACACCTCTGTAAGAATATAGGTTTAAATGTACCACACTAGAAGCGAGAAAGAGTAGTAAGATCTAATAATTGTTCCTCCTTTCCAGAAATACGTTCCATCAGAACAGCGTAAATCAGACCAGAAGGCCGTCGATGAAGCGGTGATCAAGGCGATCGGCAAGCGGGACGACAAGAAGACGCTCAGAGGCTACCTGAAGGCGGCTTTCGGGCTGCGGTCCAGCCAGTTCGCGCACCGCATGGTCTTCTAGTGTATCTGTAGTCAATAAACATCTGACAAAAAGTCACGAGTTTTATTTTAAACTAGGAAGTCGTTCCATAACAAAGTTAAGAATTACCTGACAAGTTTGTCTCTTTCACACTTCAAAAAAATATAATAGGCTATACTGCTGGCAGGGTAAAAAATATTACTCTAAGGAAACTAATTTGGAACGCTTTCTAGCTTCCGCCCGCGACTTGTTAAGGCAACGCCATCTAGTGGCGAAGTAAAAATTTAGTTTTTATCCATGCCTACGCTACGGGAACCTTAGTTTTCCGGGATAAAAAGTATCCTGTGTTCGCGGAGCTTTATCTATATACCTACCAAAAATCCAAATCCGTTCAGTAGTTTCAGCGTGAAAGCGGAACAAACGTTCGCATTTCGGTAGCTCTAGTAGTAGCAGTGTGTTGACCGAACTATTATAACTTCATTAGCAACAGTCCGGTTGGGGACTAGTGAAACTGAAAACCCTTTACTAGCCGACAAGTTAACACAGACGCCTCACGTTTGTACACGACAACAGATCAACCTCAACCACACAAGGGTTGCGAGAGAGGGTTCGGTTTATTTTAGTTTTTTGCTAAGGATCGAAACTCACACTGAAATCCAATTTTATGTATTGAACGTTGCGTAGTTATGGTTGTATAGATTTTACTTTGTATTGTATGTTAACAATAAAATTAAGTGCTACTTTACCTCCGACACACCAAATGTTTCATTGCCCTGCGGACCCAGCATAACCCTTGGTGGTAGGGTGAGACCCAACCATACTACCTTTGTGATGTGATGTGAGTATGGCATTTATATCCATTGAGTTATTTGGCCGGAGCCAAGTTGTACAGACTGTCGGTGACAAGAAGGTATAGTCTATCCCAAAAGATAAATCCCATATGACTGCCAATTTTGTATGGAGAGTTCAAATACGTAATACGTATTTTTATCGATTTAATAAATAAAGATAGTTTCATATTTCCGCTGGCTCATTATGTACTCAATAACAGCTACGGTGTCCGCCAATACGTCGCGCTCAACTAAGTTCAAAATAGGTGGGCTGGCATGTCGCCGTGTCCATCTACTTGTTTATTTGAGGGTAGGAGGGCGAATAAAACAATGATCAATCAGTAAATACAGGGTGACTTTAAATTAGTTCTTGATACTAAAGGCTATGAATGTGCTCATGATAACAAACAACTTTTCCTAAATAACCCATAGTCAAATCGCAAAAAAAATTTTTGACTCTTCATACTAATTTGGCCGCTCGGCTGATCGATTTGTATGAAGAGACCAACATTTTTTTTTGCGATTTGGCTATGGGTTCCTTAGGGAAAGTTGTTTGTTTTCATGAGCACATGCATAGCCTTTCGTATCAAGAACTAATTTAAACTCACCCTATATATGTCTTGTTCATCGTGTCAAAAACAATATTAACGCCGGGTCGTGCGGGGCGGGGCTACTGTCGCATGGAGTGCTTGTTGGCGAGCGCCGCCAGGCTGCTTACCCAAATCACCTCGCCCAACTTTCATTAGTTCTACAGTACAAAATAGGTGGGTGAGTTGAATGTTCCGGCGTGTGTATCTACTTGAAAATGGGAGGGCAATAAAGACTAGTTTGAGGACTGAGGGGAGGGCGAATAAAAACACAATATATAATATGTCTTGTTTATCGTGTCAAAAATCCACAAAACAACTCTGGGCTACCAATATAAACGCTGGGTCATGCGGGGCGGGGCTACTGGCGCATGGAGTGCTTGTTGGCGGGCGCGCGGGCCCGCGGCGCCAGCGAGCGCGGGCGCGGCGCGGCGGCCGGCCCCGCGCCCGCGCCCGCGCCCGCGCCCGCGTGCCGCTCGCGCCACTCCGCCTCCAGCCGCGCGTACACCCCGCCTGCGGGGACGGAGACCGCATGCCTCTTAATTTGTTTTTTTTTTTTATATCCACAATTGGTAAGCCCTTGGCCCTATCTCCAGAGGCGGCCCTAGGGCGGTGCGAGCAAAAAATGCCCTGCTACCAACCAAACCGAATCCTACAAAGTTGGACTTCGCCGGGAACCCGCGAACTGTTGATGTGAAGCGAGCGGGCTAGTCACTAGACCACGGAGCAGTTAAAAACGGTCTGACTGTTGTTCTTGAACAATGGCAGTCAGAAATCAGAAATCTTTTATTTGGAATAACAAACAACAACACAAAAATTCAAAAGCAAAAAAAAAATGCGTACGAGAACTAAAGTAACCGACACGACATAGCTCACAGAATCGCTAAAGTGAAGTGGCAGTGGGCGGAGCTCAAAGCTCATAGAACAGATGGCCGTTGGGGTATTAAAGTTCTGGTGCGGTGACCGCGCACCGGAAGACGTAGCGTAGACAGGCCTCCCAATCGGTGCACTAGTGACCTCGTGAAGAATGCGAGAAGCCGCTGGATGCGGGCAGCGCAACACTCGGTCTGCGTGGTAATCCTTGGGTAGACCTTTGTTTAGCGGTGGATGATGATGGTGATTCAGCTATCAGAGTAATAAAATAATATCACTGATGTTTTCTGGACCAATACAGGGTGAAATTGAAACCGCGGACCAAATTTTAACTGTGGCTTCTAATTATCCATCACACTGCACACCTTTCCCTTGGGTACCAATTCAAGAAGAGTCCAAATATTGTTTGCTCCTATTGAATTGGTTCCTTAGAGAAAGTTGTTCAATTTGATGAGCAGAAATCACAGTTAATATAATAATAATATCATACATTTATCAAGTAACACAGACTCAACACATTCAATACAATTTTACACAGTTACACAGTTAAGGGTCGCGATTTCAATTTCACCCAGCATACCCCCAGGAGCATACTCACCAGGCGGCACCTTCTTGTGCGCGGTCGGCAGCGCCACGCGGCGCGCCAGGGCCGCCCGCATCTGCCGCGCGGCGCGCTCCTCGAAGCGGCGCTGGCCGTCCTGGTTGCTGCGCGCCGACAGCGACGCCAGCCACTGCCGCCCCGCCACGCGCTGCCGGCGAGGACTGACGGACGGCAGTTTTGTGGAATGTCAAGGAATTCTTCTCATTTCTTATCTTAGGAGCTAGGCTCCTGTCGATGGAGAAACCGCCATTCTTTCCTACACCTCGCCAACTCCTCGACTTCCTGGCACGATACGACGTTGACATTTGCCTTCACTTGATCGATGTAACCAGTCGAAGTCGTACCAGGGAAGTCGAGGAGTCGGTGAGGAAAGAATCGCGGTTGCTCCACCGACAGGAGCCTAAGCTCTTAAGATAAAGAAGAATTCCTTGACAACTCGACGTCCTTACTGCTGAGCCACTGGTCTTGTCTTATACTTCGGGAAGGTTAGAACTTTCTTGAACACTGGTACTTTGTACGAATTAGCACGGCCGATATGATTGTACCAATTAGGAATTGTACGAGTCGCCCACAAATGGAGTATGGCCTAACCCTAACCTTCCTGGTGTAGAGTTAGAGACCTGTGCCCCTGCAGTTTGAACTTAATGGGTTGTTAACAGCCGACAAATGGGGATTCTTCACACACGAGGCCAAGTCAAGATTGATGGAAATTGCGGGATTAGTGACCGACCTCGTAACTGCACTCCAATGATAACAAACGACGCCAAAACGTTGCGAAACGGTTGCGAGTGTCACTAACGTCAACCCATCCAGATTATGACCGTGTCTGTAGTCAGTAAAATCTGCGTGACCGAAGCAACCACTAAGCCAAAATTCACAATCGGTAAGCCTTTGGCATCATTTAAACTGGTGGTGACTAAAGTGATGATGATGCCGAAGATCTCCTGCTGTGTAGTAAGAGTTACTCACATGTTTCTGGGCTGGGCGGGAGCGGGGCGCACTCGCCGCCGCGCCGGGGCGTCCTCGTCGCTGCGGGCGCTCGCCGAGGACTGCTCGCTCTCGTCGGAGGAGCTGGCCGCCTCCTCGCACGAGCCGCAAGAGTCTCCGCCGCCGATGGCGCCTTTCTTTGTAGCAAACAGCGTCAGTATAGGCGAGTTTTGGAGGAGGATAATTTTGTTTTGTTAAAAGGTATTTGGAGATTGGTAAGTTAATTATAAATCGTGCATTTAATCATGTTTTCGATAAAGCTAAGTCTGCCATGCATGGAATAGAAGATAGGGTCAACACTGTTCTAAACATGTGTCGACACCTACAGATAAGTGAAAGAATATTTGTCAAGTCAAACAAAATGCATGTAAAGCCACTTCAGGTCTATAGCTACCCAATGTTATCTAGCACAGGTCATATGGAAATAGTAATCTTTGGTGATTATTGTATCGTTGATGGCTGGTTCAGTGAATGGAAAGACTTCAGGAGTAGTTTCAGACGTATATTAAATATTTTAAAAGGTTACAGAGCTTGCAGTGAAACGCCATTGCGCCGAGGTTGGGAGCGAGAGAGAGGTCTGCTAGAGCGAGACAGACAGTCCCATAGTGTTGTACACCTGACATCTCCCTTCTTTAAAAACAAATAAAAAAAGAAAATCTTATGCTATTACATAAATTAGTTTTATGCCTACGAAGATTCCATGGCCATCAAATTGTATGAGAAGGTACAAAAGTAAGTATCCTTTTATCTCTTTTTTTTTTTAAACTAAATAAAAATTCTTAATCTGCAAGAAGTCATGCCCTTTTTTTTTTAAACTAAATAAAAATTCTTAATTTCCAAGAAGTCAAGCCATGAAAACTTTTACAATAACGTGAAACAGAACGTCCCATATTTGACATTGACATCAAACGTCAGTTATGAAAAACAGCTGATTACGTTTTACAAAATTATAAAACAAGACTAGTTTTGGTTTTCCTTATGTTAAGGTTTTACACAATAAAAATAGAACTATTAATCACAATATCTACTAGGTTTTTTAATTAAACGTCCTGACTTTGTTCTGAAAGGTTCTATAGAATCTATAAGGTTACTGTTTTTATTTTCTAGACTAATTATGCTTTCTTTTTCAGGTTCTACTACGGTCAATGGAGGAGAGGTTCGACTTGGTTTCAAGATATGTTCACGGTTTCTGCGAAAAGTGCCTTGAGGAGAAGAGATTATGTAGCTGCGAGGAAGACTGTCTTTATGTGAAACTATACCAGGAACCCAAGTGCTGTTTAATTTGTGTTTGAAATAAATTTGGTCTCCAACATCTAGTGAAGGAAGTGATTTTGTGTTTCTGTTATAATAAAATGATGATTTTAATTGATGTTTTTCAATGTTTTGTTTTACCTTTTTTATATCTACTGTGTTAGGAGTTAACGTTGAGTCTGAGGTAAGTATTTTAGTGCGTAGACTGCGAGACATAGATAGTTGAGCAGGTGAGTAACCAGATTGTTTAGGTGTATTTCTATACATGAGCAAAGCAATGTAGGGGTCTGAATTATCAGATTTACATTTTGTTAACAAGGACTTAAGTGAACCTATAGCTCTTTCCACCATTCCATTTGATCTACTTAAGTATGGACTGGATGTAGTATGTTCTATTCCCCATTCACTAGTAAAGCTTTTAAATTCTTTACTGTTGAAAGGAGGACCATTATCAGAGTTTAAGATTTCTGGTATGCCATGACGGGCAAAAATGGATTTTAAGTGTATAATTACAGTTTTAGCCGTTGAATCTGACTTTAGTAATGCAATTTCTACATACTTAGAAAAGTAATCGACAACAATCAAATACTTGTGACTATCAAATTCAAATATATCTGTGCCTACTTTACTCCATGGTAACATTTTGTATTCATGGTGGATTAAGGGTTGTTTACAGTTGTTTTTGCGATATGTTAGACATGTGTGACATTGGGTGATGTATTTTTGTATGTCACTTTCCATGTTAGGCCAATAAACTGTACTTTTAGCAAGATTAATGCAACTATTTATGCCTAAATGACCTTCATGAACTAGTTTTAGGATGTAGTCTCTCATACTGTTAGGAATTACAATTTTATTACCTTTTAACAATATGTTATGCATGACATGTAATTGGTCTTTCAAAGAAAAATATGGTTTGACCTGTAAACTGACAGACTTTTTATGTTCAGGCCAACCAGACTGACAATAATTTATTACCTGAGACAATATTGGATCTTTTTTGGTGTTTTCTTGAATTTCTTGAATTTTGTCTTTACTCACAGATAGGTTTGAAAATACCATATTCACATGCAGGTCCAGATCTTCGTCTATGTCAGTGAGAGCTTTTGTTGGCAGTGCTGCTCTTGACAGGGTATCTGCAACATATAAATAACGACCTGGTTTATATGTTACTTGGAGATCATATGGCTGTAATCTCAACATGATTCTCTGAAGTCTGGGAGGAATATCAAATAGGGGTTTTTTGAAAAGAGTTATGAGAGGCTTGTGATCAGTTTCAACTATAACTTTCATGCCATAAATGTACTGATGAAATTTTGAACAGCCAAATAAAACTGCTAATAATTCTTTTTCGATTTGGGAGTAATTTTGTTGGCATGTTGTTAATGATGAAGAAGCATAGGCTATGGGGTGTTTATCATGTGATATAACCGCACCCAGGGCATCTTTAGACGCATCAACTGAAAGTGTGATCTCTTTGTTTGGATCATAATAAGTTAATACAGGTGTAGAACTAATCAGGTTTTTTATATTATTAAATTCTAACTCATGTTTATGCGTCCAAACCCATTCATTTTGATTAGACAAGAGCTGCCTCAAATGTGATATTTCCTGTGACAAATTTTTGACAAAAGATCCTAAGTAGTTGACCATCCCGAGAAATCTTTGTAATTCTGTTAGGTTAGTTGGCCTTGGCATGTTGCAAATAGCTTCGACTTTGGCTGGATCTGCTCTGACGCCGTCCTGACTGAAAATATGACCTAAGTACTTAACCTCTGTTGCACAGATTACTGACTTCTCGTTATTAAATTTTAGGTTAATTGAACGAGCCCTGTCAATCACTTTTTGTAGTCGACTGTTATGTTCCTCTAATGTCTTTCCATAGATTAATAAATCGTCCATCATGATCTTTATACCATCTATATCACAAAATTGTTTGACCATTTCGCTGTGAAAAATTTCTGGGGCTGAACTAATACCAAAAGGTAAGCGTGTGAACCTATATCTTCCAAAGGGAGTTATGAAAGTACACAGCCTAGAAGATTCCTCTGTCAATTTCAGCATCCAGAAGCCTTTGTTAGCATCGAGAGTTGTAAAGTATTTTGCTCCAGACAATTCAGATTTTATTTCATCTAATGTTGGGAACTGATAGTGGGGCCTCATTAAAGCTTCATTTAATTTTCTAGGGTCAATACATAACCTAGGCTTGCCATTCTTTTTAGTGGTGATTACAATAGGACTTACCCATTCTGTAGGTTCTTCTACTCTCTTTATGATGTCCTGCTGCTCCAGCTGTTGCAGCTCATCTTTTAGAGGCTCACGCAGCTGAAAAGGTATGCGTCTGCATGCTGCGACGACTGGTGTGGCATCAGCTTTCAGCTTGAGGTCCACTGTAACTCCTTTGATGCAGCCTATACCCTGTGTCAAATCCTGTGGAAGCTGAGGACTAAAACCTACTTTGAAAACTCTTTTTATTAAATTAAGTTCCTTGCATGTGTCACGGCCTATTATATTTTGACAATTTAAATCTACAATGTGAAAAAGAACAGTATAACTGCTGTCATTGTATTTGACAGGTAGTGAACATTGCCCTACTGTGGGGATTGTTTCACCACTGAAAGTTGAAAGAGTGTGACTACTTTTTTGTATGTTTTGTGTAGGAATATTGAGTTTTTCAAATGTTTTCAATGAAATAATGTTAGTGTCAGCACCTGTATCCAAAGTAAAATTAATATTTATATTATTAACAACCAAGTCGACCTTCCATTGCGAATTTATAGAATTAACACAAATTGAACCTAAGAACAAGTTGTTGTTATCATTACTGTCACTTTCTGGTACTTGACTTGTTACAATTTTAACATTTTTACAAACAGAGGCAAAATGGTTATATTTTCCGCAGTTTTTGCATTTCACTCCTTTCGCTGGGCATCTGAAACGGTGAATCTGTCCACACCTCGTACACAGTGGGGTATTTTGTCTTGACTGTGATGTCTTGGACCTGGAGCGGAATTGACTCGACGCTGGTGTCTTTGCATGTGACCTCGGTTTGTGGGACTTGAGCTGTGCTACTCCTACAACCGGTTCTTCAAGCTGCCGGGTCTGCTCCCTTGTTGTTTCCATCAATTTAGCTAATTGTATGGCTTTTTCCAGAGTGGCAGGTTTTTCGGACAAAATCCGTTCTTTTATGTATAAATTCCGTTGGTGCAGATTGAGACTAAATATATCTCGAACTAGACTGTCTTCCAAGTTTTCTAAGGCGCACTGTTTGGCTATGTTTTTCAGGTCTGTGGCATACTCGTCGATTGATTCATTGATTGATTGCTTCCTATTCATCAGTTTGTGCCTTTCCATTGTGATGTTGATTTGTGGCAAAAAATGTTTACTGAACTTGTGCAGAAGAGTTTCGTATTTGACAGTGTCAATATCGACATTGAAGCTGTGAAAAATGGATAGAGAATCTGTTCCAATGAAGTGCAACAAGATGGCGACCTTGCGTTGATCAGTTTCTTCTTCTAAACCATTTGCACGCAAATATATTTTGAACTGTGTTTGCCAATTTTTCCAGGCTAATGGCAGATTTGTAGATCTGAGATCCAATGGTCTCAACTGGCCTGATCCGACGGGTCCTGCGATCTTCGATGTAACGTGTGCTTGTGCGGACATGCCACGTTTTGGGTCATCCTCGGTCTTGGACATTTTTGTATGAAAATTAGGTGAAAACTGGATTTTTACTCACTACTTCTGACACCATGTATCGTTGATGGCTGGTTCAGTGAATGGAAAGACTTCAGGAGTAGTTTCAGACGTATATTAAATATTTTAAAAGGTTACAGAGCTTGCAGTGAAACGCCATTGCGCCGAGGTTGGGAGCGAGAGAGAGGTCTGCTAGAGCGAGACAGACAGTCCCATAGTGTTGTACACCTGACAATTATTTGATATCAAGCATTGGTGAAAGAAGTCAATGTATAGTAATGACTACATACGCCTCTCTATCCAGTATTATGGGGTGACTGGTAAGATAATTAACGGACACATTCAAGGGACATATTAAAAAGCCGATATGTACCTAAATTTTGTATAAGAAGTGCTTTTTTCTAATTGATCATATTATGTTGGTTCTTCAAGAAAATTTGTTCAGTTTTATTTTCTTAAGTAGTTAGCTTATTAAATATGTCAGTCAGTCTTACAAGTCATCCTGTAGAAAGCAGGTATTAGTTTAATTACCTACCTAAAAATATAAGCCAATAAAATACATCTAAATCATCCCACTACACTGCTTCTCAATCTGAATCTAAGCATATCTCTACCTACAAATAATAATATAATATATTACAGACCAGACATTCATAATTACTAATCTAAACATAATCTTGCCACCACAACGCATGGTCCTTCGAGCCAGACTTACCTTCTTCCGCGCGCTCTCTGGGTGTCCCAGGGAGGCCGTTTTGGGCCTCTCCTTGCGCTCAGAGGGCTCCGAACCGGTCACTGAGCAGTTGGCAGCCAGAGACTGCGTGGAGGCCTGCGAGCCCCCCACTAGAGGCGACCCTGGCCTCGCTGATGCTAGTGACGTCATTAATTGGCATGTAAAGCTATCTTTGCGCTTGGCAGTAATTGGTGGATGATTTCGATGTGTCGTCAATATAAATCTTTTGAATCAGCTCATAATTGGTATAAATGATACCCATACCCTCAGTACACCCTCCAACGCATACTAATTTTACTGTTAAATCCGGTAGTTGCCCCAGTCATTTGAGCAAATTTTTTTGTATTATACAGGGTGTAACAGAAGTGTGTGACAATACTTCAAGGTTGGCTTTTACCCGTCAAACTGAACAACTTTTGTTCTACAACTTTGTTGAAATCGCAAAATTTTTTTTTGACTTTTCATACAAATCGATCAGCTGGCGAACCAAGTTTGTATGAAAAGTCCAAACATTTTTTTGCGATTTCAAGAAAGTTGTAGAACAAAAGTTGTTCAGTTTGATGGGTAAAAGCCAACCTTGAAGTATTGTCACACACTTCTGTTACACCCTGTATATAATATTGAATAATGTATCATAATTTAAAATAGACGTTTCGATACCAATTTTGGAGTCTAAGCGAGTAAAGTTTTCTATGACTAAAGCCTCTATGAGTAGGAATACAGAAACATTGTGTATTTACACATGTATGTTAGTAACATGAGTTTTGCCAATAATGCAGGTGTGGTTGAGAATTTCGAAAAGCAAGCATCATGGCTGCTACATGTACTTGCCAATTGGAGCATATTTACAGCGGCCTGTTGATAAATACATAACATTTCTAGGGTGGAACGATGTGTGGTTCATTCATAAAATTGCATATTTAAGTACTCCTCTCTAAAAAAACTCTTAAGGAATTTGAAAATTTGGTGGAAAATTCAAGAAGACTGGTAGACGGAAGGAAGACCGATTCCAAAATCATTTTGCTTGACAACAATCGGTCCCAATCAAGTAAAAGTTTTATAGCAAGTTAATCTGTTGTCAGGGTTATAATTAGTCTCTCGAATGTGTTTTAAAACAAATCCTCATCTTTTAAATCTCAACATGATAATTAATGTGTTTTCTGTAGGCACTTTAACCTCATTCCATTCCTTCATTTAATACTGTCCAGTTAGTCCTTGCTCGTATCCTAGTTCATACTCGTCTTCTTAATTCTACATTAAAGCTTCCATACTAAACAATTACCTAACCCTATACAAAATGTTTACCCAAAAATCCTAGTTTTGTTCCCTTAGAATTCACCGCACATCACTCCACACAAGTCCTCCCCACCCTATAATAACAATATCAACAGCTCACGGTTGAACTTGTTGTTGCTGGTGTACAGCTTGCCGAGGAGCCCAAACGGCTGCCTCGGGGGCACGAGCTGGATTCCCTCCCACCAGAACACTTCTCTGCACTGGAGACGGCCACCATCTTCGTCTGGTTCTAGGAGATGTTATCGATTACCTACTTACGAAGTCATAATAATGAAATTGTGACCAAATATTGATTAAAAGATTGATCGATTGTATCATAAATTTTGGCGCCCATCTTGTGACCAAATACAATTGTTTGTGTATTTGGCGCCCAAGTTGTGACCAAGCGCTTAACGTTTTTTTCATTTAATCATTAGTTGTGTTTATTCACACAAAAGTTGAATGAAAATCGCCGACACAACAAATTGCAATTTTATCTCTTCTAAATTTCAAATAAGATATTATTCTTATACCTATGATTTGCGTCAGTAGGCACGTATGATTTTTTATGCTGTGGTCCGAACAAACATGAGTACCTAGTTTCCAATTTTAGAAGTATTGTGACACAATTTAACCGTGCTATCAAAAGGGATGGATGGCAGTTGGCTGCCTGGTGTGCCACTTTAGGGTCCATTCTTTCTTTCATTCCTCCTTCACAGTTTAACCGTATCTATCTCAAAGGATAGATAGCAGGTAGATAGATACTTTAGCATCACTTTTCATCATTATCATCACTTTTAGGGTCCCCAAAAGCTACAGTTACCTCAAGCCAAGCCTTACCTCGGGGCACAATCCTGGTGAGCCTCTCCGGGAACATCAGCTGCGGGGGGCGCATGGCGATGATCTCTCGGAACTTGCCGTATATCTCCATGACAGCTGCGTCGGTGGCCAGCTGCTCGTCGGCCAGGTGCTCGCGGAACTGGCAACCCTGCATGGAAGAAAAGGTTATTTTGGTTCAAGAATATTGGTTGTCTGTCTCCTCCATATGGAAGACAAAATTTGTCATGACCAGGGGATATTGTTTTGTTCCAAAACATATTGACCTATTCCTAAAATAAGACAATGTCACCTGGTCGATACAAATATATTGTCTTCCGTATGGAGAAGACAACCAACAAAACAAAATAACCTTTTTATCCATGTGGCAACGCGATAGAGGATCGGAGGTTTTGAGCGAGTAAGAGGTAATTATAGGATATCAGCCAAAGACGTCCGTAAGGCCTCCCTTAAGGATATTTCCTCAAGAAGCAGTCCAACGGTTTGCAAGGTGGCAAACGAGCAGATGGATCACTCACTCGGCGAAACACAACGCCAGCGTTGCTTCACGCCGGTACCTGCATCCAGTACCTCCCTCTGATCTTCATCAGGTTATCGGTCATTCGGTGCCTACTTTACATCTTCCGGTGCGCAGTCGCCACTGGAGAAATTTCCCACCCTAACGGCCATCTGTTCTACGAGCTGTGTCCAGCACACTGTCACTAAGTTCAGCGGCTCCTACTTAAATCCTAAAATTAAACAGCTGTAGACCAATTTCGTATAGATGTAATTTTTTTCCTTGCGATAATGAAAGTGACAATCAAAAACCACTATTAATGTATACACTTACAGTATTCCTAGACAGCGTCTCAAAGCGATACGCCCTCTCCCCGCAGCAGGGGTAGCGGCCCGCCGGCAGCGCCGCGCGCCCCTCGAGCGTGAACATGTGAGCGCTCTGCTCGTGGTGGCTGCACCACTCCATCTGACCAGAGATATTAGGAGGTAACCGGTTCATCCATAAGATATGGTAACTAGGAAGTTGCAGAACTTACAGTCATAATTACAGCGGTACCACTCCATTTGATACTGGCGAGGGAACGAGACAAATCGCGTGCACAAGAAGAAGCCTAATTATACCCAGTAGCAGGCTTATGTGGGCTGATTACATAGATAAGATAGATTTAAATCCCAGAAGTCTTTTCTCCATCTGAGAGTACACTCCTCCTCCTCCTCCTTAGTGGGTCCCTCAGTGCTGTGGATCATGACCCTTTAAATTTGTTATTTTTTTTTTTTTTTTTTCCCATATAGTATTACGCCAAGCTTCATGGTCCATCGCTAGATTTGATGTCACTACAAGACGACTACTACTACTGAGAGTACAAGACATGACATGTATTAATAAGTATATATATAAGTATATATTTATAGTATATGTAGTCTATGTATATTAGTAGTTTCTTAAGTTCAGTATTTAATTATTTATTTATTTTTTCATTATTGTTATTACGCACTACCCTATACATATAAAGTTCTTACTCGATTTCCTTCACCTAAAGGTTGTCTGGAAGAGATCGCTCTTTAGCGATAAGACCGCCTACCTGTATAACTTTTGTTTTTTAATGTTTATGTTTTTATTTTCCTGTTTTGTTGTGCATAAAGTGTTTTCATTCATTCATTCATTCAAGACGCAACACGTGTCTTGTACTCTCAGTAATAGTAGTCGTCTTGTAGTCACAAGACGTACAAGGCCTAAGATGACGAAATATCAAGGGCTTACAAGGTACATTACAAAGATTAGTTCCATAGTACATACAAGACAATTCCAAGGTGATGATGTAAGCATAGACCTAGAATTTTCCATACTACGCTCATTTTCTATGGATATAAGTATATGCTCGTGCTGACCTGGTAGGCGGGGAAGTAGCTGTCGCACAGCTGGCAGTGCAGGAAGTGGCAGTCGGCCCACAGGCGCCAGTACACGCGCCGCCACGAGCGCAGCTCCCCGTACAGCCAGGTTATGTAGTCGTTCAGACTCCACGCTGAGTCCCTGGTGGTATGGTAGGTGGGTAGAAGAGAAACGTTAAGTTGAAGTGGTAGTTTCATGGGTAGAGTGGTTTTATTTGTGTAGGTAAATACTCGTAATTTAATCAATTCAGAAAAAACTTTTTTTTTTATATCAAGTGTGAAAATTACTTACCGCTATACAAACAGCTCCTCCCATGAAACCCAAACCTCGACACTTTCCTTCTGCAGGAACTTCTACAGACCCTTAAGGATCCTAGCGCAGTAACTCTATGATACTCTAGATAAACATGCTGCAGGTGGGAACTGTTTCCAACAATGCATAGGTAATATGAAGAACGATCTCTTTGCTCGAAAACTGTATCATGCACTCTTTCATGAAGGCGATATGTGGTTGATATGTGGTAGTGCTGTGATCTCACTTGGTGTGGGAGGCGACGACGTTCCCGCGCCGGTCGATGCGCATGCAGGCGGGCTGGCACGGCACCTGCTCCGCTATGTGCCGCCCCAGCAGCTTGTTGCACCTGCGACGCCGTCGGCGCGTGTCAGTAACGCAGGTTGCGGAATAATGCGTACTGTGGATTGTCCGCTTGCAAGCCATCCGCTTACGAACAATAGTCCGCACGACCTAAGCGACTCTCTCTCATCAGCCAACTCAGTACAGTAATAAGTAGTAAAGCTTTGAGAATAATTATGGGTTCCCCCGTTGGTTCTATCCACATAAAAGGCAACTTTAGGCTATGTCTGAGTCCTTATAGGCGTCAAAAACTTCTTTTAGAAGAATCTTAACCAATGCGGACTTGCCCCCGTATGTGCAGTACCGCATTTTCCTAGATATCCATGAGAAAGACCCTTGCTACGGAATTAGGGACTAACGAACGATTTTAGTCACTGAGCTTACTTGCTGCACTTGAACAGAGTGGCGAGTGTCGCGTAGTGCCCCCTCAGGGTCTCGGGCACCGGCTCCGCGAGAGACAGGATCATCTTGCAGTAGAGGCGCGACTGGATCTTGTCTTTGCGGTCCCGTATCGCTTCTAGCTCGGCGTTAGTGTACATTGCAGCCAATCTGCGGTAGAAAATCACTTCTACAATACTTGCAATAAGATGATGTATGCTTAATACCATATCAAAATTAATAAAAGGAACACCATGCAAATATATACGGATAGTACGGTTAAATTGTGCCACACGATAAGAACAAAAGCTACAAAAATATTTATAAATGATTGATATGTGTACAAAGATCACCAAGCATATTTTTTTTGCAGACAACTTTTGGAGGACACAAGAAAGTGCAACTATAGTGCATGGGTGCACTACTCATACAAATTAAAAATGTTTGCTCCATTCGTATTGACCCTTTGGAGAAGCGATACCAACATAACAGTTAGATATTCTTAATCCAATTACAGGATGGTATGGTTAGTTTAAAAAAACTGGCAGCTAATTCGTTTTTAAAAACTGTCACTTGTTACAAACTACAGAACCTGGTTTACTTTTTTCTTATTTCACTGTCGCGACATCGCAGTTACGTCAGTTATTAAGTACCTGGTGAGCAAGGCATCGCTGAGGCACGCCAGGTTGGTGGAGGTCTTCACAATCTCGCTCATGTGCGCGTGGCAGTAGATGAGGCAGTCGTGCAGTAAGGGCTCCATCTGTACAAACACGTCATACAAGATTTGGAGATTTATTTATTTATTGTGGTAGGTTAGTAGGTAGGTAGGCTGACGGCCCTTCAGATGAAATGTAGCCACCGCCGCCTATGAGCATCTGTAACCCTAGACATAAGAGTTATCAGTGCCTTGCCGATCCTTGAGTGTTAAGATGGGACGCCTCTTATGTCGGTAATTGCGCTGGCTCAGGGACTGCGGAAGTACTCCGTCACGGGGGGGGGGGGGGGGGGGGCATTTGGCCCCCTCTGCCCCCCACTTCCGCGCTGGCTATCTCGCGGAACACAGCGCGCTGCTGGCGGCAGGTATAGAGCGAGCAGTGGTACCTACTACCCACCCAGTCGGCCGATCTTACCACTAGCAAAAATAAACGCGTTACTGTAATAGTAAAAAAACATGTGGAAACAACGAGCTGAAAGATTTCCGAGGCACCAAATGCTCCAACAGTTGCATACAGGAGCTACCAAGAGTAATCACCGGCACCCGTTGCCTTACTGCTTACCTGGAGGAAGGAGGCGGAGACGAGAATGGGCACCACGTTGTGAGGGTCCAGCAGAGGCCAGTCAGCCACCAGGATCGTGTCGCGCTTCACCCATCGCATTAGCCAGTCGAAGATCTGAGTTTAATGATAAAAGGACTTTGACCAAATTGTACAGAGTCATCGATAGCTCCTAACTACTCAATAAGCTCATAACTACTCAAAAAATTGTTTTCTAAGACGTGCATGTGATCTTTATAATAAGAGATTCTGTGATCTTGACTTATTTCATCTCAGTCTCGGTAAATTTAAATATCTTCTTAACAATTCTTATAACAATGTTTAAAATAACAAATGTAGCACTTTGTAACTCCTTTCATGTAATTACTTTCATTTAGTTCATGTGATTTATCAGTAAAATAATATTAAGGTTTATTAACTGCCCTGGCTCTGTGTAATACACAAATTATCAACTTTGTAAGATTAGCCTATCTGCGGAAACTCTGTTGGTTAAGCATCTAGCTATGAGTTAAAGTTTATAAATAGATTTTGATCCTGTATGTTTCCCAAATAAATAAAATAAAAAAAAATAAAAAATAGAGTATAGAGTCAATGCTAGGACAGCGTAGGTACTTTTAACAGTGCTACCGTGCTGACGATAAGAGCAGTAAGTAAGTATATTTTTAAAAGCAGTAACTTCACCCATGTCGTCATTTAATTATGTAAGAACAAATAAATAAGACAGATAAATGATAACGCAGTATAAAAATACAGAATCTGAGCTACACATTTCAAAAATTGTATTTAAAATAATCTAGCGAAACAATTCGGAAAATGCAAAAATGTGACGAAAAGTCGAAAAAGTATTTCACATACTTACTGCTCTTATCGTAAGCATGGCAGTGTGGACGGCCAAAGTTTAAAGTTGGACTTCTACATATACCATGCGTAAAATGGCTATTTGTGAGTCCGTAGCTATACATATTAACCAATTACATTACTTATAGTATAAGACAAGTTACTCTGTCTGTGGAATTTATAATTATAAACTAAACACAATCTAAATAAAAATGTTCTATACGTGATCGCGATCGGGATGCTAATGCAATAGCATAAAAAAACCGCATCGAAATCCGTTCAGTGGTTCTCTTTAAAATCTCGAATACAAAGACAAAAATAACCGTACTTTTTGAAGCCGGTAAAAACGCTGTCTATAGGGGTGATAGAAAACGGGGGGTTTTTGTTAGTCATTAGCTACAAATAATTTTTACTTTTATCTCTTTTGAATCCTTTCTTTCTTTATTCTTCTTACTTTATTCTTATTTTTGCATATTTTATTTACAGACATGACATTGTATAATTCATTTATTGATCTAGCATTAAGATGTAATAGAATATAAGACTTTAAAAAAAAATGTGTTGGAGAGAGTTTCTTTAGGGCCCGCCGTTTCTTCTCACTCCGCAAACACTTCCCGAAACGGTGGGTATACGAGTTCCGAGTGGTAGGAAACTCGTGTTAGGTAGATAAAAGAATAACGTTCGAAAAGTGTACACTGCTACCTACTTCGAATAAAATATTTTCATTTCATTTCATTTCATTTCAAACCACAGTCATTCAGTTACATAGTTAGTTAAAACTTTGCCAATTTTTAATTGTCTGTTACTAATTTTGTCAGAGAGATTTTATCATCATGGGGAAAACAGCTCCGCCCACTTGTTTATGACCTTCCCTTTTTAAATGAGTTGTATAGTTCGCGTCACGTAAAAAGAGCGCTGGCTGGCGTTCCGAGGATGCACTCTGACAGCAACTGTTTAGTTCCCTCTCTTTCACACTTACGCGATTTATATTATGCTATCCTGTTGTCAGAGTAAACTGATGGGACCTCGGAACGCCCGCCAGCGCTCTTTTTACGTGACGCGAGCTGTAACAATGTTATTAGGTAGATAAACCTGAATATCGCAATGCACAGAAATGTCCATATCTTCCAACTTTTGTCCAGCAGTGACGTCAGCAAAGTATCCCATTTTGGACACCAGCAACTTCTGGGGACACCTAAAATCCTTCTTCAGACCTTTGACCTCGTCGCATACGTGAATTTCTACGTCGCCACTAAAAAAAGGAATAATTAAAACAAATTAATCAAAAAATAACAGGAAAAAAAACTTTCCGATACCGGGAATCGAACCCGAGCCTCCTGGGTGAGAGCCAGGTATCCTAGCCACTAGACCATATCGGATATTGCTAAAGAGACAAAATTGTTGTACATACGTTTTGTTGACGTGTAAAAATAATATTTGTAGAGCATTCGTATCATTTATTGAAAAAAAAACAAGCCTCAAGGAAATATAAAATTCTAGATTCGAATAACTTTTTTAAAACGCAGTAGGTAGGTGCTGGCTGGTGGCTCTAAAATTTTAAATTGAACACTGCCACCTAGCGGCAAAAGGTGAAACTACGGTCACACGTACTGTACTTACTCTTGTTTCTGGTTAGCTCTCTCTTGAGCGGCTATCACTGATGATTTTCGCCTTCCAAGACGATCTCTAGACTCTTTCTCATTTACAAATCCTAGAAAAAAAACTTTAATGAGGTATTTATACTTTTTATGAAAAATCAACAGGCTTTCATGCAAAGAATATTACCTCCAAAACTAGCTGGCTTCTTGATGGCATTTATTCCTGTTGATGAAGATTTTTTGATAACCGGGGTATACGCACTCGTGGTTTTTAAGGGCTTCTTGTAACCTACTAAATAAGGCAAAATAGAATCCAATATACCTTCATTTATCACCTGTAATTTCAATAAAAACCTTAATTTAGCTTACCTATTACTTTCTAATTTATTTGAAAAATAAATGCATAACTTACATCATTTAATTTACAATTCAAATTAGCTTCAGTCCAAACTCCAAGCATTTCAACTTTTACATCAGGAGGCAAAAAACGTCTTTTATTACCTGGAAATAATTAAATTAATTACATTATATCATCTCCGCTAATCTAGCGGAGATGATCGCCATCTGGCGATAATTTTCTTTTTAATTTTCGCGAAACTTAACGTACTTTCAAGCTCACTGCAACTTAATCTTTTCTCTCTGTGGTCTAATTCTTTATTTTTCTTTTCTAATGCTGTGTCACTCTTACTGATTACTGGTTTCTGTTCGTGGTAAATGGTCTGGAAAAGCAAATCTCTCTCGCCCTGTTCGATTACATGGTTGAGCACAGTAAGTTTCGTCAATTCCTCCCAGTTTATCTTCGAACCCTCCTCTTCATCATCTAAATTGTGCTCGTACACTTGATAAGCAGTCTTCATGAAGTCAAAAAAATCTTTTACCGTTATGATTTCCGCTGGTTTTTCCGGTTTGACATTTTCTTCCGAATCGCTCGCATTGGAATCTTTTTGCTTTTTATCTTTTTGCGTAAACATTGATGTTGAGGATGAGACAGACTCTGCCTCAACATTTGAGGCGGCCATGTCGATGTTATAATGAAACACTCTGCGATTGGAAGCAATCTTGGCGGATTTAATTTTATCGATCCAACAAAAACTTTACCTCTAACAACGGTACATTCGAAGCGAATAGAAGAGAATTTAGACGACCATAATTTACATGTACGAAGTAAATTCATGTATGTATGTGTATATTTTAATTAATACGAAAAACACAATTTAGAACAAAACCACAGCAATGATGCTCAAAAATAAACTATCTTCCTACTATTTACAAAATATCTGACACATGACATACACGCTACTTAGCCTAGATGAAAAAGACTAAAAAAGTTTTAAAAACTTTCGACGGTTGGTGTGCTGTGGAGTTTTTATTTTCCGGAAGTAGGTACCAAAAACGTTTTTCTTCAAACGCTTAGCAAACGGAACGTTTTATGTATAACATTTGGTCTATGGTTTTATATATTGTTGTCTTTGCTTGGACGAAAGAAATGGCTTTGACTTTTGACCTTAATTTAATTTTTCTATAAAGACGAAGAAATACGGAAGAAATGGCTTTTGGCTTTTAAGATAGAAGATTTTCAACAGACTAGGCTGTATGGCTCTGATCTTTTGCCTTCCCCATCTCGTAGTAAAATAAAACAAAATGTCTTTGGTTGTTGATTTGACGGCTGACTGACAGCCAACCAGCGTTGCCGGCGCGGACTTTTTGTTCCGATTTCGGAACTTTTGAAGCTTCAGCGGAACTTTTGCGGAACTTAATTATCATCGGAACTTTTCGGAACTTTTAATAATAAATAAAGCTCGCGCTAAAGAAAGTGAAACTTCCAAATTCACTTGACCGGTATTTGGCGTGGCAAAAAAAGAGATGACGGACGCTACTTTAAAATTTTTCTTCAGGCTTGCTTCGCTCGCCCTTTTTTAGATATCAATCTCCCAGCCCCGTGTATCGGAACTTTTTTTCCCTCGCCGTCACCCTCGGCCCCCAGCCAATAGCTCTCTCCAACAGGAAAGTTCTGCCTGCCAAGGGAGCATCTCCCAGCTGTTATAAGCGTGACTTTCTCATGACGGCCCGACTAAGAAACATTGATTTCTTGTCGGAGGGTATGCTTCGTTGGATGGGGACGTACTTGCGTATCTATGAGGAGCGACTCGGCGAGAGAGCCGACCTGTGCGGCCGGAGGACGTCGCGGCGATCGAGCTGGGGCGGCCCAGTCGTATTGCTCCCTGCCACTCCTCCGCACACGATGACATCGTGACGAGGAGGGGGACGAGACGTGATCGTAGCCAAGCGCTTTTGCTTGGAGCTACTTCATGAGGCCCACCCCCCTCCCCGCTCTGAGTCCTCAGCTGCCGAGGAAACAATGCAAGGGGGTTCTGCTGCTCGTTCAGCGCCGGTGAAGAGTCCCTACCTGCTTCTCGCCCCTGGCCGCGGGACCGCTACAGTAGCGCGACCTGCGCCTGCACCAGTGGAAACCGGCGTAGCTAGCCGCGCCGGCTCCTCCGGTCGCCCTACCGACGCCAACCAGCCTATCGCCTTCGCCTGTGCCCCGACGCTCCACCAAGGTCTCAAGCACCTGGTGAAGCCGGGGCCCAGCACGGCACCCCCGACTCCTGGCTTCGCCACCACCACCGCCACACCGTTTCTCCGGGCCACTTATACGGCCCGGTTAAAGGCGCCGTTTCCTGCCGGCGCTGCCACTGTGCCAGGCCTCTCGGCCGCCGCTCCGCTGCTGCCGCGACATTCGTCGCCGTGCCCGTAGCCGCCGCCACCTCCCCAAAAGTACCGCATTGTGCAACGGTACGTCGGCAGCCTTGAGGAGACCAGTGGTATTAACTGGTTCTTCTACACGCTGCCGGTTGAGAGGCCTCTCAAGGTGGCTTTACGTGGCGTCCCCTCCAGGACGGACCATGTCTGACAGATATCAGTTTGAAATATATCTGAGCTGGTGATAGTGGGGTCTAGTACCTACATAATGTTGTGGTGACAGCGACGCACGCACGCTGTGGCGAAAAAGTTTTATTGTGGCCTGTGAACGGAACTTCGTAAGTCAAAACGGAACTTTTCACGAGTGGTTTTGGACATTTTTCATTTTCTGTGCCGGCAACACTGCAGCCAACTGACGGCTGAGTGCTATGTCACTTGTGTCACACGAATATATTCTCTTCATATTTTGTTGTCCAACAAATCCATTTAGAATGTATCTGTGTGGAGTTGATTATGGAAAAATATCATCCCGAATATGAGCAGGGTATTTTGTTGGCCGACACGTTTTGGAGGACACAACACCACGCAGTTCCGGGCAGGCTACAGAGGTTTCCAAACAAGGTTATGTCTGGGTCATCCTACCAGCAATTCCAGGCGTCTGTGAACGATGCCTGGGACCTCGGGGACGACGAGATCATATCTGGCATCGCGGAGACGAGAATATCAAAGGCTATATCGCAAACTGCAGCGTTAAACGTAATAAATTCACACAGAAACAGTACTAAGAGTTCGAACGTTAAAAGTGACGTAAAAGTGGAAAAAGAAGATGTTAAAGAGGCGGATGCGGTGCCGGTGAAGAGGACAGAGGTTCGTAAGGGTCCCGGGGGGTCTTCTATACGGTACCCGGGCAGACCGCGGCCCGTGCGGCCCTCTGCCCTCATTCCTAAGGAGGAGAGTAATGAATCCAAATTGGAGAGGTTTCAACAACTTCACGAGAGTCCTGTCGTCAATTTGGATGAGCTTAAGCATTTGAGCTGGTCTGGTATACCTGTGAAGGTAAGTTTATGGTTTGGTTTTCCTTAGGAGTCCATAACAATAGGTGCTTTTTGTGTCAATGTCATGTTATTACAAAAAGTTAAGGTCTTGATTTTTTATTTAAGTAAGGAGTTAACAGTTTTTGCTTTTTGAATGTCATTCTTCTTGTGTTTGGAATTAACAATCCATCACTAAGGTATTTAGTTTATTTTTAGTACTAAAGAACAAGCAGCATTTATAAATTGTGTGCTGCTTATTTAAGCGATGTATGGCAAAAATTCCCCAACTCCCCTTCTGTTCCATAAATTAAAACAAAAAAAAAATTATCAAAAATATGAAAACCCCTTTTGCATAAAATGTTTTCTGGGGATCAAGATGAATCTAGCAACACTTTATTTACCAACAAACCTTTTTTAACAATGACATGGACATTCAGTACATACCCTCTTATATGGGAGCATTTGGGAAAAAAATATTAAGAATCTTATAGTATTTTTATCAAAGTCATTTGTAAAATATTATATCCCTGCCCACTTCTCAAACTTTAAAACTGTAAAATTGCAGATTTGTCACGGTGCTTTGTATTATAACATTTGGTTGTTATCCACAATCAATATTATGACGTATTAGACTTCATGAAACCAAAACAAAATAATAGCCTATGGAATTTAGTAGTTTCTGTGTTTGTATTGTAGATAGGGTTGCCAGGTGTCGCAAAAACAACTCGTCAATTTTTTAAATTTTTATTAATGTAACAAAATTACCAAATTACAATAAAACTTAAAATCTTTACCAAGGTTTTCTTGACCGGACAGACATAATGAAAACCGCACTGTCCGGTTGGAAACCGGACTTCTGGCAACCCTAATTGTCGAACTAATAACTGTATTTTTGAGGCAATTTGATAATGAAATAAAAATAAATGATTCAGTCAACTATAACATTTTGTATCTTTGTTTGTACTTTTTTATCAGTGTAAAAAATAGATTACACAAAACTAAAAGACAAACATTTTCTTTATATCTTAATACACATTTCATGAGATAATTTGTTTTTGTTCTATCAGTTTTTTCAGCAATGTGATGGTTTTGCGTATGCTTTTAGGAATACGTTGAGAAACCATTTAAAAAAAAGTATTGTAGACTCCATTTTGTCACTGGAATTTCTATTATTTTGTAGTTTTTCTTAAACTATGCAAATATATTAATTTTTTGAAATAATGTCAAACCTGAATTTCGGTCGATACATTGAGTCTAAGGCTAAAGTAGCTGCAATGAAGCTTGGTATCCTCTCTAAGGTGCGACGGTACTTCACACCTGGACAGCTTCTTACACTTTATCAAGCACAGGTCCGATCATGTGTGGAGTACTGTTCGCACCTCTGGGATGGTTCGGCCCGCTACCAGCTTGAAGCCTTGGATGCTATCGACCGACGCGCCAGGAGACTAATAGGTGACGATGAGCTTGTTTTAAATAAGCTCCAAAGCCTGGAGCATCGCCGCAAAGTAGCCTCTTTATCGGTTTTTTATCGAATTCATTTCGGAGATTGCGCTCAAGAACTACACGACCTCATTCCCCCAGCTCCATTCCACCTTCGGTCAACCAGGCGCAGGGAGGCTTTTCATCCCTTTGTAGTTGACATTCCAATCCTACGCACGAAGCGGTTTGCTTCCTCATTTATCATGCGAACTGCGAAGGAGTGAAACTCCTTACCTGCGTCAGTGTTTCCGGACTCCTACAATTTGGAGATCTTCAAGGCGAGAGTGAATAGGCATTATTTGAGTTTGCGTGTACCATCCTCGACTACATCATCACTTTCCATCAGGTGAGATGTAGTCAAACGCACTCAAATTTTTAATAAAAAAAAAAAAAAAAAAAAAAATGTTTTTGAAAGATAAAAACATAGACTGTCAACAGTCAACTGTACCATATTCAGATTTTTTATTTTTATTTTATATGTATCAATAAAAAGAACTCAAATGACTAGCAATCATTAGCAGATTAACCACATTTTAGATCTCTCTCCCCAGGCCAGAGCAGTCACCTGGCGCTTACTAGCCGGCTACCTGCCAGCCAACTCGGAGCGCAGAGCTGAGACTCTGCAGCGAAAGAGAGCGGACTACAAACACCTGGTGCGCCAGTACTACGACGCGGAAAGAGATGACGACACATATCGGCAGATACATATCGATATACCGCGGATGAGTCCGCTGGTGGCGCTGTTTCAGCAGCCCACTGTGCAGGTAAGCGGTGGATGTTAGCTGGAAAATGTTGACTCTTGAATGTGAACATAAGTTGATGTAACGCTTTACAAAATATGACATATCGACGCAAAAAAGGATAGACGCTGTAACCCCCAAACTGCAAACTTTAAATGAGAGCTGAAAAACTTTTGATATTTCAGAAGACAAAATAATAATTTTCATGCAATTTTTTTTGCCATATGTGTGGTTTACACATGTATGCTTTATTGCGTCGATATGGACCATCCACTGTTGTTCCAATGGTGTAATGAATGAACGAAACTGCCACCAGCATAGTGCCTATAGCTACAGCTATAGTCGTCTTGCGTCACATCATGAGGTTGTGGGTTCAATTCCTGGCAAGCTCCAACTTTAGAATAGCAATTCAGTTTACTTTGTGGATTCGGTTTGGTTATTGGTAGGGCAATTTCTGACAGACAGGAAATTCCATGTACTTTGAGGGCAGTACCACCATCTTATACGTAAATCTTGTGACAAATTACCTATATTGACTGACTCCAGCCACCCTGTATAATTAATTATGTACGATTATCCCGGAAAGTCAGGATGGATTATAACATATTAACAGCCTGTAGTGTAGTTACTTCTGGGACATAGGTGGCTTTGCATACCTCGGAAAGGTTAGGCCGTTCTCCACACATGAGGACCAAGTCTAGAATAATGGAGGTTGTGGAGCAAGTGGCCAACCCCAGTGTCAGAAGTTTACAATAAGGCAAACCTGACTAACGACTTCCATCTAGTGATAGCAACTGGTACCAACGGTCTAACGTGTCTTGAGAAGTACGGAAAACGGTCGAGATAAATGCCACTGACAGTCAAACCCTGTAATAACGTGTAGTTTTGGAACGTTACTACAGCCTTCAAGTAATGTGACAAGTAACAGATGTTTAACTAGCTGTCATTGCTCAGCATGCGGTACAGACATTGTATAAAATGAGTTGTGTAACCGGCCTGTACTATAAATAGATTTCTGTTATTTATAATCGTCGATTTGCATTTGGGACATCTATCAAGACTAATAATTGTTTTATAAGAAAACTCAATAAAGCGTTTCTCCCGAAGACCATCTTTAATTTCTTCAACATTACAAACCCCTCCAAGTTATATTGTTAAAAGGCAATTATAAGGAGGTTTTCTTAACCGAGGTGCGTTTCAGGTGATGTTTGAACGTATCCTGTACATATGGGCGATCCGGCACCCCGCCTCGGGCTACGTGCAAGGCATCAACGACCTGGTGACGCCGTTCTTCATGGTGTTCCTCCAGGAGGCAGTTCCTGATGAGGAGCTGGACCGCTACCCCTTGGAGCAGGTATGTGAATGCTTTTAAAGACAGTGATTTTCGGTGTGGAAATTCTTGGGGGAGGCATTTGTCCAGTTGTGGACGTCTTTCGGCTGATGATGAACGAGATAATAAGATTCGTTCCAAAACATATTTGAGGAGTAATTATTACCCTGCCAACAAGATAGACAAGGTGTTAAAAAAGTGTGTTTAAAATTTTAAGGGGTTACTCAAAATCAAGTACAAAATACAAGAAAAACAATGAAAAAATCCAATCTACAATTTTTTTTCACTTTCCCATACAAATTGTTGATTCACTTCAGATTTAGTATGGAAAACTGAAACAAAGTTGTAGATGTAGTTGTAGATTGGATTTTTTCAATATTTTTCCTGTATTCTACACTTGATTCGGAGTAACCCCTTAAAATTTCAAAAACCCTTTTTTAACACTCTGTATATCTTTTAGGCAAGAAAGGGACAGACTGTCATGTTTTTTAACGTTTACATGATATCTGTCGGCATATTTCCTTGACAACTTCTTCCACCTCGCTCTGTCGTGATCCTCAGAAACTGTAATGGATGTGCAAGATAAGAGCTAAAAGTATACATCTAAAAATAACACCAAAAGAAAAAAAATTAACTGACGTTTTTATTCATTTGTGTTTCTTAAGAAACATAGGTATTTGTCACAGAAACTTTAGATTTTGACTTTGACAGACTTGACAATGACTAATCCGCTGGCCGTGTGAGGTAATCTATCTATCAGCCGAAAGACGTCCACTGCTGGACAAAGGCCTCCCCCAAGGATTTCCACACCGACCGGTCCTGTGCGGCTCGCATCCAGCGGCTTCCCGCAACCTTCACCAGGTCGTCGGTCCACCGAGTCGGAGGCCTGCCCACACTGCGTCTTTGTGACGTAATGCCTCCAGCTAAATCGACTGATGATTTCGTGAGGCTCACAAGAAGCCGTCGGATGCATATGGCGTAGAAATGTATGGCCAGTTTTGACGCCAAACATCAATGTTAATAGCTTTATTGTTCCGGCATGAAGATAAGATAGCCAGTTCCCCATTGCGGTGGGGAATGTTGGTGAGCCCGCTTCAATCTTTTGGCATCACAATCACCACTTTCCATCAGGTGAGATAATGCGAAGTGCCTTCCAATTATTGCGGATAAAACAATGGTTGAGGTCTCCCAGGTTTATGATGATCTTTGCTTTTTATCCTTAATTGGTAAGCCCTTGGCATCATTTCACCTGATGGTAAGTGATGATGATGCCGAAGATAGAAGCGGTCTTACCCAGGTTCCCCAACGCAATGAGGAACTGGCTATCTTATCTCCATGCCGGAACACATCAATGCTATTAACATTGATGTTTGGCGGCAAGTTTAGTTAAGATGGTGGTAGCTGCCCTGATTGAAGGTTCCTTGCAGATGAGCGAGGAGCAGCGCGACGTGATCGAGGCGGACTCTTTCTGGTGCCTCTCCAAGTTCCTGGACAGCATACAGGACAACTACATCTTCGCTCAACTCGGGATTCAGTATAAGGTATAGTTTAAAGCCAGGCGGGCTCAGAAAATGCCCTACCACCAACTAAAACCGAGTCCTACAAAGTACGACCCCGCCGGGAATCGAACCCACGACCTCCTGATATAAAGCGAGCGGACAAGCCACAATTATTGGCGATTTGGTTATTAAGAATGATTAATTATCTGTTTGGACATATGTATTTACGTCGATTCGATCGATCCTTTCACATTCATAATTCAGTATTCAACTAAATAAAACTATAAGAAGGGTTGTTTAAACCACAGTATAAGGACATTATACAGTATGGACACTCCCTGCCGCTCTCTGAATGATACCTCACCCCCCCCTGTGTGACCGATCTGTGACCATTTGTCAAGAGGTTGTCAAATGAGTTGTCAAACAAAAGCACAGTATAATAATCAAAGACAATTTTATTTTTTTAGGTAAAAGGCAAAGGCTTTTAAGGATATACAGCCTAGTCTGGTGTCTACAGCCTTCACGTTATTTGTAAAAGTCTTGCTAACAATAAAGTACAATGAGGGCTAATTTAATCTCGATTCAACCCTAGTACGTCACGCACACATTTGCATGTGTACAAACACGAATGTCTATGTAGTAAACAATGACGCGAAATTTGTATGAAGTGTCCGGGATGTGGTTTGAACCTGAATTATGTATGTAATAGCATGTTAGATTTATTTGAAAAATGTGTTGCAAGGGAGTTTCTTCCGGACCCGACGATTCTTCTCTCTGCCGCAAACTATTAGGATAGGAGTTCCAAGTGGTGGGAACTTCGTATTAGGTAGACAAAAAAATTACCTTCGAAAAGTGTATAATGCTACCTACTTTGAATAAACATTTTGATTTCGTTTGTCTAAAACTAGTCTGTTACTTTTATTTAGCGGGAAGGAAAACCGATGAAGTAATTGCTAAATAGTTGAATTATTTACTTGCAGTTGTAACCACATTTCACGATAACACATTTTGTGTTCAATTCAAACTTGAAAATAACATAATAATGTGGTAAATTGCGCAAAAGAGTTTAACTAAATGAAAATATTTACACAAGCGGAACTATAAGTATAAACTATAAATATTTACTATGATTTCATATTGACAAGAATCCGGGAGTTGACTGCATGAAAATTAAATTGAGAAATATTATTGACGAAATAGCTTTTTAATTGAAATTATTGAAAAACTTATTCACTTTAGTTTTCATTGCATTTTCAATTTTTAATTTATAAAAATTACCTAATAAGTATGCAAACTACTACTTTGTACAATGACGTCATCGTACAAAATTTCAAACATTTTTAGAACAAAATGCCGTTTTTGACATTTGATAAAAAGTAACTCAAATGACTAGCAGTCAACTACCGGATTTCCCCATGTCTTCTACCGGTAGTCAACTACCGGAGTTCCCCAATAGGCACGGGTGTTTTCCCGTATCTCTAGAAAAGTAGGCCAAGTCCGGATTGGTGGAGGTTGTGGGGTTAGTGGCCAGCCGGAATGTCGGAAGTTTTCAAACCGACATGACCGTCATTGCTTAACAACTGTATTGCATATGTTTATCTTTATTTAAGAATTTCATTTTCCACTCAATACAACTACTTGTGCTTTTGGCCGCGGCGTCGATCGTAGGAGATCCGTTTTTTATTACTTTTTAGACGATTTGTACAAGTCCCCCGTGGTAGGAACTTTGTAATAGGTAAAAAAAATTGACGATTTAAAAGCAGTGCAAAAAACATTTTGAGTTTTGAGTTTTTTTTTGCGAGATGTAGGATGTGCGACGCGCAAGCGGCTCGCGAGCGTGTCAGTGCATTGTTTCTGACAGTACTGGAATAGGGTTTTTCACCATTTTTTGAAAAGTATCTCAAATTGATCATTAGGTGGGAAAAAGTAAAAAATATATTTTTTATTTTTTTTTGAAACGTATAAGTACCCCAAAAATACATTTTAAATTACCATTGCCAATTAGCGCGCGAAAACGATAGCCGCCATGATGCTTAGGTCGTGACGTCATTTCAGGAGTAAACAAAACAGCTCTGTACTAAAATTTAGACACATATCGCGAACAAAATGTCATTGTTTACCACTATTGTGACGTCACCTGACAACCAGCATGGCGGCTGTCGTTTCAGACATTTGAATAACAGATTAAAAAACTTGATTTTGTAAATCAAAAATAAAATGTTTTTTCTCATTTTTTTGTATAGAAATCATATTAAATCGATTATGTATTACAAATACCACAGTAAATAAGCAGTTTTAGATTTTTTCTTGTATAGAGTAAAATACCCTATTGTGCAATGAGGTTTAGCATTTCATAGTTATCAGTTGTCTTATTTGATAGTTGCTAGCTTTTTTAGTTTGACAGGCAGACACCTCTGGATTTATATATTACTAGAGAAGTATGGTCAATATCTTAAGTTAAGAAAATTTGTTGGAAAATGGATACCAATGAAATGAATAATAATCAAAATACAACAACTTAATCATTAGCCGAGAGCTTATGCTGAATTCAAAATTAATAATAATAATAATAATAATAATAATAATAACCGTTACGGATGTGTGGCAAGTGCAATCCACTGAAATCATTCCTGTAGTCCTGTCCGTTAATGGTTTGATCCCCACTGACCTGGATCGTAACCTTAGGCGGTTGGGACTTCGAGGCAGACCGATAATAGCGGCTATGCAAAAGGCAGTCCTCCTCGACAATGCCCGGATTGTCCGACGCTTTCTCTCCTCGTCGCACTGACCTCCAGCCGACTGTGCTTCTGCTGGAGTAGCTCCTGCCACTTCGCCGAGCGCGAAGTGGTCAGAGTAGCCCAAATTCATATTTCAAAATAATAATAATAATAAGCCTTTTATTTGCCAAACTTATTCGCTATCTAAAAAAGTAACATGCTTTCATAAATGAATAGTTTATACATACTTATTTTCTTATTTCTAATTTAAATACTAATAAAAACTATGAATTTTTTTTTAATTTAATTTAGTTTGGATACCCATAACTGGGCGAAGGCCTCCTCCATGTCTGACCAGGCTCGCCGGTCTCTCGCCAGTCTGGTCCAGTTGCTGCCTGCTACTTGCATGATGTCATCGCACCATCGTTTCCTCTGCCTGCCACGAGCTCTTTTTGCCTCTCTAGGATACCAGTGTAGGATACTCTCACTCCAGCGACCATCGGTTATTCTCGCGATATGTCCTGCCCATTTCCACTTAAGCTTGCACACAGTCTGAATGATATCTATTACTTTAGTCTTCTCTCTTATATCTTCGCATCTTACTCTATCCTTTAATTTTATGCCTAGCATTGATCTCTCTACTGACCTTTGAAATGTCCTCAATTTTTTTGCTAGTTCTATAGTAAGAGACCAGCATTGGCACCCATAGATAACTGTAGGTAGTATAGTATTGTCCATTAATTTCTTTTTTAGATTGATAGGTATATTGCTTTTGAAGACCTCCTTTTTCGACCAGTACTTTTTCCAGGCATTTGCGATTCTTCTATCAATTTCTTTATTTATAGCGCATTCAAATGATACATTGTGGCCAAGGTATATGTAGTCTTTCACATACTCTACATTTGCGTTTTTTATCATCATAGGTATTTCCTCTCCATTTGTCATAATTTTGGTTTTTGTAAAGTTCATGCGAAGGCCCGCCTGATTGCTCTCTGTGTCTAGCGTTTCTAGCATTATCCGCATGTTTTCATGGTGTTCAGACATAATGACAATATCGTCTGCGAATCGCAAATGAGACAGTGATTTTCCGTTAATATTTATCCCATATCTTTGCCAGTCGAGCTTTCTAAATATAGACTCTAGGAGTGCTGTGAAAAGTTTTGGGGAGAGGGGGTCTCCTTGTTTAACTCCTCTTTTTATTTGTATTGAGCTTCCAATTCTTTCCAGTTTTATTTCTGCATTTGCGTTCTTGTATATTTTTTTAATTAAGTTGATATATTTTCTATGTATGCCTTGCTCTTCCAAACTTTTCCACAGGTATGAGTGAGAGATAGAGTCGAACGCTTTCGTGTAGTCTATAAACGCTATATAGAGAGTTTTTCTGTATTCGTTGTATTTTTCCAATATTTGAGTTACTGTAAATATATGATCTATGGTGGAGTACCCTTTTCTGAATCCAGCTTGCTCGCAAGGTTGTTGTTCGTCTAAGCACTGTGTTATTCGGCGGAGAATAATGGAGGAAAAAATCTTATACAGAACCGGTAGTAGACTGATAGGTCGGTAGTTATCTATAAGTTTTGGATCTCCCTTTTTATAGAGCAATGTTATAAGAGATTTCTCCCATTCTTCCGGTATTATTTCTTTCTCTATTATCATGTTAAATAGTTTTGTTAGATGTTCTGTAATCGGTTCTATCATGGCTATTATTATGTCGTTGGTTATTTTGTCTGCTCCTGGACTCTTATCCTTTTTTAATCGGGAAATTGCGAATGTTGTTTCTTCTGGTAAAATGATTGGAATATTTTCAGTGCTTTGGAAAGTCATGATTTCGTTCTCTCCTTCATTAGAGTATAGTTGCCTATAGAATTCTGTAGCTCTTTCTATTATATTTTGTCTACTTGTAGCCTCTTTCCCATTCGTTTTTCTTAAACTCTGTATCCATTCTTTGTGACTATCAAAATTTTTGTATGTTCTTTTTGTAGCGCTTCTTATTTCTAGTTCTTTTTCTAATGCTTGTATTTTTTCCTTTTTTTTGTGTTCTTTTATTTTCCTGCTATTTTTTTTATGAAGTTTCTTTAATCTTTTCCTTTGTTCTTTTGTTCTTTTTGTGTATCTTTTAAGTGAGTTTCTTTCCTCGATCAATGACTCTATTTCTTCAGGTAAAATATTCGATTCCTTTTTTCCTTCTGTTTCTTTAGGCAATTCCTTTATGCATTCTGTTATTAGTTTTACAGTTCTTGTGTATGTTTCTTTAATGTCTCTATTTTCTGATTTTCCAATTTTTTGTGCAATCATCTCTTTTAATACTAGTTCTTCAGTTTGAGAAAAACTTTTTGTTTTTTGTCCATATCCGGTTCTATTTTTCTTTAACGGTATGTTAATGTTATACGTTACTCTGATAAGTCTGTGGTCGGTAGAGAAACTTGTAGAGATAACTTCGTTGTTCAGAACTCTCTTTCTGCTTTTCACCAGTATATAATCTACTTCATTTCTTGTCCGTCCATCTGGTGATTGCCACGTCCATTTTTGCTTCTCCTTTTTCTTAAAGAGTGTATTTGTTATAGTTAGGTTATTTTGCAGACAAAATGATATTAATAGGCGACCTCTGTCACTTCTTTCTCCATAACCGTAGCGTCCACATATTATATTTTCTTCTGGTAAAGGGCAGCCTATTTGCGCATTGAAATCTCCCATCAGGATAGTGTTACTTCCCGTATTTTCGAGTGACTTCTGTACATTTTGATAGAAAGATATTATTTCCTTTTCTTTTGTCTCTTTGTTTTTCTTTTTGGGTTGTTCTGTCGGAGCATAGACTTGAATGAGATTTATTATACTTTCGCCAATTTTTATATCTAACCTCGCAACACGGTCGGAAAATGTCTTGAAGTCCAAAATATTGCTTTTTAAGTAGGGTTTTACAATAAATCCTACCCCATTCCTTCCTTTTTTATCTCCTCTGTACATCAAAATGTAATCTATTTTTTCTATGATATTCAATCCTTCTATTTTTACTTCTGATATTCCGATTACGTCCCATTTTATCTTATTAATAGCAAATTCCAGCTCTACTATACGTGAAGAAGATTTCAGTGATCGAATGTTGTAGGTGCATATCTTTAATGTTGACTTATTTTCTCTGTTGTTTCCATTATCTTTTATTATTTCCGTGGCTTTGTTGCGAGGTGATTTACATGGAGGGTTTTGGTCGGTTTCTCCCGCGGAGACCACCCGTACTGGGAGACATGGAGAGGGCCTATTTGATTGCTAGTTACAATTTTTGTTTCCTGTTGGCGTATCCTGCAGGAACCTAGTTATATCATATTTGTTTTTCTTCGTCGGATTTTTGTCATTATGGTGAGTATTTTGTTCTTGGCTTGGCTCTACTATTTCTTTTGTTTCAGGTGAATTTGACATATACCTTTTCTTCCAATTTTTGCCCCCTTGGAATTTTCTTCGGTTTTTTCTGGAAGGATAACTATTTTATCATATTTTAGGATAGCTCTTTTCCCTTGTTTCCTTTCTTCTTGGAGTTTCTCTTGTAGCTCTTTCCTTTTATTTAAAACTGCTTGAGGAAAGTCTTCTTTAATATAGTAGTCGGTATTGTTCAACCTTTTTTTATTCTTTAGGAGGTTTATTTTCATTTCCATGGAGGATAGCGTTACTATTATTGGTCGTGTCGAACTCCCTTTTATTCCTACTCTTCTAACGCTTTCTATATCTTTATTTGTGCATTTTATTTCCATTTTCGTGTTTATGAAATGTAAAAGATTTTTTGACAGTTGCGTGTTGCTATTTTCTTCTTCTTCTATACCAAAAAATACTAAATTTTTCTTTCTTGCAATTCTCTCCAAATTATTGATGGCTTTTTGTTATTCATCTATCTTCTCCTCTAATTGTTTTTGTTTTATATCCATAGTTTTAATTTTTTCATTTAAATTTCCATTTATTGTATCCAAAGTTTGTTTCATTTCTCGAAATTCCTTTCTTTGTTCTGACATCTCCTCTTGAATTTTCGCGAGGATTTCAGCAATTTGTTCCATAGTTAAGGATGGAGGCGCCCTCTGTTGTTTTTGGTATTAAACTTATTCTCTCGCTCTAAACCAGCGGCCCTTATGTCCGAGATTGCTTGCTTAATGCTTTGAGCTTATTGTTAGTTTGGTAGTACCAGGATTTTCTATAGATGTCGTTGTTACTGAGTTTAACGCCCTCTGTTCGTTTCTTTGTGAACTATCTTAGTTTAGAGTATACGTAGGTGAAAGATCTCTAGTCTGGCGCCGTTCGATCGGTCGATGCGTTGGCGCGTTGTACTTGGCAGAAGTTGCAGCCGTATTATGGTAGATGCCTCCACAGGGTCGTCTGATCTGGCTGGCGATGATTTGCGAATTACTTGCCTTATATTTTTAGGTTATGCATTGTTTTTTTTTTTTTTTTTTTTTTTTTTTTTTTTTTTTTTTTTACTGAATCGATGTTAATTTCACTTTGATTTGTATAGTTCACGTTAGTTATAATGACTGTTTTATATTATTTGGTATTTTAACTGTTTGGTGTCTTCCATTTTTTGTAACAAACACTTTAAGCACTGATATTTTAAGCGTCTAAATATTTGTTTCTTCACTTTTAAACACTGTTCTTTTTATTTCTCCATATAATGTTCGAACAGTTCTTTAGATTTTTTCACTTTTTTAACACTATTTTCTACTTTTGCTATTTATTTATCACTTTAACAGTAGGATCCGATGTAAACATTAGCTCTGCAGCGCCTTACCAATGAAATGAATAATAATCAAAATACAACAACTTAATCATTAGCCGAGAGCTTATGCTGAATTCAAAATTAATAATAGTAATAAATAAATAATTCCTCCACAGGTGAACCAGCTAAAAGAGCTGATACGTCGCATAGACCTGCCTTTACACGAACACCTGCAGAACCACGGAGTAGACTACCTCCAGTTCTCGTTTCGCTGGATGAACAACCTGCTAACTCGAGAGATACCCCTCCCGTGCACCATTCGCCTATGGGACACGTATCTCGCAGAATCGGACGGATTTGCGATTTTCCAGCTGTACGTTTGTGCTGCGTTCTTACTCCACTGGCGCGAAAGACTGATGCAAGAGAAAGACTTCCAGGGACTGATGATACTCCTCCAGAACGTTCCGACACAGAACTGGACTGATTCTAATATTAGTGTGTTGGTAGCAGAGGCGTATAGGCTGAAATTTGCGTTTGCTGACGCGCCCAACCATCTGCATAATGCTGGCAAATCTGATAGGTGACCTGGCTGATTTGGTGGTCTCGTGTGGATATATCAACTAGATTTGGCAGGGTTATTGTAAATTGGTGAATTTTGTATTTATATAGTGAAGGGTTGGAATGGCGGAAGCATTGAAGTGCATCACACGATGAAGCAGGAGGTGTTTTTTATTGCTGACAAGCGGCAAGTTGCTTATCATGAAACTGAGTGTTCATCGAGGAAACATAGGATATAATCGGAGTAAAAAAATGTTTTGACTTCACATATTAATAATTCAAAAATGTTTTTGCTTTACGACTGTATATAGTTTTCTTGGGGAATGTTCAGTTCAACAAGATTCGCTTATTGTTTCAAAGTTGTTCAGTTTCTCAAGTAGCATCTACCATTTTCCGCATTTTTCATATGATTAATTAGTATCGATTAGTATGAGAATTTCAAGTTTATTTCCATAGATTTTTTGGGAAAAATTGTTCAATTTGGTCCTGTAATTCAATGCGTCCGTCCTCTCATTCACCTCACTGTAACATCCTGTATAAAAGGAGCTCTAAATATATTTGCCAGGGGGCTCAAAGTGAGACTTTCTACATGAATTTGAACAACAATCCCCATACTTAAACAATATTTGGAGTCTTTACATTGTTGGCCGATCGGCTAAATCGATTTGTATGCAAATTCGAAAAACAATTTTTAGAAATGACTAGGAAGGTTGTTCAAATTCATGTGTAGAGACACTCCAGTTGGAGCCGCGACAGATATTATAAGAACACTTTATATTATAGCCCGACAACTATACTCATGGACAAAAAAAATCGACTCAAAGTTTCATGCACGACTTTTGGAAAATTAACTGAATCATTAACACTAGCAAAATAAAACTAAACCAAAAGTTCAAAAACTGTGTGTCTACTGTTTATGATTTTAGTTTGATGGTTTTCTAGTTTTTTGCTTTTAGTGTTTAGCAGTTTTGTAGACTGAGTTATTTTTTCAAAAGTCGAGCAACAAATCTTGAGTCGATTTTTTAGTCCACCAGTGTATATACGCATCATAGTATATTAAATGGTACTATACTGCATAAAGTGTAGACATTGCACGCTCTCTGAAAGCGACCTCTCGCGAAAATTTAAGTACACGGGAAACTGATGGACCAATCAAATATCTGCATTGTAACCCGCCATTACACGTTCCTAAAATCTCTGCCGCTATTGGTCGATTGATTTCGCGCCCGATTCAATGAAATTGTCAGCTGTCAGAAAGCTGTCACCGAGCGTTGACTGTTTCGGGTGTTTCCGTCGATAGTTTGTTTTTGTCTGCGCGAACGAAGATTACCGACGCCCCTTATTGTTTCTGTACTTCTGTAACAAACCAATAAAAGTATAAACCTTAGGCCCTTTTGTTAAGGGCGATATTTGTTTACCAACCCACCCACCAAAAGCGACCACAGCACTTTTGTGTGACCATCCCATAGAGATCTAAATAATGTTTAGATTTCTATCGAAAAACCATAATATTTGTTATTTTTCCTTTCCAGTGTTGTCGGGCTTTTGTAAAATTAATTAATTATATCAGACGCAAAGGCCTAATAAATTTAAGATTTTAGTTAGTAGTGAAGTAAAATGGCAGCTTTTTGCCGATAAAAAAATCTTTGAATTTTGTTTTCTGAGCGACATACCTAATTATATTGGACTTTAACGATGTAATAAAAAAATATTATTTAGATGATTATACATTATGCAATATAAATTTGTTGGTATTTTTTTAAATATTTTCCCCGCGTTTTTTTTCAGTAGTTAAAAAAACTCGCATTTGTTAGGTAAATACATATATACAGTGTTAAAAAGTGCGTTTGAAACTTTAAGGGGGTACTCAGAATCACGTACAGTAATACACATTTAATAAGGCTTGCCAATGTACCTGCACAGTAGACAATATCTTAATTACGCGGGAAACTGATGGACCAATCAAGTAGCTTCATTGTCACCCGTCATTAAACGTTCCGAAAATCTCTGCCGCTATTGGTTGATTGATTTCGCGCCCGATTCAATGAAATTGTCAGCTGTCAGAAAGCTATCACCGTGCGTTGATTGTTTCGGGTGTTTTCGTCGATAGTTTGTTCTTGTCTGCGCGAACGAAGATAACCGACGCGCCTTATTTTTTGTGTACTACTGTAAGTATAGAATACAGGAAAAACATTGAGAAAAACAGTCTTTTCCCGTTTCCCACAAATTCTTGATTCACTAATTAAAATATGCTTTGACTAATTTAAAATTCTGTACTTGATTCTGAGTGACTCCTTAAATATTCAAACGCACATTTTTAACACTCTGTATAGTGTAGCCGCCAAGCAGCGCGCTGTGTTCCCACGGGTGGGGCGAGATAGTCAGCACAAAGACCATCATAAGAGGCATTATATCTTAGCCCTCAAGTATCGGCATGGCTAGAGATGCTCAAAGGTGGCGGTGGCTACTTTCCACCTGGTGGACCGTTGGCCTTTTGCCACCAAAATCAAAATCAAAGTCAAAGTCAAAATATTTTTTATTTAAGTAGATGCTGTACGCATACTTTTAAATCGTCTTTTTTTCTACCTAGTACAAAGTTCCTACCACGCGGAACTTGTACACTCAACGTTTCGGGAAGTGTTAGCGGAGCGAGAAGAAACGTCGAGCCTAAAAGAAACTCGCCCCAACACATTTTTTGAAATAAATACTTAATATCTATTACAATTGATGTCATTACTAAAGCTATGAGCTGGAAGATCTATACATGTCCATACATCATTGTCATTAACATAGTCTTGGGTTTTATAATATCCTCTTGAACACAGGCATTTCTTTACATAAGTCTTAAACTTATTTTCGGATAAACTAATTACATTTTCAGGTATTTTATTGTAGAATTTTATACACTGCCCCATGAACGACTTCTTTACCTTACTCAGTCTCGAATAAGCAACTTCGATATTATTTCTATTTCTAAGATTAAAATTATGCCTGTCACTGTTTTTTGGAAATAAATCTAAATTCTTACGAACATACATGATGTTTTCATATATGAATTGACTGGCAACAGTTAAAATATTTATTTCTTTAAACTTGTTCCTCAATGACTCTCGAGATCGCATCTGATAGATAGCGCGAATGGCTCTTTTTTGCAGTATAAAAATAGTTTCTATGTCAGCCGCATGTCCCCAAATTAAGATGCCGTAAGACATTATACTATGAAAATAGCTAAAATACACTAGTCTTGCAGTATCTACATCTGTTAGTTGCCTTATTTTCTTGACAGCGTAGGCAGCTGAACTAAGCTTTCCTGCTAAGGTTTCTATATGTGGTCCCCATTGTAAAGAAGCATCTAAAGTAATACCAAGAAAAACAGTGCTATTTACGAACTCTAAAATATTACTATCTAATATTACATTATCGTGAGTTTGCTTGACATTTGGTAATCTGAATTTTATTACTTTTGTCTTTGTGGCATTTAATAGCAAGTTATTAACAGTAAACCATTTATGTATCTCTGAAAGTGTGTTGTTTACTTCGTCAATTTTGCTGTCTTTCCTGTCTACCTTAAAAATAAGAGATGTGTCATCTGCAAACAACACAATATTTGAGAGACGTTGCACCATAAATGGTAAGTCATTTATATAAACAAGGAAGAGAAAGGGGCCTAAAATAGATCCCTGGGGAACGCCTATTTTTACTGTAGAGCCGAGAGAATTTGTGCCATTTACTTGGACTGTTTGTAACCTATTGTTAAGGTAAGAATTGAGAAGACTGAGAGCCCTATCTTCCACACCGTAATGCTTTAGTTTAAGAAGTAAAGTTTGATGTTCCACACAATCAAATGCTTTAGATAAATCACAAAACACTCCTATTGCATCTTGTGATTTCTCAAAAGCATCATAGATGTTTCGTATAAGTGCTACTCCTGCATCGGTAGTTGATCGACCTTTCGTGAAGCCAAATTGTTGGTTATGCAGAAGTTTGTTTAAAGTGAAGTGTTGTAGCATTTGGTTGAGCATAATTTTTTCAAAGACTTTACTAAGGACGGGTAATACAGAAACAGGTCTGTAATTTCCCGCATCAGTTTTGGAACCTGATTTATAAAGAGGTATAATTTTACTACACTTCATGAGATCTGGAAAGTCACCACTTTCTATACTAATATTGAAAAGGTATGCTAAATGTGGTGCTAATACGTCAATTACATTACTAATTAATTTAACTGATAAACCCCACAAGTCCTCAGTTTGTTTCACTTTAAGCGACTTAAAAGTTTTAATAACAGTTTCAGGTCCAATTTCTCTAAAATAGAATATTTCATCACAAGAAATGACATTTTCTTCTAATATTTTTTTAGCATATGTGGGTGATGAGTCCAGGGCCTCAGTTAGCTTAAGTGGAATGTTTGTGAAAAACGATTCGAATTCCGTAGCTATTTCTGCGTTAGATGTTATTTTGCCTTTATCTGTTTGTAAAACAAAATCTTTATCGTGTTTCTTGAATTTACCGGTTTCTTTATTTATTATATTCCAAACCGTCTTAATTTTATTATCAGATAGTTTTATCTTTCTGGCTAAGTAATTAGATTTGGCTGCGCAGCATACCTTTCTGAATATTTTTGAATAACGTTTTACATAATTTCTGAAATTGTCATCAAATATATAACTTTTTTTCTCATAAAGATCAAATAAGGTTTGACGGCTTTTATAAATTCCTACAGTAGCCCATTCACAAAACTTAAATTTATTATCAATATTTATAGATTTAGTTTTAAAAATTTCCTGAAAATCTCGCTCAATTACTGTAAATAAATCATTGTACATATTGTTGGCTTCTGGTTCATTATCAAAATTTGGTATGGGCAGCTTGTCATTTAACGCTTTTTTATACTTTTCTATTCTTTTAACAGTGACAGGCCTCGACTGTATTTTAATTTGTTTTATAATTGACCTGAAAGGAAAGCCAGCCATTAGTCCGCTATGATCAGACCTCAAGCAGTTAATTACTTTTTTCTCTACATGGCTACAGTTACAGAAAATATTATCGATACATGTGGCAGAAGTCTCTGTTTTTCTAGTTGGTTCTAAGAATAAAGAAGAAAAGAAATCAAACGACTTAAAAAGACAAATAATTCTTGTTGTTAGGGACTTCTTTTCTAATAAATCAACGTTATAGTCACCGCATACGATGACAGATTTTTTACTTTTACTTATTAAATTTAAAGCATCCTCCATTACTTTGGAGCTCCACCTCACTGTCCTCGCGTTCCGCTAGTAGTTTGTCACACAGAGCCCGAGTTGATTTCAGTTGGTCCAGGGCAGAACGCAGTTTGGAGTCCAGCTCAAGTGTCTTGGCCATACTTCTAGTAGTCATTTCTCTGGAATGTTAGGTTTATGCAAATTTAAATCTAGTAAAACCTATATTTAATATAATTAACTATGTGCCTAACTATTTGTTTACTGTAATGGTTTTTTATTTAAGTAGATGTTTTGCACATACTTTTTAACCGACTTCAAAAAAAGGAGGAGGTTTTCAATTCGTCGGATTTTTTTTTTTTTATATGTATGTTCACCGATTACTCGAGGACGCCTGAACCGATTTGGAAAATTCTTTTTTTATTTAAAAGGGTATACTTTACAGGTGGTCCCATATAAATTTTATCGAAATCGATTCAGCGGTTTTTGAGAAAATCAACAAAAACATAGCTAAATTGGAGTTGTTGCGATTGAAGTCGGTTGTTTTTCACGTATTCAGCGTGGTCAATTATAAATCGTCTTTTTTTCTACGTAGTACAAAGTTCCTACCACGCGGTCACCACGATCCACCAGCTTTCACAATAAAAAAATCGCATTAAAACTAAATACCGCCTCCGTGGTCTAGTGAGTCCGCTCGCTTTACATCGGGAGGTCGCGGGTTTGATTCCCGGCGGGGTCTAACTTTGAAGGACTCGGTTGGTGGTAGGACATTTTCTGAACCGACTGGCGGGCTACCATTTATGTAAGTCTAGCCGTAAAACTTCAGTGTTCAGTGTTGAGAGTATTGATGTGTTCCGGCTTGGAGATAAGATAGCCAGTTTCCCATTTGCCCCCTCCCTTCTTCCTCGACCTTCCCACTTCCCACCTATCGTAATCACTGAGTAGTCCTCTAGGTAACAAACCATTTTACGCATATATAAAACTATACCGACTCCGTGGTCTAGTGGATATATACGGCTCGCTTCACATCAGGAGGTCGCGAGTTCGATTCCGCTGGGGTCCAACTTAGTATGGGGCAATGTGTAGTCTATGGGGTTCTAACCCCATTCATGAAACTGCTCCAGTTTTCAACTTTTTCCAAGGAATCCATACAGAATTCTCAAAAAATAATTGGACTCGTGGAATTAAACATTGGATTTAATTGGCTGTTTAACCGATCAATTTGTGTATGAAGAGGCATTTTTTTTGCAAATTCATTGGAAAATCCATCACGCCGTTTTTGCTACATCAAGCCTTATCGGTAACATTGAAATACACATACACACACACGAAAAACACAACCTTCCGCTTTGATAGTCGGGCAAAAAGGTAAACTTTGACGTTCGACGCATGCGCTATAGAGCCTCCAAAAACCTTGACCTAGACATTGGCAATCGAATATAGAGTATGTTGGTATGTTAACCTTGAAAGCTAAAACACTACCTCCTTTGAAAACCGGCTTCGCGAGGAAATCTTCATTTTCAGAGCTCCCAGTTTTCAGTCCACTGAAAGTGCATGTAGGTTCTTGTTTTTACAGTCTGCTAAATGAATTTGTGATATTTTGATGTGGTGTTTTGCTGTGTTGTGACGGAAGCAATCAATACAGCTGATCAAGGTTTTGGAAGTTGGGATGTGACCTTGATTCAAAGCAAAGTGGGTAAGTAGAGGCAAATATTGGTCTAAAAAGACTTTAGGGTGGCACAAGAATTTTACCTATATGTATTAGTTCTTGATACGAAAGGCGATGAATGTGGTCATGATAACAAACAACTTTCTTTCCCTAACGAACCCATAGTGAAATCGCAAAAAAAATGTTGTTCTCTCCATACAAATCGATCGATCGATCGACTGGCCAAATTAGTATGGAGAGACTAACATTTTTTTTTGAGATTTAACTACGGGTTCCTTGGGGAAAGTTGTTTGTTATTATGAGCACATTCATCGCCTTTCGTATCAAGAACTAATTTAAAGTCACCCTATATACAAATGTAGGTACACGTAAGTAATTCAAACTTGGAAATAAACGAGCTTATTCCTATTCCAATTAAAACATACACCTTTTTAAGCAGAATGATAAATTTAAAATCATTAAAATATGTACTAATGAAAAACTTTGTAAGTAGGTGAGTATCACTATTTTTAGCTATATAAGTAAGGGGGGTTGGCCACTAGCCCCACAACCTCCACCAATCCGGACTTCGCCCCCGTGTATGGAAGTATATGGCCTAACCCTCCCGAACTATGGGAAGAGACCCGTGCCCCTGCAGTGGGGACGATATGGGTTGTTAACACAAGATGAAACAAAATCAACTGAAACTTTAAACTGGGGCCTCTTCTCATAAAATTGAAATTGAGCAACATATTTTAATTCGCGATAAAAATAAATTACTTTCCTAACAAGTTGATCAGTCGATCGGCTACCATAGAATGGTACCTAAGTAAAACATGTTTTCGCGGGTGTATTGGGGAAAGCTGTTCAGTTTCGTGAGTAGAAGCACCAGGTTAAGGAGTTTCATTAGAATTGGTCTGTTGTTTTTTTTAAGGGACAGGAGGCACGAACAGACGGATCACCTGATGGTGAGCGATTACCGCCGCCCATAGACACATTTTGGACAACTTTCAGACAACTTGATGTCTCGAGCCAGAAGACATACACTGCTCTCTTGGCTACCTATATGGAAACTACATGTACTTTGCGGACTTGTCTTATAAGGGCAGTAAGAGTCCTTTAAAACTCACTGAGCTATGATCATATTGTAGGTGCTGTAGCGATCAAGGGATCTTCTATTTATTTAAAAGACTAACTATTTTTTATATTTTATTTTATAAGTTTTCACACAAACATACACTCGGGGCGAGGTACCAACTTAAACTGACTACCAATTGGTTTATCGTTCTTCTCCGAGAATATTTAAACTAGCGTCATATTTACTTTTCGCATACTTCTACAAATACCTAATCACTAACCTATCGAGTCTCTACAGTACTCTACTCATGATCTGAACAAAGAAACCCATAGGTCAGTCGGACCAAACAAATAACAGTTGACCCCACTTGATACAATTTTCTAAAGTCAACATTTTTCAAACTAAAATGTCGTGACGCAAATCTTTGATTAAGTTCCCGGTAAAACCACAATAAACCAGTATACATATAGGTAGTTAACATACGTAAAACTTTTGCTAAAATATTAACTTTCAACTTTTTACTAAATTACTTAGTACAACGGCGATAATAACTCATACGATGGCGGTACGGACCGCGGTCTTCCTGCCTTGTTTCCTGTTACGCGATAACAGAAGAGCTAGTGATGTGGGAGCAGGGGATTTTTCTGTCACAGAGTCCGTGCACAACACTATTTTTTATTCGGTCACGGAGAAATCACACAAGGTCTTCCGGCCTGAAGTATTTTTTGTCTTCAGGTTGAAATTGCAATCGCGGACCAAATTTTAAACTGTAGCTTCTAGTCATGATGACACTGAAGTTCACTGAACAACTTTGTATAAAAAACCAATTCAGTTGGAGAAAAAAAGATTGGACTTTCCATACAAAGTTGGCTACTTAGCTCATCGATTTGTATGAAGAGAGTCCAATATTTTTTTTGCTCCGATTAAACTGTTTCCCTAAAGATTAATTATTCAGATTTAGTATGGGAAACTGAAAAAAAAATATATTTTTCCTGTTATGTATTTTATACTTGATTTTGAGTAAGCCCTTAAAATTTCAAACGCGCTTTTTAACACCTGTATATTTTTAAATTAATATTCGTTAAATTCACATCCGTCAGTTATAAGAGAATTGAAGGACCATAATAAAGGGGTTCTGAATTTCGTGAAACGTAGATTCGAATTTTGAAAAAAAAAACAGCCGATTTTAAAATCATACTATAATTTTATCGCATAAGGTAGGTAATATCTTTTTCGGGACCATGTTATTTTTTTAAAACTGAACTGAAATCTATTAACAGCTAGTACAAAGACAGAAAGTAATAATAATAATAAATAAATAATCGCACTGACCTCCAGCCGACTGTGCTTCTGCTGGAGTAGCTCCTGTCGCTTCGCCTAGCGCGAAGTGGTCAGAGTAGCCCAAATTTATATTTCTGCATAATAATAATATCCGGCACAAATCATACACGGTCATCTGGCCCCAAACTAAGATTCCCTGTATCTTGGGAACCAGAGACTGATATACATACACATATACTTTTAAATACATACATATATAGATATAATACACCCAGACTCAGAGCAAACAATTCTGCTCATCACAGAAAAGTTTGCCCTGTGTGGGGATCGAACCCACGACTCTCGGATCAGAGGTCAGGATCGCTAACCACTTAGCCACCGAGTCAGTCGAGTAAACAATCTACAGTCTTTTTTTAAGTTTACTTTATAACCGTATAATTTTAATAGCTTGTTTATTTAAAAAAATGTACGTCTTCGAATCACTTTTTAAAGTTAAGCGCATCCTCAATTCTCACTCAAATTCCGGGATTAATTTCCCATCCCTAATAAATAACCAACCACAAAAGTAATGGTTAGGTACTAAACTCTACAACGCCAGAGCTTTGGCCAGTTGTCCCTCATTAGCAGTATAGAGACGATTATAATTATTTTTGTGGGTTTCCTCGTGATAAGGTCGATTTATAAATAATAAAAACGGCTGGAACCGTACAGTTGTTAGTGATAAAGTGCTGTGGATCGTGGTTTCAGTGCTGGACTGGACACAGGTATGTTTGTGTGTGCACTTTACAATAACTTAAGCGTACTTTCATAATCTTTTCAAGACACTAACCGTTGGTGCCGGCTGCTATCACTAAGTAACAGTCGTTAAGCCAAGTCGGAGGCCTTATTAGGCGACTTGAAACCCCCTGACACGTGTCCCCCACAACCTCCACCAATCCGGATTTGGCCCCCGTGTGTGAAGTACGGCCTAATCTTCCCGAGGCCTCGCGAGGTTTGGAAAGAGACTCGATGCCTCTTTAGTGGCGACGACATGGGTTGTTAACGAATAAAATGTTAGGTTTAATTTCCTGTATGTTTTCCATAACTTCGTAGTTGTAGTTTTGATTTGACCGGTCCCAGCAGTGGGCATGATATGGGTTGACTTTGGAGTGATCCATCGATATACAGGGTGTATCACCCGTTAACTGGGGCTTCAAAAAGGGGCTTAAAAAAGCGTCGGTGGCTCTGCGGTTAGTGACTCCGTCCTCCTAACCAGAGGTCTCGGGTTCAAATCCTGGCCAGTGCACCAATGAGTTATTCGAAACTTACGTGCATTTTCATACCGACTGCTTTAACGGTGAAGGAAAACATCGTGAGGAAACCTGCACATCTGATTTCTAGTTGTGTATGATGGTCGCGTTGCACACGTCCGTAGATGTAAATCTTAAATACCCTACACGTGACCAAGGGTGATGATAAGTGCAACACCAGGCAACCGCCGCCTATACCTTGCGGATAGGACGGTTAAATTGTGCCACACGATAAGAGAAGAGAAGAGACTGGGGCTTCATCATACATCTTACGAAGTCGGTGAAAAATGGACGAGATATTGGTTATGATTTCGCTTCTATACTTTTGGACAGCGCCCACTAGAAGAACTAATTACTTAGGTGTAAGGCTACCTAACTAATTGATATACAAATTAACTATAATGTTAATTCTAGTTACATTGTTAGATACTAGGCTGACAAAATAATCGCCACTTAGTTTTGTCTTAAGGGCACAGATGGCTCTGAACAGACACAGATACAATAACAGATCAACGCTTCGGTAATAGTTTACGGCGCTAAGTATAGCCAAATCGCAATATTCAATTCAAATTCTTGAAATAATGGTTAAAGCTATTACCATGGAGAAAATATATAACATACTTCAAACAATGAAAAACAAATTGTCTTGAACAGAATCATAAAAATCACAAAAACTTTGATGAAAAAAAATATCCTGTAGACCCTGTATTTTGCATTAATTGCAAATTCTCTCGGAAACACAATATTTGTTTATGTTGAAACCAACACACAAAAATCGGCCATTTTAATACCTTCAATTTATCTTGAACGGATTTTTTTTAACTTATTTGAAAACCAAGAAAAGTAATAAAAACATCGAAATCTCGAGAATTTTGCGTTCGGCCTTGACGTAACCGCCGCGATGGTACCCACACTGATCTGAACTTAAAATGAGTAGGGCGTTACGGTCGATATTATATTGTCATGCATCAACCTGCTCAGATTGAGTGTACTTCGCGCCTTAAAGAAGAATTTAAAGAAGAAAAAAGAAGATTCATCACAAAGAAGAGTAAAGAAGACACAACCCGTGTTAGTTGAGGCTCATCGTAAGGCAGTTTGTTTGTGTAAGATTGCTAGCTGCCTAGCGAAGGGCAACAAAAGACAGGGTTGTTCTGCGATACCCAGTGGCAGAAGAGAACAGAAGATACTTGAATCAAGGCAGAAGAGAAAAAAAGATTTAAGCACACGTAGTGTTTTTTAAGTGTTAATATGAAATACCTGAAAATATGGAACCACGGGTTGGTCACATTCCAGTGCCTGATAATTGGGCACTCGTACTTGTCACCGATCCTCCTCAGGATGCTGTTGCCACTTCCGTACTCTGGACATCAGCGAAGCAATTTTTTTCGCATGATGGCGGGAAAACCGTCAGTCCGTATTTCGGCAAACATGCCGGACGCGATACAGAACCGAGGCAGTCCCAGCAGCATCCTGAAGGCATGTTGTACCCAAATCATTTTACAATCCTGCAGAGTTAACTCATAAATAACGAAACCAATATAAGAAAAAAAACGAATGACTGTATCTTATCCTATCCTAAATGTGAATGACTGAGTCGCTGGCTTAGTGGTTAGCGGTCCTGACTACTTATACGAAAGTCATGGATGCGATTCGCACCCATGGAAAACATTTCTGTGATGAGCAGATTTTTTGTTTAGGTATCTGGGTGTATTATATCTACAAGGCTATATAATGTATGTATTTATTTATTATAGAGTGATTTAAATTAGTTCTTGTAACAGGGGGCGTGCATGTGCTCATGGCAACAAACAGCTTTTCCTAAGGAACCCATATAGTCACATTGCAAAAGAAAAATTGGGAATCTCCATCCTAATTTGGCTGGTTAGTTGAACTATTTGTATGACGAGTCCAAATTTTTGCGATTTGACCATAGATTCCTTAAGGAAAGTTGTTTTTTTATCGTGAGCACATGCATAGCATTTCGTATCAAGAACTAATCTAAACTCAAAGTAAAGTAAGTAGTAGTAAGTAAGTCTAAACTCAGTTAAAATATTGACGATTTAAAAGCAAATGTAGTCACCCAGTTATACAGGTGTAACAAAATTTGTGTAAGCAGGACTCGTTAACACAAAAAAATTTTTGAATATCTCATACAAATTGATCATCTGTTTTGCCATTTTAGTATGGAGAGTCCAAATTTTTTTTTTGCGATTTGAGCAAAGTCGAAGAACAAAGTTGTTCAGTACGATGAGTAGAATCCCCAGTTAAAGGGTCCTACGCCAATTTTGTTACACCTATATACATCAGCCTCTGGTTCTCATAATGCCTCATAGCACAGTCCGTTTTAGCTAGTTAGCACTAGAAAAAGATTACCCTCATATATAAACTCGAAAAACAAACCCTCTGCTTCGACCTCTTGGATAAAAAAACGCTCCTCTTCTGAGGTTCTGAGACATAGTGCACTTTTCGACATTATTTCCACGCTATTTTTAGACAAACAATTCCATCTCCGTCACTTTACTAGTGGATGTACTTACCTATAATTATGTCGGAACTTGTTCTTCTGCCATTAATTATATTACCACTGTGTCAGTGCCCTTACAAGGACGTATATTGATCGGGCGGCTTACAATAATGTCTCAATTTACCCGACTGACCCACGACGATGGTTATGTTTTTCATATATAGGTATCTAAGCATGTAATTTGGCAGTTTGATGGTCTGTGTAGCCTGTCTTTGATTGTTTTTAAAAAACGAAATGTAGTTACATTCGTTTTTATCCTTAGAAAATAGGTGTATACTTACTTACTTACTTGTATATGAGGAAATTGTTATAATTATTTCGAGAGCCTGGTAGAACCATATAATGAATCATATATTTGCTGGGTTCAAATATAGATGTATAGTTGGTCAGATTCTATATACCCTGAGTGTCATAATACCAAACAGAAACAGGGTGTAATAGACGTCCACCGGTTACTTCAACATCCATCTCTGTATCTCACACGCTTCGCCAGAAACTATTAAAAAATTACTCACTGCAAGTACAATGTGAAACCTCCCACAACGCACTGGTGACTCCTCTGGTGTTGCGGGTGTCTATGGGCGGCGGTAATCGCTTACCATCTGGTGATCCGCCTGCTCGTTTGCCACCTCTGCCATAAAAAAAAAGTAGAGCAGTGTGTTTTTAGCCTGAAGGCTCTATATTGTGCTTCATGTCGAAACAACCGGCAGATAAGTTCGTCTGTGCGTCACGCATATACGCAACAACATTAGTTTTTACTCGGCTAGCGTCTCCGACACTCTTTATCAAGATGTCCCTTCCTTACTGCTGGGGCACGCATATCGCATATCCTTCTGTAGCTTGGGACCATTTATAGGTTTATAGACATTAGGAACCAAGTCAGAACTAGTGGAGGTTGTGGGACTAGCTGAAAACCACAGTTTGGATAGGTACTATACCAAACGCACACATACACAAACACACGCACACGCACACGCACACGCACACGCACACGCACACGCACACGCACACGCACACGCACACGCACACGCACACGCACACGCACACGCACACGCACACGCACGCGCACGCGCACGCACACGCACGCGCACGCGCACGCACACACACACACACACACACACGTATGGTTCATTCCAATCAAAAAAAAGCAAAACGTAAACAAACTTACTGTGGCGATCATCATCGCCAACTGTAGCAACACTATTACTGTCAGTTTTGACACTGGACGTTTTTTTTCACGTTTCCCGCTGAAACACAAGCTACTCTTGTTTTTTCTATGTTTATTATTACAAATAACTTGTGCTGAGTGTATTATGCTTATTGAACAATACTAACTGTAATTTGTGTCTTGTGAATGTGATTAACACGGATTTCATAACATCTACTCGGAGGTTTTATTCCATGAATCCCGTAACTCCACATTACTATGGAACTGACACATGTCAATGTCATCTGCATACTACGTTTGTTTACCTTTTGCTTTTTTTTTATTGGAATGAAGTATAGATAGGTACAGGAAATCTCATAAAATGTAGGCTAAGAAAATTTGCTAAATCGATAGAAATTATAAAACTCCGTTAGGTATTTGTTCTCCTCAAATGCCATTTTCTAATTAATTTTCCTGGACTATTAATAAACTAGAGTGATTCTAGTTATAAAACTAGTTTACATTCGGTTTCTACCCGTTTTTTCTTTAGTGTTCTATCATTAATTTCTGAATTAGTTAACCTCTTAGTTATACATTTTTAACTGAATCCTTAATATAATTATGTAAATTGAAACAAATCTTTAAAGCAATCAGGGTTCACTCCAAACATAATTCGATCGACGAAGACAGAAGCCGAAGTTAATTTACCGGCCAATGCCCACATTTTACGACTTCCTTGGCCTTGCGACGCAAAACTCTCGCATCGTAGCGCAAAATACGCCTTTACGGCCAAAGGCGGTTAAAACATGATCGTTTTTAATAGCACAGGATAGGACTACGAAATTAATATTATGAGAAATATGTGCTCTCTGTCGATTGTAAAAGTCGATTTAATTTTATGGATCGAATTAATAATATCCGGGACAAATCACACACGGTCATCTGGCCCCAAACTAGGATTCCCTGTATCTTGGGAACCAGAGACTGATAAACATACACATATACATTTAAATACATACATTTATAAATATTATACACCCAGACTCAGACCAAACATTTCTGCTCATCACAGAAAAGTTTGCCCTGTGTGGGGATCGAACCCACGACTCTCGGATCAGAAGGCAGGATCGCTAACCACTTAGACCGTTACCGAGACAGTCTGAAATGTTATTTGAGTTCGTCAATGTGCCTGTATTTAAAGTATGTAGGATGAGTTTAACTGAGGTCCTTAATCTCTAGCCTGTCCATTCATGGTTAGACTCTTAACAAAGTCTAGTGCAAGTATCGGACATGTAAGGTTTTACGTATCTGCGAAGGCGCCTAACTGTGTAATGGGTCACCCACAAGCAATTAACACCTACGGAATTGTTGTACGAACTTTATTTGATTCCAATTACATCAGTTTAGTCTTCTCTGACGTTTTCAGGAAGGCTATTTAATTTTTTTGGAGTTTTCATACAAAATTGATTGAGAGTGTATAATAAAAAAATGCAAAATTACAGCAAAATAATAGAACAAAAGTTGTTTAGTTTCATGAGCAGAATCGCCAGTTAAGAGGTTTACACAGGGTAGGTTTCTAAAACTGTGTGTGATTGAATAATTAGGCTTAGTTTTAGATTCGAACTCTGAACTGTTGAACTCCGAGGTTGCGAGACACGCCGCCGCGCCATGCAGATAGTTATGAATTACCTACAAATAATTTTATTAAACACCGCAGTGACTCAACGGTAATTAAAACTGGTTTTTTTGTGACACATCTCTAACTTATTTATAATAATCAAAGGAAATAACTTACATTGTTGATATACATAGCTACCTACCTAACTACTAATGGTTTTTGACCTGCAAAATTAACAGAAATAAAACTTTTTAGTCACTTTTGAAAGTTTATTTATTGAAAGTTTGTAGAAGGAAGAATCGTTTGGATTCATTTAAGAATCTCGTCTGAGTTTTATTTTTTGAAGAAAATGGGTAAAACTAAAAAATATTCTCAAGATATCAGCGGCATAATAATCGGACTTTTTAAATCAAAAATTTGCTAATAAACAGTTAAAATAATTAATCAAACTTTTACAAAATGCTTTAATACTTTACTAGGTGGCCAAATACTTTTGAGCGGTAGTGTATTTTCGGAACTATACTTATACTATACAGCGCCGCAAAAATATTCAACGGCCTCCGTGGTTGAGTGGCTATAGTCAGCTTGCTTCAATCAGGGGGTCGCGGGTTCGATCCCTCAGGGTCTAACTTTGTAGGACTCGGTTTCGTTAGTAGTAGGGCATTTTCTGATCCCGCCTGGCTAGCTACCACCATCGCGATCGCATCTAAGTCTTACCGCAAAACAGCACTCCGTTGAAGTATCTTGGTAGGGAACCCTACTACCATCTTAGGCATAACCATCACTTACCCCAATTGAGCTGGTAAGGGGCTTATTAACTGTGAATAAAATGTTATACAGGCAGAAACACTTGAAACATAATTGACCACGCTGAATACGTTAAAAACAACCGACTTCAATCGCAACAACTCCAATTTTGCTATGTTTTTGTTGATTTTCTCAAAAACTGCTGAATCGATTTCGATAAAATTTATATGGGACCACCTGTGAAGTCTTCGAGTAATCGGTGAACATACATAAAAAAAAAGATTCTGACGAATTGAGAACCTCCTCCTCCTCCGTTTTTTGAAGTCGGTTAAAAACAGATGATTATATTGCATCGTCTACCATTCATAACGCAAAACATATAGGCACACACATCCTCTCAAAGAATAACTCTACCAAGGTACTTGTGCGAATTCTATCTTATAATTAAATAAGTAATTACGTCAATTACACTGGTATCACTGTGTTCAATCCAAACAATTATTAAAAGACAACTCAACAATTGCATTCCTCGCTCAAGCTTACTTCCGGTGCATATCTGCAACGTGTGTAAGTAAAAAAGCACATTTATGGACAATGGTTCTGCAAAGCTATGGGAACGTAGTCAAGTTCACCTGATAGTCGAAGCCTCGAAGTCGTTGAGTACAAATCAGCGACTCCCACGCTGGGCGCAGGGGCGGATTCAGGTTGATGGGCTGGGAGGTCCACTGCCGTGTCATACGAATCTGTACTATCTCAAAAAAGGGCAATCTGAGATAATGAGGTTTAAAGTTTTAAATATATTTTATTATGTAGAAAATAAACTACATGGTGTATTGAAATGATTTAAATCACAAAAGTTTCCAAAAATCGAGTACAACAAGAGGTCTCAATTATTTTTTTGAAAATGTTCGTATTTTTCACTTAATTCCAAAAAAACAGTTAGACGTGACAACAGTTTCATACAAACGTTGTCACGCGATAAGTTCTAACTATAGTTATAACAGTTAGGCTTGACATCGATCTCTAATATAAATTATATTTTTTGAGTTTAAAGTTGCTTTTAGGCAGGCTGGTTCATATTATAATTGTTTAAATAAAATATTTTTAAAATATTAAAACATATGTATATTTAGGTACCCATATTTTTGCAAAAAATATCGATAAAAACAGCAAAACTGGAGTCGCAAAATAACCACTTCCCAAAATACCAGTTTGCAAGATGAAAATATCGTATAATATTTATAATTAGGCTAGTCATTTCTGTTTTTCTGAGGTTACTTACAGTTTTTTTTTTCAATACTAACATAAAAAATTATATCTAGGTATAATTTTACAACAATATGTATGAACAGATTAATTCCCGAAATTCTAGTTTGCTAGATTACAATATTTACATAGAACCGGAAAATGTATCTTACGATGAATTAACAAATTCAATTAACAAAGTTTTAAGTTGCTCCTCTCTCTCAATTTCATAAAGGTTAGGCCGCTGCAGCACGAAACTTAAAGAGTGCATTTCAATCCACCGGTGGATCCAGTAAGGGGAACCAAGTGGATCGAGGGGAGCGGCAATATTTTCAACGCATAGTTGCATAATGCCGAATTGAAAATGCAGGAGCTTGCCTTGACAGTAACTAAATTACCTGTCTATAATAGATTCAGCAAAGAGTCAATCAAGAGGTTTCATACCTGCCAAGTCTCAGAAACTTAGAGGTTGCTGTAGATACTGATCTCCAGTTGGATAAACAGGTATAGTATGAAGCCTCATTGAAAGCCACTGAACTACTTACTCATACTCAGCACAGCCTGTGTGCATAAGTTTCACGCTAGGCATAGAAACTCAGAATCTCCTTTCGAAACTGATTTCCACTTGGGTAAACAGGTACAGTGTCCAGCCGCTTAAAAAAATACTGAAGCACATATTTAGATTTGAGTATTGAGTAATGATTTAACTTAAAGGTTACTACTGATACTGATCTTTGCCTAGATGAACAGGTAAAGCATTAAGCCGCTTTAATAATCTATGAAACCCTCTATATATTTAATAATCTATGAAAATCTCAAAATCGAAAAGCCACAGGGTCGAGTCACTTTAAAAGCTGCTAAATTTCAAGACAGTTGAAATTTAGCAACACATCTTTGAAGTTTAGAGGTTCCTGTTGATAGTGACCTACACGTGGATAAATAGGCACAGCGTCAAAACACTTTGAAAGCCGCTGAATCGCCTGCTCAGGCTCAGTAAAGACTAGGTAAAGGGGTTTTACACCCAACACATCTTAGGAGCATAAAGACTCCTGTCGATCTCAGATCATCTCAGATTGGATGAATAGGTACAGTTTCAAGACACTTTAAGAGCAGTTGAATCATTTACTCAGACTCGGCAAGGACTGAGTGATCAGGTTCCATACCACGCATATGTATGAAACTTAGAGGGTCCTGAAAATATTGATCTCTACTTGGGTGATTTATCAAAGTGGCAAGCCCTTTTGAAAGTCAGTGTATCACCTGATAAGTTACACTCATATTCGACAGACACATCTTTACTTCGTTTTTTCCTTCTGTATGAATAGTCACAGCGTCGAAACACTTCAAAACATTAGTACAGTAACATTAGTAGACTTCAACATCAGATCTTGGAAACTTCATTATAAATCGAGACACGACCTTATCGCTGATTACCTTGTAATTGGTGGATTTCAAGATCTGATGTTGAAGTCTGAAATCTGGAGAAGTTTCACGGAAATAGCTCCTACGATATTTAGAAAAATATCGAGTTCAAGAAATATTATTTACAACAATGGGTATGGAGAGGTAACCCATCCTTAAAAGCTCATATAAAATAATATTTCATATATTATGTCAATGTGTATGTCCGACTGAAACGTACAGACGGAACGACCTTATATTACTAAACTGTCTAGGTATGTTATAAATCCAAGGAAACAGTACAATATTTATCAAAATATTAAGAGATTTCCTTGGATTGCTCATACTACATAACAACTGATCCGCCAATATTCTATTTGAAGCCCAAACATTTTTTAACAAATTGAGTATAGGTCCCTCAGAGAAAGTTATTGAGTTTTATGAGTAGAGTCCTGTGACATTTTTTCAGGTATTTTACAATGTATAGTATGTTTTAGGTATGTGTTCCTCCATAGCATTACTGAACCCTTAAAAATACCTAGGTATCTACGTTGTTACTCTATTTGTGCAATCTTCTTTTTGCTTATTATACATTTATACGTTCTAAGATTTGTAAATTTTGCGTACTGTACGTTTTGCAACTCATACATTTCGCGAAGTACATAGTATATTTTTACTTATTGTAAGTTCTGCTGATTGCTGTGCATTTTGAGTTTGGTTAAATGGTTATTTTAAGTCCAAAAAAGTATTTTTTTTTAATTTTGATTATTGATTTCTTGTGGAAAAATGTTCAGTTTCTTTAGTATAATATGTAGTTTACATTTTCAGGGATTTTTAAGGACTATATTATATTCTGGGGCGAGACTTAAACAGTTGTTGTCACGCCTATCTGTTATAATTACTTCAGATAGTACAGATAGCCGCGACACGTAATTGTTTTTTGCTGGAGCGCACATCTGATACATCTAAAGTTGAAACAGAAAGGCGTGACAGCACCTCAAAATATTGAAGTTATATCAGTTTGACAAGTTCAATATCTCGAAAACGGCTTAACTTTTTTCAATTGTGTTTGGTTATAGGTATAGTATAAAATGAAAAAATACATTTTACACTTGTTACGCGTAACTGTACTAACTTAAGATAGTACATGTTGGTGTGACACGGCAGTCCACTACAATTCTCGAAAGGCACTAAAAATAATCTTTGGAATTAAATTCATGAAATACGAATAAACCATAGAAAATCACAAATGAACTTGTTTAATATATAAAACTGGAGGTAATATGTGATTTTTAGAAACTGTTATACTATTTCCATATTTTTGATACTTTTTTACCTAGATCGTAAATGATAGTTGTTACTTTTTTTTTCTCAGAGTACCTAATAAGAAGATAAGGTGGGGACGCAGCGTATTAATGTTACGTGGGGTCCTACGCAAGCATTATTATCAATTGTAGTCTGTAAAACGTATAACAATACTATATGTATAAGAATACTAGTATATGCGTATGTATATCAGTCTCTAGTTTCCATAATATAGGTAATCCTAGTTTCAGTTTCATGAGTAGAGAAGCTCACATTATTAATATTGTCACATTTTTTTACCACCTATATAGGAACTATTTACTGCAAAAGCAACCCCACTCAATTCCATCCCTGAATCCATACCTGCCCTGTCCACTGTCTATCTCCGCAGTCATTCAGTTGTCTGTAACACCGCGTATTTCACGTGTGTTTTGTTTCGCGTTTTGTTGCGCGCGCGCATCGTCTTTTTTATAAATAGTGGACACCGGCGCCGGGCGCGCTTTTGAAGTCAAGTCGGGATTCGGGAAGGTATCAACGTGAAACCATGTACAGGTTAGTGCATCCCTTGTGCTTTATTTATACTTTTTTTTAGAGTTTAGTTTCTAAATAGCTAGGAGAATAATTCAAAATAAAAATTGTTTTGCGTGGCTTAACATTAGAAGGTCGCGGGTTCGATCCCCGCGCGTGGTCTAACTTTATAGGGTTCGGTGTGATTGGTGATAGGGTATTTTATGAGTCCGCATCTGACTATAGATAGTTAATTACTACCATAATATCTAAGTAAGATTTATTTCGATATTATTGTATTAGCCGACAAACATCAGAATTAAAGGTGTTAATTTGTTTTGACATGGAGTCGAGATGAGCATTTATTTGGGGAATCTTGGGGGATCTTCGACATAATAGTTACTATTGATTAATTAGGTGAGTTAATATCAACAATTTGCCAAAAAGGTGTTCATGTTTTAAAATAATTGAGTCGAAAATTCCGATTTGCTTACGATCGTCCAGATCAATCGCTTTCTTACTTACAGTATACAGGATGTTACAAAAATGCGTTTGAAATTTTAAAGGCTTACTTAGAATCCTCCTCTACCTCCTCCACCTCCACCAATCCGGACTTGGCCCCCGTGTGTGGAGTATGGCCTAACCTTCCCGAGTTATGGGAAGAGACCCGTGCCCCTGCAGTGTGGACGTCATGAGTCGTTAACAAACAAAAACTCAGAATCAAGTATAGAATATAGGAAAATTTTGGAAATAAACGCAAAGGAAACGCCCTTTTTTAACACCCTGTATTTAAGCGTTTTGGTAACTTTATAAAATTTCAATGAAACAGCGTATGAAGTTTCTATTAGTTTTCATGGGGGATACATTCTTTTAAGTGTCCTTAACAAAACAGCTGATTTGATTTAGTCCATCTGGCTAGAAAAAGTAACTAACTAATATCGTCATGAATTATTAAAACCATATTAGAATTGGTGAACCTTATAGGCCTATGTCCAACAGTGGACTGTCTGATGATGATAGGCAGCCGCTGAAAATAATCTTAAGTAGGTATTTTCCTTTCTATATCGGCATGTCCGTCCATTAACACAGAAGCCTCTTACGACAGTGTTAACATTGTTCCATTACTGACACAATGCGCCTTTTTTTGGACACCATTGTCTTAAAATAGGTAACCTAGGTAGCTATTTAATTCATAATAAGTTTCCGTCAAAAAACGGTGTAAGACAGCCTTGTTACTGGTTAGTCATGTCTCGTATAAGTACCCAGAGGTACATACACGGTTGAACGAGCTTAGCTCGGAAACTGCAAATTGATTTGACGTCGAAACATAACACGTTAAGAATAAAAAAATCCTCTATCATGATTGTTTTCATTAGTTATCTTTTTATTCGTAAATACCCCGTCCGTTGAATATTGCCTTAATGCCCATCAACCATTCCTATGGAAAGATAGCCGTGCCCCTGCAATTAACTTATTCGTATTTGTATATTCAATTAATAGTTATGTTAAACAAAGTTATAGACTATGTAAAAACTGCAATAATTAAGCAAACTTAGTCATTTATATTCTCTTTACTGCTAAACGCACTGTAATTAAACATTATACAATAATACAATAATAATTATACGCCAGAAATATTTCCGTGTGTATTGTAAATTACTGTCATGTAAGTTTCTTTTACGTTGCAATGATTATATTTAAACTGTAATAGATATACATGTATGATGATAGTGATTTACGTGTATTCCTGATCGTAAGTTCGTCAAAAGTACTATGAAATGTATTTTGTTTTATATTTGCTATTATAAATATTACCAATCTATTTCTGCCGTGCTTACGATCTAGGGTTTCTGATTTCTCGACCTTTTTTATTTCTCGAGTTTCGAGAATTCTCGAGCCTAATTTCTCGAGTTTTCTCGGGTCTCGAGCCTTTTTATATAAACCATTGGAACATGTTAAAATAAATTTAAAAAAGCAAAATTTTGAATGTGATAATTTTGTAGTATTTAGCACCTCTTATTTAGAAAAGGAAAAGAACAAAAATTATAGTCTTCTTACATAATAATACAGATAAATAGATAGATATACTCTAAAACAAACAACTAAAATAAAAACTTAGCACTAAACTAATAGTCGAATGGGCCCGATGGAATACCTCCTATAGTGTTGAAGGTGTGTGCTCCAAAGTTGGCTCCAGTTTTAACGCTCTTTTTTCGGTTTTCCTACTCTTCTGGCGTAGTTCTGAACTCATGGAAGACAGGTTTGGTGCACCGGATCCCTAAAAAAGGTGACCGCTCGAATTCGTCCAACTATAGGCCGATAGCCATAACCTCCTTATTCTCAAAGATAATGGAGGTAATTATCAACAGCCAGCTCCTTCGGTACCTAGAGGATCACCAGCTGCTAAGTGACCGACAGTTCGGCTTCCGTATACATCGTTAGGCACAGGCGATCGAAACTAAGGGGGAAGCATTGGCAGTTAGTTTGGACATAGCGAAAGCCTTCGATCGGGTCTGGCATAAAGCACTTCTTGCGAAGCTTCCTTCTTATGGGCTTCCCGAGAAATTATGCAAATGGGTCACCAGTTTTCTAGTAGACAGAAGCATAAAGGTCGTAGTCGACGGTGCACGCTCAGACTCTATGTCTGTGAATGCTGGTAATACTGTGTCCTTCCGCCTACACTGTTCCTTCTGCATATCAATGATATGCTGCAAATCAGCAGCACTCACTGTTGAAATGGGATGGGGGGAATTGGGGGGGGGGGGGAGGTTGGGCATCCGGTACCCTCACTCACTCGGCGAAACACAACGCAAGCGTTGCTTCACGCCGGTTTTCTGTGAGCCGTGGTATCACTCCGTGTTATTCGGATGACAGCACAGGTGCCTCATTTAGTATCGGAATCCTTGGTGTCGACATTTAGAGTGAAGTCCAGTTCCGTGGTCATCTAGAGGGTTAGGCTAAATTAGCCTCGAAGAAGCTGGGTGTGGTTTGCTCAATAGATCGGGACGGTATTTCACTGTGGCCCGTCGCCTGCAACTTTATGAGGCGCTGTTACGGCTTCATATGAAATAAAGACTATTCTCATCTCTAGGCAGGGGCACCCCAGTATCAGCTTCTCCCTCTGGACCGCATTCAACGGAGAGCAACTCGAATCGTAGGCTGCCAGCCTTAGGATTAATCCCTGCCGCTTCTTTTCGCCATCGTTCTACGCGACAACATTTTCATCCCCATCACTCAGATGGTTCTCAGTAGGGTTTCTGATTTCTCGACCTTTTTTATTTCTCGAGTTTCGAGAATTCTCGAGCCTAATTTCTCGAGTTTTCTCGGGTCTCGAGCCTTTTTATATAATCCATTGGAATATGTAAAAATAAATTTAAAAAAGCAAAATTTTGAATGTGATAATTTTGTAGTATTTAGTACCTCTTATTTAGAGAAGGAAAAGAACAAAAATTATAGTCTTCTTACATAATAAAACAGATAGATAGATAGATATACTCTAAAAAAACAACTAAAATAAAAACTTTGCGCTAAACTAATAGTCGAGTGGGTCCGATGGAATACCTCCTATAGTGTTGAAGGTGTGTGCTCCAAAGTTGGCTCCAGTTTTAACGCTCTTTTTTCGGTTTTCCTACTCTTCTGGCGTAGTCCTGAACTCATGGAAAACAGGTTTGGTGCACCGGATCCCTAAAAAAGGTGACCGCTCGAATCCGTCCAACTATAGGCCGATAGTCATAACCTCCTTATTCTCAAAGATAATGGAGGTAATTAATTATCAACAGCCAGCTCCTTCGGTACCTAGAGGATCACCAGCTGCTTAGTGACCGACAGTTCGGCTTCCGTATACATCGTTAGGCACAGGCGATCGAGACTAAGGGGGAAGCATTGACGGTTAGTTTGGACATAGCGAAGGCCTTCGATCGAGTCTGGCATAAAGCACTTCTTGCGAAGTTTCCTTCTTATGGGCTTCCCGAGAAATTATGCAAATGGGTCACCAGTTTTCTAGTAGACAGAAGCGTAAAGCTCGTAGTCGACGGTTCACGCTCAGACTCTATGTCTGTGAAAGCTGGTGTCCCTCACTGTGTGCTTTCGCCTACACTGTTCCTTCTGTATATCAATGATATGCTGCAAATCAGCAGCACTCACTGTTTTTTTTTATGTGATAGATGGCAAACGAGGAGACGGATCACCTGATGGTAAGCGATTACCGCCTCCCATAGACACCCGCAACACCAGAGGAGTCACAAGTGCGTTGCTAACCTTTGAAATGGGAGGCCGTGGTATCACTCCGTGTTATTCGGATGACAGCACAGGTGTCTCATCTAGTATCGGAATCCTTGGTGTCGACATTTAGAGTGAAGTCCAGTTCCGTGGTCATCTAGAGGGTTAGGCTAAATTAGCCTCGAAGAAGCTGGGTGTGGTTTGCTCAATAGATCGAGATGGTATTTCATTGCAGCCCATCGCCTGCAACTTTTTTAGGCGCTGTTTCGGCTTCATATGAAATAAAGACTGTTCTCATCTCTAGGCAGGGGCACCCCAGTATCGGCTTCTCCCTCTGGACCGCAATCAACGGAGAGCAACTCGAATCGTAGGCTGCCAGCCTTAGGATTGATCCCTGCCGCTTCTTTTCGCCATCGTTTTACGCGACAACATTTTCATCCCCATCACTCAGATGGTTCTCAGTCCACAACTGTGCGTTTACGCGACAAAAAAAGACGCAATTCAACTTCGGAACTCGAGAATTCTCGAGTTCCGGTCGTTTTTTTCTCGTCTCGAATGAAGCTAAATTTCTCGAGTTTTCTCGAGTTCGAGAAAGCTCGAGCAGAAACCCTAGTTCTCAGTCTACAACTGTGCGTTTACGCGACAGAAAAAGACGCACGACGCGCTTGGCGCAATTCAAATTCGGAACTCGAGAATTCTCGAGTTCCGGTCGTTTTTTTCTCGTCTCGAATGAAGCTAAATTTCTCGAGTTTTCTCGAGTTCGAGTTCTTACTAAGAACAAATAAATAAGACGGACTGAAACTGAGCTACACATTTCAAAAATCGTATTGAAAAAAATCTAAAAAAACAATTCGGAAAATTCAAAAATATGACAGCTCGAAAGTGTGTTTCACAGACTTACTGCTCTTATCGTAAGCACGAAGATTTATTACTTGAAAAAGTAGGGTTTAGTGAAATTTTATCTTATGGAAAATCTTGAAATGCCTGCCTGCCTTGGTCGAGGAATTGAACTCGCGACATTACCATACATTACGATGTGATGGCTGGCGTAGTTACGTCACAAAACTACGCCACTGAGTCAAGAATAAGAGCCAAATAACGCTTTCTAGCTTTTGTATATACTGGGCGACCTTTTTCGAAGAAAATAAATTATAGTCATGAAACTGAACAATAGTTTTATCCAAGGAAACTATGCAATGGAAACAGAAAAAAATGATTTTCCATACAAAGACAGCAAACTACTACTCGATTATGTGCAGTAAGAATGAAAACTATTTTTGCTTCGGTTCCTTTTGTTCCGTGCTAAGAGTTATTTAGTTGGGACAAACTGTTTTAACCTCTTACGTATATGCAACCAAAATTACGAGTTTCCTTTAAATTCTGTCCTATTAGCATTTCCACGCTTGTCGCTATTCCAAATTATGTGTTCACTAATACCTTGGATCGTGTTGTTTATACCAGCAACGCCGCGTCGACAACGGATTCTTATTTCTCTATGATAAAGTCGAAAATTCGCTGCACACTCAATGCTAGGTCAGGGTCCGTTAATATTTGCACTTTTAACTTCTAACTGGGGTTATGTAAGTTTGTGTGCATGTTATGTGTCTATACAAATAACTACGTACTCAGAGATATCGCTGTACGTTAGTACGTATTATTGCTAATTAGCCGAGAACGTTTAAAGGGAAACGTTTAACGTTTCATATACGCTCGCACGATGAGATTATTAAAAGTGTATACTGCATTCATAGGAAAAAAGACCGCAAAGTATACGGAACTCCATACAGGGTGTAACAAAATTGGTGTAGGACCCGTTAACCGGTGATTCTACTCATCGTACTGAACAACTTTTGTTCTACAACTTTGCTCAAATCGCAAAAAAAATGTTGGACTCTCCATACAAAAATGGCAAAAAATGGCAAAACAGATGATCGATTTGTATGGAGACCAAAATTTTTTTTGCGATTTGAGCAAAGTCGTAGAACAAAAGTTGTTCAGTACGATGAGTAGAATCCCCAGTTAACGGGTCCTACACCAATTTTGTTACACCCTGTATAATTTGCGGTCTTTTTTCTTATGAGAATATATCGCACTCTTAATAAAACAACGACCGAATTCAAAATTTTGGCAAAATGAGTTTTGGTTAAAAATCCGACCTAAAAGAGCAAGCCACACAGTCTCGGTAAAAAAATACCTCTATTTCTTAAGCAATAAGGTAACAAAATATTTGCGTCTTTATTCGTCCTTCCGCACACGCGAGTGTCTCTCTTTTATGTCGGTTTTTTTATCAAAACTCATTTTGAAAAATTTTGAATTCGGTCGTTGGTTTATTAAGAGTGCGATATTGAAATGTAAAATTGGTCAACCGTTTTTGGCCGTTGGTATCATCTCACCTGATGGTATAAACAATTGTGATGCTGAATATGGGAGGGGGTTTCCAAAATATCCCAACGTATTGTGGAACTGGCTATCTCAATCCCGGAATACATCTGTGACACTGATGTTTCGCGGTAAGTCTTAGATACGATGGTGGTAGCTAGCCAGGCGGACTCAGAAAATGGCTTACCACGAACCAAATCGAGTCCTACAAAGCTGACTCCACTGGGAATCGAACCCTCTCATCTGAACCGAGTGGCGTAGCCACGACGCCATGGATGGAGGCGGTTAAAAATTATTCTGGCGTAGTAGAACCGAAAGTATTAAAAACTACTGGTTAAAAACTTTCAGAACCTTAACAAAACCAACATATTATTATTTTAAAAGCTCTATAAAAAAGGTGATGTAAAGGTGGGTACAGAAAAAAAAAGCAAAAGTTCATGCCCTAGCGGTGAGTTATGTTTTTAATGATGCCATTTGATTTTAACAAATTATTTTCAGAACACTTCTATCAATCTTCATCTGCGTAAGCGCAGTGCAGACCGCACCACAAGAAGTCAACAGTCAAACCACAAACGTCAAACCAGCTTCCATAACTGACACATTAAACACTTCCAGAGAATCTGCAATCGAAAATATACCACCTATCCTTCATCATGATAACAGGAATGAAGAAGATAGCAATAGACGTAATAATACGAGTGAGGGAGATGACAAACGAAATAGCGGAGATGACAAAGGGAACAGAAATGAACAAAGTATAAAAAATAAAGAAAATATTCAAAGAAATCCTATTATTCACTCAGACAGCAGGAGTGAAGAAGATGACACTAGTCAAGCTAGTAAGAGTGAAGGAGAAGGCACGAGGAGCTCCGAGAATAGCGAAAATATAAATAGCAGTCAAGAATGGAAAAGAAATGAAGAAAACAAAAGAACGATACGAAGTGACGTCACAACTGTAAACTATGAGAGCGAGTCAACAGCTGTAACAGAAAGAGACGACGATATAGATGAAACAGTACATGAAACAGACGACTATGAAAGTAGGACGAAGCCGCCGCCATCGCCGAGGTTTATTTCGAAGCTGAGCTACTTCCAGAAGAATGATTACTCGCTTCCAGTGCTCACCAACTTAGTAGAGAGACCTGGTAGAAGGAGGTAATATTTTTTCTAATATAATAAATTTTAAAAAACAGCAGAAGAAGCATACACTTAAAAATAAAATATGGAGTATGTATCTCCAACCAAACAGTAACCGTTTTATCCGTAAATTGAGACTTTATTTTTGGCTCTACCCGAAAATGAAGTAGTAACTCCTAGCTGGGATGATGAGGAATTAGAGCTAAGACATAATAATAATAATATCCGCGACAAATCACACGCGGTCATCTGGCCCCAAACTAGGATTCCCTGTATCTTGGGAACCAGAGACTGATATACATACACATATACTTTTAAATACATACATATATAGATATAATACAACCAGACTCAGAGCAAACAATTCTGCTCATCACAGAAAAGTTTGCCCTGTGTGGGGATCGAACCCACGACTTTCGGATCAGAGAGGTCAGGATCGCTAACCACTTAGCCACCGAGTCAGTCCACATAGTTTACAAGGTTATTATTGGACCCCCCACCAAAACTTCACAGTGGCTTCTACTCATGAAACTGAGCAACTTTCCAAATAACCAATGGTCAATTCGCAAAAAAAAATTGGGCATCTCCATATCGATATACAGTAGGCAGATCACGTGATCAAATTAGTATGAAAGGTCCTAATTTCTTTTTTGCGAATTAACCATTGGGAAAAGTTGCTCAGTTTCATGAGTAGAAGCCACTGTGAAGTTTTGGAGGGGGTCCAAAAATATAACCCTGTATAAATTTAAATTATTTTTATTTAATTAATTTCAATGTAATTTTTTTCTTTACAGATTCACGTCGAAGTGCCGTTGCGAGAAGATCTGGAACTGCCCCAAACTTCAAATCACTGTACCGAGATGCCCCAACGAGTACTTCCTGTGCTGTTTCTAACCGACTGATTGATAGAATAGTTTTAGAGCAAGAAGTTTATAACCAAACTAGAGGAAACACTTTGAAATAACAAGACAAAAGATTTGGCCTTGAATGCGCTTCTCTCTTTCTTAGTAGGGTAATTAGAATGAGACAGCAGCTCCTTCAAAGAAAGAGTGAAGCGCATTCAAGGCCAAATTTTTTGTCTTCAGTCCGATCTTAGAGAGTGTTTTCTCCTGTTTGGTTATAAGTTTCTTGTCTTAGAGTAATTTATTTTCTACCTTCATTATACCAAGACCTCAGATAAAATAAAAGGCTGACGGCCTACCTAATACACTGGAGGACTAAAAAATCGACTCAAGATTTGTTGCTCGACTTTTGAACAAACAACTCAGTCTAAAAAACTGCTAAACACTAAGAACAAAAAACAAGTAAACCACCAAACTAAAATCATAAACAATAAACAGACTGTTTTTGAGCTTTTGGTTCAGTTTTTTTTGCTAGATTTTTGATGATAATTTTCCAAAAGTCGTGCAACAAACCTTGAGTCGATTTTTTTGTCCATGAGTATAGATAGAAGTGGCTACCGTATTTTGTTGTCTATCTATTTAATTTAAATATTTATTAATATCGGAACTTGTTGTAAGTAGCAAATAACGAGGTAGGTATGATTAAAATCTTTTTTGTATTACAAAACATTGCGTTTAACTTCATCTCACATAATGGACAACAAAAAAAGAAAACACATAAATATGTATAGAATTGTTTAATAAAGAACCTTTGGTAACTTAGACAGGAGTGAATACAAAAATATAACAAAAAAAGTCGAACATTTTCTTTACAATATACATACCACCATCTCTATTATAATTATAAAACATTCACATAATAAGACTGTTTTGCATAAAAACAAAACAGTTATTATTTGAGTGGAAAAACACACGGCATTGGTTGAAGATGCAATTGTAGTTTTCCTCTTTATTTAAGCTAGATTGTCTCGAAAAGCTTGTATCTCTCCTGTAATTCTCTTAAGAAACGTGTTTTTCCAAACGCGCACTCCTCAGCAGTTGCGTTCATCTGAACGCACTTGTCAATTGACTGTCATAGTCTTCATCAACCACCAGCAAGCACATTGCTGCAATGCCGTGTGTTTTTCCACCCTTGTTTTTGCAACCTTCAAGAAAAGAGCGTACTCCCATATCAAAGGCCGGCAACGCACTTGTGACTCCTCTGGTGTTGCGGGTGTCTATGGGCGGCGGTAATCGCTTACCATCAGGTGATCCGTCTGCTCGTTTGCCACCTATGCCATAAAAAAAAAAAAAAAGTCTTATTATTTGCGTTTTCAAAACACACGGCATTGGTTGAAGACGTGTTTGATATCTGCTGGTGGAGGAGCACAACGCTATGTGATGAAAGGTAGCAATCCTTCTGATGAAATCTTTACATAAGCAATATCCATTACATCCTGTTTTAAATTATTTCCTCTTACTTAAATCTGAAGACCAAAAAACAAATATCATTTCTGATCTATCAACTGAAAGCATCACTTGTTTCAGAAATACTTAATAAGATAATATATATATTTTTATTTTTATATATTTAATAACTATAAAAAGCAGAGTTCAGTAAATCACAAATCTAGATTTAAAATTTCAATATATTACTTGCCACATAACATGACTGTTAGCTTAAAAAATAATAAAATTTTTGATTATATAAAACCTCTGATAACAAGTTCCTAGGTATCACTTGTAGGTCTTATATCATCCCATTATTACAACATTGCCTATCCCTCCAATGACTTCAGCTCATTCAATAGGCGACTTCTAGATGCTGCTGCACTGAACACCTACTGTCTTACAGACTTGCATGGTCAACTTACAGTATGCAATAAATGTTCTAAATTTTTCATATGAGTAGGAGGAACTATGTGTAAACCCTGTCTTCAGGACCTCATAATGCATAAGACATAACTTGAATGACTTGGATATAAGACATTCGCAAGTCTTTCCAGTCCAGTGTCCTTCAAAAATGTAGTTATTTAAAAGTAAGGTGCCTCATATTTCCAAAGTTAAAGTAAGACAACCTGATTGTATGCTAACTCATCCTTAACTGTTCCTTTTCTGAACCGTAATATTCTAAGATTATGTATGTATAACAATTTGTATTGTTAAACACCATGGTTTAAAATAGAAATTTTCAGAATTTCTTCATCTGCGCAGTGCAATTATGCGCAATAAATTTATTATTTACTGGAATAAAAATGTATCAATATTTGAAATTCATGAAAGTCCATGAAAACGCATATATAAGGACATCTGTAACTTCAAAAGAAATAACATTCTGTCTCACATGACAAAAGAACACAAATATCATTGTACCCGGACACTGACGTGTGGGTATAATGAGATGTAAAGTAACTCAAACACTGGATAAGTAAGTAGTAGGATAGCTAAACTCCTCTTGTTATTACCACTCTAGGTATTATTCTTATATGCAAACTGCATCTACAATATTATACTTATATTTGTTTTATTTATTTATTTATTATACAAATAAATTATGTATATAAAAATATTTAGCAAGTAATACTCAATTATGAGGCAATTCATCCTCATTTCTGTAACTTAACTGACTGACAGTTTGTAATAATATGGTCAGACCTGACCTAGGTAAATACATTTCAAGGTATAATATCCAGTTGTATTTTCCACAACTACTTATAATATTTAAGCCATCGATATGAGAGACATTAGATGAGGTTAATACTGCCCGACTGCGTAGTCGCTAATAGTGGTTTGCTCCCCTATGTTGAGTAGCGCCGCCTTTTTGCGCACCATTCGCAATCTGACAAGCGACGAGTAAACATCCCGTATTTAAATGAAAATATGTCTTACAGTGCAGTGAAATGTGCTAAAACAATAAAAAAAATAAAGAACAAAACTAACAGCAACATTTCTTATCACTTTTTTCTTGTTATTTTATGAATATTTTGTCATTTTATAGTGATGCTACGCTACTCTTCGCTAGATGTCGCTTGTAGATAACATTAATTAAATACATGCCTCCCTACTCGTCGCTAGATGTCGCCAGTAGATAACATTAAATACATAAACCTTAAGCTTATCACACAACGGCGATATTTGTTTAAATACATGCCTCCCTCTTCACCCCGCTTCAGCCCCCGCAAGACGAACACGCTGGTTCAGAAACAAACAGAGCGAGTAACCTTATCTAATGTTTCCCATATCGATGATTTAAGCTGTAATTAATTTCACACAAATGATATGTTATGCCTCATAGCAAATATAAGTTATTTTTATGGTGATAAATGACACTCCTTGCCTAAGAATAATATCAAAGACAATGCATACTTGATTAAAAAATAGGCATTATAAAAAATATCAGAGGACTCTCTGTAGCTGGTATATTCTGTAACCAGGGGAAAAATATCTAGGTATATAGTGAAAAGATCTCCCAATCGAAGTAGATATATTTGGAGGCCTTGCTAGGGCCAAAAAAGCTTTAAGCTTTCCAATAATAGAAATATTTATATTTCATACTGAATACTCTTTAAATTGATTGATTCTGAACATGCCTTACAGGCAGGTGGATATCATTACCCTGATGCAGAGGTTTAGTTTGTGTTTATGACTTCTCACTTTACAAATTTTAGCTCAGTACAATTATTAATTGCATACCAATACAACCAATTGATGACTAATTAATATACAGACTTCTTGATGAGTAGGTACTTTCAATTGGGTAATAGTTACGGTTGAATATCATCAGTTCTTCATGGGGGGGTCAAGGAGCCCCTAGGACAGATGACTGCCCCCCCCCCCTGCTTTTTGCAAAAAGAAAATCAAATTAAACGAAGTTGGACATGGCTATCTCATTAGTACACTAGCAACTCTGTGGAATGTTGCATGTACCCATGTCATTGAAGCCTTTCAGAGCCCCAGTTATAACTCCTTACAGTTAAATTGTTACAGCTTCAGCCTTTAATCTACCACCTAGGAGTACATTCTTTAGTAAAACTGTGTGATCTTTGACACCGCTTACATGTGGTTTTACCAACTGTAACATGGTGGTGAGGTACTTAACTCTGACTACTAACAGAGTGGTTGAACAACCCTCTTAAGTTGTTTTGCATGGTAATCTCGCCATTGCAGTACATGGCAGAGCAGACCATACATTCAGCTATCGTCAGACACTAAAGTTTTGTTGCTGACAAAAATTAACACTATTAACCTCTCTCTGAAATTCCATTATACATAATTAGAGGTATATAGTATAGATAATCAAGCACTTCTTTTATATGAACTGTTAGATATTATCTCATTATGGTGACCCCTCTTATTGTACAGCCTCGAGGCCGGGGGTAACAAGTACTGTTCCAGCACAGATATAGAAATATGTATAGAAAATCTGAGTATGGTGACCCCTATTATTGTACAGCCACCGAGGCCGGGGGTAACAAGTGCTGTTCCAGCACAGCTATAGAAATATGTATAGGAATTATGAGTATGGTGACCCCTATTATTGTACAGCCTCCGAGGCCGGGGGTAACAAGTGCTGTTCCACTGTTCCAGCACTGATATTTTAATATAAAAAATCAGATCTATGATACACCATGACACAGCAGTAACATCACGTGCTGTCTCCTTATACAAGCAAATGTATATTATCCAGCGAGTCCCAATACAGAATACAGCCTCCGAGGCCAGCCTCCGAGGCCGGGGACACAAGTGCACTCTTCAGCACAGATTTTACCATAAGTCGCCAAGGCTTCCGACTTTCTACAGTTCTGCCTATGGATGCATTTATTGATATAACGCACTGTAGGAGTGAGAAAGCAGACCCATATACCTATGGGAGTCTGATTGACTGGCACTAACTTACTTATAACCAGGTTTTAGGCATCTTGATATTATACAGGGCACCGTCTGATCTTGGTCCCAAATTGAATGTCCGGTTTAACTGACATACAAGGTTTTTTTTTTTTTTTTTATGACATGTAATTGCAATAAATAAAAAACCTTTCATGCAGGCTAATACAAACAAACGTCTCTCCGAGATCAAAGCCTGTTTTAATTATAATCTGCATAATCCTCAGTGTCACTGCATAATAAGTGTACTATGAATGTTTTCGGCTTCTGCTACCAAGAAAAAATTGCTTCCTTCATAAAATTTCTTTACTTCACTCTATTTATTTCCTCCAAAAAATTTCTTTACTTCACTCTATTTATTATTTTGCTCATTTAATCTTGTGATAACAGAAATGTACCTTTCAGGTCTCTATTATCATCTTAAAGTTCAACATTCAAAAAGTAATGCCTCAATTTGTAGAGGAATAAAAAAGAAATGGTACGCCTGCCTCTATCAGTCTCGATCTTGCTTTATCCATTTCAAAGAAGGAAGTAAGTATATAGGTAGATAAGTCAGAGCCATATGTAACAGGAACAGGCTTGAGAGTTTCTCAGTTCCTAGATTAGTGACACTCAGGTAGCATCTGAATGCTACCCACCCAGACTGATTGTTAATTTTATTACTACTGGGTGGCACCCTCTGCACGGAACAAGCAGAGGTCAGAGGCACCTGGTGCTGGTGCAATTATTGACTGTGTACAATGTTCATTAAAAAGGTTGTACTAAACCTGTTTGCCCAATTACAGCATGATTCAGAAAATCATAACCCACAGACCTCTATAGGGCCAGAGAGGCAGAAGTAAACCCAAATAACTTAAGTGTTATAAGTTATAACAGTATCCTGACATGAATATTCAATGTCTGACAAATATATATATTCTGTAATGTTCACTTAATATAACTCAGCTTCTCTTCTTTGTACCAATCTAGTTATTCTTAGAAAGAAGCAAAGTAAACAACAATTATGTCAGAGTTAAAAATCTAAATTAGGTATTTGAATTTCAACATTCATCACACTCCATGTGGACCACAAATAATAAACACCAAAAATACATTAACCTGGAGCACTTAGCATCATTACTACAAAGTATGTTTAGTATTGGTACATTCATCTGCGAGATACTTTTGCTCAGTATAGGCCTATTCAGGCAATTAATAAATGTTTGATTTAAAATGTGCCCCGTGACCCGTGCACTATAACACTGTAGGTAACTAAGTATATTCAGTTAGCCCTACCCGGCTAACTGAAAGCACGAAAATAATCTCAAAGTGGTTAACTCATGCCTTGCTGGTCCAGCAGGCTCTAAGTAAAACAGTGATTATAATGAAAACAAAAAAGGAAGGAAACATACCTCTGATTTGCCTTTGTTATATATTACAGTGTACTTGCCAAAACTGCTGATGGACAGTGGAGAGGAGCTTCGAGCCCCTGGTCCTCTTCCAAATATGAATAAAGTTACTGCCAGTGAAACGAAAAAATATGCCATGTTTACCGCTCTCTTCTGAAAAGAGCGGCATCGTCGGCTATTTACAACTTACGCAAATCCGTCTAAAAATGCACGCTGCGCGTGGTTATTGTGTTTTATGGCAAGCATTGTTCTAAATTGACCGAAAACACTTGTTTTTTGTGTGTTATTGGATTATTTCACAGGTTTTTTGTTACGAAGAAAGATTTTGCAAGCTTCTCGTACGAAAAACCACAACGCTATGACAGTCAATTGACAAGTGCGTTCAGATGAACGCAACTGCTGAGGAGTGCGCGTTTGGAAAAACACGTTTCTTAAGAGAATTACAGGAGAGATACAAGCTTTTCGAGACAATCTAGCTTAAATAAAGAGGAAAACTACAATTGCATCTTCAACCAATGCCGTGTGTTTTGAAAACGCAAATAATATAACAAAGATTAAACTGTTTAAAAATATTAATTTCTTATGAATATATGAGATTATTTCAAATTAGGACAAAAAAAGAATGTAAAGCGTCTGTATACAGGGATACAGGGTGTAAGGGACAGATTTCCGAAAACTTTAAGGGCTTGCTCAGTAGACGAAACTGAGCAACTGTCCACAAGAAATTTATCAGGAAACGAAAAAAAAATCGGCTTCTCCATATAAACTTTCCAATTAAGTTTATTATTTTTGTATGGAGAAGCCGTTTTTTTTTTCGTTTCCTGATAAATTTCTTGTGGACAGTTGCTCAGTTTCGTCTACTGAGCAAGCCCTTAAAGTTTTCGGAAACCTGTCCCTTACACCTTGTATAGGGTCCTTCTAAAATACCTGAAAAAAATTAACCGTGGCTTCTACTCATGAAACTGAACAACTTTCCGCAAGGCACCTATACTCAATTCGCAAAAAAAAATGTTTGGACTTCCCATACAAAATTGGCGGTTCAGTTGATCAATTAGTATGGGGACTCCAAAATTTTTTTTCTTCTTTCCTTGGGGAAAGTTGTTCAATTTCATGACTTGAAGCCACGGTTAAATTTTTCATAAGGACCCTATATAACAAAAGAGTTTGAATTTTTAAGATTTCTATTCTACCGCCATTTTGAAAGTTAGCAATTCTTTTGGTGGTCATTAGCGGGTACAGAAGAAAGACATACACCAATGGAACTAAATAACACCAATTTACATACATTTTAGCAGAGGAACATGTCTCTGAGATATTATAAATAGAACTAAAATTACTGAGTATTTCTTATTTGTGCATTTTGCCTTAAAATGTAAATAAAATTTTAACAATCACTTGGGAATATAATTATAATAAAATAGTAATTTATTTAAATAAAACTTACCTTTTCATTAATGATTGGATATGAGAAAAACTCTTTTAACAAGAACACAGCATCGGAATAAACGACGGTATTTTTTTTTACTTTTTTTCATAAATGCCTCCATAGGTAGCAACATATTTTTGGCACATTTAATTAGATTATAAAATACCGCCTACACATTCTACTGAATCTGATTCAGTAGAACGCATGCTCAAAAATAGTTTTCCAATAATAATTTTACATTCTATAATAAAAAAGAGAAATGTTATAAAAATGCAAGAGTGTAAAGTTATCACTTCACAAAAATTGCATCTATTTGAGCCCAATATTCAGATAACCATAAAGATATTTGTTTTTTTTTTCTTATTTCCTAAACAAACAGCACAAAGCGGCAAGGCCTATATATTTTTACTAATACAATATAAAATATCTTTGTTTATAGACAATTATATTTTTTAACTAGAATTTGTCTGCCGTATCAGGCTTATGTCTTATACAGGGTGTAACAGAAGTGTGTGACAATACTTCAAGGTTGGCTTTTACCCATCAAACTGAACAACTTTTGTTCTACAACTTTGTTAAAAAATTTTTTGGACTTTTCATACAAACTTGGTTCGCCAGCTGATCGTTTTTTATGATAAGTCCAAAAAAAATTTTGCGATTTGAACAAAGTTGTAGAACAAAAGTTGCTAAGTTTGATGGGTAAAAGCCAACCTTGAAGTATTGTCACACCTTTCTGTTACACCATGTATACTCTAACTTTATATGTCAGTTTAATGTAAATAGGCACTTACATTATACCATTTTTGTAAATAATTGCATATTTGCGACGATATAAAACTCTAATCGCCTAATCTACATTAAAACCTCATAAAAATTTGGAGTAAAACGCACGAAGTTAAGAGCTATATTTGACCTATGAATATTTTTTTTAAATTTCCCTCGGTAAAGTACAGTTAACACAACATTTACATACAAACCATAGGTTAGGACTGTCTGTTGGTTTGTATACAAAAACCCTGCTTTTGACAAAGAAAAAGTGTCATTGAAAACTAGGATACATAAACTTTCTATGACAATCAAAACTATATTTCACGAGACTGGCCTGATACGGCAGTTGCGACTTTATTCGCGTGCAATTAAGTATACTTAAATGTTGGCAGAATTGGAAGACTCGATCAGTCTCTGTAGAGTTCATTGGCCTCCCTCCTGCATCGCTCCTGCAAGGCAATAGGTACCTACTGTTTATAAGCTCTAACAAAATCTAAATTAACATTTTTTTTTAACTGGACCTTCTACTCAGGAAACTGAACAACGTTCCCAAAGGAACACATAAACAAATCCAGAAATTAAATTTTGACTTTCTAACAAGTCGATCAGTTAATCGGCCAGCTTGTCTATTCCCGTTGTCCTTCACCTTTGGTCCACCACTGGAGGACATCGGAAAAAAAAGTTGCGATGTCCATCAGTGGGGGACAAAGCCACAACAATTCTCCCGTTGGCCCCCACTGGTGGACATCGCAACTAAGTTTGTGCCACTGTCCCCCACTCTTTAAATAAATATTATCATTTTAATCAGATTTATGTATTATGTTTACTAATAAACAGAATAAGACGTGTTTTAAATTACAATATATTTGTCACTCTTTATCGATAATTTGAATACACAACCTATTTCTAGGGTTCCGTACCTCAAAAGGAAAAACCCTTACAGGATCACTTCGTTGTCTGTCCGTCTGTCTGTCTGTCAAGACCCTTTTTCTCAGGAACGCGTGGAGGTACAAAGTTGAAATTTATATCAAATATATTTTTTCCAGATGTCCTCCAGTGATGGAAAAAGTGGGGGACAAGGGGGATAGATGGAATAGAGCCAGCTTAGTATGGGAAAACCAAAAATTTTTTTGCGCATCGAATATGGGTTCTTTGGGGAAAGTTGGTCAGGTTCATGGGTAGATACTTAATTTTAGTTGTTTTTTTTTTGACCTTACATAAAATTATTGAGCAAATTGAAGACTGACATATAGTTCATTCCAATCAAAAAAAAAAGCAAAAGGTAAACAAACGTAGTATGCAGATGACATTGACATGTGTCAGTTCCATAGTAAGTTTGTTTACGTTTTGCTTTTTTTTGATTGGAATGAACCATAGGATATATTACGAATATAAGCACTCATTTTTTTATTGGTTACGTTAGGTCCTATCATTGCTAACTACAATAGTAATCCGGCTCGAAGGACCAAACCTATGTAAGAAAAACTCACGGATTATGCAAGTTAATTTATATCTCATCTCACTAATATTATAAATGCGAAAGTATGGATGTTTGTTTGTTTGTCAGTTTGTTTGTTTCGCTTTCACGCCGAAACTACTGAACGGATTTGGATGAAATTTGGTAGGTAGATAGATAAAGCACTCGGCTAACACATAGGATACTTTTTATCCCGGAAAATGTAAGGGTTCCCGTAGGAATGCTTAAAAACTCAAAATTTCCACTTCGTCACTAGATGGCGCTTAATATTTTCTTTCTTTCTGGACACAATTCTGAAGTCCACGCGGGCGAAGTCGCGGGCGGAAGCTAGTTTTAAATAAAGAGACACTGCACGCACGGAGAAATGATCAATGAAAGACGTCCACTGGTGGACAAAGGCCTCCCCCTTGGATTTGTGCCGGTGACCGGTCCTGCGCGGCTCGCATCCAGCGGCTTCCCGCAACCGAAGAAGTGATACCACAACATAAAATCTTATTCACAGATATCGTGTATTCATAATTCATAATTATTTATTGCAATCACAAGTACAAATTGTTGTTACATTTATGAAATACAGTCCCATTGTGATACCTTCATAGGCACAGCAATATAGTCGCCTGGTATTGTTAAATATCAACGTCAATACAATAATAATAATTTCCAAAGTCAATTTTGTTAGTACTTATTACAATTTTACGATAGTTATGTCAGTATTACAATATAATTATGAAATAATATATTACATTAAATTACAATAATATATGTAAATTTTAGGAACTTACTTGTACCAAAATTATTTTCCAGTCAAAAAGTCATCTAAATTATAATAGCATTTCTCTATTAATAATAATTTCAATTTATTTATAAATGTATCTATCTTAGTTTCATTTTTTATGTCCCAGGGTATTTTGTTGTAATTTTTTATAGCTATGCAATATGTGCTGTTATGGTAGATTGTCATAGTCGATTTAGGCAGTGCCAAGTCATTTCTAGATCTAGTCATTTTTCGTAAATATGTCGATTGCCAACAAAACGTCAATATTGTGTGTTGGCATTAAAGACCTACCTGATGCTCAGTGATGAGGTAGACCGGCAGCGACTCGGTGCAGAACTCGCAGGGGATGACGGGCTCCTCGTGGGGGTCGGGGGGCGGCGCCACCGCGGGGGGCTCGGCCGGGCGCGGCGACACCGGCCGCACCTGCGCCAGGTCCGGCCGGCAGCCCGTCTGCCGGCCGAGGATTTTATATACAATGTGACTTTAAATTAGTTCTTGATACGAAATACTATGCATGTGCTTATGATAACAAATAACTTTCCTTAAGGAACCCAGAGTCATATCGCAAAAAAAAATTGAACTCTCCATACAAATCGATCAACTGAGCGGCCAAATTAGTATGAAGAGTCCAACAATTTTTTCCTTGGGGAAAGTTGATCAGAATCAGGAGTAGAAGCACTGATTAAAATATGACGCACGAGTAGATATACATCTGTATAAGCTCCTTAGTATAAAAATACCAGCTACTTATCAAACAGAATGCAGTGCGTTGAAATAAACAAGATAAATGAGACAAAAGAAATAGTCCCGTACAGATCATCATTTTTGCACAATAAACATGGCGTTCCTCAAGGAAGCATAATGGGTCCGCTTTTGTTTCTTATATATATCAATGACCTACCAAAATCAATAAGCTATCAAAGTATTCTTTTTGCTGATGACATATCGCTGATTGTTCCATACATTAATAATACCATGCCATTTAACCATGTCCTAGATACTGCTGTAGAAAATGTTGATAAATGGCTTGCAACTAATGGACTTAGCGCAAATATATCCAAAACAACATTTGTGCACTTTTCAAATTATCAAGCGAATCAATTAAAACTAAAAATTACCTGTCAAGGACAAGAAATTCAAGAAGTAGAAGAATCACGATTTTTGGGAGTCATTCTTGATAAACACTGCAACTGGAAATCTCATATACAAAGCATTTGCACAAGATTAAGCAGGTTTGTTTATGCACTAAAACGGTTGAGATGTGTTGCTGGTGAAAATACTGCATTAATAGCCTATCATGGACAAGTGGCATCAATATTAAGATATGGGCTTGTAGTATGGGGTAACTCGCCAGATATCCAGAAAGTTTTCATAATGCAAAAGAAATGCATAAGAGCGATCTGTGGAGCAGGACCAATCGATACATGTCGGCCCCTATTCCGTAAATTAAGGTTGCTAACGTTGACAAGTCTCTATATTCTGGAAGTCGGAACCTTTGTAAGATATCATCCTGAATTCTTTCAGAAGCAGGAAAACGTAAATCCAAGGTTGCGCCCGAGGGATATTAATAAACTAAAAACACCTTTATATACAAGCACACTGTTCCAAAAAAACTGCTACATGATGTCTATCAGAATATATAACAAGATTCCAAGAGAAATAAGGGAGCAGCCAACAAATTTATTTTTGCTGAGCCTACGTAAATGGCTGATTGACAAATGCTGCTATAATTTATCGGAATTTTTTGATATGAAGTAAATTGTATGTAAAGTTTTATAGTTATTATATTTCATTTATTGTAACGATTTTTATTAGTACTGTAGAATTGACATGGTATGGAATTTTTTGTGTGATTTTTATTTAAAGAATATATTTTCCGTGATTTTCTATGATCATAAATAAGTAATGGTTGACTATGTTGTTTATTAAAGTTAAATATATTTTTGCATGCCAAGATTGGTAAAGTATGAGGAGCTCTGTATGTAATTTTAAAAGATCTGTATGTAACCATATTTTATGATTTGATTTGAATAAAAATATTAATAATGTCGTAAGATCTCATTGTAATTTAATAAATAAATAATCAAATTAATTAGTATGGCGGGTTTTTTTATGAACAACTGTAGATAGTAATAATGTCCCCCATACTGGGGCACACCATAACTCGGAAACGTTACATTTAAAAAAACATCCTAGTTAAAAAACTATTTATGACCTAACCTTCCCGATGTATGGGAAGAGACCCGTGCCACTTTAGTGGGGACGTAATGGATTGTTAACATACCTTGTTCCAATCAGAAAAAAGAAAAAGGTAAACAAACTTACTATGGAATTGACACATGTCAACGTCAGTTGCCTAATAAGTTTGTTTACGGCCAGAAAAAGTTTGATTACCTTTTGCTTTTTCTTGCTTGGAATGAACTTTACCTGATGCTGAACCAGGTCCTCAGCTAACACCAGCGCGTTGCAGAACTCGCAGGGCAGCCGCAGGGGCTCATCTTCACAGTCTCGCGGGGCGCGCGGGGACTTGCGTCGGTGACGTCTCTCACTAGCACCGGAATGGAATATCAGCCAAACATTTACAAGAAGACTTATAATACCTATAGTAACTACGTAACTCAATATGTTAGCAACATCTATGACGATCTCGTACTCGTAAGTCATATTATTGATATACCAACTGCCTAGCAGAATCTCGTGAAAATATTGTAACTGCAAAAAAGAGCCGACAATTTTCATTCGGGAATGTCTCCAAATCTTTTAATCATTTCGGTTGAAATTAACAAGTTTGAACACTACAAGAGTTGTGATTAATTTATTTTTCTCGCATTTTATGAGTAAACCCTGGATTTTAATGTAATTTTAACCAGATATATCTCGGTATTTTGCAGTTTCGTGGCAACTTTTAAGCAAAAAGTGATTATTTTATAGCGCCACATGCTTACATGCCAGTGCCAGCAGTAATGACGCCAGGAGTTGTTAACGTAACGTATAATTAAAGATTCATTACATCAAAATCGTAAATTCTTGAAGTTTATATGGGAAAGCTACTTTTTGTAGTGACTTTTAATATATTACCAAATGGGCATCATCTGGATATTAACATTAATCTATAATCACCTGTGTCTATTGCTATGCGTTTCATTCGCATTTGTTGAATTATACGGCGCAGTCACCTGGAAAACAAAGACGAATCTTAAAAAAAAGTACAAGTACACAACACAACAAAAACATTATAATTTAATTCGTTGGTTCGTTCGTTTGTAGTAGAAAATGTACACATTCACCACTAGGAACTCGTATACCCGCCGTGAGAAGTGTTTCAGAGTTTGGGAGTGAAAAGAAACGATAGGCCCTAAGATATTCCCGCTAACACATTTTAGTAGATACCACCTTTTTATTTCACTGGACGATTTTCTTACCTTATTTAAACCTCCTTTCTTACCCCATTTAACCCTCTTTTCTTACCTCATTTAACCTTCTTTTTTAACTCATTTAGCCCTTTTATTTCCTCATTTAACTCTTTTTTTTAATCCTATTTAACCCTCTTTTCCTACCTCATTTAACGCACTTTTCTCACCCCATTTAACGCTATTTTCTCACCCCATTTAACGCTCTTTTCTTATCCCATTTAACCCTTTTTTTCCTACCTCTTTTAACGCACTTTTCTCACCCCATTTAACGCTCTTTTCTTATCCCATTTAACCCTCTTTTCTTATTCCATTTAACCCTCTTTTCTTACCCCATTTAACCCTCTTTTCTTAGCCCACTTAACCCTCTTTTCCTACCTCATTTAATCTTTTTTTCTTACCTCATTTAACCTTCTTTTTTAACTCATTTAGCCCTTTTATTTCCTTATTTGAACCCTCTTTTCTTACCCCTTTTAACCCTCTTTCCTTGCCCCTTTCAACCCTCTTTCCTTACCTCATTTAACCCGTTTCCCTTACCTCATTCAATCCTCTCCGGAGCTCCCTAAGACTCGACTTGATCTCACTGAATCTGTCGTGTGTCCTCTGTTGGTCCTCAGTCTCTTTTCGTAGCTGCAGCTCATTGAACCTGCAATAAACGGTTTTTATTACCTTTTTCCCACGTTTGATTAATTTTCAAGTTGGATTATTTTCCGTATGTTTAATTGTAATTTAGAACATATTTTTACAGCAATCTTCATTAGGATATTATTTTATATAGGAAAAAAAAACTCTACATTTGTCTTGTTTATCTCCATTATGTGTATAAAGCTGCATAAATTTAAGCAAATTAAAAAAAAAACTGACAAGAGCAAGGTGACTCGCGCCCCGAGGGCTCTGTAGAAACAAACAATGAAAGCACCGAAAAATGCTATTCTTTCCTTTGGTCACTTGTTCTTTTATGCTTGCTGTTAAAATAAATATTGTAACTAATCATCAAGAAGACATTAAAATTCCGTTAAACCGTACATCAGCGTAAGCTTCACTCCTATCATAGATATGACATTGGCAGAATTCTTATAAGAGACACCAGAAAATAAGAGGCAGACCTTAGACCAGGCAATACTTATGTTAACTGAGGCAGTGCATAATTTAGCTTAAAGGTACAAGTCCGAGACCGGCTGCAAGCCGCCGACCACACGCGACAGGCGACAGACTGCATTTATCAACCGCAAATTACACTACTGGTTTCTATGACTCTCTATGAAAGTGATTCCGAGCGTGGCGGCAGGCGACATGCGGCGGCTACACGCAGCGACTGCAAGTCCAGTACCGCAAGACCAGCAGTGCGGCCGACCGCAGAGCGGTAACACGAATTTCTTTTCTTTTTTTTAGGGTTCCGTAGCCTAATGGCAAAAAACGGAACCCTTATAGATTCGTCATGTCTGTCTGTCCGTCTGTCTGTCTGTCTGTCTGTCTGTCCGGCTGTATGTCACAGCCACTTTTTTCCGAAACTATTAGAACTATACTGTTGAAACTTGGTAAGTAGATGTAGTCTGTGAACCGCATTAAGATTTTCATACAAAAATAGAAAAAAAACAATAAATTTTGGGGGTTCCCCATACTTAGAACTGAAACTCAAAAAAAATTTTTCATCAAACCCATACGTGTGGGTATCTATGGATAGGTCTTCAAAAATGATATTGAGGTTTCTAATATCATTTTTTTCTAAACTGAATAGTTTGCGCGAGAGACACTTCCAAAGTGGTAAAATGTGTGTCCCCCCCCCCCTGTAACTTCTAAAATAAGAGAATGATAAAACTAAAAAAAATATATGATGTAAATTACCATGCAAACTTCCACCGAAAATTGGTTTGAACGAGATCTAGTAAGTAGTTTTTTTTTAATACGTCATAAATCGTAAACCACAATTTACCTACAACGAACTACAAGAATCCTATAGTTAAGTGTCCCGACGATTTTGAAAACGGCTTGAAACCTTGTCACGAAAATCTAGAATTAGGGGTTAAAACTCGCCAGAAATCGATCTATGGTGGAATTATCTTCGAAAAACTCATTTAAGGGAGATATGAGCGAAATTACATAATATGACTACACATATGATGTTTATTTTTAACACCACTTTCAAGCGCGAACTGGCCTAAAGGTTCGGTGCTGGCTTTTTTTTATGTAGGTTCGGATTCGAATCCCGCGAGACTTTATTGTTTTTTGTCTTTTTATTTGTGTTATTATTATTATTCCTATACTATAAACGAGTTAGGTGTCCCGAGGATTTCGAAAACGGCATGAAACTTTTTGAAGAAAATTTAGGATTAGGGGTTAAAAATCACCAAAAATGGATTTGGAACATTTCAAATCGGGTGCTGCAGCGTGAATGACGTAGGTACATTTTTTACCTATTTTATCGAAGATAGTATTTTTTTTAAAAATCGACGTGCGCTGATTTATCAAGTTTTATATAAAAGACATCAACGACTGCTACAATGTTTATGTTTCGAATTTACTGTGCATTAAATTTTGTTTTTATTTTTGTCGAAAACGATTCTAACAAAAATAATTCTATCGATCTATGGTTAGTTGTTTCGGATCTACAATGGATCTATGAGGGTCTAAACCTAAACTTATCCTTACAAATAAGGAATTTATTTTGATAGTTGGTTTTTTGTTTTGTAAATATATTTCACTACTGGCGCCATCTTTTGTCGAGTAGGTGAATTGCCAGTGAATTACATTACTTGGGAGGCCTTGGAGCCCTTTGTTGCTAACATTGACCGCGCTACTCGACAACAGATGGCGTGCAGTTCTGAAGGAATGAACAGAGGAATAACAACATGCACTGATATGTTCGAGTATTTTTCTGCCATTTTTGGCGTGGTTCATCTGGATATGTCGTTTTCAGTTTTTTTTACAAACGCTCCGATTGAACGTGCGAAGCTCGGTCACCCAGCTAGTTTTTATATTATGTTACTTGCTGCTACGGAACCCTTTATGGGCGAGTCCGACTCGCACTTGGCCGCTTTTTTTGCATATAATAACAACAATTCGTCGTCATCTTCCTCCTCTAACAAATGACACAGTAAATTATTGTTAAACATGTCCGATATTCTGACTCGCGCGAAGGTACGGAAACGACAGGGTACAAAAGCTGACTGAAGTGCAATCGCGTTTGGAATGACAGCGGCAGCGACATGCGGTCGACTGCAGCGGCCGGCCGCAGTGTCGCGTGCGGCTGCCGCCTGCAGCCCGTCTCGGAATTGTACCTAGGTTTCACTCTTATAACAGCCAAACAACTGCACGCAGGAAGATCTAATGAGTGCTACGGACATTGTGATTCGTATGGCTGAATTTTGGGGCAAGACTATCTAAGTAGGTTTGTTATGGACTCGAAAAGAAGAAGACTGACGGTGATAAGATAATGAGTCCTATGGCGACACTCGAAAAGTCCTATGGAGCTGCCTGCAGAGACCCGTTGGAAACGTTTCCAAACGCGGAAAACGTTTCGCGTCTACGCAAGAGTCTGGAAGGCGAAGATAAGGAATGTGCTGCTGCCCTTCAGATGGGTAATGTAACTGCTGAGAATATCATGAAAGCCTTAGAATTACGTTTCGGCAGACTTGAAATTATAATTTCTAAAATTATGTATTAGCAAATACGAAAAATAGAAGTCATATCCATAGATACTTATGAAATAAAGACTCTTTAGTCTAAGCTCATATCATAATGATATAGTGTTATTTTCCATCAAAATTTGAAACTGCGTAGTCGATGTCAAAACAATAAAGCAGGATGATTATCTAAGAAGTCCCGAACTCACTTCAGTAATATTGTCTAATAAGTTTCCATGCAGTTTGATTACTCGTTGGGCGGACTATGGTCGGTTTAATGGATTCATGGACAGATTAGCTACCCCTTGGCTCCCTACCTTAGATGAATTATTGCCCCAATGGAATCGAATGTTGACTGTAGTAAATTGAATGATCCTTTTTAATTTTCTGAATAGGGTATTTTACTCTATACAAGAAAAAATCTAAACTGCTTATTTACTGTGGTATTTGTAATACGTAATCGATTTATTATGATTTCTATACAATAAAATGAGAAAAAACATTTTATTTTTGATTTACAAAAATCAAGTTTTTAATCTGTTATTCAAATATCTGAAACGACAGCAGCCATGCTGGTTGTCAGGTGACGTCACAATAGTGGTAAACAATGACATATTGTTCGCGATATGTGTCAAAATTTTAGTACATAGCTGTTTTGTTTACTCCTGAAATGACGTCACGATCTAAGCATCATGGCGGCTATCGTTTTCGTGCGCTAATTGGGAATGGTAATTTATAATGTATTTTGGGGTACTTATAGGTTTCAAAAAAATTAAAAAAATATATTTTTGTTTTTTTCCCACCTAACAATCAATTTGAGATACTTTTAAAAAAATTGTGAAAAGCCCTATTGAGATTAGTTTTGGACAGCCTTACCGACTCGTCTCCTGGTACCAGTATTCTTACCTTTGTGAGGAACCTGACGCTGTAACTGTACCCGAACGATATTGGCGTCTGCCTCACTTTGGAGTTGACAATCCGAATAAGAAAAAACTGAGGCTCGTTATCGACGCTGTTGCCAAATCACAAGGCTACTCCCTAAATGACTACCTACTTAAATCAAGGTCCAGATTTACTGCAAGTTTCACTGCTCGAAGTCCTATTTCGATTCAGAGAGGACCGCGTTGCAGCGACTAGTGATAATAACATGTTTCTCCGCGTTTAGATACGAAACTAGCTTCCGCCCGCGAATTCGTCCGCGTGGACTTTTTATCCCTCGATATTTCCGGGATAAAAAGTATCCTATGTGTACCGAGTGCTTTATCTACCTACCAAATTTAATCCAAATCCGTTCGGTAGTTTCGGCTTGAAAATGTTACTATTAATAAGAAGTGAGAAAAGCACGAAGATGTGCTGCGTTTCTTTTGAAGAGACTATTTGAACAATAGTAAAATACCTATGAGTACTTCATGAATCGTGTTGCGACTAGTTCGACTGCCTTCAAGCGCGAGGCGAGACTCATGTAGGCCATTATTTAAAACAAGCAATATATTACCGTTGCCTTGTATGTACATAAAACAAATTAGTATTTTTGTCCGCGAAAACCCTATCTATTTTCAGACTCATGGTAGCGTTTTTGAAAGATCTACACGGCACAAAGACAGATTATACTTACCATTTGCAAGAGTCAATGTACACAAGCACAATTCTTTTTGTATGTGTATCAGCGTATACAATAGCCTCCCTAACCACATCAAAGATCGTCCTACCAATATGTTTAAATCGAAAATAACAGAGTGGCTTCATAATAAGGGATATTATTCAATAACAGAGTTCCTTAATGACAAAAATAAATGATATAATGTGTCTTATTGTATTTAATAATCTATTGTAACAGTTTAGTTTTATATATATCTGTAATATTTGCATACCTTTACGGGTTGAACATATGATACTGTACTATTGAAACATCTTTGTTACCTACTATGTTCTGGCAAATAAACGCTTTGGCTTTGACTTTCGACTTTGAGGAGGAAATAATATTAAAGACTTTTTAGCCGTTTTTTTCTTTGGCTTGACATGTAATTTTTTTTTTTTACTTGCTGTTAAAATATATTTTTTGTCGTAATATGTTTTGTTTTATGCCTCAATAACGCGAATTCAATTTCGTCAATTTCCCAACTGTAAATCTATGTTTGTACGCACAATGTTATGAGATTTACCAGGTTATTTTAAGACCACAGATTTCATAGATTTTTCTGTAATCTAGTAAAGAACTATGTTCTGTATTTTTTTTCAAAATAGCCTCAGTAGTTTGGAAGAGAACGGGATAAATGGTAAATCGTATTTTTTTATTTTTTATATTGTAGTTTTTTAACTATTTATTCTAAAATTATAAAAATATTAGATCTTTACAACTAGCCCTTTCATTTGATACGTCACACGGTACAGCTTGCAAAACTTTTTTTTAATTTTCTGAAAATTTATTTATTTAGCTTACATGTCCATTGGGTAACAGAAATCTGTACGTGTAATACGTTTTAATTTAATCGGTCCAGTAGATTCGGAGAAAATTGGCTGTGACAGACGGTCAGACACACGAGTGATCCTATAAGGGTTCCTTTTTTCCTTTCGAGTTACGGTACCCTAAAAAGACAAACAGTCCTTTTATTTTTATTTATTTATTATTTACTTAACCACTTACTTAAGAATAGTTTGATCTTTGTCTCTCCCTACCTCTCCATGAACTCCTGGGGTGACATCGGCTGGAGATCCTCAAAGTCACTCCTGGTGGGTTTCGAGCGACGCTTGGAGCAGCCCTGCTCTTTGCGACGGTCCGGTTCTAGGTTCTGAGCTTGGCTGTTCTCGCTACTGCCGAGAACTTGGCCTGTCAGAAATGTGAAATTTTAGGTCCACATCGACACAAACTGGTCACTCCATACAAATCGTCCGAGTACTTTTTTTAAAAGCACGTTTGCTTCGTCAGCAATATGTGAGGATAGCACATGCCGAATTGTAGCCCTCTTCGGTCATTGTTTTACCCATTATTACATATTTTATGTACTTTTGAAATCACTGAATATTTTTTTTTTATGTGATAGGTGGCAAACGAGCAGACGGATCACCTGATGGTAAGCGATTACCGCCGCCCATAGACACCCGCAACACCAGAGGAGTCACAAGTGCGTTGCCGGCCTTTGAAATGGGATGGGGGATGATGCGAATTGGGGAGGGGGGGGGGGGACGTAGGGCCTCCGGTATCCTCACTCACTCGGCGAAACACAACACAAGCGTTGCGTCACGCCGGTTTTCTGTGAGACCGTGGTATCACTCCGGTCGAGCCGGCCCATTCGAAAATGTATTTTCTTTCTCTCTTTCGTTCTTATTTACCTACTGCGACGTCCTTTCCGACACGTAGGATTAAACGAGATAACTCTCTATGGTAAATAAATAAATAAAAAAAACTGCCCGCTTCCATCTTTCGGCATCTTCAACACTTACCATCAGTTGAGATAATGCCAAGGGCTTACCAATTATGGTTTTTTTTTTTATGAAAGTCCCAGTTTAAATAGTTTCACTTGATTTTGTTAAACCTTATATGGATACAAATACGAAAGTTCTCTCTGTCAACTCCTCCCTCTCTCTTCCCCTATCTCCATCTCACTCACTCCGTCTCCACTCTCTTCTCTCTCCGTTTCCATCTCTCTCTCCACGTCCCTCACTATCTCACTCTCTCTCCCCCTCCCTCTCCCCCCTCTCCCCCTCACCGACAGCGACGTCGGCCGGCATCCACACGCGGCCCTGCAGCCGGTGCTTGTAGTCGGTATCTTCCGTCTCGCGGTTATGCAGGGCATCCATCTTGCGGAGTTTCTCCAGCTTGGCTGCGGGACTTAGCACTGGGGGCAGCCCTGAAAGACAATTCTAGGTAAGTCTTGGCGAGAATAATCATTGCTGATAATTGCCACTTGTTAGTAAACAATGCAACTTTATAAAAGTAAGAAAAACACCAAATCCTCTAACTTTAAAATGGGCATTTTGTGTATGTTTATAGTGCCTTTCTTGCCCGCGGTTTCGCTTGCAAACATTTTTGACTAAGCAAACCACTTGAGGAATCGGGATGAAAGATAACCTTATCACAGGCAACATCAAGATCGGTTTATATGTTGAGGTATCGGGAGGAATCAAACGAAAATATTTTCACATTATTTAATATTGACTGACTCGGTGGCTAAAGGCAGACTTCCGATGCTAGCGGCCGATGCGACAGACGCGCGCGACCGTCGCACGCGACAGTACTAACACCAGAAATGTATGGAAGAGCCGCGCGCGTCTGTCGCGGGGTACGGAAGCGGCGCCATACATTTTCTAATGTTCAGTATTGTCGCGTGCGACAGACGCGCGCGACTGTCGCATCGGCCGCTAGCATCGGAAGTCTGCCTTAAGTGGTTAGCGATCCTGACCTCTGATCCGAGAGTCGTGGGGTCGATCCCCACACAGGGCAAACTTTTCTGTGATGAGCAGAATCGTTTGCTCTGAGACTGGGTGTATTATATCTATATATATGTATGTATTTAAATGTATACGTGTATGTATATCAGTCTCTGGTTCCCAAGATACAGGGAATCCTAGTTTGGGGCCAGATGACCGTGTGTGATTTGTCCCGGATATTATTATTATTATTAAACCACACAGCTCGCAGAACAAACGGCCGTTGGGGCATTTTCTCGAGTGGCCACCGCGCACCGGCACACGTAGCAAGGCACGCCTCCCACTCGCTGGGTCGATGACTAGATGAAGGTCGCGGAAGTCGCTGGACGCGAGCAGCGCAGGACCGGTCGGCGTGGAAATCCTTAGGGAAGACCTTTATTCACTAATCTGTTGACTCATTATAATGATAACGAGGGACTGCAGCAGCAGGTCTTCACCATGAGACTGTCGCCTTCCACATAAGCCTGCCGCCACCTCTAGCCATGGTATACGCGCTGTGTTCTCGTCTCTTCCTCTCCTCCTCCTGCTGTCTCTGCCACGCGCTGAGATACGCGTTATTGCCGTCCACACAAGCCTGCCGCCAGCTTTAGACCCGCCATATCTCACCTCTAGCCATGTTGTACGCGCTCTGCTCTCGTCTCTTCCTCTCCTCCTCCTGTTGTCTGTGCAACGCGCTGAGATACGCGTTGTCGCGCCGCGGGTCCGGCCGCGGGGGCTGCGTCGGCGGCTTCGGGGCCGGACGCTTCTTGACGGCCCCTCGGGACGTTGCTCTTGACATAGACCAATCGAAAAAAATGTGTATATAATTGACAAATTGAAATTGAAAGAACAATGGCAAACGCCCATATATCAATTTACTTGGATTAAATTTGTTAAAGAATAAAAATAAAAAATACAAAAAATTCTTCTTCATAACGTATTCCTTCAAGAATGAAGACTCTCTGAACCAGAGAAAAAAAGTTAAAGAGAATAATTTCCTTACACTAATAGTGAAACAAGAAATAATCTTCTACAATTGTGACGTGTCTAGCGAATGGAAACACTAAAAGCGCAACAATGACGTTCTGCGCAGGGCCGCGTTCAATAGTGACACTCTGATAGCAACTGCTGTGTTGTACTTTCCCTGTCTCACTCACGGGATTTATTTAAGGCTATCCCGTTGTCAGAGTGAACCGGTGCTGTCAGAACGTACCCTCGGAACGCGCTACGGGACCAGTTAGTAAACTAAACTTCCAAAAAGAATTAATTAATTTCCTCCGGTTGCAATTACCATACTAAGTATAAAGTAAGTAAATATTTAATTATATCATTATATATTTAATATTTATTTAACTAATCTTTATTTTTTTGTTTTCGTCTATATTTTATACATTCTACTTAGTTAGGTATTATCTTGCCATTATTCTTTTTGAAAATGAAATTGAAAAACTTTATTTCGAATCACAGAGAATTCATATAAATAGAAAATAAGAAACTTACAATTCCTTATTGACTTTGTTGTTAGCTGCTACCGCTGTATTGATTTGAGGCTGGTCATTGCTTCTCTTCACTGTTCTGGGTGCATTATTATTGAACACATTTTGAGCAATTTTTGGTCTTGCACCACTGCCGCTTGCATCATTTGCACAACTTGAATCACTTGAAGCACTATTAACATTATAAGTTTCAATTTTGGAGTTTTTGAAGCTGGTAACACCGTTCACACCGTACCCTTCACCTCTAGATGGACCAGCACTGTTTGGACCGTTCAGGTATCTAATTTCAGTCCGGACGGGGTTCTCATTGTTTTGGAAGGTTCTAGAAGTGCTGGGTTGAACTCCATTGCTGCTCGATATTGATGCTGTAGGAACGTTGGATGGTTTTGAAACATTGTTGTTGATTTTAGAGATGTTCACTTTTGGTGGTTCTTTCTTGGGTATTGGTACTGGATCTGCACAGTAAAAAGGGACAAAATTATTGTTTGTTAAAACAGTGTTGTTTTTATGATGAGTGAATTTTATTGAAATTTCTACATACTGGACTTTTTTGTAATGGTCACTAAGTGTGTAAATGTCAAAATGTAGGCATCTACTAATTTACATATTTATTCTGTACTTGATGGGTAATCGGTGCTAAGTTGTCAAATAAAGCTGTATCCAGCTTTGTACTTGGCTGAAAATTTAATTATTTATTTATTTATTTGCTTATTAGCTACTTATACCTATTACATTATCATTACAAGCTATAATCCCAATTCGATAATATAATATTATGTACATTTGCAATTTTAACTTTACAATTTCAAATATAATTACTTACATGACTAGTATTCACAACACAATTTTAGCTAGAATTACATAGACTTTTCATTATTACCCTTTCGAGTTCCGTCAACGAACAATGAAACACGTCTGCTTCAACAGCCACTCGGTTCAAAATTTGTACCGCCGTCATCAGCGGAGCGTGCATTAGTACGTTAGTCCTGCAGTGCGCACTCGCAAACATTCGATGTCCTCTTGGCCGCTGTCTTAATCGCGTGTTTGGGACAATTAGCCCAATAGATTCAAGAATAAGGGCGTTGCTTGATTCCCCCCGAATTTGTACAAGTAAACTACTGGCCAACATAGATATTGTCAGGGTCACACCAAACATCAAGACCATACCGACGTCAGGTTTACACCCAACGTCAAGGTTAAATATCAAGGTCTTACTTTTTTTGTGGCCTCTGGTTTTACTTAAATTAGAATATCAGAAACATCAATATCGTAACGACACTTCAGAGTCACACCAACCGTCAAGGTCATACCGACGTGACATCAGGGTCATACCAAACATACTTACCATCATCCAGCCGCAGGAACCCGTGGTTGGAGTCCAGGTGCAGCTGGCGGTACTTGATCATGACCCACTCCCGGCACTCGGGACACTGCTCCGTGCGCGCGCCGCAGTAGCCCTCGTGAGCGGGCAACTCGCGCCGCGGGAGCTCCAGCTCGCAGAACCTGAGGGTAGGAGACAATAAGAGTCATTAACTACTCCTATATGGACTTATTAGTATTCAATCCGATACATTTTAAGAAACAGCATCTTTGTTTTTTACCCGACTGCGCCAGAAGGAGGGTCATGTTTTTCGAGTGTATGTATGTATATTTCTTTGGCACGCTCTGTAGCTTAAACGGCTTTAGGATTTTAACTTGAGAGGTGTCGTTAGATACGTCCTGACTCCCAGATTGACTTTTTTTATATACAGGTGTTAAAAAAAGTACGTTTGAAATACGCTACGCTGCAATGGGAGTAAGAGTCATGCATATAGATTACAATAGTAAAAAAAATTCGTGCCCCGGAGTCGTTAAATTGATTTGTGAGACTAAACAATTTTTTTTTACTTTGATTCACTTTCGCACAACACGGTCCGTCAAGTACGTATACGCTCCGTCATGAAGTCATGAATGAACTCGATGTCATTTCACTGAATGAAAGCAACGCACGCTCGTAGGTATCTCTTTTTACAGGTTAATTTAGTGAACAGCTGATTGTCTTTAAATTAAATGTAGAGCAGAATAAACAAACTTACCAGTTATTAAAACGGCTTATTCACGTAACAAGGTGATAAACTTACCATCGCACTTTGACAGGCTTTGGACTGTTAAATTACGTACTGAAAAGTATCTGTTAATAAAAAGTTTAGGTAGGTAAGGCATCTACTCAAGAGTAGATGCGTAAAATTAAAAAGAACGTGTATTACAGTAAGTAACTTGGCGTGTTTCTAAGTTCATCACCTTATTTACAAGGATTTGCACAACACAACACTGGTGGCTGGCTGACTCACACCAAACCTCTGTTCATACGGGTTTACGGCAAACGCAGGGATGTTATTTGCACTCGCGGTGGTAGAGTGTCAATCACCTTATTTACAAGCTATTTCACAACACAACAAAGTTTTACATCAGTTTTACAACACAGTAAAATTCTCGAGTGGTGACCGCGCACTGGAATACGCAGTGTGGGCAGGCCCCCGACTCGGTGGACCGACGAAGACCTGGTGAAGGTTGCGGGAAGCCGCCGGATGCGAGCCGCACAGAACCGGTCGGTGTGGAAATCCTTGGGGGAGGCCTTAGTCCAGCAATGGACGTTTTTCGGTTGATGATGATGACACAACACAACACTGGTGGCTGACTCTTACACCAAAACTTTGCTCATACAGGTTTACGGCATGCGCAGGGATGTTATTGCACTCGCGATCAGAGGGTATCGCGGTAGCAGAGTATCATTTCAAGATACTCTTGATTCGTATGTACGTCTGGGTGACATGGTTATCTCACTCGCGGACGGGGGCGCAGGCGGTGCAGAACGATCGCGTCACGCCTGCGCGTCACCGCTGCGCATAGCGAACTGAACTGACCTCTGACCTGTACGAAGGGCGCGCGGGCGCCAACCGCCCCCGCCCGCCGGGTCGCGCCCCGCTCCCGAGTGAGTATGCGAAAGGGTGCGGACAGATCAAAGCCTTTTGCAGCACGACACAAGTGCCGAATTTGTTTGATGTCGAGCCGCAACGTCGGTGCGTTTATGATGGTTTAAGCATGTTTTCGCGCGCCTGGTTTCATTCAACACAATACGGGATGGCTTAATAAAGTAAAGCAATTTATTTTTATGATTGTTATTTTTTTGTATGGAAAAAAAAAGAATAGTTTCCGGACATGAATGTCTCATTTTCGTGATCACTATACATGATACTTTCTCCCATTTCAGCCGTGGCATATATTTTAGAAGCACCCTATATATGTGTATATATTTTGTATATACATTGTATATACATTTGACTACTAGATACTATTGAGATCCTTACTACAATATTTTGATTTGATATGTCACACGGTATAATTTGCAAAACTCTGTTTTTTAATTTTCAAATTTTTTTCCCCCAAAGTGGCCCCTCACTCAAAACTCATCAACATTCATTCAGAATTTTCTATGTGTACCAAGTTCCAACTTAACCGGTTCAGTAGTTTCAGAGCAAACTGGCTGCGACACAGACGGACAGACATACAGACAGGCGGATGGACAGACAGACAGACGGATACAAAAAAAAAAAACAGACAAGCAGATAGACAAACAGACACACGACTGATGCTTAGACGGTTCGATTTTTTCTTTTTAGGTACGGATCCATAAAAAAAAAATATATATATAAAAATCTTTCTTCTACTGCAGATATCTATAACTGAGGATGTGATGTTAGCAAGCTAGACAAGATAATATTTTCATGTTGCAAATTGTATCAATCCTACTTAGGTAGGTATATTCTATTTATGGATAGATCTACTTTATTTATTTGTTTTATTTTACGCTAGCGCGCGCGACGCGTACAACGGTTCTGGCAGAATACCAGCGCTGTAGTGGGTATTTACCTTCTTACAGCATATGCTGAGTCAGGACCGGTTCCTGAGCACAGCACTGCATTGATTAATATATTTCAATCACTTTTGTAACAAATAATGTATGTATGTGTTGTGTCTTTGGAATAAATGGTTTTCTTTCTTTCTTTCTTTCTTTCAGAAAAAATTACAAAACAATAAAAATCCTTAAAAAACCTAGTGTTACCCCCCCTAGCCCTAATGACGTCTTCCATGCGCTCCCTCATGGATCGCACCAACTTTAGGACCTCTTCTTGAGGGATTCTGTCCCATTCCTCAATAACGGCGTCTTGGAGCTCCTGAAGAGTCGCGGGAGCGGGATCACGGGATCTAACCTTGCGTTTCAGCTGGTCCCAGAGGTGCTCTATCGGGTTCAGATCTGGACTTCTCGCTGGCCACTGCATGACAGGGATCCCAACCTCTTGAAGGTAGCCCTGCACAATTCCAGCAGTGTGCGCGCGAGCCTTATCGTGCATTAATGTGAACCCGTCGCCAATAAATCCAGCATAGGGGACCACATGTTCTTCCAGGATCTCTGTGATGTACCGGTGAGCAGTCATCGACCCTTGCCCGCGAGCACCGCCGGTCCGAGAGACGCAAGAAAGTTCAGTTTTGCCGTCGGCAGATATGCCGCCCCAGAACATGCAGGAACCGCCCCCGTATTCTACCGTCTCTTGGATGCAGGCTTGGGCAAAACGTTCCCATTGTCTTCTGTATACTCTTTTGCGTCTATCGTTGCAGAAAAGGCACACTCTCGTTTCGTCTGAGAAGAGAACAGCTCTCCATTGGTCCAGGGTCCAATTGACGTGGGCGCGAGCAAATTGCAGGCGTGCTCGCCGATGCGCTGCGGTTAATTTTGGACCCGTGGCAGGTCTTCTAGCCACAATATTTCTCTCCTTTAGTCTTCTTCTAACTGTAGAGACACTCACGGCCCTTCTACGAACTGCTTGAAGCTGCTGTTGCAACTCAACAGCATTAGAGAACCGATTTCTCAAAGACTTCGATACGACGAATCGGTCATCTCTCGCAGAAGTGCAGCGATTTCTACCAGACCCACGCCTTCGGACAAAGCCACCGGTCTGCAGGAACCGCTGGTACACTCTTCGAACAGAAAAGCGACTCAAGTGCAATTGCCGAGCAACATCACACTGACGTAGTCCTGATTGCAGTAGTGCGATAACTTGGGCGGCTTCAGCAGCAGTAGTGTCCATCTTCAAGGACGTTTTTCTGATGAAAGATATTCTTCTGTGTCTTCTTCGACTGTTGGTAGCAAATTCATCCCCCGATAAGCTGTATCGACCCTTTTATACCCAAAAAACAAAACAATACAAACAAAATTTGAAGAGGAGAATCAGTTCCATTGTCATTCACAGTGACTTAAAGTGTCAAGCTTTTTCTTTAATCCAATGAAATGGATATTTTTTTAAAGAGTTTTTATAGGGCTCTCAAATGATACCAATATTGCTACGAATAACTGCTTGTCTTAAGGATTAACAGTGCTTGAAGCCTATTTTTACGGACGTGCGATTTTTTTGAAGCCGAGTGTATTAATACTCTATCAAAGTGCCGAGTTATAATTGCCTTTTATAATTATTACTAAAAAAAAATATGTACAGGCGTAAATATGTGTGTTGCGTGGATTGCGCTAATAAACTGGCACTGGTGGGGCCCCTGCCCCCTCCAAAGGTAGAACTACTGTTCATCCTGTGAAAAGTTTGTTGTCCAAGATTATTTAAAGATAATATGCCTTTTAGAAGAGTTTCATCGTTACTTGTTAAAATAGCTGTAAAAGCCTTTCGGCCCATGGTTAGTACTTCAATTTTTCTTATTTAAAAGAAATACATTTTATAATTCATCACCAAACTGCGTAACAGCTTGTTGACGAAATAAATGCACTACAATGATAATTTTGTTGTGTGCATGTAAAACAATGATAAAAATTAAGTTGTAAGCATGTATATTGTATGTATGTAATGGTTATCACTTATCACTTTTGCGGCATGTCTGGCGCTCAGCACGAACCTGCAAGACCTTATTGTTTTCTCGCAGGAGTCGCGTATGTGGTCCTCCATATCGCTCCCGCACACTTTCTCCCCGCACTGCTTGCATGGCACTGAGGGCAAAATATAAACGGTAAAAAAACAAGAGAAAACGTTAAACATATAAACTAGTTTACACGTATCCTATTATCTTTGGCTAAACTAAACTGACTATACGTTAAACATATATTTTATTATTATTATATTAACTAGCAGCTCTGTGAACTGATGCGTGTATATCACGGCACTTGTATTTATTTGTTTTTTAAATGTTTATCAAGCTTAAAGTATATAAACTAGTTTACAAGTTTACTAGCGCAAAAGTATATAAACTTGTTTACAAGTTTATCTTTGGCTAAACTAAAACCTGACTCGTTGAATTACATGTGAAATAACTTCAAATACCGATAACTAAACTAGGACGCATTCTGGATTAATTCTGCCTTTGTACATTTTATCTCTACAGTACCTATATTATTATGTATTGTTCTTTTTTGTTTTTACAATAAAGAGATATTTATGAGTTTTACACCTTTGACAGCCTCTTCTTTAAACATCAGTCCATTGCCTTTCAGGGCCCAATAAAGATTAAAAGTGAACACTTTCTTTTTCTGGTGACCTTTGGACTCCACAATTACTTTAATAATTAATTAATAAACAAACTTAATTTCTTTAAGAATCGGCTGAGTCTAGACTTCAAGACGCAATATACTAAACATAGATAAACAAAGCTTATGTTAATAACCCTTTACAACGTCAGTCAACGATATGGTGAAGACGCACAACAATGCTCCATCAGCGATGGATCAGACACAACACATCATGTCTCTGTGACATGACGCCTCAGTAAACATTTCGTTGATGGAATGTTCAATAAAATTCAGAATACTTACTTTATTGAGTTATATTTTATTGATGTTCCTCCTCACTTTTTACATTGGGCATATGCTGCGCAGATATTGTGCATGCATTATAGGGAATCAATTCAAATATATTTTATTGCACAAAACATAATACTTATCAGTGATATTTAAAGTAATGTAATATTTCTGTACAATTTAGGCGGCCTTTTTTTTACCCTCCATTGGTAAGCCCTTGGCATCATCTCACCTGATGGTAAGTGACGATGATGCCGAAGATGGAAGCGGGCTTACCAAGATTCCCCAACGCAATGAGGAACTAGCTATCTTATCTTCATGCCGGAACACATCAATGCTGTTAACATTAATGTTTGGCGGCAAGACTTAGATAAGATGGTGGTAGCTAGCCAGGCGGGCTCAGAAAATGCCCTACCACCATCCAAACCGAGTCCTACAAAGTTGGACACCGCCGGGAATCGAACCCGCGACCTCCTGATGTGAAGCGAGTGGACTAGCCACTGGGCTACGGAGGCGGCCTTATTGCTTAGAGGACTCCTAGTTTAGAGATTAAATCTACTAACTGTGATTTAGATGGGTACCACTGCTCGCTCTATACCTGCCGCCAAGCAACGTGCTGTGTTCGGGCGGGGGTGGTGCGAGATAGCCAGCGTAATTACCGGCATAAGAGGCACACCATCTTAGCCCTCAAGTTTCGGCAAAGCACTGATAACACTTCGGGTTTATAAACTCTCACTGCTCATGGGCGGCGGATGCCACTTTTCATCAGGTGGGCTATTAGCCTCTAGTACAAGAGGCTACACTATCCCCCTGCTGAGTAAAGGTCTCCCCTTGATTTCGCCATGCATCTCTACCCCGAGCTACCTCCTTCCATTGATCGTCAAACCTGTCCAACTCATCCCGCCATCTTTGCCTTGATGTGCCGCGATCTATGCGGCCTTTTGGCATCCAGTCTATAACCATCTGTGCCCACCTTCCAAGAGGCTGGCGCAGGTTCTGGGCAACCCTGCGCTACCATAATAGTGTCCCAGGCGATGCAGTGTCTGTGTAGACTATTGAGTAGCGACCTCAACCGCTCAAGCGAAACAAGAAATGAACAACCAAGCTGTCAGAAGCAGCGCTCACCGGGCACGTGGAGCTCCTCCCGGTGCGCGGCGAGGTCGGCGCGCGGTACGGCCTCCTTGCACACGGGGCACACGCAGATGTTGCGCGCGCAGTGCACCTGGTGAATCGTGAAGTTCACCGATGGGATCTCCTTTTTGCTGTCAAATGAAAACACTGTAAATAACACTGCATAAGTTTCAGAGGATACTATAAGAAAGTAGATTAATTGAATGATGATGATATTTGGATAATTTCTCCAGCAAAAAACGAATATGACATTTACAAGAGTGCTTTATGTACCTACGTAATGAAATAAATGATTTTGAATTTTAAATATTTTATTCAAATTAGGTAACAGTTACTACACTTTATGAATGTCATTCTATTATTTAACTAATACGAGGTTCCTTCCACTCGGAACTCGTATACACGCCGTTTCGGGAAGTGTTTGCGGAGTGAGAAGAAACGACGGGGCCAAAGAAACTCCTGCCAACACTTTTTTTTTAAAAACTTCTTATATTCTATTACATCTTAATGTTAGGTCAAGAGATGATTTATAATAAGAGGAGAGTACAGTTCATAATGAATCAAAAAACATAGAATCTTACATGTATGATTTTATTATGTAGAAATAGAGATGGGTTTTTGCCCGGGCATTTTTGGGCATTTTGAATAAATGCCCAATAAACGCCCATTTACGCCATACAAATTGGGCATTTATTGGGCGTAAATGGACATTTATTGGGCATTTACTCAAAACTGCCCGGGCAAAAACCCATCTCTATGTAGGAAGGGTTTATTTTATTTTATTTATAAGTATTATTATATTTTTCGCTGATTTGTAACCATGTCTGAGGGAAATGGAAATGTACTAGAATCTTTACTTGTACAGGTCTGTCTCATGCACCATTCTTGAATAGAGCAAATTATATTTTATTTTATAACTTATTGTCCATCTGTTTCTAAGATGTAATTTTATTTAGTATTAGCTGGTGCCCGCGACTTCGTACGCATAGAAGTTGGGGTTGTTACAGAAGTTCATATGTTCTGCCTAATTACTCTTTCGAAATAAGAAAATTAAATACATACATGCATGCTTTCTCGTATAACCTGGAATGGCACTGGTCAAAACTTCCCAGTGTAGACGGCTAAATAAATTTTAATATTTTGCAAGGTTTTGTGTCTTTCTTTGTTAAAATAAAATATTTTTATTATTATTATTATTATTATTTATAACGCTTAGAGTCATTTTTAACCGACTTCAAAATAAGCAGGAGGTTCTCAATTCGTCGGAATCTTTTTTTTTATGTATGTTCACCGATTACTCGAAGATGCCTGAACCGATTTGGAGAATTCTTTTTTGACCAATTATAGCATAGCTAGGTAGGTCAAACTTCGAGAGAGATAACGACCGAGCACCGGAAGACAAAGGCAGTCCTCCCACTTGGTGGACCGATGACCGAGTGAAGGTGACGGGAAGCCACTGAACAGTAGTGGACGTGTAAGATGGCAAAAGGCTGACGGCCCACCTGATGGAAAGTTTAATGAGCAGAAGCTGCAGTTCACAGGTCCTACACCTATTTTGTTACATACTGTATACCTACACCCGAAAAATATTGCCCTCCACTTGGTTGGGTACGAAATATAAATACCGTTTACAAACGTACTTTGCTTAGATTCACTACGTTTTACATAAACTTTTAGATATTCTGTAGATACCTACACGGCGAAACAATACAGACACAACCTTATTCAAAAAAAGGATCCTCTCAGTTCCCTTGAAAACACCTTACTAATTCGGGATTAAAAGTATTATTTGATATACCTTCGACACACCTAATCCAAGATTTCATCGTAAAGTACGAATAGACAGACAGACAGGCAGACAGGATTAAAATCCAAAATTAAATTATTTTCGTCTCTATATCGATAGATATACCTACCTACCTACCGTTATTACTTAAAAAAATATTCCATGTACAGACTGGACCCCGTTACAGGTTTTTATCAATATGTATCGATGTATTTTCTTGATCATTTTATCGAGATAAAATAGTGCGTTCTAAGAGTAAGAACTGAACAGCGACACCTTGATTATTGAAAAAGACGTCAAAGAGAACAGACCTCGGCTCGTTTGCTCTTCGCTTTATTTTTTCTTTTTGCGCTAAAAATTGTCTATCTGGGATACGATTTAGATAATTATTTTGCTTACCACTTACACTACAATTTGGTGATAATAATATTTCAAATCTCGCAAGGACTACACAAATACAAGCAAAAACAATTCAAAAATTATCGTTGGAGGCATCAAACCTGACCTACGACAACCCGCGGCCTGCTAGCGTGCGGTGAGTCACCACCGTAGTTCACCCGGCTGCGACACCGAGCCGAACCCGAGCAGCCACCGAAGACGACGACACTGGGCGAAAGTTGCCGAGCGCTGCGCTACACCTACTGCAGCAACGAGAAGCGACTCGCAGGCGAAGCACCTACGGCACGCGGGACTTCGTACGTATCCGGTAAACAAGCATTTACTTACTATCATGGCCACTTCTATCAACTGTTCTGCATGTTGTGGGATTATACCGGACGATGATTTTATCTCCTGCAAAAGGGAAAAATGTGGAAAACAATTTCACAGCTTATGCATTGGAGCCAAGCCTTTGTCCACAAATGAAATTAATAGCTGGTCATGTCCTGACTGTAAAGCTTCAACAAAGCGAGGCGGAGATAACACCCTCACACCGGTGCGCGGTGTGCGCTCACCTGATTTGCCACCGTCAGACTATGTTACGATACGCTCCAAATCAAATAAATTTGACGCTAATTACACCATTGTTTCACCTGAGGAGGACTTAAGGGAACTCATCTCTGCATTTCGGTTATTGCGCGAAGATATGGAAAATGTTACATCGGAATTAAGTAACACCGCTGCTGCCCTGAATCTCTGCTGTAAACGCCTGGATGAGGTAGGAGAAAGATTAGCCTCTACAGAGTCAAGAGTTTCAGTTCTTGAAGAAAAAGAAAAGGAAAACGTTTTACTGCGCTCTGAGGTGAAACAACTGCAGCAAAAAATTCGTAACCAGGCCCAGCTCTCTTTACTGAATGAAGTCGAAATCTCGGGTCTCACTGAAAACAAGAATGAAAACTCACGCCACTTGGTGTTAGTCACTGCCGCAAAAATTGGTATCGAATTGTCTGAGACGGACTTGGACAATGTTACACGAGTCGGAAATCGACCCCCATCTGGAACAGTTTCTACAAGGGAAGATAACCTAATAAGTAACTTCTCGGGCCGTCTCTTGGTGGTTAGGTTCACACGTAAAGCAAAACGCGACGAGTTCCTAAAAGCCGCCCGATTACGTCGAAACCTGAATAATCACGATATCGTGGAGGGAGGCATGGACCGTAAAGTTTTCGTAAATGAAAGACTCACTCAAGAAAATCGACGCTTTTTTCGAGATGCAAGAAACAGATGTCAACTCCTCGACTTCAAACACTGCTGGACTAAGAATGGTAACATTTTCGTCAGGAAACGAGACGGAGCTCCGCCGCAACGTATTGGCTCCGAAGAGGATTTGGAACGGGTTTTTAATCCTATCCAAAAATCTAACGAAGATTTGCTATTTAGGTCGTAATTTGAAAAAGCGTCGCTTAATTCCAAATGTTGTTTTTGTCTCCCATATCTTAGTACGATGTTGTTTCTGCTTTCCTTACTACTCATCATGCACACAAGAATCACACTCGGTCACACTTGCTTCTCACATTGCTCACTCGCGTAAGAATACTCAAACATTCACAAATACACCCCTAACAGTTCTTGTGGTTCTAAATGTAAATAATTTTACTGCCGCTCATATTCAGGCATACTTAATGTATTTTCAACTACTTGTTAATATTATTTATTTAAAATGGCGGTCTCTTTAAGTACTATGACAGACATTGATTGTTCTTTTAATACTGTATGCCACTCAATTGATCTTCCAGAACAATGCGGCACTATTATCAAAAAATATGATTTAAAGATTCTTACACAAAACATACGTAGTACAAAAAATAATTTCGATAAGCTACAAATTGTTTTAGGGAGGTTGGGGTTTGACATGGATATTATTATTTTGACAGAATGCTGGTTAACTGAACTGTCACTAATCCCGCAAATTGAAGGATATAAATCGTATAATACAGCTGTTTTTATAAATAAGGCTGGAGGTGTTACAATTTATGTAAAAAATTCTATCTCAGTTTCTGTTAGCGAGCCTAACCTACTTGACTGTAATTCTTTATTAATTGAACTCAGTGATCACGTTACGATACTGGGTATATATCGTTCTCCATCCGTTAAAAATCATGACAACTTTTTGAGTTCTTTAGAGACTCTAATAAAACAATGTAATAAAACTAAATCCGTTATTGTAACAGGGGACATAAACATTGACATTTGCAAAGACGCAGACGATAGTGACCAATACATCTCGCTTATGGCTGAGTTAGGTCTCATACCTGCAATTGACAAACCTACCCGTGGAGGCTCTTGCCCCGACCACTTCTTTGTCCCAACAAATAAAACATCCGAGGCTTTAGTGTGTTCAGCTGGTATTACTGATCACGATTTGATCATTCTTGGCTTTTCTATGAAAATCAACAGAGACTCCGGTGCAAGATCATTCACAAAACAGAATATCTCTGCAATAAATGATACTTTAGCCAAGACGGATTGGTCAGATGTCCTTACTGTCCAATGTGCCAACAAAGCTGCTGAACTTTTCATGGAAAAGCTTTCTCATACAGTAAACAAGAATACCAAGACTGAGACAATAAGTAGATCTCAAACAATATTAAAACCTTGGATGACTCCTGGACTCTTAAGGTGCTCGAAACACAGGGATAAACTTCATTTAGAGTCCCGTAAAAATCCTAGTGATGAACTCAAAAAGCTCATATATACTCGATACAGAACCTTTTACTTCAACTTAATTAGGAAACTTAAAACTGACTACGAACGAAAGGAGCTGTTAGAAAACAGACACGATAGTCGTATGCTTTGGAACTCGATAAAACGCATCACACATTCGAATACTAATCATAGTACAGCCACAGAATTACTTCATATTAAAAGTACCCCTGAGGAGTCTCTGAATCAATGCAATGAATACTTTTCATCGATAGGTCAAAAGTTAGCAAATGTTACGCTTGATAACTTAAATGAATCTGAACTATCTCTAGCATCAAAAGTTAAAAATCAGAAATCTCCTTTAGATTCGATGTTTCTTCACCCCACAAACTGCATTGAGGTTGAAAAGCATATTATGCGGCTTAAGTCTAGGTCCGCTCCTGGTTTTGATAAGATCAGCAATCAGTTACTCAAAAATATCAAAGACAACATAATTGTGCCTCTCACGCATATTATTAATTTAAGTCTAAATACAGGAGTATTTCCTGATATATGGAAAATAGCTGTGGTTACACCTATACATAAGGATGGTACTAAAGATTTGCCTAGCAATTATCGCCCGATTTCTCTTCTAAGCGTATTCTCTAAAATCTTAGAAAGAATCGTGAATGATCAATTGATACATTTCCTCGAGAAAAACAATTTGCTCAATAAGCATCAGTTCGGGTTTCGGAAAGGTGGATCCACAGAGGACGCAGTTACTGAGTTAATAGATCGTATATCCACGTATCTTGATAAGGGCGAGGCTTGTGTCGGCGTCTTCCTTGATTTGGCGAAGGCGTTCGACACAGTTTCAGTACCGATTTTATTAAGAAAGTTAGAAGCTGTCGGAGTGAGAGGTAGACCACTGGACTGGGTTAAAAGTTATTTGACTAACAGAAAACAACGTGTAAAGGTTGGTAACTCCTACAGCGAACCAAGAAACGTAAATTTCGGCGTGCCACAGGGAAGTATATTAGGACCCACCCTTTTTATTATTTATATGAACGATATAGCTTCGATTCCAGACTTAGATGGTAATATAATATGTCACCTTTGCATCGGGAGCGTCCAGGGGTGGGCTATTCGATTAACGAAGCCTTTTGGTGGATTACATTGACATGTGAAAATTTTAGTATTGTATGTACCTATTTACTTATTGGATATAATATGTTATGCAGATGATACCGCAATTCTATTTCATAAGCCAACTTGGAAGCATTGTTTTGATTCCGTGGAGTGCGGAGTTCGTCAAATAGCTACTTGGTTACAAGAAAATCTTTTATCGCTCAATACTACTAAGACAAAATATCTGTGTTTTAGTAAGACTGCCGCATCTGCTCCAAAGTTTCCTGCTACCACTCTAAAAGTTCATTTCTGCTCATTTTTGCAGAGCACGAAATGTGCCTGTGATTCTATATCCAGAGCAATTAACATTAAATATCTTGGAGTGACTCTGGATGAAAATTTAACATTTAAGTATCACATAGAGGCAACCAGAAAGAGAGTGCGTAAGATTATCCATCCAATGGTAATACTTAGGGACAGACTTGACTCGAGTCTTCTGAGATCAGTATATCTGGCGCTATGTCAGTCTATCTTGTCTTATTGCATTTTAGCATGGGGAGGTGCTGCTACTTGTTATTTCATCAGACTTGAAAGAGCCCAAAGGTCTGTTTTAAAGGTTATGTTACGAAAGCCTTTTCGTTATCCTACTATCCAGCTTTACAAAGATATCGAGGGAATCCTAAGTGTAAGAAAACATTTTATTTTGCGTGTCTCTTTGAGTGTTCATAAAACTGTACTAAACTCCGATGAGTACCAATCCCTTCTTCAAAGTAGAATATTTAAGTTACCATGTCCACGTACTAAAACCATGTTTGCTCAACGTTTCAGAACTGTAATTGGACCTTTTATTTATAATAAGATAGTTCGTTTAATAGATATAAAAAATAACACCTGTTCTGAAGTAAAGAAAAGAGTTACTACTTTGCTTAGTAGCTGGACTTACCGTGAGACTGAAGATTTTCTGAAAATACTTAAGTAATCAAACTCCCACACACTCACGCACACGCACGTGCACACACACGCACACACACACACACACACACACACACACACACACACACACACACACACACACACACACAGTGTTAGTCTATAGTATTACGTAATATTTTTTCTGTTAAATATGGTGTTCTTGTCTTGTTTACGTAATTAGATTCTATAGTCATATTACTTTTCAAATTTTCTGCATGTACTTAAAATTTTCCAGTCTCTTTGATTGTTTGTTTATAATTCGTATCTGATGTTTATTTCAGGGCCCCCACGATACAGGCTGCGCCTAGTGTGGGGACCATAGTATAACTTAATGATAAATTGTAAATCGTTTTTTGGAAAATAAATAAATAAAAATAAAAAAAATAGTGTTTCTAGTTTGTATTACAAAAATATAACAAATCAGTAAATTTTTCTTCCATCGTAGATAGATAAGTAGGTGAGTAATCGTTATTATTTTTACACAAACAGTAAAATACCAACGTATATAAGCTTTCGATCCTTGTTTCGATCCAGTTTGCTGTGTAGTTTTTATCAGGCGAAAGACGAATTTTAAATTATCTTTAAATGCCGATAACTTTTTTTTTCGACATCCGATTTCGATGAAACAAAGCCTATATAAAACTCCAAACTAAGCTTAATCTATCTAAGAAAACCGCATTAAAATCCATTTAGTAGTTTCGGAGATTAGCGTGAACAGACAGACAGACATACAGACAAAAACTTTGAAATTTGATTTTTTGTATTCTATTACTCTTCTTTTATCCCCCTATCACTATTTTTGGTAAAAATACTCAATGTACAGACATGCGGTTTCTACTGTTTTATTATAGATTATTTTTCATTTTTTTTCTTACTTTCTGTTTTAATGTTTGATTTGATAATGTACCTAGTTTATATGTATAATTTGTATGTGTTTTGATATAAAAGTTTATTTTAAGTAATTATTGTAGGAATTCTCAGCATACTTATGATGAACATATTTGTTTCACCTCATGAAAAGTTTGTATAATTTAGCAGTTTTAGAAATCATGACATGAGGTACTGCCCTGATAAGAAAAAGGTGGCTAAGTATACTTAAAGGTATTTATTCTAGAGAATCACTCACTTGTGCTCTAGTCATAAACATATTTTCCTGGTGCAATAAAGGGAATACAGTTCTCAGTTGATAAAAACATATGTATTCAATAGTTGTTTGTTCAAAAAGTGAGCAATGTTATTTTTGCTACAAGTGCTGACTGTAAATCACGAACTAGCGAAGTAATCTAGAATTGAATCACGAGTGTAGCGAGTGATTCTTATATAGACTACTGAGCACAGTGAGTGATTTAAAGGCACGAGACATAAAAATACTTGCTCTCATGTGAAACATACAACTTTTCACCTCGACCAGCAAGAAAAGTAAAAACATAGTTGATTAAATTCTCTTTAGAGACAATATAGTTTTTTAACATAATTTTTTTAATTTAGAGGTTGCGTTTGGAAACTGTACTGCTTGATATTTTTATGAAAACCTAAGATGAAAACCAAACATGATATTTTAAGTAAGTGATATTCATGTTTACTATTATTTATTTTAAATATTACATCTTTAAAAATGCAATAGCACAATTTATAAACTTAAACATTAAATAACATACAACATACTGGTGTTGCAGGTGTCTATGGGCGCCGGTAATTGCTTACCATCAGGTGATCCGTCTGCTCGTTTGCCACCTCTGCCATAAAAAAAAAAAACATTTTGTGCCTATGAGTTAAATTGCTAGGCCAAAATGAGTTTCTGAATGAACCATTGCAAGGTGGAGTTCGAAATTTGAATCACTTTTTCTCACGCTCGCAGCAAAAAAATGTTTTTGCTTTGAGTTTTTAGGGACAAAGGCACCCTTTTCGTACTGGAGAGGTGAAAAAATATTTATTTTATTGGTCAAATACAAAGTTCTTATTGGACAGCCTTTTTTGCAACTCAATCTGAAATTGGAACTCTTATATACCCATCATTTTGAGAAGTGTTGTAGAAATGTCATACCCAGATCTTAGGAATTAGCAAGATCATAAAATGACCTTCTTCTCGACGGCATTTTAAATTATAATCTGACCATGACGGAGAAAAAACATCAGACCCATAAGAAATATCCTACTACACATTGATTCACTCTACAATTAAGACCCTGCTCTTCCACTTTATGAGTAGGGTCATAAAATCGAGGTTGCTTGCTTGCACCCTTCACAAAGTGAAGTATAGACGCCGCATATCAGACTCTTGGCAATGCATACTATACACAAATGGCACATTTTCGTTTGTAAACAGGACAATGATAATGGAATCGAGTAGTCTAACGCTTTCGCAGTAAGGTAAACAACCCGCAGACGTTTTACAACAGCTGTGGACTTGTAGTATGATGATCTACATAATGTCTAAAAATAAAACAACGAACGCACATAAACGATAATAATAGCTTGTGTTGACGTATTGATACAACACGGGAAAATGTGAAGCGATGAAGACTCACCAATTGGGACATGTCTGCTCCTCTTTTTCTTCCATTTTTCAATAATATTTGGATAGCAACAAGTCGAAATTCACTTGATCACTTTATATTCTTGTTCGTGAAACTGGATAACTCTGAATGTTACTAAAATTACTGCGCATTATAAATGCGGGCAAAACGTAAATTGTTTTCCTTCCGTCTACCCTTTTTCTGGTTCCAATTCAAATTCACTTCGTAGAATTTTTTATTTAGAAAAATTTGCGCTGCGTCGGTGAATCCCAGAAATTTGCTTTGGTGTGACCAGCTCATGTTTGATCGTTACCTCACTTTGCCATAAACTGTCAAAAAAGTTTGATAATGATTGCACGAAAAAAATTACATAACTTAGTACTTGCTTTGTTTATTCATTAATTCAGTCACTTCTTTAAATGTTTTTCGCCTGTTGTTTTTTTAGTTTGATTCTTCCTTCATACAAAAAACCAAACGAATAAAATTTAAAATAGTAAAATTGTGGTAACATGCGTGAATCTGGCATCACAGATTCGTTTAGTTTGCCAGCCATAAAAAATAAATTAAAAGTTGCCATTTCAATTTATTTTTATTCTTCCTTCTTCTTTGAATTTCTCCCACGAAAAGCTAGAAGTGTTGGTCAATGGAGCCATGCAAGGGATTCAAGTGGAGAAAGGGTACAAATCCATATGCTGCTAAAGGTTTAGGAAGGTAACTAATAAGTTACTGTGGAAAGGGGTTGTATTAGAAATAAGACGTTGTTGGGGTTGGGTCTATGCGCAATGGTTAATGTGAGTGTTGGGAAGTGGTAGTAGTAATAGCAAGTGGACGTCAAACCCCGAAAGGTGTACAACTTTGTTCAAAATAAAACAAGTCTGCCTAGTTCGTTCTATGCTTTTATTGTTATTGTTCTACAGTCTTTTCACCTGCTCTTTAGAGGAAAGATGAAAAATTATTCCGACGTGAAACCCCAACCCCCAAAAAATCTCCATGTGAGTACGTGATAGGCAAAAAAAAAAATTACTATTACTATATATTTTTTTATGGCCTGGCATATATTAGGTAAAGAATACAAAAAAAAACACCGTTTTAATTCAAATATTTTATTATTATTACCTTAATAATAATTTACTAACTTAATTGATAAAGATATCGATAAAACAATAAACACTGCCCAACTAAATGGTTTGAGGAACTAAAGCAGTGGTTCCCAACCAGTGGTCCGCGGACCACCAGTGGTCCGCAGGAGCCAGAATATGGTCCGCAAACGATTTAAAACAAATATTCTGCTTTCACGATATTAAAAAAAACTTTTGGAGGACAAAAAGTATTACGCGAGTAAGGTAAGCATACAAGAAAACATCTATAAATGTTGATTGATGAATTCAATAGTTACTTCCTACAATATACCGATACAGAAGCTAAAGTTGATCAAAAACTGATTCTCAACTCTTTTAGCGCGGATGCTGGTGAAGTAACAGAAGAAATCCACGAAGAACTCATTGAATTAAATGAAAAAAATATAGAAACTCTAAGGACGCATTAGAATTGAAATTTTGGTGTAAAAAAGCGATTCCTTAAACCAAAATTCGAGAAATCGCCTTGCGCTGTCCTTGGCTTTCTACTTATTTATGCGAACAAGGGTTTTCTGCTTTGTTGGCAGTTAAAAACAAGGCCAGGTATCGATTGAAAGTAAGCGGGTAAAATAAAAACCGCAGCGCCGCACACCGGAGCGGTTTCCAGTGCAATGTGATAACCGCCTATGTGATGATTTGCGTGAAGATTTAAGAAATAACATTAGCCCTAAAATTACCGAACTTGTAAAGAAGATACGAGGTCAAAAATCACACTGATTCAAAACTTATTTAATTCATTTCTACTAAAATGATATTTTTTCAATTAAAATAATACTGTTTATGCATGTTAATATTTCAAAGTGGTCCCTGGTCAAGAAAAGGTTGGGAACCACTGAACTAAAGTATAATAATATATTTGGTGGCAGTGGTTATTGTATTATCTTTTAACTTGCAATACAAGAAACAGCCATTTTTATTTACACAAAATCATATAAATATTTTTTTATATTTATGGAGCAACAGGGAGATGGTGCGCAGGACTCACCATCTGCTTCATATCTCACAATCAGAGAAATATCCAAAAAAAGGGTGACCAAAATATTACAAAAGTACTTATATTTTCCACTCAAGGCGACATATTTTTCAGTAACTGCAATGACAATATTTTGAGAAATTTATCAGTATTTACAAATTACTAACTTCAGCTCTATCAATTATACTTTACAATATGATTGCATCTTGAATCTCTGATATAGTAAAAAAGGCAAACAGAGTAATAATTTCACTATGAGAAAGAAAACTTTTTTTATTTTACTCCGGTTTCAGACATTTTCATACTTCTCACTTGCACCATACTACATTTGATGGATAGTTAATTAATTAAGCAATGTTCAATCAACAAATTTTGATTCTTGACAAGATCTCCATTTCAAAATTACCATTATATAATACAAATTCACATTTAAGCACTAACACGTTTGAATCAACTCAAGTCTATTGCTGGTTGGAGTGCTGTAAGCCAACTATACCTAGAATATCTGTTGCTGCTTCTCCAGTACCAGCTTCTTTGCACAAATAAGACTCACAGAAGAACAATCTACTGCTACTTAGGTCCTAGAGTATTGGACAATCTAGGCCTGGAAACTCCAAATTTCAAATTATTCAGGACCATACACTGTTCACAAACAATGTAGAACAATCTGTTGGAAATTTTGGAGTGCTGGAAAGCAACAAGACCTAGAAATCTGTTGCTGAGTTTCAAGTACCATTTATGCTCCAGAAGTCCCCAAGCACTATAAACAGTTCACTTCTTAGCACATAACACATACAGTAGAAGATTCTAAGAGCTGGTTGAAGTGCTGGAAACCAACAAGACCTGAAATCTGTTGCTTTTTTTCTTGTAACATCCAACTTCCAGAAGTCTTCAAGCACTAATCCACAGTTCACTCCTTAGTACGTAATGCACGCTGTAGAACTTTCTAGAGCTGGTTGGACCGCTGGAAACCAAGGCCCACTCCACGCATGGTGTGGGTGGTCGCTCGGGCCACTTCGTACTGAGCCTGCATGGCCTGGAAGAGTTCTTCTTGCTTCTTGATGGGGTCAACGGCCTTGTCAGGGTTGTCGGGCTTGATGGCCGCTGTAAAAAAAGTTCTTTGTTTAGTTGAAGTAGGTGAGGCAATTACAAATGGTAAGTTACGACTTCTTTTTTCGGTAATGATTTTTTCAAGAGTGCTTTGGGCAACTGTAAACTCTTGTTGTATTAAAAAGAAATAAAGAATAAAGAATACATACAGAAAAAGCAACAATACCCTAGCTCAATGCCTTTTCTTTTACTAAATCGGGTATTGTACAAAGTCGGGCAAATCCGAAAATTACGTTCTTCTTTTTCGGCCCCTTCTGAGGATCGCGACCACAAATAAGTTCTCTCCATATTCCCGCCTACTCTATATAATTTATGTCATCAAGGAGAAAATCAGTGACATCAGAAAGCCTAGCTAGGAAACATAGTCTGACAATGAATCAGAAACTCAACTGGTTAGTCCAGAATCATGATAGGCATGTGTTAATGATAACAGCCCGGATCGTTCCCACTGCAGGGACACGAGTCTCCATACCAACATTAGGCCAATACTCCACACAGGCCAAGTCCGGATGATAGGCATAAGAGTCACATACCCTGGTCCTTGATGCCCATGAGTCGCATGAACTTGGAGACCTGCTTGCCATCGGAGTCCTGAGCGAAGCGGGTCCCGCTCCACTTGGCAGCCTCCTCTGCTTCAGACTTGTTCTTGTTTGACCAAAGGAGTTTGCGTTTCTGCACCTGGAAAGGATGATATGGCGGAGACTTAGTATATGTTTCTTTACAGTTTATTAAGTAAAAATAGTAAAAACGGCACGAAGATTACGAAAATTTCCCTCAGACTGTTTCACAGACTACTAATAATTTAAATTTTCCTGTAAGTGTACCACACGGTACACAGGAAAACGAAAGTAACCAATATAAGTCACAGAATCGCTAAACTGAACTGGTAAAGGGCGGAGCACACAGCTCGTAGGACAGATGGCTATTGGGGCAAGTTCTGAGTGGCGACCGCGCACAGGAAGACGCAATGTAGGCAGGCCCCCACTTGGTGGACCGACGACCTGGTGAAGGTCGCTGGATGCGGGCAGCGTAGGACCGGTCGGTGTGGAAATCCTTGGCAGAGGCCTTTTTCCAGCAGTGGATAACTTTTGACTGATGATGATACTACACTAAGAGTTTATTTATCAAATTACTACTCCAATGGCCTCTGAGTCCATTACAGACGATTCGCTGCAGTGTCTTGGCGCAACAAACAGCTGGTGTGGACTCCCTATCTACCAGCTGCTGTCTCCAACTGAGATCTGGGGGAGACACACAGCAGCCCACCTGGTCCATGATCTTGGTGGCGGCGGCGCCGGGGCCAAAGTAGGAGAGGCCTGCGGCGGACGCGGGCGCGGCGCCGGCGTCCCCGGCCGCGGCCCGCAGCTGCTGCGCCGTCGCCATGGACCCGTCCGGTGTCTTAATCTGAAGGCCTGAAGGAGAGAGATAACAAAATAAAAATTAAAAAATATCCGGGACAAATCGCACACGGTCATCTGGCCCCAAAATTCCCTGTATTATGAGGACCAGAGACTGGTATACATACATATACGTTTAAATACATGTATAGATATAATACACCCAGACACAGAGCAAACAAATCTGCCCATCACAGAAATGTTTGCCCTGGGTGGGGATCGAACCCACGACTCTAAGATCAGTAGTCAGGAACACTATAACTGAGCCACCAAGCCAGTCAATTAATTATACATATTGTAAACTCGCATGTTTGTGTGTCAACAAACTATCTTGTAGACTGGAAGTTTATCTCTTAGCACTGACCAACCGAACCTAGTCGAAAGTTGGAATTCGGGAAACAATCTCGATACCTGTGTTAATTAATACATAATTTTTAGAGAACTTACCCATTTTTTCCATAACTTCTAATTTCTTATTGACTTTGTAGGACGACGGTCTATATTCTCCGGAGGGAGGCGACCGTCTCTCACTCGAACTGTGAAGAAAAAAAGAAATGGTTACTGGTTTGGTGCAAAACTTTTCATGGCTCTAGCTAGACGACTGAGCCTAACTACCAACCCTGCGTGGCTGCATTGTAAATAGTTTTGTATATATTTGATTTTAAGCAGTCGTGGCACAGGCACGACACACGGGGCGCGGGTAAGCTGGCGAGCGTGCCGCACCGGCTCGCGAAGACCGCGCGGCTGACGCACGTGCTGGGCGCGCGCGTTTACAACCATCTGCCCCAGTACATTACCGACGCGCCAAATGACAAGATGTTTAGAAACAGATTAAAGGGCTGGTTAATCGAAAAGTCATTCTACACAATTTTTTCGACACAAGAGTTTTTCGATTTTTAATTCCAATAACTAAATATTTTTAGTGACATCGTAATTTATCAATTTTTGTTTTATTTTTCATTCGAATAATCTTTATTGTTTTTTGACATTTATTACTAAATTTAATACTATTAGGTAATTACTTAATATGTTAATTTTACTATTTTTAATGACGTGTAATGGATATTACCAATAAATAATTATGAATTATGGCTTAACCTGGATGAGTTTGATTGTAACATTTATTTCTACCGTTTCTGTTCTTCAAGAAAGAAAGAAAGAAAGAAAAATGTTTATTCAGCAACAAAACAAAGAAAATAGAACAAAACATAAATCAAAAGATCTTATAAACTGTGCTTCTTAACTCAAGAAGCACGGCAAGTCGTGAGTGACGGTTGCACGATCGTTAAGCCGTGTTAGATGCCTTAAAGGCGGCTTTAAAACTTCTGACAATGGAGTTGATCACTAATGTTGCAGAAACTCCCATTTGCCAATGTTATCTTTGATCATCCTACACCGGCTCTTAGACAGAAAGAAATAAACGATTCTGAGTTCAACATCACCGCTCAACTTCTCAATTATGTCGTCGCAGTCTGTTGTGGTAGACCTATACTGCTCGAGTGGCGACCGCGCACCGGAAGACGCAGTGTAGGCAGGCATCCCACTCGGTGGACCTAAGACCTGCTGAAGGTCGCGGAAAGCCGCTGGATGCGGGCAGCGCAGGACCAGTCGGTGTGGAAATCCTTGGGGGAGGCCTTGGTCCAACATAACACGCATTCAGCTAGTGATGAGACCTATACTGCCCTCACAAGAATATACAGTCTGTCAAAAAAGTCTTGAAAGCGGATCTTATTGGAACTACATTTATTTACAATGGCAACCTTAAAATTCTGGATCCCCACTGGCTGAATGTGCTCGAATGTTGCCGTGTTGAAACGAACAGCGCCCTCATTTATTTTCAAGACTTTCTTGAAAGACTGTACGAAAACGCCATATACAATCCGACTACGATCTTTTGGCAGATGGATGACAGCGCTTTTGTAGAAAATCTGAAATTTATTTCAAACAAACTGTCATTTTTCAAGATGGCGGCGTTAGTTCCGGCTTTTCACCACCTGCCAAAAGATCGTAGTCGGACTGTAGTTTGCGGCCTTCTTTCTTATATGAGACCCTATAGTTCACCATGGCGATAGTAGTGTTACCTAGAACTAGGCGCGGGCGCGGGCGCGGGCGGCGGCAAGGCGGCGCCCCGCGACCGCGAGCGCCCCTCGTCGTGGCGCCCGCCGGGCCTGTGCAAAACACTGCGGTTAGCTTTAATATAATACCGTCGTCTATACCTTACGGTTAAATTATGCTACCCGAAAAGATAGAGGAATAAATAACAATTAAATTGTAATATTATTGTTTCAAGCAATGTTGCAGTGTTAACTTTTTGATGTATAACTATTTTCATTCTACAAAAAAGAGCAGTCCAAGCTATATACCAACTACGATCCCGAGAATCACTTCGAGATAGATTTATGGAAATAAATAAATATTCTAACAGTTGCCGGTCAGTTTATTTACAAAAATATCATGTACGTTCGTAAAAATCTAAACTTGTTCTTCAAAAATAGTGACAGACATAACCGTAATTTGAGAAGTAAAAATAATCTCAACATAGCTTTCTCGAGGTAAAGGTCTTAGTAAGGTGAAAAAATCATTTGTGGGGCATTGTGTACGCTTTTATAACAAAATTCCGAATGACGTGTGTGAACTACCAGAATGTAAATTTAAGAAACATATAAAACGCTGTATTTGTTCAAGAGGATACTATAAGACTGTAGATTATTTTAATGATAATGACATTTGGAATATTCCTCCTGCAAAATGATATGACTTTTATAAGAGTAGTGTTTAATGTACCTACGTAAAGAAATAAATGATTTTGAATTTATTGTTTCTATTGATCTAATACGAACTCGTATACCAGCCCTGTCAAATAATATTACCAGACAAAAACGTTGTGCCCTCCAAAGCTTTTTTTTCATAGAGAAGTATTACATGCATTACATTTTAATAATGCTCAATAACAATCTGCATATTTGGCATTATGAGTTATCAGGACACGTGGACTGTAAAAACTGCACATTTTTTTAAATAACAAATTGAATCTTAACACTTTACTTTAAAAAATGGACCAAAACTAGTAAAATTATTTCATTCGAATAAAAAAATATATGATTGGTACAGTGTCTGGTATTGAGATTAGACATAATTATCTATTGCTATTCAAAAGGCTATTCAAAAGCAATCATCACCTCCTCTCGGCAGAGCGGCGGCTGTGGCGCTCGCGGTCCCGCTCCCGCTCGCGGCCGCGGTCGCGGTCGCGGTCGCGCCGCTCGCCGCGATCCACGAACCTGCGTACACCGCAGCAGTCATCGGTTACATACTAGCTTAAAATATGACTATTAGGGAAGAAAACTGACAAAACTCGCCGATAGAGGCGCTGATATAGCTTGACTCATAACAATCATCACTAACTGTCAAAACGTGTAGAAAATATTGTTTACGTGAATTAACATAAGATTAAAAAATGCTGCGTTGTGTGGGGATTGGTTGCAATAATAATGGAAATCATTAATTTCCTAAAGATTCTCGGATGAAGAAGACGTGGGAAAAGTTACGTTTTCAATTATGTACTTTTCAACTTCGCCTTTAATTGAGGAACAGTCCAAGTCGCATACATTTTCCATTTAACAATTTACAGAAAAAACCTATTTCATAACACCTCGATAATAAAAAAAACGCTGAACTAATGGGGAAGAAAACGCAAAGCTATTTGCAGATGGCGCTACGGACGCTTGACTCATAACAACTTTCAATTAGTTCCGTGTTTTTTATTATTGAAGTGTTATAAATTAGTTTTCTTTTCTGTAAAAGTGTTAAATGGAAAATGTATGCGACTTGGACTGTTCCTCAATTAAAGGCAAAGTTGAAAAGTACATAATTGAAAACGTAACTTTTCCCACGTCTTCTTTATCCGAGAATCTTTAGGAAATTAATGATTTCCATTATTATTGCAACCAATCGCCACACAACGCGGCATTTTTTTAATAATCTTATGTTTTATTCACGTAAACAATTTTTTCTATACGTTTTGACAGTTAGTATGAGTCAAGCGATATCAGCGCCTCTATCGGCGAGCTTTGTCAGTTTTCTTCCCCATTGAAAGCTGTTATGAGTCAAGAGTTTGTAGCGCCATCTGCAAATAGCTTTGCGTTTTCTTCCCCATTGGCGCCACATAGTTTCAGGTAGATTAAAGGTAAGAACGCACTATGCTGCAACGGAACTGCGCGACACGACGTGGCCAAATGTTTTGTATGAAATTTCAGTGCCGTGCCGCGCTGTACTGTATAGCTCGTACGATTTCATAGAAAGAATATTGGGCCGCGCAGCGTCGCGTCGCGTAGTGCCGCTGCCACAGTGCGGTCTTACCTTAAAACTACTGGACTAAAAAATCGACTCAGTCTGTTGCCTGACATTTGCAAAAAAAACTCAGTCTACAAAACTACTAAATACAAAAAAAAAACAAAAAACTAGAAAACCACCAAACTTAAATAATAAAGAGTCAGTTTTTGAAAAACACTCAGTTTTTGTACTTTTGGTTTAGTGTTTTTTTGCTAGATTGAAAAGTCGTGCAACAAACCTTGAGTCGATATTTTTGTCCATGAGTATAGAGCGCTATGAAACAATAATCTGCCCCACTACATAGCAGTCATCATTCGCATTACAACTTTTCCGGTTGAACCATATCTGACCGCACAGAATCGCATTTTCCCGTAGCGCTATCCTTTTCTGTCGCTCAGAACAGATGGAAACGGTATGCTTGGCTAAAAATACTGATTTCACTGACGTCTGAACTGGAAATTACTGACCATTACGGTTATTACTGACCATTACATTATTAAGGTTTTTGTGTTTTCAACTGACCAAAGATTTTCGAGCGGTGGAAAGTTTATACCTAGATATTTAAATAATATAAACAGGAGAAAAAACATATATATTTTTTAAATAGATGCATTACACACATCTATAAAAATAATATACAGGATGTTAAAAAAAAGTTTTTGAAATTTAAAGGGGTTAATCAAGCCCCTTATCAAACGCACTTTTTAACATCCTGTATTGTATGTTATTTTCACAGATGTGTGTAATGCATCTATTTAAAAAAAATATATGGTTTTGCTCCTACTTTAAAAATAACTGATTTAGTATTTATTCATTTATTATTGTTTTTTGCTAGCAAATTTTTGCAGTTTTTGTGAAATACTGACTTTACCGACCATTTTCTGAATAAGCTGACTTTTATTGACCAAAGCCAAAAAACTGACTTTACTGACTAGTTTCCACTCCTACTCAGAAACATTGTTCGCTCGAGCGAGAACAGAATACGAATGGATAGCGCTATACCGGAAAAGTCTAGGGTTCCCAGAGCAATGGCAAAAAACTGAATTTTTTACTTTGTCACTAGATGGCGCTGCCATAACATTTTATTTCTCTCTGGATCCAATTCCGAAGTCCACGCAGACAAAGTCGCGGGCGGAAGCTAGTCGTAAAAATACCAGTGTAACCATTTTTAAAAGAACCTCATCATAAAAGGAGTATTTACCTGGGCGAGACCGCATCGCGGTGGTCTTGAGACTTGTGGCTAAGTGGCGCCTCGCCCACAAACGGTTTCAGATCCATCAGCGCTGGCACCTGCAGAAATCGATTCTTTAGTTCACAATGCATAACACTATATTATACAACCAAGAGAAGAAAGATCTTTCAATTAAAAAAATCCACAACTGAAGTCTTTGGCGTCATCTCACCCGATTGTAAATGATAATGATTTCGAAACGCAACGCAACTAAATATTTTGTCAAGTGCTTTTAACACTGATGTTTGGCGGAAACTCTAGATGACGGTAGGTATAGCGTACAACCAACCAACCAATATGTCAACCAACCAATAGTTCGAACTATATGTATTCGTCTAGCCAGTACTACGCTATGAAAATGGTTAAAAAATAATTTAGCTAGTCTATTGTAAAACTAGACATATATCAATTTAACAGGTGTTTTTAAAGGAAATCAGTGAGAGCAGTAGAGCACTTTAGTAGCATAGTTAGACACCAGACACTGATAAACACACACATTTATCTCATCTCATCTCATCTCATCTCACGAATATTATAAATGCGAAAGTATGGATGTTTGTTTGTTTGTCAGTTTGTTTATTTGTTAGTTAGTTTGTTTGTTTGTTCCGCTTTCACGCCGAAACTACTGAACGGATTTGGATCAAATTTGGTAGGTAGATAGATAAAGCACTCAGCTAACACATAACAATTTTTATCCCGGAAAACTTAAGGGTTCCCGTAGGAATGCTTTAAAATTCAAAATAGATTTCACTAGATGGCGCTATCTTAACATTTTCTTTCTTTCGCGGGCGGAAGCTAGTTTATCATAAATATACTAACACAGAACAAACACACAAAACAATCTAGACGTCATACAAGCATTCGCCATGGGTGGAATTAAACCCACAAGCCTAGGCATTAAGTCGAGAGCACAAACCACTACATCGTTGAGTAACAAACGCTTTCGTCGTGCCCGAACGAAGCGAGAATACAGTTTCGTTTCTCATTCATTATCATGGCGTTGCAATGGAACATATGCTTAACGTGGCGTTACGAATCATATAAGGTGCTACTTTATTAGTGCCCGATATTTTAGTCAGTGCTTCTACTCCTGATTCTGATCAACTTTCCCCAAGGAACCCATAGTCAAATCCCAAAAAAAATTTTGGACTCTTCATACTAATTTGGCCGCTCGACTGATTGTTTTGTATGAAAGGTCCAAAAATTTTTTTAAGTTGATCAGAATCAGGAGTAGAAGCACTGACTAAAATATCGGGCACTAATAAAGTAGCACCTTATATAAGTACTACAAATAAGTTTCGACTAATCTTGTAAGAACAGATGGCCGATGTGGCATTAAAGTTCTCGAGTGGCGATCGCGCACCGGAAAACGTAGCGTGGGCAGGCCACCCACTCGGTGGACCTATGACCTAGTGAAGGTCGCGGGAAGCCACTGGATGCGGGCAGCACAGGACCGGTCGGCGTGGAAATCCTTGGGGGCCTTTGTTTAACTGTGGACGTCTTTTGGCTGATGATGATGAATCTTGTAAGGTAGTACATAAACAAAGCGCTATAATTAAGGTCTTACCTTATCAGAGGTTCTGTCGTCAGGCCTGTCTCCAAGCAGACCTCGCCTGGAAGGACCCTCGTAGCCGCGACTGCGCTCACGATCAGACCTGTTTTAGAAGGCGTTATTTTTATGATGTTGGGTTTTGTGAAAATTCTCCTGCCGTTTTATTTTTTATCTTTTATTGGCAAACCCTTGGCATCATCTCACCTGATGATAAGTGATGATGACCCATGTAATACACACCAAGTACCAAGTGTCCGGATCTGTGGTGGTTCTGAAGCCCCTGATATGGGATAACATTCTTTTATGTGCCGTTATGGAAACTCTTTGTATTTTATCTTCAGGAATAATGGGAAGAACATTCCTGTGACATACTGAAAATGAGACAAACAGGCCTCTTACTCAGTAAACCGATAACCTGGTGAAGGTCGCTGGAATCCGCTGGATGCGGGCAGCGCAAGACGGATCAGTATGGAAATCCTTGGGGGAGGCCTTTGTACACGTTTGTCCAATAGTGAACATCTGGCTGATGATGAAGATGGTGATGATTTGTTCCTCACCTGGCAGGTGGGGGGTCGCGGCGCGGCGAGCGACGGTCAACGCGGGGGGGCTCGCGAGAGCGGCGCGGGGGGGACTCGCGGCGTCGCCGGTCGTCTCGCTCGCGGCCCCTGTCGCGGTCGCGGTCACGGTCGCGGTCGCGGTCACGGTCGCGGTCGCGGTCGCGGTCGCGATCTCTCTCCCGGCTGTCATCTGGTGGGAGGGCAGAGCCTATTTATCTGTCTATTGTATCTATTCTATACATGGTCTATACAAGGTTGTGGGAAGGCACTGGATGCGGGCAGCGCAGGGCCCGTTGGTGTGGAAATCCTTGGGGGAGGGCTTTGTCCAGCAGAGGAGGTCTTGGTGCTGATGATGATTACATGTTTTCATCAGTTATAATTACCATACTATTAAGATCAATCCCATAGTTTCTAGTCTAGTGCAATGGTATTTGAGGACAGTCAAAGCTACAAAGAAAGTTGTAGTCTACTTTGTGACAACACAGGTAAAATTGTGCTACTACATACCTATTTTTGTTTTTGCAATTTCATTAAACTTCTAAAACAAAAGTTGTGATGAATAAACCCTCCAGTTAACTGGTCCTACAGCCATTTTCTTTTACACCCTGTAAACTGTAGAAATTAGAAAAAACAAGAAACTGAAGTTTTGTTAATCAATAATAAGACTTCCACTGATCCGCACTTGGCCCCAGTGTGTGGAGTTTGGCCTAACCTTCCCGAGTTATGGGAAGAGACCATTGCCCCTGCAGTGGGGTTGTTAACAAAATAAGACTTACTAGATCCCCGTCGGTCTTCCCGAGGGTGCTTGGATGGAGGCGGAGGCTCCACTTGAGGCAGCTCAGGCTCCGACTCTGCCTGCGAGTCCTGCGACAAACATACTCTAGTACTGAACAATGATTGGCCAGCATTTTTTCACTATTAATTGTATCAACTGATACTTTGTATTATTCTTTTTATTTTTCTGTTATTATTATGTTTTTTTGTTTAGAATTAATATTCTAATAATGTTTTATAAATTCTACGTAGCTTTTTACACCTGAATGAATTATATGCAAGGTGTAACTTATTTTCCTCTAAACAATTAAAATTCTTCCAGAGTCAGTATAACAAAAAAGTTTTAATAATTGATAAACTGATAGAATAAATTGTATAATAATAAACTAATAAATCGAGTAAGTTCTTAATCAAAATCATAACCCTTTACCAATGTTAGTCAAGGTAAATTAGATGGTATTTTTAACATTACAGCTAAACCTAAATTCTAAAGCTATTATAATTATAAATATTATGATGGCACATAAACAAATTCTTTCGTCCATTGACCTCAGTTTGATTAAAATGGGAAATAAAGGAACTTACCAAGTGTGCAAAAGGAGATATTTGCGAGAAAAGGAGTTAAATCTGTCTCTAGCTTTCTCAAATAGGGCTTTAAAGCTATCTTTGAGAAAGACAACTTAAAAACATTATAAAATAAAACAGAAACATTAAATTGTTATTCGATTTTTTAAATTTATGGTTCTGTCTTATGGCTACGTACTTACATGGTGGTGGCAATGTCCAGAGGCCGACACTTCGCATCATCTTGAGAGGGCCACGGGTCGTACTCGAAGAGTATTTGACTTTTGTTTTGTGTCAATTTACAAATGGGTAACATATAAAATAATAAAAGTGTTAATATCATGGTTGAAAACATCATGAATAGGATTTTTTGCTTTGAATTTTGCTGAGACTGTGATATATAAAAATAGATCATGAAAAAGAACAGTATACAATAGTTTTAGAGTTTTGAAAGACTAGAATTGCTTTACAATTTGGTCTAATTCACTACATAGATAGTAACTAGTTCTAGAGTAAGTTCTAATTATTTTCTAAGGTGGTAGTTACCTCACTCATGTCCATGTTGATGTCGTCGTAGTTGGTATCGTCATCGCGGCGGCGAGAGCCCCCGGGGACGTCAGCGGAGCCCTAGAATATCAGTCTAATGTCAAGCAGAGAAGAGAGATTAGTATCAATGTCAAATATAGTCTGGGTGGGAAAGTAAAATTGCGATGCTTATCAAAATTTGATTTCATTTCCAATGGAATACTGAATCAAATCGAGTATATGGTAAGTAATCAAATCGAGTATATGGTAAGTAATCAAATCGAAGATTTTATGGTTTTCTCAAGGACGCTCAGACTTACCGAGGTATGATGGCTTTGATAGCGCTCGGTCTCATTATCATCGTCGCTTCCATATCCCACAAGTGAATCCATTTTAAAACGAAATATTTATTGTCAAAGAATTCACAAATTCTCATAAAGCGGAAACAAAAAAGCAATGCAAAAGCTAGAACTAGCTAACAAAAATGGCCACTTGCTATATATTTTTTTCTATGTTTTTACGGCTCTGGATTCAGAGTCCTTTTGAGCCGATCATCAACAAAAAATTACATCTGTTCCACTTGCTATAGTGCCAGTGCCAAAGAGAATATAATCACTATAGTGCGTTCCGACCGAGGCTACGCTAACAAACAACCGCAAAGAGAATATAAATGGAATATAATCACTAAACAACCGTTGACAACAGGGCCGCGTTCAGAACCTGCACTCTGACATCAACCGTTTTGTACTTTCTCTTTCACACTTACGCGATTTAAATTATGCTATCCTGTTCTCAGAGTGAACGGTTGCTGTCAGAGAGTAGTTTCTGAACGTGGCCTAGGATATAATATAACATAATATAAATCGCATGCAAGAAGCTTTGACTGCTGGTCATTTGAGTTACTTTTTATCAAGTGTCAAAAACGGCATTTTGTTCTAAAAATGTTTGAAATTTTGTACAATGATGTCATTGTTCAATATAGTAGTTTGCAAAAAAATAATTATTATTAGTTTAGAGTCTGACAAATAAAAGCGTAACCTGGAATTTTGTTTAAAGTTTTTACATGACAACAAAAAGAAGCTATCAGAGGCTGTCACTGTTGAATGTTAGTATGAATGTCCAATATTGATACTTGTTGGCTGAATATTCATGTTTATTATTTATTGTATTGTCGAGCGTAAGAAATTATATAATGATATTATTTGTAATGGCCATTCGTAAATGATAGATTTTATGGTAACTTCAGATTTTTCAGTGCAGAAATAAACTGCAGATTATCAAAATCAGTTTATGAAGTAGACTGTTTTATGTTTATATTTATAAACAAGTGGTCCAAGGAGTCATAAAATTGTAAAAAGCTAATTGTAAATTGTAATTTCAACTAGTATAAATATATTTTAATAAAGATTTATCAAACAAGTATTAAATATATTTTTTCCTGCTATAGGTTGGTGATTGATACCACATGAAGATTTTTTGAATTTGCCGTGCTTTCTCAGGTTACGCTTTCATTTGTCAGACTCTAATTAGGAAATTCTTATAAATAAAAAATTGAAAATGTGATGAAAATTTAAGTAATTAAGATTTTCAACAATTTCAATGAAAGAGCTATTTAGTCAATAATATTTTGTAATTTATTTTTCATGCAGTCAACTCCCGGATTATAACCAAACTGGAGAAAACACTCTCTTAGATCGGACTGAAGACACAAAATATGACCTTGAATATGCTGTCTTTCTCGAAGGGTCTTGCTGTCTCATTCCAAATACCCTAGTTAAAGAGACAGAGACGTTCAAGGTCATATTTTTCGTCTTCACTTGTTTGTTCTAACTACTGATGTGCCGTTACCGGGAATATTCCCTTAGACATAGACAGCGCTCTATATTGCATATAGCGCCGTCCTTTGGGAATATTGGGTATATTCCCATGGGAATATTCCCAAGAGACGGCGCTATATGTAATACAGAGCACTGTCTCTGTCTTGCGGGAATATTCCCGGGCATGGCACATCAGTAGTTCTAGCTGTTTCCTCCAGTTTGCTTACAAGCTTCTTGCGTAAGTATAAAAGAGATTGGAAAGAGAAGGTATAAAGCGGTTGCTGTCAGGTGCACCTACTGATTTGCCATGCCCGGGAATATTCCCAAAGGACGGCGCTATATGCAATATAGAGCGCTGTCTCTGTCTAAGGGAATATTCCCGGTAACGGCACATCAGTAAGTGCACCCATGGACGTACTATTCAAACTGGACTGAGTACTCTCAAAATGCTTCTATAGGAAAATAAACCCTAATTCATAGTAATAGAACACATAATACTTGTAATGTACCCAAGTAGAGAAAACGTGCCGAGTGAAAGGATCAAACTAGAGCCCTGTGTCCCGCTCGCACAGTTGCTATTACGCTGTGGCGACGTCTATCGCACCGTCACAAACTAATCCTAGAATGCGATATCGAAAGTTTCTTCGCACTACGCATATACAGGGTGTAACAGAAGTGTGTGACAATTTTTACCCATCAAACTGAACAACTTTTGTTCTACAACTTTGTTGAAATCGCAAATTTTTTTTTGGACTTTTCATACAAATCGATCAGCTGGCGAACCAAGTTTGTATGAAAAGGCCAAAAAAATTTTTGCGATTTCAACAAAGTTGTAGAACAAAAGTTGTTCAGTTTGATGGGTAAAAGCCAACCTTGAAGTATTTCACACACTTCTGTTACACCTGTATACGACTTCCAACCATCAACGGTTGGACCACGGCCGGTCCCCAGGCTTACCACCTCGCCTGGCGGAGGTACCTCCCCTTTCCTCCGAAGAATGGGAATACACGGTTCCTACAACGCAATAAAATTACGGAATGGTAGGTTACAATATAAGAAGTAACTTTACATAAATTAAAATACATCAATATATTTTTATGAAATTATAATAATTTGACAATATTTTTGACGCCTTTACCACTGTCTCATTATTTAGTTCTTAATTAACCACTGACACTGTGTTTTAAAATAATTTTGTAGTATTTCATATTTTTTTACTAGCATCCCTAGTGATTGCATAATATGGCGTAATAATGGTGAAAGTTTGTTGTGTAAAAAGGCTGCAAAATAAGAGTTATGTTAACTGTGGAATATATTTTCATAGTTTAAACGTATTTCTAATTTTGACGATGAATTCCCTGATCACAAGAAGTAGGGTAACCATGAGTAAACAGTACCTAAGACTGAAAGTGGATAGCAATAGAGTGTGTAAGCATAAATATATAACTATTTCATTCGGTAATTGATTTAAAAAATAAAAGTAATAAAAAAGAACATGTTTTATTTATTTATCTGTTAAAATAACGAATGATAAAGTATAAGAAGTATTAGAATACTTAGGAAACAGGCTGACCCTTGACTACAATAAGATTTATAAAGCTGTATGATTGTTGTTGTTGGCCTAGTCTAGAGATGTAAAAAAACGGTTTTTTTCTGAGGTGAAAGAAATCGTTTTTTTTTCAAGCGCAGGTTTTTTTTTCAAGTGTATGATGAGAAAAATATCCTTAGGTCCATCGTTTAATAAGTATCAGTTGATATATCAGTGTTATGTTTATTAATTTTGAACATTTAGAACAAACCGTTTTATTTTTTATAGTCATCAAATAGATGAAAAGAACTATTTTCATCTATTTGAACGCTCACTGGTGTTTAATGTTTATTGAGTGACAGAAAAATAAAATTTTAACGGTCAATCCTATAACTATTAAACGAGTTAAGTGTCCCAACTATTTCGAAAACGGCTTGAAACCTTTTGACGAAAATCTAGGATTAGGCGTTAAAAATCACCAGAAATCGATCTATGAGGGAATTATCTTCGAAAAAAATCATTTAAGGGAGATTTGAGCGAAATTACATAAAAGGAAAACGCATATGATGCTTATTTTTAAGCGTCGCTTGTAAATACTTTGGTGGACTAGCGGTTTTGGTGCGAGCCACTTACGTTTTGCTACTTTTAGGTCCGAATTCGAATCCCACCCATGAGAGTTTATAGTTTTTTTTGTCTTTTTATTTTTTGTGAACTCATGTAAATGTTATGTGAATAAATAAAAATACTTAAGAGTGAAAAAAATATATATTTTAACCTCTTTGTATTTTAGAGACAAATAGCGCCATCTTTCGCCATATAAGTGAATTACATACCTGATGACTGTACCGCCCTGACCCGTGTTTGATAATAGGAAATTTTCCACAGCTTTCTCTAAACTCAACTAGATGGCGCTGATAACATTTGCAATAAGAAAATCTCTAAAAAGTCGCTAAAACTGATCGATATTACTGACTAATATCATAATAAATGATGAACAACTTTCGAATATTACGTATCATTGAATATTTTTCTGTTTTTTTTTTATAAAAAAAAAGAATAATATGCATGATTTTTTTAATAGAATTATAAAAAAAAATAGAACGATATAGATATTTTCAGAACAAATATTGCTTTTCACCCTGCAAAATGTTTCATAGAAAATATATCTTATATGTACTACTAAACATGTTATTTTAGTTTATAAAAACTCCGATTGAACGAGCGACGTTCGGTCTCCCAGCTAGTGTATAAATATGCTGTAATCGACGGATAATAAAAATACAAAACGAAAATATTCTTTGATAAATTGTCGAAAGTGATAAATTTTCGGAGATATTGAGGTTTAAAAATTAAAAAAAATATATTTTTTAGTTTAATAAAAACATGTATACTAGTCTTCGTTTTCTATACATGGTTCGGTAAATAGTTCCTATTTACGCAATACGAAAGCCTTTTTTAAATAATAAAATGTTTATAAAGTAAGAAAGCCTTCATAATAATCACAGTACTACTAGCATTCCGCCCATGGCTTCATCTGCGTTAACATTGCTTATATCTGAAATTAGGTCGAAATTTATTTTTTTAGTTTCTGGTTGCATACCCTAACAATACCTCAAAAATATTAAATTGTTTATTAGGTAATAACGCCTTTATGGCCTTTACGCCTTTGTGGCCCTTGGCTTGGGGCAGTAAAGTTATCGAGTGCCAACCGCGCACCGGAAGAAGCAGTGTGGGCAGGCCTCCGACTCGGTGGACCGACGACCTGGTGAAGATTGCGTGAAGTCGCTGGATGTGAGCCGCACAGGACCGGTCAGTGTGGAAATCCTTGGGGGAGGCCTTTGTCCAGCAGCGGACATCTTTCGGCTGATAGATAATAGCAGAGACAGTTCTCCTTTTCTCTGATAATAGATAGATAACGCCTTTATAAATAAATCACATACTTATGTAATTTTATTATGCTTAGAGACGAGCAAGGAGGCTTCCGAAATAACCGCTCCTGCACCGACCAAATCAATCTACTGCGCATTATTCTCGAACAGTGCAACGAAATGCAAAACGAGTTGTATGCGATCTTCGTCGATTTCGAGAAAGCATTTGATACTGAGGAACTACTGATGTGCCATGCCCGGGAATATTCCCGCGAGACAGAGACAGCGCTCTGTATTACATAAAGCGCCGTCCCTCGGAAATATTCCCATGGGAATATACCCAATATTCCCAAAGGACGGCGCGATATGCAATATAGAGCGCTGTCTCTGTCTAAGGGAATATTCCCGGTAACGGCACATCAGTAGTCGGAACCAATTGCTGTTGCGGCTGGGGTGAAACAAGGCTGCTTATTGGCACCGTTCTTGTTTCTCGTCGTGATGGACGACATCATGCGCAGGGTAGTCAGTAGAGGTCGCAGAGGGATCCCCTGGAACAAAGACTCGATCTTGGAGGATATCGACTACGCTGATGATCTCTGCCTGCTGTCTTCAAACCGAAAAAATTTGCAAAACAAGACCACTGACTTATCTGACATATCTGCGGAGTACGGCTTGCGTATTAATGTACAGAAGACCAAAGAGATGCGCATTAATAATGGAAACGCAACGCCTATCCTTATAAACTCCACGCCCGTCGAGGTGGTAGATAAATTTTGCTACCTTGGCAGCATGATGGATCAGTTTGGCGGAACAGAGATTGATGTAGAGGCGAGAATCAACAAAGTAAGGGGTGTGTTTGGTCAATTCTCAAACTTTTTGCGCTCCAAACATCTATCGCATCGCACCAAAATAAGATTTTTCAACTCCAATGTCATATCTGTCTTGCTATACGGCTGTGAGACTTGGTTCGTATGCCAGAATATTACACACAGGCTCCAAGTGTTTATAAACAAGTGCCTCAGAAAAAATTTGGGTATTTTCTGGCCGGATGTTATCTCCAACAAAGACCTCTGGAAACTAACGAATCAACGTCCTGTTCCAGTAGAGATCCTCGACAGAAAATGGCATTGGATTGGTCACACCCTGCGGTAAGAAATCTCCCGTCTCACCATTCAGGCTCTGTGTTACTCTCCTGCAGGAAAAAGAAAGAGAGGCCAATCAAAGTCGACTTGCCGGAGGACTGTGGCACTGGAAGCCGCTTCTCTAGACAAAAGCTGGCCGGAGATTGTCGCTGTCGCCGCCGATCGGAAGCAGTGGAAAGCTGTTATTGAGGCCCTATGCTTCTTGAGGAGTTAAAGGAACCAAGAAGAAGAAGATGTAATTTTTTTACTTCAGTTGTTTTCCGTTCTCTGAAAAAAAAACAAATTTGGACAAAAATGATGTTATGTTTTTCCATATTTTTTTACATCACTAAGTTGGCAACTAGCCCCACAAACTCCACTAATCCAGACATGGCCCTCGTGTGTGGAGTATAGCGCGAAAAATACTTAATAAATACTTTTTCATAAATCTGTATTAATTCGTATCAGAATATTTATAGTCGTGATTAATTATGCTTAACGTCATGTTGAAAATTATATTACAATAGTCTAGCTAGCATTCAGGCCTTCCAAAATTAAGAAAACTTCCTATTCGGGTGGTTTATTATTTTATTAAATCTTATTCCCTAAACGTACAATAGTTTGGTCACCCTATTTAGAAAGAGATGCAGGGCTCTAGTTAAGCGTCTTTGTCGTCACGTTTTTCCTGCAAACTGCTCAGTCCAGTTTAAATAGTAAGTCCATGGGTGCACCCTGGCCTTGCAACAGTTTGCTGCCGGCGGCGTTGCCAGATATTTTCTAGTTCAAGTCGCCAATGAGCATTTTTCTTTTCGTAGTTCTCTAAAACCATAAGAGATGGCGACACGGTTTAATCTTATTTGTATGTTTCCGTCAATAATCAAACCGATAGAGAATAATCAAATCCGACGCAAGTCCGAAAACAAATATTCACGAAATGCAAAAGGAAAACATTACATAAAACGAAACGAAGATTGAAATTGATGTCACCCTAAGGCGCTGAGCAGACGAGGGACAACGGAGGCGCGGACTGTTTGTCCGCGAGAATAGAACGTATAGAAATCTATGCAGTAACGCAAACGAGGGTTAACGTGACTGGCGGACAAAATACACCGGCGCCGGGTACCGGTGGACACTGGCGGACACTGGCGGACAGGACTGACCATGGCTGTCTCGCTTATCTCACCAACTCGAATTCTCTGTATTTCCATGATTTCGATACGATACGTGCTCCTCACTAAAATTCACGCACAGCTGAATCGCAGCTGTCGTATGCTGATGATACCGCAATACTGTTTTCCGGCAAATCTTGGCAATCTGTGCATACTGCAGCTGAGTTAGGTCTTAATTTAGTGGCTAAATGGCTTGAGAAAAATCTTCTTACACTTAATGTGACAAAAACAAATTACATCTGTTTTAGCATTAACAGTAGAACACGCCCTAATGATGACTTCCGTATCAGGATCCACAAGTGTCATAATAACTCCGATAAATCTCGGTGTTCATGCGCCCTCCTTAACAGAGTAACATCTGTTAAATACTTGGGAGTAATACTCGATCAACGGTTGGACTGGTACACGCATTTAGAACTTGTAGCATGCAGAATACGAAAAATTATCTGGATTTTTAAAAACTTGCGACACATAGCTTAACCCAACCTTTTAAATAAAATTTACGTTGCATTAGCCCAATCTCTGTTAATATATTGCATCCCAGCTTGGGGAGGTGCTTCAAAGACATATTTCTTGGACGTGGAACGCTCACAACGTGGACTTTTAAAAGTCATGTACTTCAAACAAATGAGGTTTCCAACTCAACAGCTTTATTCAACCTGTAATCTTTTGTCTGTTAGAAAGCTATATGTGCTTTGCACTATTTAAAAAAAACACAAATCACTAGTCTTTGATATTCTTAACCTCAGTAAAAGACGCAAGGACATTGTCACTCGAGCAAACATAAACAGAACTTATTTTGCATCATGCCAATTTCCAACCCGATCGTCTTTTCTGTATAACAAAATAAATAAAGTTTTGGATATTTACCCCATGAAACTATCTGAATGTAAAAAAACTCTGGTGTTATGGCTACAATCCCTCAGTTATAATGAAACTGAAGCCCTGCTAGAGATCATTGAGTAAATTTCAGTTACCTCAACTCATTAACACACACGCGTGCACACACACACACGCACGCACGCACGCAAACACACGCACACACACACACACACGCACACGCACACACACACACACACACGCACACGCACACACACACACACACACACACGCACACACACACACACACACACACACACACACACACACACACACACACACACACACACACACACACACACACACACACATACACACACACACACACACACTTTCTCTTTTTATTTTATAATATTTTTGTCTTAAAATAGTTCTTATTAAAATATTAATAAGTAATTAAGAATAGTGTAGTAAAAATTATAAGTTAACTAACTGTAATGATAAGGAAGGGCGAGACTTCCTGGCACAGGTATATTTAAATACCTAAAAGGAAGTCTCAACATGAATCAAGTTGTATATAATTAGTTTACGCAATAAAATTATTTTTTTTTTTATTTTTTATTTTTTTTTATTTTAGCTTGCCCGCCGCTGACCCCATTGAGCTTGCGGACACTCGCGGTCAATTTGTCCGCGTGTGTCCGCGAGAACTGACGGACAGAGGTGGTCAGTTTTGGCCGGGGGACAAAAATTACCCTCGTCTGCTCAGCGCCTAAACAAAGTACTGTCGTGCTATTCCCAGCTATAAAACGAAAATTACCATGCCACATACAACATAATAAATATACATTTGTTCTCTGATTTCAAATATTCCTTTTTCTTGGCAAAAATATAGGGTGACTTTAAATTTGTTCTTGATACGAAAGGCTATGCATGTGCTCATGATAACGAACAACTTTCCCTAAGGCACCCATAGTCAAATCGCAAAAAAAATTTTGGAGTCTTCATACTAACTTGGCCGGTCAGTTCATCGATTTGTAGGGAGAGTCAAAAATTTTTTTGCGATTTTACTATGGGTTTCTTAGGGAAAGTTATTTGTAGTCATGAGCATATTCATAGTCTTTCGTATCAAGAACTAATTTAAAGTCACCCTATATTTAAATTCAGATCACTATTTTTCAAAAAACAAAAATATTTCCTATTGAACGGCACATATTAGCGTAAATTGCATATTTTTTTAATAGAAGCCTAAAATCGCCCAATTCATGAGCTTCGCTTTTCTTTTTAGAATAGTTTTTCGGAGTTGCAATAAATGAGATATTATTTGTCTAAAGTACCATTTTTAGCTCAGGTTTTTTGAACCTAAAATCACCATTTTTTGATATAGCCTAAACTGCGACTAGTCGCTGATCGCAATTTTGTTCGCCCCGACATCGACACCTAATAGCTTAAAAGGCGAAAATTTGTCTTATCTGGCAACACTTTTTGTGCGCTTCCCAAACGCAAAAAATTCTCGATTATCCTTATCATCAAAAAAGAAGAATTTTATTTTTCTTTTGTTTCCTTCAAGAAACTGTATACAGAGTAGTCATTGCCATATTCTGCCGTTGCGTCTACGGCCGGGTGGCCCGCGTGCGTGCCGTGCCGTCCCGTCCATCGCGTTTTCGTCACGGTTCCGAAATCGATCGATTGATGAAGTAGTGGACGCTCACCTTAATAATTTCTACCAAGCCATAAAAAAAATCGGATACATAGCTATATATCTTCACTCAATAAATAAAATATAATAAATTCTACTGCTATTATATTCACGAAACCTACAAACTTAAAATTTGTATACCTACTTATTAATTATTATATAAATTGTATTTAACAATTTTAGAAAACAAAAATCATTAATGTTGCTCTGTGGAGAAATCCGCTTGAGTGAAATGTATCCGAATGTTCAAATTGTAATTCTTCAGATTTTTTCAATATGGCGGACGCATTGACCGCCGTCAGGACGTCTGCTTTTTATCATTACGAAATAAAGATTTTGTTCGTGTTTTTGCATTTTCGTGTGTTAAAAAAGTGATTAAAATAATCTGTGTATTGTTAACGATTATAAAATTATTCACAAAAGTGTTCCTGTAACCATATTCGGCTATAAAAATGGTAATGATAGTTTTTTGTTTTGATACTTTTTTACAAACTTTACTTTCATGAAAAATTCGTTTTTCGCGTTTTTTTACTTATTATGAAAGTGTTTTAGTATTTCGTTGCCAGTTAGTATTATGTTCTTCATTAAATTCTCTTGAAATTCTAATTTTTATGCATTTTTTTCTTTGTTTTCAATTTTTCTAACCAAAAAAAGATGTCACTGGCAAAAGGCGATATCACATGTGATGATTTTTAGTATGTTTTTGATGAAATTTGGTTCTTCCTTTGTGCCACTGGCGATTCAGTTATGCATGTTGGGTGTGGCTGTATTGATTTTCTTGGAAGGTTCTAGGTATTGAGCTAGAATACGTCTTTGTTAGTGCAGTTTACATAGGCACGTCTGGGAGTATGCAATGCGGCGGAGGCGTGCTGGATATCGATGTCTGCTTCATAAAACGGGCTTCCAATCCCTTGTTATCTCATTTCTTTACATTTCAGTCATCAGATTTGTATGAAAATCTAAATCTAATATGAATATATGCACTAAAGATACCCAAATCATGACATGCAAATTTCGTTAGAATAAAATTGAGTTGTTTTCGAATTTATCACTCAGAGAAGTGCAGTACCAATAAAATTGCACACTAAAACCTTGTTATCAGTTATGTAAGTTTGACTGCCATGGAGTGGCTGCCAATACTGGAAATGAAATAAAATGCCAAAATATTGGTAAAACTTGCGCTAAGTCTTGAGGTTATGGAGGATAATTTTGGAAAGATGATTATTTGTTGAAGGGATAAAATTTTTACTTTTAATAGTATTCTGCTTAAGCACCCTATCTGATATATGTAGCTTTGAATATGTGTAAAATAAAACTGAAATTATATACAGGGTGTTATAAAAAGTGCGTTTGAAATTTTAGGGGGTTACTCAGAATCAAGTATAGAACCCAGAAAAAATATTGAAAAATTTCGCTCTTCAAATTTTTTTTTCAGTTTTCCATACAAATTCTTGATTCACTATTCATATTTAGTATGAAAATCAGAAAAAAAGTTTGAAAAGCGCATTTTTTCAATATTTTTCCTTGATTCTATACTTGATTCTGAGTAACCCCTTAAAATTTCAAACGCACTTTTTTTAACACCCTGTATATATAAATTGTGGTGTTATAAAAAAGGACTCGACATCTGTTTAGTAGATAAAAGTCAAAAAAGGGGTCATGAATGAGTTAGATTGTTTCATTTAGAATATTTTTGGAAAGAATTAATGTAATAACAGTATTCATGAAATATGTAAACATTATAATGTAACATGTACATGTTGTTGTCGTATACATATATTGATGGCAAATGAAGTAAGAAGAATCATGAGTTACGAATAACAAGCGTTTAAGGTGAATAATGCAATGGAGGCACCTTTATTTTCTGACAACATATTTTTTGTTTATCTAAGTAGATGATTTCCGCAATCTTTGAAATCATCGTTTTTTCTACCTAGTAAAAAATTCCTTCCATTCAGAACTTGTATGTGCAACATTTCAAGAACAGTTACTTTTGCAATCATACAATCAGCCCTCAATTTGTATGGTAAGTGATAGATAGGGCCTGAAGTAGTAAAACATAATTAATGAAAGATAATGTTAGTTTATTGTATGGCAAAGTAGGTAGTTATTACCAGAAGTATTATACATTAATAAAACAATGACATAAATGTGCACAAATGTTGACAGAAACTTAAAAAGTATATTGTCTAAATAGTCCGTGAGCCCACTCCCAAATTGCCTACGTCATATGACATCACGATAAAATGCATGGCACACGGTCAGAAAAGTTGTGCTGAGCGAGAATCAGAAGATTATCGCACCAAAATTTGGCCGGAAGTTGGAAAAAAACCTTCACTTCCGGTGAAAATTTTAAGGGTCTATTTACGTCATGTGACATCATTACGAGACACGTGGCATCATTTAGACCTTTATTCATAGAAAGGGTAAACATAAGTCTGCCAGTCCTGTAATGGCCGGAAGTACTTGGCAGACCGTGCCAAAGATGGCCATTGGATACGTTTACCTACGTGATATGACATCTTGACGAAAATTAGTGTAAACTATGTGTAATAATAGTCTCTTTAAGAATAAATAATTCTGCCAAGCCAAATCCGGCCGGAACTCCTTCAAAACAGTTTTTTTAACTATTAGGTAAAACCTGGTTAAACTGAACAAATCATGGTAAATGCGCATGATATAGCCAACCATGATGGATTAACAAGGATTATCGACTCGTCCGTCGTGGTGGGTACAATTATTACTAATCTGTTAACATTTTCAAACCACAGTATAAGGTAACTGAGGGTAACAATGTACAAGTCAACGGGCACATTTAATACAATTGCGTCGTATATGGTGACTTTTAAATTGGTTCTTAATACGAAATTTACGCACATTCAAAGATAAAATACACTTTTCAAACACTTCGTCAGTAAAATCCTTCGTTTTATGTCCCTTAGATAGAACACAAAAAACAAAGCTTCATTGTAATAAACAGTTATTTAACTAACCACACACTGCAATATTTTAAATTCGTATTTTCAATGAAGAATACCACCAATTTTTGTTTTAAACAATAAACAATAAACAGTTATTTAACTAACCACACACTGCAATATTTTAAATTCGTATTTCCAATGAAGAATACCACCAATTTTTGTTTTCTATCTTAAAATATACTCTATTAAAAATAAAAAAATATGGTGAAAAATTTTTTTTGATACGTTTGATAGTTTCCGAGATACTGAATTATTTAGGTAGGCAAGTGACGCGGGGTCACCGTACGCTGCTGTGACGTCACTCCACAACGGTCGCTCAGTGCGCCCACCGCTCCCTACCTGTATGTATGAAGTTTGCGTTGAAAATTTTAAAAATGACGAATCCACAAACTAGAAAATCGTGCTCGTGTCAAAGTGCTTAAATACAGGGTGACTGGTTGAACGACGGACGTATTTAAGGAGATGATAGGATAATTTACATACTTTTCAACCATATAAAACAAAAAAATCATACACTCAAAAAACACAAGTTATATTTTTTTTTATAAAACGTAACTATTCTTGTGTTTTCTAACTCTATGCCTAGGTACTTACCACTTTCCCACAGCGTGCACCGAGCTGCTCGTGGTCGCTAAGGCCAATCTCTTGGACAGGCTGATAACACACTGATAATGAAAAGATGGAGTTCGTCTTCATGTAGGATACTTTACCCCAACCACTGGGATACCTGGAAATGCCTTCCTGCATTCCGCGTACTTTCACATGGGTAATAATCGAAGTAAATTGCTTTGTGCGGGTTCACTGGATAACGAACGATTCCTTCCTCGTCCTTAATCAGGGTTAGGAACTGGAGGAAGGCCAAGTCTCCTAAGAAGTCTATGACGGCAACTTATGTAATTCGTGATACATTGCAATATGACGTTAATTCACGTCTAACAACACTAGCTTACATTACATAGCACCACACCATATCCCAGTATCCTCATTAGAGTACTGATAAGCCATTATCACTCACTATCAAGGCACCGAAATCCACGCGACAGCTACGTAAGTAAAACCAGAATGTTCGGGACGAACGGGACGCGTGAACGCACGCCACCCCTACGACGGCCCGCGGGCGACTGACTAGGGCCGGCGCGGCGCGGCGCAGGGCAGAGACGCGGGAGCAGTCGCTCACGCGCATGCGCAGTATTGCGCAGTGGCGAGTCCGCGCCGCCGCTACTTGGGGTCGTTGCCCGAGGCCGCGTACACGTGACTTAGTATTTAGTAAAATGTAGAGGTGAACTTTAAAATTATTTTTTAAATGATGAAAATTAAGGTCATGTTTTTTTTACAAATTTGGAATGTGTATCAGCTTCTTATTCACCTCCTTAAATGCGTCCGTTGATTTACCAGTCACCCTGTATACCCGAAAAGTTATTTTTTACTATTATATTTTTGAACCTTAAAGTCAAAAGAAATGAGAAAGCCCAGTCCAATACGCGTTAGCATAGTAACGTGTGCTTCGCTGAAGAGCTGCTTTGGCCTCTCGGAGCTCTTGCTGCGTATCAGGACTGGGTTCAAGCGGTGATTCAGAGCAGCTTTACGTTTTATGTCGAGCAGAGGTTGTAGATGCTCAAGGTTTTCGGCAAACCAGTCCTGAGTTCTGTTCTCTTGGTATCCGAAAGCCATACCTGACGTCTGTTAGAAGTTTTCTGACTTTGTTCCACTCCTCTGTAACTGTTACGCTCGCGTCCCAGGTGGCTGTTTCACTCCTTACCATTTCCTCAAACTTATGGGAGGGTGGGTCATTCCCAGCATGATAAAAGTTAACTTTCTTATTGCCGGGTGGTTTGGACGAATGTATCTTTTTGTGAGTGAAACTGACGCTCGTCACCACCAAAGAGTGATCGGTGTCGCAATCGGCACTGTGAAAGGATCGCGTATGCAAAATCTCGCGGAGGTCCTTCTTCCTGGTAAAGACTAGATCTAGTTGATGCCAGTGTCCTGAACGGGGGTGCTTTCAGGAAACTTTTTTTCCAGGAATTTCTGGAACTGAAAATACGAATTTAAAATAGCAAGGCTAACAAGCTAACTTAACAAGGTTATGAAGCAAGTAAAGCGGCGAAAGAGTCCTGGAAATGACGGCATCCAATCCGAAATTGTGAAATTGAAGTGTGTTTTGCCCATACTGCACAATTTTTTGTGCAAGTGCTGGGAAGTGGAGTACGTGCCACAGGATATGCGTGACGCCAATATAGTCACATTATACAAAGGGAATGGTGACCGCGGCGATTGTAACTATTACCGCGGCGTTTCCCTCTTGAGCATCGTCGGCAAGTTGTTCGGACGTGTTATTTTAGAAAAGCTTCAAAAACTTGCTGGTCGTATCTATCCTGAGGCGCAGTGTGGTTTTCGTCCCCGGCGCTCTAACCGTGGACATGATTTTCACGCTTCGGCAGCTACAAGAAAAGTGCAAGGAGCAGAAGACTCCGGTATATGTGGCGTTCGTTGACCTCAACAAGGCCTTCGATACTGTAAGCAGAGAGGGTTTATATGCTGCACTTGAATGTATTGGATGCCGACCCAAACTTCTGAGACGAAATGAAAGGCGCTGCATTGGCGTAGCTAGGGATTTTTTCTAGGGGGGGCCGCACAGAAGAAGTACTATCACAGTCATTTGGACCCGGCAAAGCGATAAAACGCGATCCACGCGTATTTTCGAAAAATTATGTAGTAGCTTTATTGCGTTTGTATGGAACAAATAAACACCCATACTTTCGCATTTATAATATTAGTGAGATGAGAAGCGTTACAGTTTTTGGCTTATCGTGTAGTTTGGTCCTATAGATACATGCATAATTTTTTTTCTATTTATTTGACCAAGCTCTTCAAATAAATTGCATTTTTTAATAGTTTTAGATGTACTTAGCAAGTCTGGTACAAAAGCGCGAGCGAAGCGAGCGCAAAAATTTGAGATTTATCTTAAGAAGTTCTATACATGATAAGAGATCTTTTCTTCGCGAGCGAAGCGAGGATAATCCCACTGTAATGCTATTTGCCAGACAGTAGAATAGTTCTTTATGTTAAACGCGAGCGAAGCGAGCCCGAATATTTTAAATAACTTCTGATTTGTAGCAGAAATTTAACAAATTTTTGGTCAGTTTTCGACCTTGTTATGTGTCGGAAAAAATCTAGTGGTTCTGCTTATACAGGTGTCCCAAAAAGTATGGTCAAGCGAAAGTCCAGAGATAGAACAACTCTAGGGCTACCCAAATCACCCCCATGTATGTTCAGCGATTTTTGGTAGTTTTCGAGTTATGATTTTTTTTAGGATTTTTTAATTTTTTGGCCGGGTCGGATTTCATATTATTTTTTAAAGAATTTATTACAAATTTCCGGTATTTTTTTTAATGTCATATAATCATTATGAATTGTACTTTCAGGCATAAAATAATAAGCTTCGTAACATTAGTGTAAGTAACAAAAGTTATGATAGAAAGTCAAGAATTTTAGATTGAGCGACTCAGATTTAAACTTTCAGCATAAAATAAAAAATACAAAAAGGTGTTTTCAATGCTCTTCGGTAATTTTAAAAACTGCACGAGATTCTAAGCTTTCAGAATCATATTCAAAAAATAGTACTTAATGGGCTTTTTTTTCCTGAACAGCCGTCAAAGTTGTTAAGGTAGAAATATCCTAAGGAAGTTATTTAATTTTTGTCGTCTCTAGTTATCAAAACCAATTACTAATTTAATGAGTTTTATAGAAAAAAATACTTACTTCAATTTAATAAAGAACGTTTTGAGCAGAATGGTAGCGGAAATTATCACCTTTTTTTTAAAAAAAACTGCGCATTTTTCTTTTAACTTGACTAATTAGTTATTATTAGATTGCCTCTGATTATTCGATGTGCCTCTGATTTTGGGATTCCCATACGGTTTTCTATGGTTCTCGTGCTAGTCGATGGGTCTCTCGCCACTTCTTCAAGCACTGATTCGACTACATCTGGATCTTGAATTTCTAATGGACGCGCAGACCTTGTATTAGGTTGGCGACCTTCAATGTAAGCATCATGGACTCGTAAAGTGATACAGTACCTCTACTGTATCACTTTACGAGTCCTCACTCGTGCAGACTTCTTGCGTCCTGCGGAATTATTAGCTGATGAGTCATAAAAATAAATGTGTGATAATTTCCGCTACCATTCTGCTCAAAACGTTCTTTTTTAAATTTAAATATTTTTTTCTATAAAACTCATTAAATTAGTAATTATTTTTGATAACTAGAGACGACAAAAATTAAATAACTTCCTTAGGAAATTTCTACCTTAACAACTTTGACGGCTTATTTCAGGAAAAAAAAGTCCATTAAGGCTTTAAGTAGTCGGAATAACCTTGCTGAAACGGAGATCGCTGAGAGTTTTGCAGACGTCAGTGCCATCTAGCGGCAAGGGTCGGTACAGTTGAAATACTATAAAAACTGCAGAAGGGACAAGTGTTATTTATTAGTTATCCTACACAACTGCCTATTTTTGTTTGCACATCACTGCAACTGACGTCATCGTTACGTGCAAAGTGTTGAGTTTTATTTTTTATGACCAGTAGGCGTCAGGAACCAATACGAAGTATGTAAGTATGTAGAGCGTGCCTACAGCCAAATCGGATTCAACTTCTTTTGTCGGATTGCAGTATTTGATGTTATTAGATTTTTCTCAGTTGTGGGAGTGACATGGGGTACACTATTTTATTACTAGCTGTTGCCCGCGACAACAGAGAGAAAAATAATAAATCTACTCATCATAGAAATATTTGACCTGCACCGGGTGGGGATTGAACCCACGACTCTCGGATGTTGTCAAGGGCACAAACCACTGAGCCAACGAGTCCGTCAAGTTTATGTTTTTAGATTTTAGGACTAGGTGTGATATAAAAAATATTCTTCTAACTGTGTCTAACTAACTATGTCCCAAAACTAATGCGACGAAGGAGATCATTCAGGCTCCATACATTTTTTGGCCTTTTTTTAAGTGCCAGTCAACCAAAAAAAAAAAGTATTATTAGAACTTGCTATTTGGAGCAATAGTTAAAATGACACAAAAGTTGTAGGGTTTTTCTGAACAATGTTATATAAGATGGATGAATCGTCATTTTCATACATTTATTGATTCCTGAAAGCTCAGATATAACTAGAGTTTATCATCTGGTACAATTTACATTTTTCAACTTTTGTGTCATATTAACATTAATTATTGCTCCAAATAGTTCTAACAATTCGTACTTCTTTTTTGTTGGCCGGCACTTTCATAAAAGGCTCAAAATTAATGATCTCCTTTTGGCTGGTGATAGCTTTGATCAAGACCTATCAAAATAACGAAACATATGTTCTGCAAAAGTTTATAGTTTTCGAGGTATACCAGATTAATAAAAAAAAAAAACACTACTATGTTTTTTAATTAATTTGTTTTTTGGACTCAAATATCGTTGATTAGTGTCTCCACTCGGATTCACTACTTTATTCTACAAAAATATTAAAGATGCCATCAGAAATACATCATCAATTAAAAAAAGCTTTAAAATATTCGATAACGAAACTTTATACATCTGCGACGTAAAAAAAATACTGAATAATTTTTGTCTCACATTATAAGATAGAGCATAGTATGCTATAAAAATCCTTGTTTCATGCCCATTTTAGAAATGTATAATACTTGGATATTTTCCTTACAAACAATGAGTTAATTGCTATTTTTGACCTCAAGGTGCTGACTTATTATATTCGAGGTTTTCAAATAAAATTAATTAGATTGATTAAAAATAGAAAGGCGATCATATTATGTTTGTTCTAGAAGGTCACCGTGACTAACTACCTAAAATAAAAATAAAACTGGCCAAGTACGAGTCGCACTCGCACATGAAGGGTTCCGTACTATCGTACAAGAAACTCTAAAAAACACGTCTCTTGTATGAGGAGCCCCTTTAATTTTTTAATATTATTTTAAACTCTGTGTAGTGTTTAAACTCTGTAGCGATTCAAACTCTGTGAGCATTTCATTTAAATCGCAAGAGTGAAAGAGCAGCGGCGACACTGTGGGACAAAAGTACCTACCCTAATCGGAGACAACTGTACTATTAGATTTTTAATACACCCAAGCTGCTGATTTACAGACTGCCTGGCCGAAGTAGAGATGTTGTTTTGGAAGAAAGATAGAAAAGTGGCGGCAAAATTTATCTTTTTTAGGGTTCAAAGTTCAAAAGCCAACGGGACCCTATTATTAAGCCTCCACTTTCCGTCCGTCCGTTCGTCTGTATATCTGTCAGCGGGCTGTATCTCATGAACCGTAATAAGTAGAGAAATGAAATTTTACAGAGTGTGTATTTCTTTTGCCGCTATGACAATAAATATTAGGCTGTCCCATTTAAAATGACATCTAGTAATCTTATGATTTCCCAAAAATGTTTAGAGATTATTCTATATGATCGAATCACTAATTCGAGTGCTATCATTTACATCAAGCGTTTAAATTTTCTGCTTCGCAGTGGATCGCCAAAACTAAATATTTTGCTCTATGTTCTTCAGCAATCATGGTGATTGTGAACATTGACTTACCGTTGACAGACCTACCACAAATCCGTACTGATACTGGGAGTCATAACATTCCTTGCCAAGTTGACCTCTGTGACTCAATCATCCAACTTCATCAGTTTGATAGGTAATGTATTAGTAGCATTTGGTATATTTCCTTTCCTGAATATCCAGGTACTTCTAAACACATAATCAAACGCAAAACTACTCCCAGGTCTAGAAGGGATTAAGGGGTCAATTGCTCTATGTTAATCAGCAATGATGGTTATTGTGAACATTGACCTGCAGTTAATAGATCTACTACAAACTAGAGAGCGAACATTCCCTGCTCAGTCGACTACAAGTATCTATGACTCGATTATCCTACTTCATTGTTTGATACATCACTTTGATACCACTATAGTTTTTATACTCGTATCGGCTGTATTCGCGAAGTTCTCAGTAATATCCTAATTGTTGATCAAGATCCTGAAAGAGTTAAATTGCGTACATAACGTTATATACCTATTGAGATAAAATCGCTAATAACAACCCAAGAGTAGTTAATCTATGTTTTGAATGTTAACACTTCAAAAATATCAGTTCCTGTTGAAAATATAATGTTAAAACCAGGGATGGGACGTATAGTGTTTTGGCCGGATAACCGGATACCGAATATTCGGCTAAATTATCCTGCCGTCTAAAAATGTCTGCAAACGGATGGCAGCCTTAATTGCTATGACATGACTATGCGCAGCAGCTGCGGGAGGCTGCGTGGCGCCCACGCTTTGCATTGATTCGGGCTTTCTTCGGGCTGACACCTAGCGAACGTGGACAGTTACTTTACTCGCTTGTTTTGTTTATGTATTCAATCAAACAATCACAACGTTTTTGATTGATATACTCTTTATTGTACACACACAAACAATATATAACAACAAAAGGCACAATATTAAAGTTACAGTGGTAAAATGTAGGCGATCTTATAGCTTATAGCGATTCCTTTTTTAAGTTACTGATAAAAATTTAATCGTGATAGTGGTCCTAATTTAATTTGAGTTTGTAAAAATGGCAAGTGTACAGAAAAAGTCGCCTTTATGGACGTATCAGCTTCCGTCCGCGACTCGCCTGCGTGGACTTTAAAATTGGATCCAGAGAGAAAAAAATGTTAAGGTGGCGCCATCTAGTGACGAAGGGTAATTTTTGAGTTTTTAAGCATTCCTCCAGGAACCCTTAAGTTTCCGGCACAAAAAGTATCATATGTGTTAGCTGAGTGCTTTATCTATCTGCCTGCCAAATTTCATCTACATCCATTCAGTAGTTGTGGTGTAAAAGCGGAACAAACAAATAAATAAACTAAAATACAAAATAAACTAAAATAAACAAACAAACAAAAACACAAACAAACATCCATAATTTCGCATTTATAATATTGGTGAGGTGAGATGAGATTTCGTCGAAGAGGAACAATTTTCTAAGTGTAATTTATGTGAGGTGATTTCTCGAGGTATCACTGCACAGTGTTTTTTTTGCCTCAAAAAAGTGACATCTTCGTTTTTTTCATTCATTGAATTTGGCTTTTTATAACAAATGCAAGAGTAAAACTCTCAGGAGTCCATTTTGTATAGTTTATTTTTAAAAAAATCACAAAGTTTTGTTGACCTTCATGTTAAAAATATGGAAATTAATTCATAGAAAAAAAAACTATTCGCAATTAAGTATTATTTGTTTTGCGGGTATATAAAGATAGTCTAGGCGCATATTATCCCCTTTTAATTTTATCAAAAATGTTGGAAAATTTCTCAAAAAAAAATATTTTCTGAATTTTCAAATGTATTTTTTTATATTTTTTCTAGGCCGAAGTAGAGGTTCTGTCTAGGACAGATATATTCCTCATACTTATTAGTATCTCCCACAAAATTAACACATTCTACTTCGGCGGAAGTTTGGTAAAATATATTTTTATGTACTAAGGTCAAAATTTTGGATTTAGGGTTGACACAATAAGGTCATTTCTTTTTTTCTTCCTTTATACACAATCAAGTTTATTTTAAAGACTTTAATTCAAAACGTACTTGGATGTAGTAAACTAAGGAACTAAACGTCTTTTGCGCATCAACTTCGCCCAAATAGCGAAAAAGAAAATTGGTCTTACAGACATGACATTTAACTGATTAAATAGGTATGAAACGCCGGAATATTTTTGTTATTTCGCCAAAGTGCAATTTCATGAGTAGAAATAATCCACCTTATTTTGTTATATCAAAATTGTGAATCAAGAATTTATATGGGAAACTGAAAAAAAGCGGCCAAGTGCGAGTCGGACTCGCCCATGAAGGGTTCCGTAGCAGCAAGAAACATAACATAAAAGTTCTTGTAGTTCGTTGTAGGTAAATTGCGGTTTACGATTTATGACGTATTAAAAAAAAATTCTTACTTGATCTCGTTCAAACCAATTTTCGGTGGAAGTTTGCATGGTAATGTACATCATAATTTTTTTTAGTTTTATCATTCTCTTATTTTAGAAGTTACAGGGGGGGGATACACATTTTACCACTTTGGAAGTGTCTCTCGCGCAAACTATTCAGAAAAAAAATTAAATTAAATTTATTCTAAAAAAAATTATATTAGAAACCTCAATATCATTTTTGAAGACCTATCCATATCCTACCCACACGTATGGGTTTGATGAAACAAATTTTTTTGAGTTTCAGTTCTAAGTATGGGGAACCCCCAAAATTTTTTTTTTTTTTTCTATTTTTGTGTAAAAATCTCAATGCGTTTCACAGAATACATCTACTCACCAAGTTTCAACAGTATAGTTCTTATAGTTTCGGAAAAAAGTGGCTGTGACATACGGACGGACAGACAGACAGACAGACAGACAGACAGACGGAAAGACAGACATGACGAATCCATAAGGGTTTCGTTTTTTGCCATTTGGCTACGGAACCCTAAAAATCTGGGTCGGATTATTTCATAGAATTCAGCAAAAATAGTTGAAAAATCCGATCTACAATGCTGATCACTCTGTATAAGGATACAAGTAGGCACAATTCGTACATCTAACTCACACGGACGCCATATCGGGTCAGAGCAATTTCGAACCGCGAACACCCCCGGATTTCAACGGTGTTCGACAGTTCGGAACTACGGGATTTCAGAGGTTAAGAGACAGAAGTTAACTTCGTTTTCACAATTAATGGAAGAAACAAGCATTCGATTTAGCTTTCAAAAAATAATACGATATTAATAGAAAGGTCAAATTAGTGACAACCTTAACACGTATATTTGAAAATCATTTTCTCTAAACTTCCGCCGAAGTAGAATGTAGTGATTTTATGGGTGATACATATTAGTATTAGGAATATATCTGTCCTAGGCAGAACCTCTACTTCGGCCTCGAAAAAATAGAAAAAAATAAACCTAAAAATTCAGAAAAAAATTTTTTTTGAAGAAATTACAAACATTTTTTATTAAGTAAAAAGGGAATAATATGCGCCTAGACTATCTTTATATACCCGCAAAACAATGAATACTTAATTGTAAATATTTTTTTTTCTATGAATTAATTTCCGTATTTTTAACATGAAGGTCAACAAAACTTTGTGATTTTTTTAAAAATAAACTATACAAAATGGACTCCTGGGAGTTTTACTCTTGCATTTGTTATAAAAAGCCAAATTGAATGAATGAAAAAAACGAAGATGTCACTTTTTTGAGGCAAAAAAAACACTGTGCACTGGGAAGAAGGCAGAAACGTCGGCGCTCAAAAAGCATAATTACTACCTCATTATTCTTCTTATCGTGTGGCACATTCAACCGTTCTTCCCACAAGATATAGACGGCGGTTGCCTAGTGTTGCACTTAGCATCACCCGCGGTTACGTGTAGGGCATTTAGATTTACACCTACGGGCGTGTGCAACGTGACTATCATACAAATCTAGAAATCAAATGTGCAGGTTTCCTCACGATGTTTTCCTTCACCGTTAAAGCAGTCTGTATGAAAATGCACGTAAGTTTCGAAAAACTCATTGATGCAGTGGCCAAGATTTGAACCCACAACCTCTGGTTAGGAGGACGGAGTCACTAGCCGCTGCGCCACCGACGCTTTTTTTCCTACTCTACTACTCTTTTTCTCCTACCTCATTAAAGAGTTCCATTGGACTAGACTAAAAATTGGTTTTGTGTTTTTGATGTTCATTTACGAAATTTTAACTATCCGGCGGGGGCCGGATTATTGAGCTATTATCCGGTATCCGGCCTACTATTAAATACTGGCCGGATAGGCCGGATACCGAATAGTAACCGGATATCCGTCCCATCTCTAGTTAAAACCACTTCCTGAAAAGTTGTCGTTTTGCAATTATGCCCTTATTCGTAAGATACGACGATATGTTACGTTATTTTGTTAGGTCTTGCTCAAAGCTATCACCAGCCAAAATTTGTCGCATTAGTTTTAGGACAACCTGTATATTATTTTATTTATTTAGATTTCGGTCAGAGGGTACCCTCAGGGGTTCTGTGCAAATATCCAAAAATTATAAGATAATAAATAAATATCCAGGACAATTAACATACAATCATCCTGCGGTCATCTGGCTTCATACTAGGATTCTCTGTAATATGGGAACCAGAGACGAATAATATACATATGTAAATAGATACGTTTTTGGAATAAAAACATATATAAATATTATACATCCAGACACAGAGCAAACAAATCTATCGTTAAAGAAATGTTTGCTCTGGGCGGGAATCGAACCCGCAACCCGTGGATCAGTAGTCAGGATAGCGCTCCTGATCACTGAACCAAAAGTCATAACATCAGTACTCTTGTAATCGCCGTCCTGCTTTAACAGACTTAATATTTTTTCTTGTATTTAGGCATTTCTATTACATGAAACAAACAATCGTTGGTTCCTTTTACTTTGACGAGATAAAAAAAATATTTTTTCGTGAAAAAATATTTACATTTACTTTTCGCCCACTAATGCGTAGAAAATATCTTAACTAAGTTACTGATATTATAAAAAGTATGCACAAGTGAGCTTAGTCTTCAAAAGCGAAGTGTTTTTGTCAAGGACGTCGCTCCGAAACAGACGCGCAGTCCACCCTCGATGAGATCGCGACGCGGACTGCCGGCAGAGTCCGCGGGGGATTACAGGATGGTGGAGCAGGCAGGGTCGCGCGGATTTACTTCCATTTTGGAGAAATAAATACTTTTCACGAATAAATTACGCAGTAAAAATAAAATATTCAAGACAAACTGTTAATATTGTTAAGATGTTTATCATGTGTAAAAATTAACACGATATCTTGTGCCGTTTCCGAGAGAAAATAACATTTATGGCAAAATAGGTGTTCTTCAGGGATTTTTTTTCTGAGAGGCGGTTGTCAAAAATATAATTTTGATCAAGACAAAAGATTAATTAAACCCTTGTCTATTATTGTGTATTTTTTATTTATAGATTAGATTAACAGTTATTGAAACAATTTGCCTGAAATATCCAAGAATTTGGACATTTCACATATCTTAAGGCCTTAAGTACTGTTTTTTGAATATGATTCTGAAAGCTTAGAATCTCGTGCAGTTTTTAAAATTACCGAAGAGCATTGGAAACACCTTTTTGTATTTTTTATTTTATGCTGAAAGTTTAAATCTGAGTCGCTCAATCTAAAATTCTTGACTTTCTATCATAACTTTTGTTACTTACACTAATGTTACGAAGCTTATTATTTTATGCCTGAAAGTACAATTCATAATGAATATGTGACATTAAAAAAATACCGGAAATTTGTAATAAATTCTTAAAAAATAATATGAAATCCGATCCGGCCCAAAAAATTTAAAAATCCTAAAAAAATCATAACTCAAAAACTACCAAAAATCGCTGAACATACATGGGGGTGATTTGGGTAGCCCTAGAGTTGTTCTATCTCTGGACTTCCGCTTGACCATACTTTTTGGGACACCCTGTATATTGTAAAAAGTAGTGAGAGGACCGAACGTGAAAATTTAAAGAATGACCTCGGTCTTAGTCAGGCCTACTGCTGATTTTTCTAGAAGGGGCCAAGAGATTTGTAGGGGGGGCCTGGCCCCCCCTGGACCCCCCCTAGCTACGCCCATGAGGCGCTGTCGTCTTCGACGGCGAAACATCCGATCCGTTTGACATGCGCAGAGGTGTTCGTCAAGGCTGTGTCCTGGCTCCTACTCTGTTCGGTATCTTTTTTTCGCTACTTTTGAAGGTTGCGTTCGGCGAAGACCAGCAGGGTATGAATCTACACACGAGGACCGACGGAAAGCTTTTTAACATCTCCCTACTCAAAGCTAAGAAAAACCGCGAGGATCTTTTCGTCGATAGCCTTCTGTTTGCTGATGACGCGGCTTTTACTGCGAGCACTTCCAGGAGCTTCAGTGCATTATGGATAAATTTTCCTACGCCTGTGCTCTGTTTTCTATGTCACGCCAAAAAGACCGTAGTGCTCTTTCAGGGTTCCGAGAATCCACCAGCTATTTTGCTGAATGCGTACCTTTGAAAACTGTTGAGAGATTTTGCTACCTTGGGTCGACCGTGTCGAACAATCTCTCGCTCGACGCGGAGATCTATATCCGTATCGGCAAAGTGGCGACTACGTTCGGGAAGCTAAGTACAAGAGTATGGGACAATAAACACCTAACGGTGAAGACCAAGATGGGTGTTTATCAAGTTTGTGTACTCAGTATACTCTTGTATGGCGCTGAAACCTGGACGTCGTATGCAAAACATGAACGCAGGCTCAACAGTTTCCACATGCGCTGCCTACGGAGCATACTAGGCATACAAAGTAACAAATGAGAGGGTACTGAAGATGGCACAGCTTCCCAGTTTTACGGTCCTGCTGAAACAGCAACGCCAACGGTGGCTGGGGCATGTGTACCGAATGGAGCCCACTCGACTGCCGCAACGTGTTATGCTAGGTGCAGTTGCGCACGCGAAGAAAGATGTTGGGGGACCGCTGTTGCGTTTCAAAGACTGCGTTAAGCGTGACATGGCGGCTTTTACCATCGATTCCCGACGCTGGGAAAAGCTCGCCCTAACGAACGACGAATGGCGCAGGTGTATGGGAGTTGGTCGCAGGGCGTGTGATGAGGCCTGGTTTAAGCTGCTATCCGAGCAGAGGAACCGTAGACATCTAGTCGCTTCTAACCCGTCTGTAGGCAACTTTCCCTGTTGGTCCTGCGGTCGACTGTGCCGGTCTCGTATTGGGCTGTACAGTCACCAAAAATTTTGTATCCGCGACACTGACTGAATCGTCTGTTATAGACGCGTTAGGCTAATGATGATGATGATGAAGGGACATAAAAAGAAGGATTTTACTGACGAAGTGTTAGAAAAGTGTATTTTCTCTTTGAGTGTGCGTATATTTAACTGATTTAAATATAAAGAGCTCCAACTGCCACCTCAAGCCAAGACAGAATATGGCTATCACATCGAATGTTACAGAAATATACGGGCTCATTTATAATGAAAGAAACTTCGGCGAACAAAATGCACTTATTTATAGAGTGACTTTAAATAAGTACTTGATACGAAAGGCTATGCATGTGCTCATGATAACGAACAACTTTCCCTAAGGAACCCATAGTCAAATCGCAAAAAACAAATTTGGACTCTTCATACTAACTTGGCCGGTCAATTCATCGATTTGTATGGAGAGTCAATTTTTTTTTTGTTATTAGACTATGGGTTTCTTAGAGAAAGTCATTTGTTATCATGAGCACATTCATAGCCTTTCGTATTAAGAACCAATTTAAAAGTCACCATATACGACGCGATTGTATTAAATGTGCCCGTTGACTTGTACATTGTTACCCTCAGTTACCTTATACTGTGGTTTGAAAATGTTAACAGATTAGTAATAATTGTACCCACCACGACGGACGAGTCGATAATCCTTGTTAATCCATCATGGTTGGCTATATCATGCGCATTTACCATGATTTGTTCAGTGTAACCAGGTTTTACCTAATAGTTAAAAAAACTGTTTTGAAGGAGTTCCGGCCGGATTTGGCTTGGCAGAATTATTTATTCTTAAAGAGACTATTATTACACATAGTTTACACTAATTTTCGTCAAGATGTCATATCACGTAGGTAAACGTATCCAATGGCCATCTTTGGCACGGTCTGCCAAGTACTTCCGGCCATTACAGGACTGGCAGACTTATGTTTACCCTTTCTATGAATAAAGGTCTAAATGATGCCACGTGTCTCGTAATGATGTCACATGACGTAAATAGACCCTTAAAATTTTCACCGGAAGTGAAGGTTTTTTTCCAACTTCCGGCCAAATTTTGGTGCGATAATCTTCTGATTCTCGCTCAGCACAACTTTTCTGACCGTGTGCCATGCATTTTATCGTGATGTCATATGACGTAGGCAATTTGGGAGTGGGCTCACGGACTAAAATTAGTTTTAGGCCAAATTATGTCTTCCAGTATAAATTAGTTTGTTTAGCAAATAGTCAATTCATTTGAATGAAACAGAAATGGAGACACTGGACTGAAAAAACTTCTTACATGAAATAACTACAAAAAAAAAACTAAGTAATCAAGTAAAAAGTCCAAAACGAAAAAAGTCTCCAATTCTACAGTGACTATATTTCAAACTCCACATAAGTCATGCCAACAGAATTCAATTCAATTCAAATAAGTTAATTGTGATTATGAGTGTACAAAAATGGTCCTAAAACTTAATAATATGTCCTTTATCATAATTTGTCATTTGACATACAGATTTACACAATTCTGTTAAATAATAGTGGCACATATAATGGGCACACATAAATTAAAATAATAATATGTCAGAAAAATACAAATGATGTCAAATAAAATGTTGAGTATTGTAATAACAAAAAATAAAAATATGCATGTCAATAGAGTAATAGATATAGGTAATAATGAAATAAATAAATTTTAATTACCAAGTCCTAATATGTCTGTGTACGGTTTACAGTCTAAACGTGCGTACGACGATGAGGACAACCCTCCGACGCCGTCGGATGTGTCCGACTTTGACGATGACGATGACCCGGACAATTTGGAAGTGCCTGGTGAGTAATGGTGAACATAAGCTTTCTTCATACTTACATTAGCATCAGTCCGAGGTCCTTAGTGACTTGATATAGGGTGAAATACCTGAAAGTGGCAGTGTACACTTGTAAGTGAAGCGGTCGTGGCTCAGTGCGGCTTGCGTGGTCGCATCGATCACGCAGGTTAACTGACTACAGACACGGTCATAACCTGGATGGGTTTGACTGTTAGTGGCATTTACCTCGACCGTTTCCGTGCTTCGCAGGGCATGTTAAGCCGTTGGTGTCGGCTGCTATCGCTAGCAGTTGTTAAGCCATGTCAGAGGCCTTATAGGCGGCTTGAAAACTTCTGACACTAGCCCCACAACCTCCACCAATCCGGACTTGGCCCGTGTGTGGAGTATGGCCTAAACCTTTCCGAGTTATGGGAAGAGACCCGTGCCCCTGCAGTGGGGACGTAATCGGTTGTTAACAACACTTGTAAGTGGCATAGTCCTGTACAGTTAGATGAAGCATTGTAAATTATTTTGCTGTATGACATTATGTCATATGTTATGTCATTTGTGCTGAATATCAGTACAAATGACACTGAACAACATTTCGGAAGAAACGAAGTCTTTATTCCCAAAAAATAAAGCAATTTCTCATAATGACAAATAAAAAAACTTATATGTGTTTGTATGGGAAGTCCAATTTTTTTTGCAAATTAAGTAATTTGCCATCAGAAAGACACATTTATATTAGGTCCTTACCTATGAAATTGGCGTTTCAGTTTTGAAAGTTCAACAGAATAATATTACCCCAAAAATGAATTTACTTCCATTAAATTATATATAATTTTCTAGCTACATTCAAGGTCTTTAATGAATTAGTGATGTCATGTCTCTTATGTAAAAACTGACTGAGTAGGGTTCCATTAAATACTGTATTGGCTTTTTCTTAGAGGTCAATTGGGTCAATTTTTTCTACCAAAAAAAAAAACGAAATTATCTGAAAATCGTGAAATATTATGCGCAATATGTTCAAAAATACATATGGTAACGAATAACACGCTGGGATAAGTGTAGCCTTCAAAAATAAAGTAATTTTTTAACGAAAAAATGGCGATTTTCAGTGACGAAAAAATCCATTTTCACAGTTTCTACACCATTGTGCTCTCAAAATATTCAGACAACGTGCATTTAGCAAGCATTATTTTATTTCTAAATGTCCAATGGTACTTTGAAAATAATTAGTTGTTTTAAAACCTTAATTATTTTATATTAATTTTGTCTTTGAACTTTTTTAACTAAACGTCAATTTCATAAGTAAGCACCTAATACAATGTCCTGTGACTCCAGCATCTGATGCCACTTGTTAAAACTTTGGTTTTGGATGCAGTCCACGGGCATTTGGATGAGCAACAATAATAAACACACACAAATCAAGAGTTATTGAAGCAATAAACAAAGTGAGAAACATAACATTTTTGGCAAACTCCAAATTGACTGTTTGGCATTACATTGTTGTGTCCTGTCATTATAAGTCCAGACATTTTATAGACATTGTGATATTAGCTGTAGTGTGTATTTCCCAAACATTTCGAAGTCCAAGAGAATCTAATTATTCCCCTTAAAGATGGATAGCCTATGCAGTGTTTTTCAACCTGTGGGTCGCGACCCCCTGGGGGTTAGCAAAGCCTTTCTAAAGGGGTCGCGGGAAAAGAAAAAGTAAGCGGTTATAGGTGTAATACACCTACACTGCAATGAAAAAATACGATTTCAGTGAGAAGGCTGGTCCTGTTTATTTTTTTACAATTTGTCAAAATGTGGTTCTATTTTGGAGACGTTTATAAGTAAATCATTTTCTAATTGAAGAAAATTATAAACATAGTCTTTCAAATCACTTACATTTTGTATGTTTATGGCCCTAAGGGGGTTGCAAGAATTTTTTAACTTGTAAAGGGGTCGGGTATTAAAAAAGGTTAAAAAACACTGGCCTATTGTAAGGTGAAAGGGACAGAATTTTGTCAACTTAATACAGTGGCTCTTACTCTTACTTTATTTTATTTTTATATATTTTTAAACTTCTATACTAACAATTAGATTTTTAAGTCTTGTGAGTGTTTACTAACCATATTATGTAACGTGTTTTTTCTAGGGTCTGAAATAAAAGATATTTTTTTTATTTTTATTTTTAATTTAACCTAGTTTTGGAACGGGACCTAAAATACCTTAAATCTTTGGTCTCTCAGGCGGCGGGAAGACCCTAGCTGCCGCAGCGCGCATGGGCGACAAGGCTAAGGCGGCCACCTCCACAGCACCCACGCCCGTCACTGTCAAAGCCACCACCAACCCTCTTGCAGGTAAGCTTTCTTAGATCCCCCAGTTCACATATACAAGGCCAACTGGTTACTTACGCTCCTACGTCTTGTACAGTCCTTTGCTTAGTGGAAGAACCTTTTCTTAGTCCGCCTCAATTGGATACGTATTTTTGCAATGTTGACTAGAAAGAGTATGAAGTAAAGAACTTAATTTTGTATTATTTACATAGGTATTTATTTTAAAACGGTTAGACCTGTCCTTTAATTTGGTACATTGGTGTTTGAACTCTATGTTGATCATGATTACCCCCCGTACATTGGCCTGTGGTGAACTGAAAGACGCTTCACGTCAAAAGTTATGTAGCCTTTTGTCTGTCATTTTTCTTAACGGCCGAATTCAGTTATTGCTCGCAAAATAAACATTAAGAACCTCCTTGTTGCAGCGGCCTCTGGCGTGGCTTTCGGACAGGTCGCCAACGTGAAACCGATCAAGATATCCGCCAGTTCTCTCTCGAAGCCCCTCAACATAGCTGGACTGGGAGGTCTCGGGGGTATTGGGGGATTGGGGGGAGCGATGGGGGGATTGGGGGGGCTGGCAGCGTTCGGCGGGCAGGGGCGCGGGGCTGCAGCTGGTGGAGGTAGGTTTTCGAATTGTATGATGAAATTATAGAATGAGGAATAGTTTTAAAAGAATATGGCAGGAAAAATACAATTTTTTTATGAAATTTGAAATTGTAATAACCGAATGAATGCTACAGCAAGTTACAGACATACATTTTGATCATCATATACTGAAATCACAGAACATTCTGTTCTGCAATGTTTACGCAAAGATTGTGTTGCCACCACAAAAAAATTGCATCAGAAATAAAAGTCCTTCACCGCATAGCGCCTGCGGCATACATAATATAATCATAACCGAAATCCGAAATACTTATACAATATAAAGAAGATGTAAGGTGTTCATATAAGAGTACAGTACAACATAGCGTTGTGTCCGCCAGTGGCGAGCGCGGCCCCGGCCGCGGCGGGCGCTGCTGGCTCCATGCTCAACGCGGCCTCGCTGCTCGCGCAGAGTGAGTCACGCGCACGCGCACGTAGCTTGCCGTTGTGTAGCTAGATAGCGAGCGATAGCACAGATGACCCCCTATTGATACCTGACACGATGCAAATGTTTCATTTTTCCAATCGCAATGTCAGTGCTGAAAACGACAAATTGAATTATGACGTGATAGCTGCGTTTTTATTGCGCTGCCATTGCTTAAATTATGTGTAAAATTAATAAATAATAAATAAACATAATTTTTAATATTGCCTAATAAGTTACTTAGATGAATTGCTTGGATGACTAATGGCAACCCAACCTTCTTTTCTGTTTTATGAAGATGTTTAAACGCTTGGTATCAATATGGGGTTATCTGTACTAGCGTAATGGACAACACCGTAGTCCTGTCCTTGTTTAGCACATTGTAGATACATGCGTACAGGACTGTTTCGGGTTCAATAAAATCTAAAAAATTGTTTCAAATGACTGGTTAATAGATCAAATATGTGTTTGATTAAACTTAAACGTAATTCAAATACACCTCAAATAAATAAGTTAAAATCAATGAATGAACAAAAAGTACTACAAAATCGTTAGAGCGGTCCTTTTACTATTGTTTGTATCTATTAATGTGACTTTTCCAATTACCTGTAGTATCTGTGTAGTTGAGACAGATACAGTTTTAGTAACTAGATTTGTATAAAAGATGGCGCTGTTCGTTTAAGTTGTTTTCTTGAAGTTGAATGTTTTGTGAATCATATTTAGTTAAGGTTTTTATGTTCGCTTGTATTTTTATTTTCCTGTTCTTTATTAACATTGTTTTATTGATGTTTACAGTTTTCTATATTAGACTTCTATGTGTATCCAAAATAATGTGGATTGTTATAACTTGTAATATACAGGTGTAACAGAAAGGTGTGATAATATTTCAAGGTGGGCTTTTACCCATCAAACTGAACAACTTTTGTTCTACAACTTTGTTGAAATCGCAAAGAAATTTTTGGACTTTTCATACAAACTTGGTTCGCCAGCTGATCGATTTGTATGAAAAGTCCAAAAAAAATTTTGCGATTTGAACAAAGTTTTAGAACAAAAGTTGTTCAGTTTGATGGGTAAAAGCCCACCTTGAAGTATTATCACACCTTTCTGTTACACCCTGTATATAAACATAACAGAATAAAAGTATAAAAAAGAAACATTGACAGCATCACTAAGTCGCCAAATTACAATATGATACGTTTTTTTTTTTCAAACTAAGATTCAAATGATCAGTATATATTTTTTTGTGAATATGTATGACTAGGATGCTTTTCAAACATATAAACCATACCGTACGTAACTTATAGGCTATAGTATAGTGGTTACTTATGACTTGTTATCTTAGTCATCTTCTGTAGCATTGATTGATAATTATTCACGGATAATTCTCCATCTCTCGTTGATATTCTCTTTGAATTTAATGGGAAAAAGTAATGAATTTAGGGTTAACATTATAGTTTTTGGAAGTCTTTAATTTGTATTTTATTTGTATTATTATTTATTTTCTTATTTTATATGTATTTTGTTTGGTAGATTAGAGATTGCAACCAACTTACCAATAAGTTCTTGTCTGTTACCTATCTGTTCTTACCAGCGTTGCCAGACACGGGACGTCCCGATTTTTAGCTTGAAGTTGAGTGTCCCGCGCGGGACAGGCACTGCCATGGGCGTAGCTAGGGGGGGGGGCAGGGGGGGCCAGGCCCCCCCTACAAATCTCTTGGCCCCCCCTAGAAAAATCAGCAGTAGGCCTGACTAAGACCGAGGTCATTCTTTAAATTTTCGCGTTCGGTCCTCTCACTACTTTTTACAATATACAAGCAGAACCACTAGATTTTTTCCGACACATAACAAGGTCGAAAACTGACCAAAAAGAAGTCATTTAAAATATTCGGGCTCGCTTCGCTCGCGTTTAACATAAAGAACTATTCTACTGTCTGGCAAATAGCATTACAGTGGGATTATCCTCGCTTCGCTCGCGGAGAAAAGATCTCTTATCATGTATAGAACTTCTTAAGATAAATCTCAAATTTTTGCGCTCGCTTCGCTCGCGCTTTAGTACCAGACTTGCTAAGTACATCTAAAACTATTAAAAATGCAATTTATTTGAAGAGCTTGGTTAAATAAATAGAAAAAAATTATACATGTATCTACGAGTATATGACCTAACTACACTATAAGCCAAAAACTGTAACGCTTCTCATCTCACTAATATTATAAATGCCAAAGTATGGATGTTTATTTGTTCCATACAAACGCAATAAAGCTACTACGAGTACATAATTTTTCGAAAATGCGCGTAGATCGCGTTTTATCGCTTTGCCGGGTCCAAATGACTGTGATAGTACTTCTTCTGTGCGGCCCCCCCTAGAAAAAATCCCTAGCTACGCCAATGGGCACTGCCCCGATTTTTGGGTTTTTTCAGTGCAAGGGGGTAATTTAGAATTGATTGAGAATGCCGCATCGCATCTTTATTAACATTTATATATTTGACAGACGATGTCTTGAATTGATATAATATTATATGAAGAATATAACTTGCTGAAATCGTCCTTGAACGTAGTGCAAAATTGTAACGAAACCACTGCTCAGAAATGGCACCAGGAAACTGCTTAATAACAGTTTCCAAAAAAATGTTTCAACTCGTCTCCTTTATATTAAGTGTCCCAAATTCAAACTGCTACCCCGAACGCGTGTTTTCGCAGATTAATTTAAAATGGTCAGATCCAAGAAACAAATGTACAGTGGATTTACGTAATTAAATCTGAAATTTAATTTCGAGTTTTCGTGTGCTGAGCTGAGAAAAATGGAATTTTTAAACGCTGTTAAATATACCGAAAAATATAAATTATAAATATAATAAATAATTCTTATTTTCGTGTTTTTATTATGTCTCGCTTTCATCGAATGAATCCGCATTTTTACTTGAAAAATTTCGAAATCCCGATTTGCACGAAAAAATAATCTGGCAACGCTGGTTTTTACATACCATAAGCATCTAGCTACGTGTATGCGAATTTTTGCACGACCTTTGTGAAATTCAGTAATGCTTTTTTTTGTTTTTGATTCGTACTTTAGATACAGTATTTAAAACAAAACGTTATGTTATGCTAACAGAAGTACATATTTGTAATAAATGCTTTATTCTCATAGCAAGGGCGATCCTAGCTTATGCCTAATTACCTTATATGTAATTTGCCCCTTAATATTTTGCCGCTCTGTTTTTTTAAATCATCCATTAATGTCAATCAATAAAAATCGATTTCAATGAGTGAAATATCTCTTCGCTAAATCGCTAAAGACTTTTCGTATAGACTTTGCTCACAAGCTTATCGATTTGTAAGTAGAATCAAAAGTTAAGAGGTTTGCAAGTATGTACTGCACACAGACTTGCACCTCGCTCCCCCCCAGTGACGCTATAAAACTTCTTTGGTATTGCATTAGGGATTTGTAGTCCATTACCGCTATTTTTAAAGTCCCATCGCTCTTATAATAACCATTATAGAAATATAACAATGTACCAATGACTTTCCAGTGGAGATGGCAGGTATGCCGGGTATGAACTCGTACCTGCTGCAGAATCTGAAGCAGATCCTGGCCAGTGGCATGGGCGGGCCCCTGGCTGGCATGCTGGGCCAGTTCGCCAACGTCGCCGCGCCCTGGCAGGGCAAGCCAGCCATGTGGCAGCCGGACAAGGTAACGTATAGCTAAAGTCCTTGTACTGACCCCCGGTACTACACGGTTATTTTGTTTCAAGAATAAGAATTGTCTCTGCCATATGGAAGACAATATTTGTCTTGACGAGGTGATATTGTCTTATTTTAAAACCATATGTTTTAGGCAACTGAATCAGCGATACAGTACTATGTGTCAACGATTGTTATCGTAAAAAAAACGACATTATAATAAATTTGGGTTCAATGTCTTAAATTTTTAGCAACGTTTGGTTATACCTCCGCATTATATCACCTGATGGTAAGTTATGATATAAACGTAAGAAGCGGGCTTACCTGTACCTGTATCTTTTTTCTTTTTTCTTGCCGGAACTCATCAGTGCTATAAAAATTGATGTTTGACGGCACGATTTGGATAAGACGGTAGTAGTTAGCCAAGTTAGCTCGAAATTAAATGACATGATATCGAGGGTTCACGGGCGACTTGTATTAAGCGACATTTTTATAAATGTTTAGGAGACTGATTTAAAAAAATATTTCTTAGAAAAATAATCATTAAAACTTAACTTCTTAGTATTATATAGATTCTCGATATTCTTAATATTTTAAATATTATTCAGAAGTTATTTTTTGTGAGGTATTTTGTAGGAAATAAATTTTTAAAGTAGAGGTTACCTGTGATTGACGTTGCACTGTGTCACCGCAGTCGCAGCTCATGCTGAGTCGAGGGCCATTTTTTGGCACAAATTAACGATTAAATTCTTTATTTAAAAAAATCTATTTGTGTTTAGTTTTGTCGTTTTATAATCTAGTATTATTACTGTTTGTATATTGTTTTTTGTGTCAAAAATAAACATATGTCTATGTCTATGTTTTCAAAAATGTCGCTTAATACAAGTCGCCCGTGAACCCTCGATATATTATTTTTCTTGTTTCAGGTTGATGAAGAAGAAGTAGACGATGAAGAAATGGGTGTAGCTGAAACATACGCCGACTACATGCCTTCCAAATGTAAGTAGCTGTTATTGCTTTGCTCTAATTGTATTGTAATTGACTTCAATTCAAATTGAATTAATATTTAAATTATTTTTTTCTTCACTTTATGGCTATATTTGGTAATCTCTATTATAGTGACTTAACCTGCATAAAGCACAAATATATGACAAAATGGATGAAGTTACTGTTTTTATAAATATACTTACTGCTCTTATCGTAAGCACGGCAGTATATTTATAGATGCATCTGGTATTAAAGCTACATTATCTAAGATTGAATTCCAAAAATACTGCAAATAGTTATAATATCGAGCCCTCATTTTAAGATATAAGTCTATAGTTGAATTATTAGAGCTCGATCGTTTTTCAATGTATTTTTCTCTTACAGTGAAGTTAGGGCGCAAACACCCGGACCCAGTGGTGGAGACAGCCTCCCTGTCCTCAGTGGAACCCGTGGACGTGACTTACAAGCTCAGTCTGCCCGAGGAGACGATCAGGAACGGTCTCTTGTCAGCTCTGCAGTTGGAAGCCGTAGTGTATGCGTCACAGGCCCACGAGCATATACTGCCTGATGGGACGAGGGCTGGATTTCTCATTGGTAAGTGGAAATGATGGCTGGAAATTGTAAAAACTTCTTAAATATTTATGAAATCGCACCCAAAAACATGCGTATGATTACGCGACTTTCAAATTTACGATTGTCCACGCAACACGCACGCACGCACGAACGCAAGCACGCACACGCAAATCTACAAATCCTATACGAAGGTAAACTTCACACTTACATAGATTAAATATTTGTTACTGGTCACTCTATTCAGAATAAAAATACAAAATAAATAAGCAAGACTCAAGGCATGCACATGAGCGCATAAACTTGTCTCCTCTTTCTTTCTCATTCCTCCTCCACCTTTTCTCTCCCTCCCCACGCATATCAAAATACACATTTAAACAAAACTAAATAACGAGGCACGCACAAGAGCACATAAACTCGTCTCCTCTCTCACTCACTTTCCCTCCGCCTTGTCTCTCTACCTACACATACCAATATACACATTCAATCAAAACTAAAATAGCTAAAAATCCACATTTCCTTTTACCAGGTGACGGAGCCGGTGTGGGCAAAGGCCGTACCATAGCCGGCATCATCTTCGAGAACTATCTGAAGGGCCGCAAACGCGCCATCTGGGTGTCCGTTTCCAACGACCTCAAGTATGATGCTGAGAGGGATCTGAGGGATATAGGCGCTGGGAAGATTGAAGTGCACCCTCTGAATAAGGTAGGATTTGGCAAGGGGTAAAAATCTCAACAGATTTTTTTTTAATTAAAAAGAGTAGATGCTCATTACTCTACAGGTGCTCAATGCTTTACACTTTATTTTTAACCCCCGACGCAAAAAGAGGGGTGTTATAAGTTTTTAATAGTTTTTTCTACCTAGTACCTGCAAATGGGATGGCGGTAGACGCAGTAACATATCGCCCCCTAAAGATACCAAAAATTAAACATTTTGTTCTTGCTTATTCGGTTATTCTCAAACAAAAAATATTCATAATAAAAACTAAGTAGATACTTTACACTTTAGATCTTTTTTTTGTATAATTTAGATCTTTTTTTTGTATAATTTAGATCTTTTTTTTGTATAAGGTTTATAACTTTAGTCCGTAAAGGATTTTATTTTATTTATTTTAGAAAGCATACAGCTTATTTTCAGACAGAAGTCGTACTTAATATAATAGGCAACATAGAACCTGTATTGTTGTTTTCGCATAATAAAAACAGGAATAAAGCGTATACATTTCTCCCTCACAGTTCAAATACGCCAAGCTCTCTTCAGCCGTGAACGGCAACATAAAGAAGGGAGTCGTATTCAGCACTTACTCGGCGCTGATCGGGGAGACGCAGTCCAACGCGACCAAGTACCGGACAAGGCTGAAGCAACTTTTGCAGTGGTGCGGCGAGGACTTCGATGGGGTTGTATCCTTTACATGAGTGATCATAAAGCCTATGCAATTGGCAGACAGGACTTTGACTCAAAGGAGAATTTATACTTATGTTCGTCAAGGAGATTTCGTGTAATTTACCAATAATCTTGGTTCACTCACACTGATTTTAACTATTCTTTTTTATTCGATACATTATGACTTGCAGGTGGTGCCATAGAAATTGTATTAATAATCCTTAGTTTTTTTTTATGGGACAGGAGGCAAACGGTACGCTCTTTTGCAAAAAGAAAACAGCAAAACTGTAGATATTGCTATTAAAGTTGTAACATGTTTAGCTCTTCCAATTATTTTCTTAGCACCCTACCTCAGATCGTATTCGACGAGTGTCACAAAGCCAAAAACTTGTGCCCAGTGGGGTCGGGGAAGGCCACAAAAACGGGTCTCACAGCGCTAGAGCTCCAGAACAAACTGCCCAAAGCTCGCGTTGTGTATGCCTCGGCCACGGGCGCGACGGAGCCCCGTAATATGGCCTATATGGTGCGCCTGGGCATATGGGGCGAGGGGACACCGTTTCCCACCTTTATGGACTTTATTAGCGCTGTGGAGAGGAGGTGAGTACGAGGATTTGTGAGTTTTTAAGGTGGACGTTTGATGTTAATTTTTTGTTATAATCTTGGTTGATGTGTCTGTGGGAGAAAAAGAGGTGCGTTCGAAAATATAACATTTTACTCAATTTCTTTAGATATTCAAATAAATGTAAACGGTTCTTCGCAGAATGTCCCCTAGCAGTAATAGGTCTCTTTATCAAAAGGTCATTTTCTCAAAATATCCCTTTGTGTTGTTCACCTATACTGCCCTCATAAGAAAGAAGGCGGCTAAGTATAAGGAAACTCAATATACTTGCCGCCTTCTCTCTTATCAGGGCGGTATATTCGTTTCTTCTTACTAAAAATCTGCCGTACAAATTAAGAATACAGTAAGTGATAGATTTGGCGCGAATGATTTTGAAGTCGTATCACGTTACGAATAAGGTTCAAAATCATTCGCGCCAAATCTGTCACTGTGTTCTTAATTTGTACGGCAGAATTATAAGCAGGTATATTTTAATGTATCTCTCTTTCCTCTCTACAGAGGAGTAGGCGCTATGGAGATAGTAGCCATGGATATGAAGCTGCGAGGCATGTACATAGCGCGGCAGCTTTCCTTCAAGGGAGTGTCCTTCAAGATCGAGGAGGTTCCTCTGTCGGATGCCTTTAAAGAAACTTATGACAAGGCGGTGGCACTGGTGAGTAAGATGGATATATTTTGTACTGTACAGGTACAGTTATTCGAAATATACAGGTATTCAAATCAGGTACATTGTACAGGTATTCAAAATCGATTCGATGACTTTTTTCCCCATACATTAACGTTCCACTTTAACATACACATATTTTTGGTTATGGAAAGTACTTTTTTTTGTATGTGTTGATTACCAATTAAATATTATTTAAATTGTTTGAACCGAGCAGTGGGTGGAGGCGATGCAGCGGTTCACGGAGGCGGCCGAGCTGATCGACGCGGAGCCGCGCATGAAGAAGACCATGTGGGGCCAGTTCTGGTCCTCGCACCAGCGGTTCTTCAAGTACCTCTGTATTGCTGCCAAGGTGAGCCCACATATGTCCTCTCCTATGGATACTTATAAATGGAAAGAGACAGACTCTAGTTAAGTAAATGTAACTTTTTCTGCAACGGGGCCTTACATACAATCGATTGTCCATTATCGTAGATTGAGACGTGACGTAACGTCATATGCATAACTTCAGTATCGATGAGTTCGAGAACGAGGGACTACTCTCCTACTTTATCGATATCAAAGAGTCTTTATAACCTCACAAGATACCATTATAATTAGCATGTGAAACTGAATAATTTAAACAACAGATTTTTTTGAACTTATTGCAAAGAACCCATAGATAGCGTCTCTGCTATTTAGTCTATGGTCCCTTCTGATATATCAGAAATCTCAGGAACGAATGACTAATCTTAGATTCTTGTTACCAGGTGAACCACGCAGTGGTAACGGCGAGAGAAGCTGTCAAATGCGGCAAGTGCGTGGTGATCGGTCTGCAGAGCACGGGCGAGGCCAGGACCCTGGACCAGCTGGAGCGCGACGACGGCGAGCTCAGCGACTTCGTCTCCACCGCCAAGTGAGTGCATCATCAGCTCGCGTGGTGATCGGACGAGTGTTCCCATCAACTGTCGAATACAGGATTCCCCTACTGTATAATGTTCAGACCCAAGTTAAGAAGTATTTTAAACGTGACAGGTGATTGTGCAATAACCAACCCATCGTACCGTATGAATATATGCTGTAGAAAAAGAAAAAAATATCCTGGACTGAAAAAAAATTGACTAAAATTCCAGTCAAAAGTTTTTTTTATCCACAAATGAAAGCCCTTGACATTATCTCACCTGGTTGTAAGTGATGTTGATGCCGAAGATGGAAGCAGGCTGATGTAGAGTTACTTCCTATATGTACTTACTGCAATGAGTTTTTAGTCTTAACCTTCTCTATTACCTTTACCGTAGTCGTGTTAAAAGTCCACATGCGTAAACCAAAGAAGTTTTATATTTATAGAACGCTAATACGTCAGTTTCAATATGAAACCGCTTGGACGAAGTTGAAGGGAAGGGATGGGGATGCGGGAGGGGAAAGCTTCATCATTAGCCGAATTTTTGAATCGAAGAACATGTGTTTGTATTACGACTAATCACCGCAAGATGTCAAGATTTGAATCGTCAAATAGCAATAAAGTATTTGAAACTGACAAAACTCAAAATACAACTGAAAGCTCTAGTGATGGGGGGTAAAAGGAAAGATCACAAATATCGATAACTTTTTACGATACTTTGTAAAATGAGGAAAACAAAAAAAAAAGCAATTGTTGCTTGTTAAATCTTAATATAAAAACAATACTAATACAAATTTAATACATAACAAAACAAAAAATATGACATTTTCAAAATAAAACCAAAACATAGTTTTCCAAAACATATCAATAGCAAAGCTGGGCGGAAATGTTTAGAGCAAATTTTACAGCTTTCGTGTCTGCTCGTAGTCTTAATTCTTATTAAATTTTTCTTTGGGATCATTTGAAAAACTGAATGCATGTCTCTGGCGTAAACGATTGATAAAAGTAGCAGTTCAAATAAAAAAAAGATTGTAATGAAAAAGTTTTTATTCCTTTATTTTTTGCAAATATTTGAAACCTAACTACTTAAATTAAAAACTAAGTTTACTCATTATGTTTTCTTTTCCTTTTATTTTGTTTGAGGACAATATCCTTCAAATCCACCTTCTCTGCTGGTCTGATTTTGCTCAACTCCTTTCCCAAACGTATCATGGTTGCCAGATTTTTGCTGTTAGGATTTTCACAAAAAAATCTATTCAGTCTTCTAAATTCATCGTTTAGTCCTTTTAAAGCTGTTTCGTATTTATTTTTTCTTTCGTCTTTTGTTAAAGGCTCATTATTTTCTAAACTGCTGCTGATAATAAAGTCTGTTTCTTCTACATCTCGTTCATTATGAAATTCTGTTTCTTCTACTTCACGTTCATTATGAAATTCGTCTTCTAGAGGATCACATTTTTCGGATTTCACTTCCAAGTGATCGTAATCGTCATTGTTTTCGGACTTTCTTGATGACGCGTTAGATAGAACATCTACTTCTGGTGTGTCATTTGTAAAATTTTCAATTTTTTCATAGTCATGTGTTTCCATATCATTATCTTCTACTACAATGCTTTCATAGATATAATCGTTTTCTGATTTTATGTCATCGGTGCCAATAATCTTAACTTCATCAGCTAAATCTCCAGCTATTCTTGTATACATGTCTTTCTCTTCTTGACTAAGTTTGGGTGTTTCTATGACTTCATCATCGACATTAAGTAAGACGCACAACAAATGCTCGCAAATACGACCTTTTTTACCGCTCTCACAATAGCAATACATAGTGTCTGTTCTCAAACGATAATATGCTTTTGATTTCTTATGATAATAAACCATTTTATATTCGTTTTGACTCACTCTTTTAATGTCTGATTCAAAGTCGATCCTTTTCAATGTGCACAAAAACTTTGCATATACTTTCATAATGTTCTCGTGTCTCATGTGACTTATTATAATTCTTGTATGTTGATTCTCCAAAATACTTGTGACAATATCGACCATTACGATGCGGTTGAAAGATTTACATGTCTTCGTTAAAAAGTCCTTTGTTAATCGTATTGAAACTTCTACAAGTTTGTCATTTTCTTGGGAGGATGTAATCCAGTCGTCCTTTGTTGTCCACAACTCATTTACGTATTCTAGAAGTTTCCGAGACGAATGTACTGTTTTATTGTCTTTTAATTCGCTGTATATTTTTTCAGCTTCCTCTTTATTATTAGAATAAATAAGATTCCTAATATCAGCCATGATTTCGTGTCGTTTCTTTTTGTCAATTCGGCAATCATCAGCATTGATCAATTCCCATATCTCACCACATAATGCATACCTAGATTTAAACAGTACAGTCTTTGTATAAACAGAAATAATAACATTCTGTTCTTTGAAATCGTTTAAGAAAATCATTTTAGGTTCATCCTTATTAAATTCCATGTCTATTACTTCTTTTATGGCAACGAAAGCTTTGAAATAGTTACCCGCATCTCGTCCTGTATGCATAACGCAGGCGATTGGCAAAGCCCCTATCTTGCTTGGAACATAGTAGAAAGTTATAACACTTCCATTTTCCATGGTTGTGCTGTCAACTAGTAAAGTGTCGAGAGCAAGCTCTGTTGCCACTCGCTTCATTAATGGCGTAACAATAACTAATACCTCTGGATCGTTCTTATAACTTACTGTAATGCCTTTGCTTTCCAATTCAACTTTTTTCGTTTCGATTAAAGTTTGAAAACTCTTCTTTTCCATGCCTTCTTTTGTCTTTTTCTTGTACACGTAGAAAATGTGTCGCAAGGGAGGGTTGATGGTTGCGTTTGAGAGTACCTCGGAGTTTTCCCCGTACTTGTCTATAAGGGTCAATTCTTGGTAAGCTTTAGCTGCCAGCGGAGTGCAACTCATTTCGTAATATTCGACTAAAAGTTTATCAGTATCGGACGTATTCCGCAATAAGTTTAGCGCCTCAGGTGACCGAATTTTATGCGTGTGCAAAAAATCAACACAAATTGTCATATTCAACCCCTCTCGCAGATACGGGTCGTTTCTCTTCGTATTTCTATTAATAAATTTAACTTTGAATTCGATTTTCGCTTTGCATAGTTGGTTTCGCGTTTCTGTGGCCGGCTTAATCCTTTTGTTGAACCCTGATCGGTGGCAGACGAAAATTTTGCGGAACACCAAGCGTTTCAGCTTCGAAAACGTAGTTCGCACTATCCAAGTGGTGGCGGTAAATTTGGAGAATTTCTCTATCCATTCGCCAGAGTATTTAGCGTAAAACTCGGCAGTCTGGTCCTGTTGCACTTTACATTTTAGTTGGACTGTGAATTTTTCCGCTGACACAAAATCTAGTTTCAGTATTTTCGCGTCTTCGGATATTTCTGTTAAATAACACGACAGGTCAGCTTTGGTGAACATTTTTGAACTTTTCGTAATTTTTAGGTTATAAATATAAAAACACTCATCTGTATCATAGTATTTTTTTGTAGTCCGGTTCTTATAAGCAACAAACTTGTTTTAATTACCAAATTGAATTCACATATTACAGCACTCTTGTTTTCGTAAAGCAAATAATCACAATAAACATTCGCGTATAAAACGTCGTACAAAATATACATGAAATCGGAATGCTGCGACGCATATTTACGTTTCCCAATCGATTCTCGGTCTGACTCACGCCACAGTTTGTACTACGCATGTGTAGCGTTCCCCGCTATGCGCTGAACCGAAGTATAAGTAGCACGCCATTCTCTATGTACAATGACGTTTAAATGGCGGCGTGGGGTGAACGTACGCGTTTGACATTGACGCGACTGTGGTTTGTTACCGTGAGACCGCGCGCGCGGGAGATTTGAATTCGGAACGTTTTGAATTAAAGTTTTATAAGTGAGAGATGACGCGCTGAGTTTGAGAAAGTAGAATGTTTACCGGTTTTTTTTTCAGATATAGCAAAAAGTTTTTTTTACTGATTATAGGATTTGGTTTTATTATGAATTCAACTTTATCTTAATAAAATAAATAAAAATTACTAATCTAATCCTACTTTTGGATGTGTAGGTATATGAGAAAGCTGTTTATTCTGGTATATTTTTATACTTATTATATATTTTTAAAATATTTAACTTATTTTTTTTGTAGGAAGTGTGTTGTCACGATATTTGGACAGGTTGTTGTTTATTATAGTGAAACACAAATAATATAATAATAATATCCGGGACAAATCACACACGGTCATCTGGCCCCAAACTAGGATTCCCTGTATCTTGGGAACCAGAGACTGATATACATACACATATAAATTTAAATACATTCATATATAGATGTTATACACCCAGATTCAGAGTAAATTTTTCTGCCCATCACAGAAAAGTTTGCTCTGTGGTGGGGATCGAACCCACGACTCTCGGATCAAAGGTCAGGATCGCTAACCACTTAGCCACCGAGTCAGTCAATATAAATGCATCTCTATAAATGTATTCGAACCTATTCTGCGTCTGAAACACTAAATAAACCCTCGTTTGTTACAGAGGAGTATTCCAAACACTAGTCGAGAAGCACTTCCCAGCGCCGGACAGAAACCGCATCAACAGGCTCCTAGGGCTGGAGCCACCAGCTCCAAAGCCGGTAGTCTCCACCCTCCTCCAGCTGAACGGCGACAGCGAAGACGCCAACACTTCCAAGAGGAAACGTGAGTCGTCATCAGCATCATGTAAGCATGTACTAATGTTAAGACTTGCAGCTCCCAAGCTCAGTTAGGTCATTTTCTTTGCCCACTTTATTTTTAATCGACTTCAAAAAAAGGAGGTTCTCCGTTTGACCTGTATGTATGTATGTTTGTCCGCGATTATCTCGCGTTTGTCTGCACCAATTTTAATGCGATTTTCAGAAAAGTATTTGTTACATTTAGGAGAAGGTTTTAGTATTTTAACCGACTTTAAAAAAAGGAGGTGCTCAGTTTGACCCGTATGTTACGCGATTGAAGTCGGTTTTTTGACGCTTTCAGCGTTGTCGATTATCAAGTTTTTTTATTTTATTTATAAGTACATTAATTTTTAGTGTTAATTTTTATATGTTTATTTAATTTAGTTCTTCTGTTATGTACTTTGTATGACTGTGTGGGCTCGGAATACATTATTTTCTATTCTATTCTACTTCTTGCTGTTGAACACAAGCCTTCCCTCCTCAAGGATTTTGACAGCGACTGCGTTCAGATCTGTTGGTGCTTGTCGTTCCAGCTTCTTATAGTGGCACAGTCCGATAGATGACTGCTAGTCGTTTGAGTTACTTTTTATCAAATGTCAAAAACGAAATCTTGTTCTGGAAATGTTTTAAATATTGTAAAATGACGTCATTGATTAATTTCGTATTTTGCAGTATTTTAATTACCAATTTTTTTTAATTAAATCTTGTACAAGTAAATAAATATGCAAGTATTTTTTCTGAAAGTTTAAAGAAAAACTAGGTATTTTGTTAATCGGTCTATCGCAAAGGTTAGACGGCGGTAAATCTAAATGCCCTATATACAGGAAGTTAGGTAAAATAGTGCAAATATTTAAATAAATACAAAAGCTGCCAAGTGCGAGCGGACTCGCCCATGAAGGGTTCCGTAGCAGCAAGTAACATAATATAAAAGTTCTTGTAGTTCGTTGTAGGTAAATTACGGTTTACGATTTATGACGTATTAAAAAAACTACTTACTAGATCTCGTTCAAACCAATTTTCGGTGGAAGTTTGCATGGTAATGTACATCATATTTATTTTTAGTTTTATCAGTCTCTTATTTTAAAAGTTACAGGGGGGGGGACACACATTTTACCACTTTGGAAGTGTCTCTCGCGCAACTATTTAGAAAAAAATGATATTAGAAACCTCAATATCATTTTTGAAGACCTATCCATAGATACCACACACGTATGGGTTTGATGAAGAAAAATATTTTGAGTTTCAGTTCTAAGTATGGGGAACCCCCAAAATTTATTGTTTTTTTTTTCTATTATTGTGTGAAAATCTTAATGCGGTTCAGAGAATACATCTACTTACCAAGTTTCAACAGTATAGTTCTTATAGTTTCGGAAAAAAGTGGCTGTGACATACGGACGGACAGACAGACAGACATGACGAATCCATAAGGGTTCCGTTTTTTGCCATTTGGCTACAGAACCCTTAAAAGAGCAAAGTCGAAATTCGCATTGGTTTACGAGAAATAAGGGTGTAAAGTTGCACTATTTTTTCTCAAATTCCCGCTTCGCACCCACTTTTTCAGATTGAGTCAGACATAATGAGCGCTCACAATTAACCCCATATTTTTTAAATTAAAATCGTATTTTTTGAACGTGAGGATGTACGTGGTACTTTAAAGGTAACTTTTTCAAGAAGAGAATTAGAATCGATATTTATGTAGTTATTAATTTTTTTATAGAGAAACATTGTATCTAAATAGTTACGTCTTATTTTTAATGATTCAAATTTATGTGTGGCAGCACTTGTTTTATAATCGATAAAGAACCGCCTCCGTAGCCTAGTGGCTAGTCCACTCGCTCCACATCAGGAGGTCGCGGGTTCGATTCCCGGTGGGGTCCAACTTTGTAGGACTCGGTTTGGTTGGTGGTAGGGCATTTTCTGATACCGTCTGGCTAGCTACCACCATCTTATCTAAGTCTTGCCGCCAAAACATCAATGTTAACAGCATTGATTTGACCTATCCTGACCTCTGATCCGAGAGTCGTGGGTTCGATCCCCACACAGGGCAAACTTTTCTGTGATGAGCAGAATTGTTTGCTCTGAGTCTGGGTGTATTATATCTATATATGTATGTATTTAAAAGTATATGTGTATGTATATCAGTGTTTGGTTCCCAAGATACAGGTAATCCTAGTTTGGGGCCAGATGACCGTGTGTGATTTGTCCCAGTTATTATTATTATTATTATTATTGATGTGTTCCGGCATGAAGATAAGATAGCCGTTTCCCCATCGCGGTGGGGAATCTTGGTGAGCCCGCTTCTATCTTCGGCATCATCATCACTTACCATCAGGTGAGATGATGCCAAGGGCTTACCAATTGAGGATAAAAAAACAACCACAAGTATCGTAATACCATGTGTAACCCTCGCAGTGACGTCACGGCAGCAAGCCAACGTAGCTGCCAAGCGGGCGCGGGGCGGCTCCTCCTCCGACGAGTTCGTGCGAGGGTCGGAAGATGAGCTCGAGGCTGAGTCTGATGAAGAGAGGCGAGCTGGCTCCGACTCGGAGCTGAGTGACTTCAACCCCTTCCGCGGCGGCAGCGACAGCGATGATGGTGAGTGGTTGAGGCTGGTGGGAGACCTTAGGCGTGCGAGGGTCGGAAGACGAGCTCGAGGCTAAGTCTGATGAAGAGAGGCGAGCTGGCTCCGACTCGGAGCTGAGTGCCTTCAACCCTTCCGCGGCGGCAGCGACCCGTTGATGTTAATCAATCAGCCGATTCCTCTCCAAAACTTCTGCCAGGGCAGCGGTGAACAGTTTTGGAGATATAACTTCTCCCTGTTCTCCCTGTAGATATAACGTCTCCCTCCCAGCTAATTGACTTTGAGCAAAAATCTCATTATTTTAAATTTTAAATTACTTTTAATAATTTAAAATCTACCTATTGCAGAGCTATCTAGTTTCAAGAAGATATTTAAGATACTATTCTGAGTATGAAGGTTAACAATCTGCATCGTATTGTATTTATTGTCTTACCATTTGTTTCTAAAATGCTAATTCGCCTTCAAAACCTACCTTGAACGAAAATTGTATTTTGTTAATAATAAATCCATATTCCCATAGACCCCTGGGTGGGCAGGCAGAAGAAGAAACCGGTGAAGAAGAAGAAGACAAGCGTAGCCAAGAAGAAGGCCAACACCACACAAGACAAGATTGAGACCATGTTCGAGAGGAAGAACAGTGTCCCCTCCTCGCCCACGGTCACGGTGACCGCGCCGGGGGGGCGTAGCCTCACGGGGACACCGGTCGGCACCAACGGACTGTACCTGGGTGAGTGTAGAACTTTCTAGAAGTTGATGAAGCTAAGAGAAGGCCCTCAGTGGAACAAAAAAGGCTTCCACCACACAAGACAAGACAGAGACCATGTTTGAGAGGACGAACAGTGTTCCCCCTCACACACTGCGTGCCGGGGGGAGCGTAGCCTCACGGGGACACCAGTGTGCACCAACGGACTGTACCTGGGTGAGTGGGCTGTGGAAATTTCTGGAAGAAACGTGGCAGTTGATGAAGCGAAGTGAAGGCTCTGAGTGGAATAAACATTGATCAGCTGTTTGGCTAATTTTTGTATGAAGAGTACCATTTTTTTTTTTGCGATTCAAATAAAGTCATATAATAAAAGTTATCCTGTATGAATAGATGCAGTAGTTAACTGCTTTACCAAGTAATTTTTTGAAATTGTCGTTTTTGACATGCAACCTCCTAATATGTAGCAAGCAGACTAGCCATTAATAATAATACCTAATAAATAACCGGGACAAATCACACACGGTCATCTGGCCCCAAACTAGGATTCCCTGTATCTTGGGAACCAGAGACTGATATACATACATATACAACACATATACGTTTAAATACATATATATATATAAAGTGCTACTTTATTAGTGCTCGATATTTTAGTCAGTGCTCTTACTCCTGATTCTGATCAACTTTCCTCAAGGAACCCATAGTCAAATCGCAAAAAAATTTTTGGGCTCTTCATACTAATTTGGCCGCTCGGCTGATCGATTTGTATGAGAGAGTCCAAACATTTTTTTTCGATTTGACTATGGGTTTCTTGGGGAAAGTTGATCAGAATCAGGAGTAGAAGCACTGAATAAAATATCGGGCACTAATAAAGTAGCACCTTATATAGATGTAATACACCAAGACACAGAGCAAACAAATCTGCTCATCACAGAAACGTTTGCCCTGGGTGGGGATCGAACTCACGACTCTCGGATCAGTAGTCAGGAGCACTATCCACTGAGCCACTGAGTCAGTCAAAAGTAAAAAAGCGGTTAACCGTGGACTTCACCGGTGGACTATACAGGGTGTAAAGGTTGCAAGGTGTGCAATATTTACGGAGGTGATTAAGCTTCTCAAACTGATTACGAATCACTAAAAAAGTAGGCACCTTAAAAAAAAAAAATCGAATGATTTTCAGAATAGGTAACTTTTTTCTAACGATTTTCGATAATAATCCCCCAACGGCGCGGCTCCGACAAGGCCGCGCGACACGTTCAGTATTCGAATGCCACAGAATAGCTATACTGGTACAGAAAAAATAGGTTAATTAATTCAATTTAATTTTAATCATGAATTTGATAAATTATTTGTAATTAATAAATGCTCATACATCTTCTCAACAAATATTGCACACCTTGAATGTTACACCCTGCATAATATTGAGGGGCTGCTCCAATACGGTATTTGACTAATAGTCATTTGAGTGACTTTTTATCAACTATCAGAAACGACATTTTGTTCTGAAATTGTTTACGTTACAAGCATGTGACGTCACAGTCTTTGACGAACTTATTCCGTGTGTCTAATTAATATAAAATTCTAAATGGATGAAAACATCAATCGAGTGAGTTATTTTGCAATTGTAGGAGAAATGCTATTTAGTGAATAATATTTAAAAATTTATTATTGATACTGTCAAATACCCAACTCAAGTCGTGTCCTGCGGTGTGCGGTGCAGGTCCGGCCCGCAGCCAGCCGCCGCCGCGGTCGGCCATCGAGCGCGCGTGCAGCATGAAGGAGCAGCTGCTGGCCGCGGTGGAGCGCCTGGGCCGCCGCCTGCCGCCCAACACGCTGGACCAGCTGGTGGACGAGCTCGGCGGCACCGACAACGTGGCCGAGGTCAGTGCCCGCTGCTATTGATGCCAACTAATTACAAATTTCGCAACCGGTATTTACGGATTAGTTTTTTGAAAAAGAAAAAAAACGGTTTTTTAAGTTACTTTTAGGTTTTTTAAAAAGTGAGAAAAATACCAGAACAAAAAATTGCATTTAATGTATTTCAGTAATATTTAACAATTAAATCCTGGTTTTGATGAATAAAAAAAGTTTCTTAGCCGCGAAATTCTGCAATCTGTTCCTTCTTGATGATAAAGTGTAGCCCTATGCCGACTACATACTTTTGGAAGGTACAGAAGTTGCTGGCACTGACAGGTACTTTATATAAATTATAATCAGCGTTGGTTGGAGCCAAATGCGTATTACTTCTCCAAGAAGTACAAAGCATAGAAATGTATACAAAGATTACCAAATAAATCAGAGACACCGCGTATTTGGGGTTGCCAAAAAGTAATCGGTTCTTTTTAAATAAAACCGGTTTTTATCGGTTTTGTGAAACACCGGTTTTATTTAGGTTTTCTTAAAAACCGGTTGACATCACTACCCGCTGCGGCTGCCACTGCGCCCGCTCCGCCTGCCGCCGCCACGCCGCACCGGCTGGTGGAGAGCTGCGCGGCATCGACAACGTGGCCCTGCTACTGCTAGACCTGCCGCCTAACACGTTTTTTTACGACTCTGCAGATATTTCCAAGAATTCTGAATGTTAAACGTGACTAAGAAGAAGTTTACATTCATTTGTAGACATTTTTGCACACATTTCAAGAAAGTTTAGAGGTTAAAAGCGTCTAAGCACCGGACGTTTGGTCTGACCTGTCGCCTGGCCGACTCCAGATGACGGGGCGCAAGGGGCGCGTGGTGTATCCTGTATGAGTAATAGGAAGGAATCTTTGCACATATTTCTTAGAATCCGGTAGTTGACTGCTAGTCATTTGAGTTACTATTTATCAAATGTCAAAAACAGCATTTTGTTCTAAAAATGTTTGAAATTTTGTACGATGACGTCATTGTTCAAAGTAGTAGTTCGCAAACTAATTAGGAAATTCTTATAGATTAATAATTGAAAATGTAATTAAAATTTAAGTAAGTAATAAGGTTTTCAACAATTTCAATTAGAGAGCTATTTAGTCAGTAATATTTCGTAATTTATTTTTCATGCAGTCCACTCCCGCATTTCTATGAAATTTTCACACTTCTAGACATTTTTGCACACATTTCTAGTATTTTTCGTTATTCAAAACGTCTAAGCTAATCATTTGGTCCTCTCGCCTGACTGCTCCAGATGACGGGGCGCAAGGGGCGCGTGGTCCAGACGGAGGATGGCCAGATCCAGTACGAGTCCCGCTCGGAGGCCGACGTGCCGCTCGAAACCCTCAACCTGACAGAGAAGCAGCGCTTCATGGACGGCGAGAAGGACGTGGCCATCATCTCGGAGGCGGCCTCTAGTGGTATCTCCTTGCAAAGCGATAGGAGGTGAGTCCTAGGTGTCATAGCGACGCGACGCGATATAGCGACCGTCTGTCTCGCTCTAACGCTGAGCCAGTGAGAAAGACAAAAGATTTACTTGCGCTGAGTGTCGAAAACCGTAAACCGCAAAAGGATCTTACTAGGTCCGACCTTCAATAAGTTAATAGGTGCTTATTAATTTGATGTTATTTTTGGTGCAGAGCGCGGAATCAGAGGCGGCGGGTGCACATAACACTGGAGCTGCCCTGGTCGGCCGACAGAGCCATACAACAGTTCGGTGAGTCAGCGCCAGACACTCTTGTACTATTTGTTAAAGCCCTAAAGTACTCAGTATCTTTATTTGCTTTTAATACAAGTGACGCAAAACTTAAAGTAACTTGTTAACAATCCATTACGTCACCACTGCAGGGGCACGGGTCTCTTCCCATAACCCGGAAAGGTTAGGCCATACTCCACACACGAGCCAAGTTACTTAGTCGTAAATAATGATTATTTCTCTAAGGAACTGCTAGACATTGTAGTAGCAAGACTGCATCAAGGTTATTCAAAAAATGTTTTTACGTTTTTTTTTTTTGTAGCAAATATGTAGCATTTATGTTCTACAGGAAATCGTAAAATTTTTTTTGGACTTTTCATACAAATCGATCAGCTGGCGAACCAAGTTGGTATGAAAAGTCCAAAAAATTTTTTGCGATTTCACAACAACACAACTTTTGTAGAACAAAAGTTGTTCAGTTTGATGGGTAAAAGCCAACCTTGAAGTATTGTCACACACTTCTGTTACATCCTGTATATAAATCAGGTTATATATGTATAAACGAAATAAAAACAAAACTTTGAACAAATATTAATTTATTATATTAATTTATTAACATGCTTAGTATTGACAACACTTTTAAATTTTAAAACAAAAAAACTACTATAACATGTATAAGCTGAAAAATAATTCTATTGAAAGATGACAGAAAATAGTTTAAAATTAAACAAATATATAGAAAACTAATATTTTGTATAACCACCATTATTTTCTATAATAGATAATAAACGCCGCGGCGTTTATTATAGAACTTACGATATTGGAACAAATATCTTAATTCTTCCCACACTTGCTGACAGTGCTATGAATATTCTCTGGAAATATTAGCCTATTCCGTTTGTACTCATCGATTAAGCTGGGTTTCTTTGTATTCCTTGCTTATGTAGGGCTCGCCGAACGGTATCCACCGAGGTATCGAATCTTACGGCAAAGTCGTTAGTTCGTAAGAAACCATTTTCTTCATAAGCTTCATTAAGTTTCTCTTGGATCTCATTAATTAGACATTAGACGCGAGCGGCCACTTCGCGGTCGAGTTATTAACGATACCCTCATGTTCGTAACGTGTTTTCCAACGTTTCACAGTCCTTTACTAAAACAATAAATACCTGATTAAAATTGGTATTGGTATATTTAAAAAATGTTAAACGAGTACACAAAACATATAAAGTAAGTAGGTAGCTATACAAAATAGTAATTACAATACACACACTCGCGCTTAGATTTGTCGCATTAATCATTTGAGATATATTATATCCTATATTGTGCAATGCAACAATACGATGCTTCTCCTCCAAACTTATATTATTACTCATTTTAAAAATAAAAAGCAGTAATATTAAATCAAAATGTAAAAGACAGGAACAGCTGACTATTAAAAACACACCGGAAGCCAGCACCCTCAATAATAGCGAACTTACAACGACAAATTGCAAAATCATTCCGATACTAACTTCACTGCAGTCAAGATCACTTTCAAATTGTTGCTGGTATAAAATAGAAATGGTTTCTATAAAATGAAAAACTTAAAAAAAAACGAACTTCTATTTAATACTAAACCTCGAGGATTCGAACCATCGTCGGCTCGCTTATATCTGCTGTTCTAACCGTTGGAGCTATGAAGCTCACGCCTGATATAGTGAAATTGAAGATATTACTCGGTTTGTATAATTATCTATCATATCAACAAGCTGCGTCATTTTATGTCAATGTGTATCTACAGCGGGCGATGAGCAAGCAACTTGTTTTCTTTTAACTGATCCTAGTTTTGCGGTTGACTGTACCTTCCCATTCCCAGGTCGCACGCACCGGTCCAACCAGGTGAACGCGCCCGAGTACATATTCCTGATCTCCGACCTGGCGGGCGAGCGGCGCTTCGCCTCCACCGTGGCCAAGCGCCTGGAGTCGCTGGGGGCGCTCACCCACGGCGACCGCCGCGCCACCGAGAGCCGCGACCTCAGCCAGTTCAACATCGACAACAAGTATGGTGAGTGGCGTGTCTCGCGGGCACTGCGGGAGGCGCTCCTGTCTGGAGCCTCCACCGTGGCAAGCGCCTGGAGTCGCTCCCCAGTGAGTGGTCTAGTGCAGCGGTTCCCAAAAGGTGTTCCGCGGAACCCTAGGGTTCCGTGGGAGGATCAACAAGGGTTCCGAAAGTCACGCCTTATTGTCGTAACTACATATGAAACACGCTGATATATTTCGGTACCGATCTCTGCAATACATAAGTATTCTTACTCTTTTGCGCTTACGGTAGAAACATAGTGCGCACAAAAATTTCAATCATTAAATCAATTCAATTCAAATTCAATGAGTTTTGGATAGGACTTAAATATTCCCTTTGGCGAGGTAGGGTTGAAAAAAATGATGGATTAATTAGGGTTTCACAGCAAGAAAAAATTGGGAACCGCTGGTCTAGTGGCTACTCTGCCTGCTTCATATCGGGGGTCGATTTCAGCGGGGCCCAACTTTATGGATACGTTTCCATACAGGCGGAGCGGAGCGGAGACGTGCCGAATCCGGGAGTTGACTGCATTAAAAATTCAATTTTTAATTTATATAAATTTTGTAATTAGTATGCAAACTACTATATTGAACAATGACGTCATCGTTCAAAATTTCAAACATTTTTAGAACAAAATTTCGTTTTTGACATCTGATAAAAAGTAACTCAAATGACTAGTAGTCAACTACCGCATTGACCAATCATATTGCTCGAAATTAAGTGAAGCGGAGATTTTGAGTAATCTGATTGGTCACTTTTGCACGTCTTCACTCCTCTCCTCGTTAGTGGAAACGCACCCTAAAGGACTCGGTTTGGTTGGTGGTAGGGCATTTTCTGGTCTCGCCTGGCTATCTGCCGCCGTCTTATTAGTCCAGCCAGCAATATCGACAAGTGCGGTGAGTCGACCCTCAACAGCTCGTCACTTGAGTGCTTATTTGTCCAATCGACCATATTAACGAAAATTACTTTTAAATGCAGTTATCATATTATCCAATTTCCCGTCGATTGGTGTATGAATCTTATAATTTAGACTTTTAGAACATTAAACATAGAATTACCTGTTGACAACGCAATCTGTAAGAAATCATTTAATTTACGTGAAATAATCAGTAAAAACTTTGTTGTATAAAGTTTTGGATATGGAGATTGAACAAATAAGCACTCAGGTGACGAGCTGTTAGGTATGTTTCTGGTTGCTATCACTATTTAGTGAATAATATGTTCCTGCAACATGCCTCGCTACATGCAGAGTATCTCTACAACGTCAACAGATAACGATGAATCGTTGGTTTTATGTCAGTGATCGATTCTCCATACAATCCTCGCCAACATAGTTTCTTCGGACGTATGCATTTAAACCTTAAACGGTTGGACCACGGTCGGTCCGCTGATATACTGCCGAAGTAAAATAAAATAAATTTAAATAATTAATAATATATTTATTTAATTTATAATTTTTTTTTATAATAAAAATAAATTTTAATAATTTAATAATAGTTTTATTGTGTATATTTTAATTATTATCATTTTTTTTTAAATATATATTTTTTTCTGTGTTTAACTTAATTTAAGTAAAGTATAGAAATTTTTGAATTAATTATATTTTTTTTTACCTTAGAAATTAAAATACAATGTATATTGTTAATGAATAAATTAATTGAATTGAATTGAATACCTTCCTATTCCTTCCAAGAGAATGACGGTTTAAAATTTATATTAAAAACCATGTTATTTCTTTCTCCCCGCAGGCCGGACAGCGCTAGAAGCAGTAATGCGCGCCATAATGAAGTACGAGCGGCCTCTGGTACCGCCGCCGCGCGACTACGCCGGCGACTTCTTCCAGCACGTGGCCTCCGCGCTGGTGGGCGTCGGCCTCATCGTCAACAGCGAGGCCGCGCCCGGCGTGCTGCAGCTCGACAAGGTATGATAACCACTGTTGCACTTTACATTAAAATAAAATATAATGATAATATCCGGGACAAATCACACACGGTCATCTGGCCCCAAACTAGGATTCCGTGTATCTTGGGAACCAGAGACTGATATAATACATACACATATACTTTCATATACATACATATATAGATATAATACACCCAGACTCAGAGCAAACAATTCTGCTCATCACACAAAAGTTTGCCCTGTGTGGGGATCGAACCCACGACTCTCGGATCAGGATCGCTAACCACTTAGCCACTGAGTCAGTAATAAGGCATGGCATTCACTATATTGTTTAGGTGCCGTCCTTTAATTACGTAACGCTTTTAAAACCACTTTTCTACCCCCCCCCCCGTTTCTGACCCCCTCCCCTGTTGGAATCTCACGGTATAAAAGGACAGTGCCCTGATTTGTTTGTGAACTTTGGATAAGGTATGACATTCACTGTTCTGCTGTCTTGTTGGTGGACTTTGGATAAGGCATGACATTCACTGTTCTGCTGTCTTGTTTGTGGACTTTGGATAAGGCATGACATTCACTGTTCTGCTGTCTTGTTTGTGGACTTTGGATAAGGTATGACATTCACTGTTCTGCTGTCTTGTTTGTGAACTTTAGACAAGGTATGACATTCACTGTTCTGTTGTCTTGTTTGTGGACTTTGGATAAGGTATGACATTCACTGTTCTGTTGTCTTGTTGGTGGACTTTAGATAAGGTATGACATTCACTGTTCTGTTGTCTTGTTGGTGGACTTTGGATAAGGTATGACATAAACAATTCTGATTAGATGTTATGAAGTTTCTGGATTTTTAATAGCACTGTACCTAGATGGTAAACTCTTGCAATATACTCGTGATCGTGTGCTGTCCGACTGGACTGGCCTCTCTTTGTGATAGCACATGGTTTGACTGTAAGTGGCAATTCTGTGCTTCGCAAAGCACTTTATGCTGTTGGTCTCAGTAGCTATCACTAGACGTCAGTCGTTAAGCCATGTTAGAGGTCTTATAGGTGGCTTGAAAACTTCTAGCACTAGGGCTAGTCACAAGCCCTACAGTTGAAACTTCTAAATATATATAAAAACGCAGCACACGATTGGCCGCGTATATTTTTTGTGTAAAATCCAAATAAACATAGACAATTCTTTATTTCTGGCATCATAAAAAAAGACATGTTAGGAATATAATAACAAAACAATACAATTAAAATAGGGTAGGTTACTGTGTCGTAGTGTGTGGATCGTAACTGTAACTGACTAACATCGAACGCGTTCCCGCAGGACTACAACAACATATCGAAGTTCCTGAACCGCATCCTCGGCATGCCGGTGGAGCTGCAGAACCGGCTCTTCAAGTACTTCACGGACACCCTCGCAGCTGTCATGGAGCAGGGTAAGTAACCTAACCTAGGAAAATCAAATCAATATCTGGGAGCGCGGTAGTTATCCCGGGCCAAGCTGGTAGTGCTACCGTAACATCCTTTTCTCGAAGCAACTCAGGGCACTTTCAACCCTCCCTGTATCTCAGTTACCAGAGATGGTAGACGTTAAAAATGTCTGTCCTGCAGAATTCCCAATGAACTTAGCTACATAGATTTATAAATTGCAAGTTTCTACCTGTAGGAGTTTGAGAAATAATTACAGGCAAATTTCCTCCATTTTGTCACTGACTCACTCACCGATCATCCAAAAGCTGAGCCACTTCTAGCAAAGCTACGAGCTTGAAATTTGGTACACGACTAATATTTCATCTTCTGAGACAGGAAAAAATAAAAAAAAACATATTTTATTTTATTTTATTCGGAAAACCAACAGCTTAATTACAACAAAATAACAAAACTTAAATATGATAGAAACCATTAAAAAATCAAAAAGAACCATCAGCACTTTGACTGGAAACTACACCCACATATCAAGATTCATGATTTCTGCCGGATGGAAATGGATTTGTAATTTTTTTGAGCTAACGAGCCGTACTAGTATAATATTATTACACATTAAATAAGGCTTATTGATGTACTTGCGCAGTAGACAAAATTTTAATTACGCGGCAAACTGATGGACCAATCGAGTAGCTTCATTGTCACCCGCCAATACGCTTACCTAAAATCTCTGCCGTTATTGGTTGATTGATTTCGCGCCTGATTCAATGAAATGGTCAGCTGTCAGAAAGCTGTCACCGAGCGTTGACTGTTTCGGTTATTTCCGCCGATTGTTTGTTCTCATCTGCGCGAACGAAGATAACCGACGTCCGATGCGCCTTATTTTTAACCGACTTAAAAAAAAGAGGAGGTTCTCAGTTCGTCGGAATCTTTTTATTTTATTTAATTTTTTTATGTATGTTCACCGATTACTCGAAGACGCCTGAACCGATTTGGAAAAGTCTTTTTTTGTTTAAAATTCATCGATTCACAGCGGTTTTCGAGAAAATCAACAAAAACACAGCAAAATTGGAGTTGTTGCGATTGAAGTCGGTTGTTTTTAACGTATTCAGCGTGGTCAATTATTTGTTTTTTTATGTACATGTGAGGGTATTGTATGTTTGCATTGTGTGTTGTGCAGCGAAGCGCGGCGGGCGCTTCGACCTGGGCATCCTGGACCTCGGCAGCGCCGGCGAGTGCGTGCGCCGCGCGCGCTGCGTGCGCTTCCTGCGCCGCCACGCCACCGGCCGCGCGCCCGTCGAGCTGCACACCGTGCACTCCGAGGTGACTCCCCCCGCCCCCGCCGCCGCCCCCGCCCCCGCCCCCGCCCCCACTGCGCGCGCTTCCTGCGCCGCCACGCCACCGGCCGCGCGCCCGTCGAGCTGCACACCGTGCACTCCGAGGTGACTCCCCCCGCCCCCGCCCCCGCCCCCGCCCCCACTGCGCGCGCTTCCTGCGCCGCCACGCCACCGGCCGCGCGCCCGTCGAGCTGCACACCGTGCACTCCGAGGTGACTCCCCCCGCCCCCGCCCCCGCCCCCGCCCCCGCCCCCACTGCGCGCGCTTCCTGCGCCGCCACGCCACCGGCCGCGCGCCCGTCGAGCTGCACACCGTGCACTCCGAGGTGACTCCCCCCGCCCCCGCCCCCGCCCCCGCCCCCGCCCCCACTGCGCGCGCTTCCTGCGCCGCCACGCCACCGGCCGCGCGCCCGTCGAGCTGCACACCGTGCACTCCGAGGTGACTCCCCCCGCCCCCGCCCCCGCCCCCGCCCCCGCCCCCACTGCGCGCGCTTCCTGCGCCGCCACGCCACCGGCCGCGCGCCCGTCGAGCTGCACACCGTGCACTCCGAGGTGACTCCCCCCGCCCCCGCCGCCGCCCCCGCCCCCGCCCCCGCCCCCACTGCGCGCGCTTCCTGCGCCGCCACGCCACCGGCCGCGCGCCCGTCGAGCTGCACACCGTGCACTCCGAGGTGACTCCCCCCGCCCCCGCCGCCGCCCCCGCCCCCGCCCCCACTGCGCGCGCTTCCTGCGCCGCCACGCCACCGGCCGCGCGCCCGTCGAGCTGCACACCGTGCACTCCGAGGTGACTCCCCCCGCCCCCGCCGCCGCCCCCGCCCCCGCCCCCGCCCCCACTGCGCGCGCTTCCTGCGCCGCCACGCCACCGGCCGCGCGCCCGTCGAGCTGCACACCGTGCACTCCGAGGTGACTCCCCCCGCCCCCGCCGCCGCCCCCGCCCCCGCCCCCGCCCCCACTGCGCGCGCTTCCTGCGCCGCCACGCCACCGGCCGCGCGCCCGTCGAGCTGCACACCGTGCACTCCGAGGTGACTCCCCCCGCCCCCGCCGCCGCCCCCGCCCCCGCCCCCGCCCCCACTGCGCGCGCTTCCTGCGCCGCCACGCCACCGGCCGCGCGCCCGTCGAGCTGCACACCGTGCACTCCGAGGTGACTCCCCCCGCCCCCGCCGCCGCCCCCGCCCCCGCCCCCGCCCCCACTGCGCGCGCTTCCTGCGCCGCCACGCCACCGGCCGCGCGCCCGTCGAGCTGCACACCGTGCACTCCGAGGTGACTCCCCCCGCCCCCGCCCCCGCCCCCGCCCCCGCCCCCGCCCCCACTGCGCGCGCTTCCTGCGCCGCCACGCCACCGGCCGCGCGCCCGTCGAGCTGCACACCGTGCACTCCGAGGTGACTCCCCCCGCCCCCGCCCCCGCCCCCGCCCCCGCCCCCGCCCCCACTGCGCGCGCTTCCTGCGCCGCCACGCCACCGGCCGCGCGCCCGTCGAGCTGCACACCGTGCACTCCGAGGTGACTCCCCCCGCCCCCGCCCCCGCCCCCGCCCCCGCCCCCACTGCGCGCGCTTCCTGCGCCGCCACGCCACCGGCCGCGCGCCCGTCGAGCTGCACACCGTGCACTCCGAGGTGACTCCCCCCGCCCCCGCCCCCGCCCCCGCCCCCGCCCCCGCCCCCACTGCGCGCGCTTCCTGCGCCGCCACGCCACCGGCCGCGCGCCCGTCGAGCTGCACACCGTGCACTCCGAGGTGACTCCCCCCGCCCCCGCCGCCGCCCCCGCCCCCGCCCCCGCCCCCACTGCGCGCGCTTCCTGCGCCGCCACGCCACCGGCCGCGCGCCCGTCGAGCTGCACACCGTGCACTCCGAGGTGACTCCCCCCGCCCCCGCCCCCGCCCCCGCCCCCGCCCCCGCCCCCACTGCGCGCGCTTCCTGCGCCGCCACGCCACCGGCCGCGCGCCCGTCGAGCTGCACACCGTGCACTCCGAGGTGACTCCCCCCGCCCCCGCCCCCGCCCCCGCCCCCGCCCCCACTGCGCGCGCTTCCTGCGCCGCCACGCCACCGGCCGCGCGCCCGTCGAGCTGCACACCGTGCACTCCGAGGTGACTCCCCCCGCCCCCGCCCCCGCCCCCGCCCCCGCCCCCGCCCCCACTGCGCGCGCTTCCTGCGCCGCCACGCCACCGGCCGCGCGCCCGTCGAGCTGCACACCGTGCACTCCGAGGTGACTCCCCCCGCCCCCGCCCCCGCCCCCGCCCCCGCCCCCGCCCCCACTGCGCGCGCTTCCTGCGCCGCCACGCCACCGGCCGCGCGCCCGTCGAGCTGCACACCGTGCACTCCGAGGTGACTCCCCCCGCCCCCGCCCCCGCCCCCGCCCCCGCCCCCGCCCCCACTGCGCGCGCTTCCTGCGCCGCCACGCCACCGGCCGCGCGCCCGTCGAGCTGCACACCGTGCACTCCGTGCACTCCGTTTATGGAGTTAACTTAATACGAAGGTTCGGTTATTGACCGAACACGTGAATTTGATTCGGCGCACACGCAGCAGTTTGCCGCGTTTGTCCAAATCTATGTCAGTGCATTTTACGGTACCATTCACAACATTTCTAACATTTAACATCAACATTTTCGTCAACATTGCATAAACATTTAATTTTAGACATTTTAGTGTGATATGTGAACATTTAGTGTAAACAAATAAACAAAACATTTTAACAAACTATTTCTCTTCTTACTGAACACTATCACCCGCAAGTTACCGCCCTAACAACGAAGTTTCTGCCATTCTTATACCCAACGTTAGTTTAGAATGGAAATGGAAGATGTTTCTGGAAGTGTTTTTGTTTAAAATGTTTTATTCTCGTTAAGTAATCCAATCTTCCATCCCCCCAGCGCGGCATGGACTGGACGGAAGCCCTAGAAAAGTGGTCTGAGCTGTCCGGCCCGAAGGAAGGGTTCTACCTATCGCAGCAGGCCCGCAACAACAAGTTCACGGCGGTGCTGTGCGCGGCCGTCAAGACCGCCGTGAAGAAGGAGAAGCTGAGCAAGAAGGAGCAGATGTATCAGCTGTATAGGTTAGTTGGTGTCTTTTACTTCTCCTTTTTGTTCTCTTTGGATTTTCCCCTATCTTATTATACAGCTGCTTTCCTACCTAAAGGTGGCCTGGAAGAAATTGTTACCTAGCAAGACTGGGCATTGTATGTATGTGTTAATGCAATAAGGCATATTAAATTGAATATGTTTATTCTATAAAGTGAAAAAAGTTTTTGGAATTGTTAGTCATTAGCTACAAATAATTATTACTTTTATCTCTTTTGAATCCTTTCTTTCTTTATTCTTCTTTCTTTATTCTTATTTTTGTATATTTTATTTACAGACTTGACATTGTATAATTCATTTATTGATCTAGCATTAAGATGTAATAGAATATAAAAAAAATGTGTTGGAGGGAGTTTCTTTAGGGCCCGCCGTTTCTTCTCACTCCGCAAACACTTCCCGAAACGGTGGGTATACGAGTTCCGAGTGGTAGGAACCTCGTATTAGGTAGATAAAAGAATGACGTTCGAAAAGTGTACACTGCTACCTACTTCGAATAAAATATTTTCATTTTCAAAAGGGAATGGGAACGTGATGGGGAGTGGCTACCGCTGCCTATGGGTAGATGTTACCGCACAAGGGCGAGGCATATGGACACAGTTCCTTGCTGATCCTAGAGGCTTTAGATAGAATCCTCTCATACCAGCAAGTACGCTGGGTACGCCTATAGCGGAATTGCCCGCCGGAACAAAGAACACGGCTTGGTGGCAACGATGAGCCAGTTTCCTGATGAAAACACTTGACAAAAAGTGGTCGAATCCAGAACTGGTCATACATAGAAGAAGCCATTTTAAGAAGTAGACTCCGATCGCCTAAATGGGAAAATCTAACGCAAATCTCACTTGGCAGGCCAAACACAGGTCTCCAGCTGAAGCAGGAATCCCTCGCTGACATCGAGAAGAAATACAAGAAGGTTAGCAGCGAAGAGGCGGAGACCCATTGGCTAGCGCAGTACTCCGCTTCCCTGAGGTTCTGCAGCCACGCCTACTGGGCGGGCAGCTGCCGCCAGCAGCCCGACTGCGAGGTAGGCTCATCATCATCAGTCCGTATAAGCACAAAATAGATATAACCAGAAAGTCCGCTCAATACGCTCACTAAAATCATAAGCAAATCGTAAACGTATACGGTCGTTCTATGCAAGGTCACGATACTGTGCGATCGTGACCTGGCCTCGAACGATACGGCCTATAAGCATGTATATTATGCTTAGGATTTTTGTGGTTTGTATTGAGCGGACCTTCTGTCATACATATCTATTTTGTGGTATAAGTCCACTGTTGGACAAGGCCCAAAGCGCGCCACTTATACCTTATGCCTACTTATACCTCGGTCACGAGCATCCAGCTGTTGCCAGTAACATTACGCAGATCATTGCTCCACCTAGCTGGGGGGCGTTCCACGCTACGTTTGGCCAAACGCGGTCTCCACCAATGGTCATCATCATCATCAGCCAAAAGACGTCCACTGCTGGACAAAGGCCTCCCCCAGAGATCTCCACGCCGACCGGGTCCTGCGCTGCCCGCATCCAGTGGCTTTAATGCTGCTTTTACCTTGTTTTAATATTCTTTTACACTATTTAATGAATTCTAAAAAATGCAGTTTTAAACTGATAGTTTAAATGTGCACGCCAAAACGGGCCCACAGTTTCGATGACGTCACTCCTGTCTATCTTTTTTCACTCCATACCTACTTCTAAAGCGTTTCAAAATCAGTAAATATTTACATGACAAGTCTCTTTCACACTTCAAATATTTCTGTTAATAAATTATAGGCTGTTCTGCTATCAGGGTAATAATTACTCTCTAGGAGGTGTTTTGGAACGAAACCTAGGTTGTTATAATCGAAGTGACGTCGGACACGGAAATAGACTGTCACTAGACGCTGATTGGTGTTTTATACAGTCTAGTGTCGGCCCGTTTAAGGTTACTTTTATTTCGTAATGATTTGTAAAAATTGTTATTACATTTTATTTTAATAAAAATGTTGTGTTACTGTTGTGGCCCTTATTTTACTAATATTATAAATGCGAAAGTATTGATTTTTATTTGTTTGTTCCACTTTCATGCCGAAACTAAAATTGGTAGTTAGATAGATGACACACTCTGCTAACACATAGGATACTTTTTATACCGGAAAACTTTAGGGTTTCCGGAGGAATTGCTAAAGATTAAAAATTTTACTTCGTCACTAGATGGCGCTGCCTTAACATTTTATTTCTCTCTGGATCTAATTCTGAAGTCCACGCGGACGAAGTCTCGGGCGGAAGTAGCTTTTATATTTTTTTAAACATTTTAAGCACAGAATATAGCTCGCTGTGTGTTGCTAAGTTTTTCTGCTGTGTATCTTAACCACTAGACAGCACGAAATCACAAAATACATAGTACAGAAGGTCCGCTCAATACGCTCACTAAAATCTTAAGCATATACATGCTTATAGACGTATACGGTCGTTGTAGGCAAGTTCACGATACTGTGCGATCGTGACCTTGCCTCGAACGACCGTATACGTCTATAAGTATATTTATGCTTACGATTTTAGTAGTTTGTATTGAGCGGATTTTCTGTGTCTATGTATACTAATGGACAAAAATATCGACTCAAGGTTTGTTGCACGACTTTTGAAAAAATAACTATCTAGGAAAAAACACTAAATCAAAAGTTCAAAATCTGCGTGTTTACTCTTTATGATTTTAGTTTGGTGATTTTCTAGTTTTTTGTTTTTCTATTTAGCAGTTTTTTGGACTGAGTTCTTTTTTCAAAAGTCGGTCAACGGATTTTGAGTCGATTTTTTAGTCCACCAGTGTATTGTGTGACGACATGTTGATAGTTACTCCTGTTGTGTGTTGCGGCGCAGGTGGGTCTGCGGGTGCGCACGCACCACGTGCTGTCGGGCTCGGTGCTGGCCGTGTGGGCGCGCGTGGAGGGCGTGCTGGCGGCGCGCTCGCAGCTCGCCAAGCTGCAGGTGGTGCGCGTCAGGACCACGGACGGCCTCAAGATCGTCGGTCAGTGCCGCACACTGCATACTTCCACGCATCTCATACTACACTGTACAGCTCCGCACACTATACTGTACAACTCCGCTCACCACACTGTACAGCTCCGCTCACCACACTGTACAGCTCCGCACACTAGACTGTACAGCTCCGCACACTACACTGTACAGCTCCGCTCACCACACTGTACAGCTCCGCACACTACACTGTACAGCTCCGCTAACCACACTGTACAGCTCCGCACACTACACTGTACAGCTCCGTACACTACACTGTACAGCTCCGTACACTAGACTGTACAGCTCCGCACACTACACTGTACAGCTCCGCTCACCACACTGTACAGCTCCGCACACTACACTGTACAGCTGCGCTAACCACACTGTACAGCTCCGCACACTACACTGTACAGCTCCGTACACTAGACTGTACAGCTCCGCTCACCACACTGTACAGCTCCGTACACTAGACTGTACCGCTCCGCACACTACACTGTACAGCTCCGCACACTACACTGTACAGCTCCGCTCACCACACTGTACAGCTCCGCACACTACACTGTACAGCTCCACTGCAGCACCACGTGACTGCAATGTGACATTACATTTATCTCAACCGTTTCCGTACTTCGCAAGGTACGCTAAACTGTTGGTGCTGATTGCTATCAGTGGGGCTATCGTTAAGCCATATCAGATGCCTTTCGAAGGGCTTAAACTTCCGATCCTGGAAGTGGATCCTGGAGTGTCCTTAGCCACCCAATCTACCAATTCAAACTTGGCTTGGATTATGTCCTATCCTAACGTTTCCGGGGTATGGGATTTTCCGTGTCCCAACCGTGGAGACCGAACCGAGTTAAAGAGGCAATAAATAATCCAAAATTGGAAAAGCAACCAATGCACGAACTTTCTCCAGTTTGTTTGTGTTTGTATGTCTTTACTGTGATTTTCATAATAATTTATTGTTTTACTGAAAAATAGAATATAATTTATTGACTTTTATAATTATCTGCCCACAGGTACGCTAATCCCAAAGAACTGCGTGGAGCCGTTGAAGGAAGCTCTCGCGTCGGACGCCGTCTCCGTCAACGAGGTGACCTTCGATCAGCCGACCAACGTAAAGTGAGCCTCCAGGCCCAAAGACGCGGCCCACGAGGCAGGCCAGAGTGCAGGACACGTCGATATAGGATAGCAGTAGATTGACCTAACGGGTAATGCTAGGGGTCACTGCCTGTAGTGCAAAGTTTGATAAAAGGAAACTGTGCTGAATTCAGTAGTAAATAAGGTAGTTGATTTATTTAATATTAACATAAATAAAAATTAAATACTCGATTGATTTTTTATTATGAAAATCACAAAATTATTTAATTCAATAAAAATATAGCATCGTAATAGAATAGAATAGAATTTTAAATATGGATCCGTTCGAATTGTCTGCGTATTTACGACTTTTAAGTATAACGTATTTTTGAACGGGTGTCTCCATACATTGTATTCATTATTTTGTCATAAATGGTACAGCAGCGCCCTTAATAATTAATTTGTTTCTACTCTAGTTATCAGCTACCTTATTTAGTCCAGTAATTTGTCAAGAGATGTCGCTAAAAGGCAGTCGGTACGCTTTTGTATGAATAATTATATCTACTGTTTTTCCATATCGATCAATGTATGTATGTATATCGGCGGCCAGGCAAGGTCGACCCCACCTATAGTTCCTCTACCTACAATATAAGGATCATGTGAATGTGGTTTTATATGTACAGTTTATGAATGCGCTACTCATTAAAATGTTCCATTCCACAGTCGGCCATGATGGAATTTGTTCATTGGTTCTGTTTTCGGCCACATTGATTTTCAAACATATCCAAAGACAATACAAAACGTGTGTAATGGCGGATGTTTTTATACTGCGACAAGAACGGGTGGTCTTTACTTTTTAAAGTTTTCTTTAAAACGTAACAGATGGTGCTGTGTAAGGAACCATATTTTTGTGTAGACGTAAAAACTCTTACGATGAAATAACTAGGCTCTTTTATTAATACTCTGGTGCGTTTTTATAATTGCACATGAAAAAAGATTTTATATCTTTTTATAAATTTTATGTTGCCGCGCCGTATTCAATATGTTATCTTTTTGCGCCACCTAGTGATACTTTAAAGTACTACTGCAAAATATGTTTTGACAGAAAAAGATTTTATATCTATTGTGTTGCCGCGCCGTATTCAATAGGTTTTCTTTTTGCGCCATCTAGTGATACTTTAAAGTACTACTGCAAAATATGTTGTGACAAAAAAAGATTTTATATCTATTGTGTTGTCGCGCCGTATTCAATAGATTATCTTTTTGCGCCATTTAGTGATACTTTAAAGTACTACTGCAAAATATGTTTTGACAGAAAATCTATGCGTGTCCTGTTTTTCCCACACCTACAAATATTGGTCATCCTCGGTACTTATCGATGGACGATTCGTAGTCGTGGTTTGACAGTTGATGACAAGAATCTGGCTCTTGCATGTAAATGTTTCTGATGATATTTGGAGATCATTCTTTTTGAAGAAGGGTCTAGCTAGGGACACACTAGGAAAGTGTGTGACTTTTTTGATGCCAAATTGAGGGTAGTTTTGTAACTATGTTAGAAAATTTGATTGGGGGGAGGGGGAGGGAGTATTGTATAAAGTTAATAGTAATTTGTAAGAATGTTAGACTTGATGATTTAAGTAGGATATTTACTTATTTAGATATAATAAAGTGATCGGATTTATATTGAAAAATTGCAAAAAAAAAACACGCGACATATTCATACGTTTGCTTTGCAATTTCGAGAATATATGAGCCTTAATCCCTTATTTTTTTAATTTAGTTAATTCAAAATACAAGACAGGGCGGTGTCCTATTTTACCATAGAAAAACCCAATCCTATAAGACGGAAAAAAATCGCCGTACGCAAATAGGTACGTAGTTTCACGTCGTATAAATAAAATAGACAAACCAATTGACGCCATCTAGTGGCGTACAGTAGAACTAGAAAAATGAGCACTGACCACGTCTCTTAAGAAAATATGTATAAAATATTTTTTGTACGGAAGTTGGTTAAGACATGTTGGATAAGATTGGGACAGAAATACATGATTTTGGTCTCGAATGCGAGATGGACGATGATTTGGGACCCAGAATTGTTGTATTTTCTCAGATGTTACTCCTGTGGAGAATTTCGAAAATAACAATGTAAAGGACGAAACGAGGTCTCTGATATAGTCAATTACGACTGATAATTTCTAGATAGAAAAACGTGACGTGGCAATATTTCCTGTTTGTATACTATACGAATGTCAACAATTTTGTTAGGGCATTTTCTTAGCTTTTGCAGTCGTGGCTGTTTATCGACCGAGTTTCCGAAAGGAAGAAGTAAGAGTATGCAAGTCGTCTGTAACCTATGTATACTTCGTTATTGGGAAATTCATATTTAAAAACGTCAAATGCCTAATAAGTTTGTTTACATTTAGCCTTTTTTAGTTGCTATATACTTGATTTATCAAGAAATTGGTTACGTAAGTTGTCTACAATCTTGATTTAGATAGAGTGCGTCTTGCGACGGATTATGAGAGGAAGGTCCTCTCATATCATAGGAAATTTTGTATGTAAACACCTATTGACCGCCATATCGCACTAGAGAAATCGTTCCCTCACTAAAGAATGTCACCAAATAGTGTGGTAACCATCTGAAGTATTAATTTCATTTAAATCGCAATAGAAATTAATTTAAAAAAGCTCACTGGTCACGATCACTATGTGCGAGGTGAAAAGGTCACTTCTATGCATTAGTCTGAAAGTGATCCATGCTTGTCATTTTAGTACCTTTGTTTAGTTGTGACAGTGTGACCACAGCTGCATCTGTTGAAAATTACCAATGAATTAAATTTACATGTAATAAAAATTGTATTTTGTGGTTGCACTGTTTACGTGTCGATTTTATCGTAATTAAATATTTAATTGACAAATAAATATATTTTTTTATTAAGATAAAACAATGAATTTTTCGTAGATTTTTAACAAAACGTGGATAATTGTGTTAACTATAGTATTTTAATTTGGTAGTTTAAGCTCCTTACTCGTTACGGTATACGATTTATTTTTGTTTTTTTGTACAAATGTGTTGTACTATAATGTTGTTTTATTTCATTATCACTTTACTGCCTAAACAGTGACATAAAATGCCGAGAGGGAAATGTGCTGCGATCTTGCTAAAATTATTATATTGAAACACGTTTTGGAATTTGATTTTTGTCGAAGGCGCTAAAAATAAAGAAATAATTGTTAATTAAAAAGAAACCGTTGGATGCACAGCGACGATTTTTTTCTATATTTTTGATTGTCATTGTTATGTCGACTTTTAGTGTTTTATGTACTTTCTATACTTCCAAATAATTAAGTAAATCTTTTATATAAAAATTGAAAAAATATTATATGTGCAATATTCATACACCGAAAAAAAACCATTATTTTTTTTGTTTTTTTGTGATACCTAACACATTCACGTATCGAATATTAGTTTACGAATTTAGATTCCATGAAAAAAGTATTGATTGATGTTCTAAACACTAAATATTTAAATAAAATAGTAGGTGCATAGATTGTCATAGTCATATTTAGTTTCTAAGGTTCTCACTGAAATAGTTACTAAGCGATTAAATTATGCAATATCAATATTGTAAGGTTCTGTTCGCACTGACGGATGACGACCGCTGCGTTTTATTGCCGTGACTAAATTCGCCGCTAGACAGTTTACTTAATTAAGCACATGGGTTTAACATCTCCACGCATTGATAAATTATATTGATGAATAAATTAATGCATCATAATTTAGAGCATCCAATAATATTATTATTAAAATATATTTTGTATAATGCTGCCGCTGTAAGTAACGTGTTGCGGAGGTCTTCGAGTCAGTAATCATACAAAACGCAGCGGCAACGCGCTAGAAGTGTGAACAGGCGTAAGTCGATGTTCCCGCATTGACGAATGTTACAGGAATATTGTAGTGAGCAGACCCCTTCGTTGTTATGCCCCACTAAATCTCGCTGTCTTTTATGTATAAAAACAAATATATGTATATAATTAATATTTTTTTGTTTAATTTTATTAATAAACCACAATCTTAGACTCCAGCAAGCACTTTTTTCCTAGGGCTCCTAGAAGAATCCTTCCTATCTCAAATTTTAGAGCATAATTATTACAGCAATCATCATGCCAAGTGAAAAAATTAGAGCAATCACACTTTTCGAGATACGAGCGCCTATAGGTGTGCTTGCTGGGTGGAATTCCACCCAGCAAGCACAACTGGTGCACAAAAAATAGGCGGGAAAAATCAGTTTTTAGCATCTACCGCTGTAACTATAACGTTTGGAATTCTAGTTTTTTTTAGCAGATTGCTCTAAATCCAGTCTTATTAGTTAGAAGCTATAGGTACAGCTTTTTCGCCTAGGAAAAAAGTGCTTGCTGGGGTCAGGGACCAATCTCCTGCAGTGAACGACAAACAAATAGAGCTATCTATTGCGGTAAAGTGTACAGCCACGCTGCGTGTACTCGCTCACGTAAACTTCTCTGTCCGGTATACACAGGTGGTCAAGTTAACACACAATTTCGTCATGAACAGGAAGCAAATGAAAAAACTGACTAAACGTAAAATATATTTATTCGAAACAAATAAACAGGTAAGTATAAGAAAAATATAGGTACTAAAAATTCGAGTAGGTTACAAAAACGAAAAATATATAAAAGGTGTCAACAATAGCAGCTGACACTATACAGGCTGACTTTAAATTAGTTCTTGATATGAAAGGGTATGCATGTGCTCATGATAACAAACAACTTTCCCTAAGAAACCCACAGTCAAATCACAAAAAAATTTTTGGACTCTTCATACTAATTTGGCCGGTGAGTTGCTCGATTTGTATGGAGACTCCAAATTTTTTTTGCGATTTGACTATGGGTTCCTTAGGGAAAATTGTTTGTTATCATGAGCACATGCATACCCTTTCGTATCAAGAACTAATTTAAAGTCACCTGTATAAAAACTTCGACTCGGGAACTGAACTTTCTCTAAAAACCCATGGTCAATTCATGAATTATTTTTTGTTTACTTTTCTATCTAGACCAGCGGTTCCCAAAAGGTGTTCCGCGGAACCCTAGGGTTCCGTGGGAGGGTAAAGGGGTTCCGAGAGTTAGGCTTTATTGTAAGTAGCTACATAGGAGACACGCTGCCTTTTATCGATCAGTTCGGTATAATTCGGTACCGATCTGTGCAACACATAGTATTCCTACTCTTTGGCGCATACGGTACAAACATACCATGAACAAAATTCAAACTCATTTAATTCAAACTGGAATGAGTTTTGGATGGAACTTCAAGTTTTAAGTTTTTTGGATGGAGTTTCAAGTATTCTCTTTGGCACGGTAGGTTTCCGCCAAAAAATTGTAGATAAATTAGGGTTTCACCGCAAAAAAAAAATTGGGAACCGCTGGTCTAGACGATCAATTGATCTGCCAACTTAGTACGGGAAGTCTATTTTTTTAACCAAATTCATTCTGGTTCCCTGAGGACAGTTGTTCAATTTAATGAGTAGAAGTCCTAGTTTACATAGCATCAGTTCATTAGAAATCGCAAGAGAAGACAAATTGACAACTTTTAACAAATATACAGATTATACACATACATTATATATTTCTAAAACTTAAGTTCCCATTGTAGATATGGGTATTAGGATACAGAAGGTAATATTGTCGGTTTTGGACATCGAGATTCGACTTTTGGCTATTTTACATAAATATATTTCGTTAAATCATATAAATAAAAGTCTAGTAGTGAAAGTTTTTTTATGTTGAAAACAAACTATAGCTATGAATCCGGGAGCTGACTGCATTAAAAATAAATTACGAAATATTATTCACTAAATAGCTCTTTTATTGAATTTGTTGAAAAACGTAATCACTTTCGTTTTTATTACATATTTAATTTCCAAGAATTTCGTAATTACCTAGTATGCAAACTACTATATTGAACAATGACGTCATCGCACAAAATTTCAAACTTTTTATAACAAAATGTTGTTTTTGACGTTTGATAAAAAGTAACTCAAATGACTAGCAGTCAACTACCGGATTGGAAATAAATTAAATTTTATGCTTTTACATAATATAAAACAGATTCACAAGGAACTTAAAACGTCAACAACACTAAAAATTTATCAAGTTTACATAAATTGTGCTTTAAAATGGACGTGCTTCAACAACAATTGCAGATAAGTGCCTAAATTTACAGTGATTTTATCACCTTTAGATATTTATATTATTTTATTTATTATAATAATATAGGTATAGCAATATTACGAATGAAATTAACAGTTTTGTTCTAAGTTTGCTGAATTCACACAAAAAATATGGACACTCCATATTGTCTTTCGACGAATTGTATTTATTTTATATTTTTCAGCAAGTCACAGAACAAAAGTTGCTCAGTTTCATGAGTAGAAGTATGTACGTCTTTTATTGTATACGGTATTACAGTTTATTTATTTATACGTATAAAATAATTTTAATCGGGAAAGATGCTAATAACTTGGTCTATAAAAGGGTCGACTCAAAACTCACATTTTGAAAGAGCGACCTAAAAGTATCTGTAAGCGTATTGACGTAATTCAAATTCTAAGATTAATCCATAATATTTTTTCTAAATATCGTATATTTACTTTTAAACATATTATATAATTACTAATTTATACAATCACTCAAAATATACAGAATGTTTCAAAATTGGCATAGGATTCTTAACTGCGTGCGGTTTCTATCAATCACTTCCCCAAGTTATCTTTTTTAATGATCCCGTAGAGATGAGCATTATGTCATGGGGCTAGTACTTGACAATAAATGATTTCAATTTCCAATTACGTTTCAAAAGTTATTTGCTGTTCAGTTTTTTGAACTTCCAATGCCAGTAAGCTGAACCCCACAGCCCACACTAACTTTGAAACACCCGTATAAACGCAGCGCCTTCCAAAACTCCTACAAACACCTACAAATTTTGGCCAAAAAGTCAATTTCTCCTAATAATTATCTATAACTTGTAAAAATTATATCAAAAACGATTCAGGGACCGAGTTGAGCACTAAGTCTAGTCCGTAATAGTCAGGTATATTCGGTAATTTTTAACTACTTATAACATAGTATCAGACATGTATTTTTCTTACATCTATATAAAATATTACTTTCCATCGATATGATAAAAACCACTAGACTATGTCGAAATGAAAGTGAGCTTAATGAACCTTATTTTAGGTGTTACGCAGTAACTCGCTCTTTAGTAAGCAATGTCTTTATACAGGGTGTTAACAAATTAGTTGTCATTACTTAAACTGTGGCTTCTACTCTTGAAACTGAATAACTTTCCCAAAGGAACTCATACTGAATTCGCAAAAAAAAAGGACTTTCCATACTAAGTGGGCCGATCAGATGGCCGACTTGTTAGAAAAGTACAAAATTTTTTTCGCGAATCGACTATGGGTTCCTTGGGAAAGTTGTTCAGTTTCACCAGTAGAAACCCCGAGTTTAAGTAATGACAACTAATTTCTTAACACCTTATATTTTTTATTAAATCTATTTTTGACACAGATGTCCAACAAGTTTTTATTCGCTGCTCAACAAATCATATCTACTGTTTTTTTTTCATATCGATGTTGTCTCTATAAACCATGCAGTGCGTGATATGTGCATTAAATATAGTAAAAATAAGTGTATGTGACGGAGTCTTTAGGTGAAATATTAACTAGCTATTTCAAGTACTACATTACTAAACACTAGTAAATGCAATTTTTGAGTACGTTACGCATGCATTAAAAAATGTATGCACCTATTAAAAAAACATCTTCATACCCTCCGATTCACAATTAGAAAAAAAAATAATGCCTTATTCTTTTGAACATTGTTTTTTTACAAATAGGCGTTCCTAACTTTGGTAGTTTGAGAAGTATCGGTGTACCATAAACCTCTCATAGATATAAATATATATGAAAAATAAAATTCCTGATAATTTTGAGGTCTACTTGGCTGGTAGACTAAAAATATAACCGCAAAAAAAAAAAAAAAATATAACGGCCCGAAAAAAATTATACGTCACGGAATCTTGCACGTTGCAAACGTATTTTTACCAAAATAAAATTGCATTAAAATAGATTTATTAGATACTTAGAAGCATCATCTATGAAGTGGTTTTTCTGATCGTGAACCCGAGAACACCGAAAAAGCCTCTATTGAAAATCCTAAGCGTTCATCAACAATTTTAACTAGCTAATACTCTTTACACATTCACATTTTTGTTCAATAGCACACAGTCTAAATTCGATTCAAATAGTGGGGTCGAAATTACAATATTAACATTTAATTTCCGCTAAATGAATTACTTAATACAGGGCGAAATTGAAATCGTGGACCCTTAACTGTGTAATGTTTCAAGTTATGCCACTGAACAATTTTCTCTAAGGAACCAATTCAATGAGAGCAAAAAAAATTGGCCTTTCCATTCAAAGTTGGCTACTAAGCTCGTTGATTTATATGAAGAGCTCAATTCTTTAACCGACTTCAAAACAAGGAGGTCTTAGTTTGACCTGTATGTATGTATGTATGTTTGTCCGCGATTATCTCGCGTTTGGGTGAACCGATTTTGATGCGGTTTTCAGAAAAGTATTCGTTACATTTAGGAGAAGGTTTTAGTATTTTAACAGACTTAAAAACGGAGGTGCTCAGTTTGACCCGTATGTTACGCGATTGAAGTCGGTTTTTTAACGCGTTCAGCGATGTCGATTATTTTGCTCAAAGTTTAATGGGCAGAAAGCACAGTTATGTGGTCCGGGATTTCAACTTTACCTTTTATATAAACTATATAGTCTGTTACAAAATATATGTAGGACTTGTTACCTACAATTGTGTTACAACCTATATAGTTTATCTTGTTTTACAGAGAAACGATTTTTTTTTAAACACACGCATTGTTTTTCTTTTTACCGAATTATTTTTCGACTCTGAAATCAAGAGTTTTAATGAATCCAGAACATCTTTAGCACCAAACTTACCACTACAATAAGTTTTTATCAATTTAAATACTACTTTCATTACTTCAAGACACGCGGTTTAAATTGTACTAATCTAAAAACCAAAATAAATACTTAGAAAACGTAAATATTAAAAACATCTAAACAAAATAAATTTCTACTAAAAATAAAATATAAGTACCTAAATAAATCTAAAACACGATGTCACATTTCATGCAGACTAGTAATCAAAGGATTAAATATGGCGATCTCCCTGTTTTATTTAGTGAATATTCTTCATGCTTTTAGAGTGTAACATCTACATCTACAAATAGCATTCACAATTTGGGCTTCCTCACAAAAGGTCCGTCAATTTCTCATAATGCTATTTTATGAAAAACAAAACACAATGCCAAATAAAAGTAATCTTGAAAACGACATTTTTGTTCCAAAAATACTTGTAATAGTGAGCTCACTGCAGCCAACTCCCGGATAAAAACGACTGTTGACGTCATTTATCCGGAAGTTGGCTGTATCAAAAAAAAAATATATATGAAATATTGTTCACACAGTTATTGAAATTACAGAAAAGTGTGCTCGCTAGGATTTCCATTACATGTACATTTTTTTCTTTAATATACAAATTTTCGTTTTAGATATTTGATAAAAAGTATCTCAGATGACTAACAGTCAAGCACCGGATTATTCAGAAAGTTCTAGAAAGAAAGAGTTCTATTTTCACTTTCTCAAACTGGACCCTTTGCGAGTAGAGGGACTTGTGCCGAAGCCAAATTTTGAGTTTTGTGCTTTCTTTGACTACACTTTACGAAATTTATATTTACTGGAAGAGTACATGGGATTCGTTTCATTTTGTATTCGATTTTTGTTTTATATTTTTTCCATAAACTGCTAGTTCTACCTACAAACTTAAACTTAACTCATTCACTTTGTTATATTCTTGTTATTTTTTTTAAAGATCATTTTAAAATTTTAAATAAAAACAATACGCTAGTAAGGAATCTCGACCTTACCTTGAATAGGGCTATGATTACTTTGGTTATTTACCTACTATAGTTATAGTCTATGTTTATTTAGATTTAAGTTTTCCACTTCATAATTATTTATCTATACCTATACCTTTACTTTTGGCACGATTATTCGATTCCTTACAATTTTGGGGCATTTCACGTACTTTTTATTTACTTGTAGATCAATTTAAATGAACACAACATATCGATACTTCTGGGCTCAAAGGGCGTATACGCCTAAGTTCTATTTAGCGTATATGCCCTGTGAGCCCAGAAGTATCGATATAATACCATTTCACGGGCTCATAACACACAATGAAATTGGTAGATATTTAAATAACATTAGGATCGAATTCTTGTTCCCGACTATCTGTGTTAACTTGTCAGTACAAAACAGCTGTTTAAAGCGATGTACGTGAAATGGTACTATCGCTTGATCTGAAAATACCTATAGGGTTCATTACGAAACCTAAAATTTAATTTAATTAACTAGTGCTTTTGCTTGTGAATGTGAAAAAGGAAACTCTGCTTAATTTACTCCCTATACAATTGAAGAAAATCAAGAATCAAGCCAAGTGAACAGAGAGAGATCAAATAAAGTTGGTTCTTGAAGGAAGTCGTTAAGTTTCGTATGTTTCAGGGACCCTGCAAGTAGTTGTCACCCATACAAACTTAAATATCAATTCATTTCTTGGAAATAAAAAAAACCTAACATGAGTTTCTAATGACACTTTCGATTTATTTACAATCGATCTGTAGAGGAGTCTATTTTTTATAACTATTTTGTAAAAGTTTGTATGGGGGACGACTTCCCCATACGCCCCGGTTATTTGAAGTGCGGCCCCGGTTATCTGTACGATACTGCACTTTTTTAAAGATACCGCACTTCTGTTTATGCAGTAAAGAGGGATTTACAAGGGTCAAAATAGAGTGAACGGGTCGATAGGCAGTTCAGCTCGCTCGGAGTGGTGCCTACTTGGCGGCGGCGGCGGCGGTGGCCTGCAAACGCTGTCGCAGGCGCGCGAACCGGCCGTGCACCAGCCGCAGCTGCGCGCGGAGGCGGCCCGACAGCTCGCGCTGGAGCGCCTGCACTTCCAGCAGCTCGCGTCGCAGCTGCTGGTACTCTGAGCGCACCTGGAAACCCGCGGAGAACCCGTGAGCTGGCTTACTGAGCCGGCTCAAGTGGTTATCACGCTGCACCGGACTCAGCTCCGGTGTGCGGTGCTACGGTTTTTAACTTTAACTGTGGATGCTGTGTCAGTGTGTTATACCCTGGGGTTTTTGTATAATCAAGATTCCACAGTCAAAGTTAAGAACCGCAGCACCGCACACAAGCGGTGTCCGGTATAGTATGTTAACCGCCATACTGGGACGCTGCGGATTACTGTAAATACGTCTTGCTTGACACTCATAAACGAGTGCTTCGGAGAAAAGAAGTAATTTTGCTGGCGTTATAATTACCTGTGTGTATGAGGGGTCTACAAAAAGTCATATCCCATACAAATTTACAATTCAAATTAGAACTAGAAAAAAATTATTATTCATCAGTCTGTTCATGACTTTTAAAACATTTAAGTAGATATTTAATAAAAACTAATAATAAAAAGAATTATTCAAGTAATATCATAATGAGACGTATTTACAATAAACAAACCTTGTTCACTGATTTAGGATTTAGGAATCGTGTAAAAGAGAAAACAAGCAAAAGCTATTTCGACGGGGAAGTGCTAACAACTCCTAACTTACATTTTTTACGAAAACGACTTATGAATGCAGTTCGATAGAGAATGAATTTGCGCGTCTACTGGTATATGAATTAAGTTGAAATCAAAATTGATGTAGCTAGGCACCGAGGAAATATCTCCTATATTAAGGTCCATCACAACCTGATTAATTTTGGCTGGAAATATTTCTAAGTTTTTTAAACTTTGTAAGTTAGGAGTTGTTAGGTGTTGTTAGCACTTCCCCGTCGATTTAAGGAATTCTCCTCACTATCTGTCCATCTCTTTTACACCGCTCTTAAATCAATGACGCACTTCAAAGCGGATTCGGTTTCAACAGTGGGCAGAAAATTAGCAAACCGTCCACAAAACTGAGTCAGTTTTGTTCTCAGGAATAACAGTTCAATCTAATGCTTATGACATGGCGCGACCGGCAGCGTCGCATGAAGTAATTTGTGTGTGACGATGTTCCCTACTAAAACGCTTAGATAGGAGGAGAAAGCGCTGAAATTGAGTTCGCAATATGACAAACAGGTAATCATGGTGAAATTTAATAAGTATTATTAAATTCAAAATCTCAAATGGAAATTTATTTTCCCGTTACATGCGACTGAGCAAATTCCCTGAGGAACCCATGCATTCCATACAATCAGCCAGCATGACTGACCATCAGTGCAATGGAAATGCAACAAAATGTGACATTTAAGACGGAATACACATACTTAAGCAAATCATTTTTTTCTTTACCATCCTGTATATTTAAAAAGTACAATATCAAGTAGAGCATCATTCGCTACAACACTTAATCTGGAGCCACGGTAGTGGCTCCGCCAAGTCGTTGTGCGAAGCAAAATAAGGCGGACGGAGGCACCCGTATCCTTTTCTCGAAGCAACTCACGGTGCTTTTAGGCACCCTGTATCTTCGTTCTGGATAAAGGTAGAAGTTAAAAATTCCGGTTTCCAAAAGTACTTACTGAACCTATCTCTGACCTCAAATTAAAACTTTTTACCTAATATAGTTTAGATAATATCTCAAGTCAAAAATCCCTGATTTTGTCACTGACTCACTCACCGATCATCAAAAAGCTAAGGTACTTCTAGCAAGGCTATGAACTTGAAATTTGGTGTGTAGCTTGTATTTCATGTACTGATAACGGAAAAATTAAAAAAAACATGTGTTAAAAAAAACAAAAAAACATAAAAAAGATCTTTGAAAAACAAGTTATGGGGACTCGAAGCCGCACCTCCGTGATAACTAGTCACATGTACGCCTCCTTCACGAAGTGAGCTATTCAGACAGTTACACAGACGGTGAAATACATGTTAAGTTAATATAAATTAACAAATTAACAGTATATCTAATAGCCACTAGATGTCACTGTGATCTGAATGAAAGATATCGACAAGTTATCAACGTTTCAGGTTCGGGTTAAATGGAAAACAAGAAACCTGAAGATATTAACATACACGTAATAGTATTATTTTAGTATAGTAACGTAGACTCAAACAGGAAAAAAAGCAAGAGCAAAACAAAAATAAAACCAAATTAAAGACATGCTTGTGATGTTCATGATTTAATAAAGGGTTCTTGGAATGGGGAAGGTGGCAGTAAGCTCTTAATAGATAGCGCTACAGTGGTTTGAGACAATTCGATGCCGGCATTAAATGTCTTATTAAAAATGTAAATGATTAATTAACTAATATCAAATAAAAGTGAACAATTAAACACAGTTTGTCCACGTCTGTCTAGTAAAAACCATAAATGAAGAACACAATGTCACAAGTGCATCACTCTAGTAGCGCCACCTAGTTGAAGGTTTGGCAGCCGCCTTCCCCTTAGCACAGATAATATAATACTAACGTACCTTTGTCAATAAAAACAGTACTAAATATATTAAATAAAAATATCTACAAATATGACCTTTAGTATAACTAAACTTAATTCATTTAAAATAAACAGAATAAAAAAATATGCTATCATTTCATTATTACTAAGGCAAAAATATAAAAATGAAGTTAAAAAACGAAATTGTCCATACAAGTTTTGAAACACGAGTTTCTTCATCAAAGCCGAAATCACTACCACCCTGCCAGCTGAACGTTATAGGACCAGTCGAAACATATCTTCGGTATCATCGAAAGGACAACTTATTTGGAAGTATGAGTTTCGAAATCGTTCCCAACAACGTGCGAAATCATCAAAAAAATCCTAGCAAAACTACTTCCTTATTTCCGAATCATCATAAAGGACCATGACCTTACATTGAAACAAATCATAACGATTTGCATAATTCATCTGCATCAAACTTACTCCACATACCTATATAAAACACTTTCATCTTTGTAAAGTTAAGGAATATTGAATATTCCATTAGATTTGCAAATATTAAACATAGAGATTCGCTTCCGTGATACGGAGCTTGAACGTCGTTCGTTTCCTCAAGATTATTTCAACTAGGTACCTTCAAAGGCATTAAAAAATAAATTAATATAAAACACGTGTAAGCAACCAGAAAAAAATTTAAAAATGAGAAAAAAGTTCATTATTGACTGCATAGTGATAATAAGAAAATATCTTTCATACAGAGCATAGTGACATCTAGTAGCCAGTAGACGTACTGTTGACTTGTTGACCTAACTATTGTATCTGATAATGATAATGTAATGGGGTGCTGCCGTGCCCAAAGTAGAAGAGACATCTAGTGTCGAGTAGCATGTACTAAAGTGATACGCTACTCGTCGCCAGGAGGCTTTTTCATCATCGATAGATAATTGTAAGTAGCAGAGCACAGACAGATAATGGCCAATGGATTAGCAAATGTCGAATAATTTTAATAAAGCACCAAATGATCAGAATTTATTCAGTAGAAACTATCTAATAAAATAACCCGATACCAGATCGATGTCTTCTCAATACACGAGTAAAATCTATTATTTTCTATCACTGTCACGCAGTCGGGTAAAAAAGAGTCCTGTTATTACCCGACTACGGCGAAGCAAAAAGGAGGGTTATGTTTTTAAGGAGGGTTATAATTAATTCTCTTATTATACTAGCGATATTAAAAATATTATTGCATAGAAAATAGGTTGTTCAGAGCTTTCAACATGAGTACAAATCCACTATGGGCAAATACGCGTGAAAAATATAAAGCTTTCTTTATCTTTTTACCCGACTACGGCGAAGCAAAAAGGAGGGTTATGATTTTATTATGTTTGTATGTATGTATTTACAACCGTTCTCGCATAACTTCTACTTATCATAATCCGACAAGTGAGGTATCATTAGAAGCGCTTTGATTGTCCACTGGTTATAGGATATGTGATGTAACACTAAATTCAATATAGTGCCCTCTGGAGGACATAAAGTCATAACCAGAATTTTTATTTTAAAGGGTACCGTGTGGGACTTCAAATGAAATGGCTTAATGAGCACATTTCAATAATATATATTACTAGTCGTTGCACGCTGCTTTGCTTGCATTCGCTCGATAATGTGAGCCAAACTCCAAAATAATGAAAAAAATAAGTTTAAAGTTTAAAACCCGACTACAGAAAATCTCTGTCAGAAAAGTATGAAACAAGAAGATATTATTAGTGATGTTCAGAGAATAGCCGTGGTCGTATGCCATCTTGCCCTAAAGGATCGGTTACTAACATTATACTGTTAGACTATAAAATATATTGTTGTACAAATAACCCTTAGGATAAGATGGCATAGTCGGGTTTTAGTTTTTAAACTCATTAGGTCTTACGATCCAAAAATATAACAAAAAAAAACAAAAAGTGAACTTTAACCCGAGATTCGAACCTGCACTTTGCGACTGCGTTCGATGGTGCTATTCATTGAACTATCTAGGCCTGGTACATTGTTGTGAAATACTTGTATACTTTACATCATAATTATAGCTTATATTAAAACGCGCTATAGAGTTGTACTTCTCCTGAAATAAGGTCATATTCAATGTTTGTTGCATTCAAAGGTTGTAATCGTAATCGTATGATGATAATCGTGGGTAACAATAAATAAAACTGACTCATGACATGAATAAATAAATGAAACTTGACTGACTCGGTGGCTAAGTGGTTAGCGATCCTGACCTCTGATCCGAGAGTCGTGGGTTCGATCCCCACACAGGGCAAACTTTTCTGTGATGAGCAGAATTGTTTGCTCTGAGTCTGGGTGTATTATATCTATATATGTATGTATTTAAAAGTATATGTGTATGTATATCAGTCTCTGGTTCCCAAGATACAGGTAATCCTAGTTTGGGGCCAGATGACCGTGTGTGATTTGTCCCAGATATTATTATTATTATTAAAACAATAATAAAATTATGGCAAAACCATTACGAAAAAGTAATAGAGACAGAGAGTGGGCTCTTAGAAAATCGATAGCCGACGTTCAAGAAATTATACCCGAAAAAAAAGAAGGTACTACAAAAAGAAGTAAGATCCCAGCAAAAACATTGGAATGTAAAATAAGCCAAGTCGTACACTGCGCCCTCTATAGCCTCTACACTGTAAAAAAAAGTTATCAGATCCCACTATTTACCGCCAAGTTTGTATTGTTTTATCATTGAATCGCCAATTCGATAATTTTATCATAAATTACGCACATATTCTTATTAAAAACCAATATTTTATGATTCTATAATTTACATAATATCTGTTTTTATATTTAAAAAATATTGTGACTTGGCATCGCACAGCAAAAATATGAAAAAAAAATTACTTACGGACGTAAACACCTAACGTAATGTCTGTTTATTGATATATGTTTAGAAAACTGACAGTACCTATCTACATAGCAACATGTTTATGATGTGCGATTGCCTGGTCACAATATTTTTTTAATATAAAAACAGATATTATGTAAATTATAGAATCATAAAATATTGGTTTTTAATAAGAATATGTGCGTAATTTATGATAAAATTATCGAATTGGCGATTCAATGATAAAACAATACAAACTTGGCGGTAAATAGTGGGATCTGATAACTTTTTTTTACAGTGTAGAGGCTATAGAGGGCGCAGTGTACGACTTGGCTTATTTTACATTCCAATGTTTTTGCTGGGATTATTTATTGTCTATAAAAGAAATATACATTTTACAAAAACTTGTGCAAAGTAAACCCTATTGGGTTAGTTAGGTGATGTATTTTCGATTGAGTTTTTAATGTGAAAATCGACAATTAATATAATTAAAATTTTCAAGGTACTTCAACTGTTGGGCATTAAAAAACCAACCACTGGCAGATTTTTTTGTACCCATTTTCAGTAAAAGAAAAAAATCTAATTTTTTTCCAGTTTCTCAAAAAGCTAGAAATGTTATCTTATAAAATTTCACCATGTAATTACATTACACTATCTAATTTTAAAAGTCTGTTTCCAGTTAACAGCGCAGCGCCTGCCGCTCATGAAAGCCGTTAGCTGTCAAAGCTTTGTAAGAACACGCCAGACCCTTTCTGCAGGGCTTTGTCAAGTTTCGGCTTAAATTCGTACCACATTTAAGCCTCGTCTACCACAAAGCATGATAGTTACAGCTTGTCATTTCTCATCAACATATTAACAATTCAAATTTCATGTGTTTTGGAAATATTCAAAGACAACCTTTTTTTTTCTACATCTTTTGAAAAATACTACACTATTGTATAGGTAAAAATGAAAGTTTTAAGCCTCAAACTTATTTTTCAATTATTATTTTATAATTTTTTTGCAAAGTTATTTTTTTCTCAAGTTGGAAGGTTGAATCAACGTTTAAATATTTTTTTTGTAACAAAAGTATGTGATGAAAACTCACAAGCGGTAAGCAACATGACATTAAACCAGTATATCCTGACCTTACCACCCTTCAGCCCTACAATGTCATGGGCTGAAAAACAAATGTTAGTCTTGGTTATTTTGTATGTACTTTTTTGACACTTGCTTACCAAATAGGTATTATATTATAAGTATAGTCTATGGGTAAGTTGATAAACTATAGGATGATATCATAGAGTAAACAAGTGATTTTAGGTCGCTAAAGAATTTATGACTCATGGTGATTGGAAACAAATGAACGATGCAATAAATTGTCTTTACAGTTGACCAGCTTTTCTATACAAAACAATTCTTTGTATACAGTTTCAAATTAAAAAAAAAAACTTTTATATGATCTGTTTTTTATGTATTACAAAAATTTTTTTCAGAGTCTGTGTTATTTTACCTATCTTGTAGTACCAGATATTATGTATAAAAAAAGTTGAAAGCAAAATATCAAAAATAATCCAGAAAATTCTAATTTTCAACTGCAATACATTTGGAATTCCAAATTACCTCAGACACAGCATTCAGGAGCACCAATATATCTTGGTTTTCACCGGAGACTACCATCTGCTTGTCTCCATCCTCCATCTTCCAGGACATCATCTCTAGTTGTTCATCAGTGCATTTCACCTGGCAGTTGAAACATATTTAAAAACTTCGATATCATCATATTGGTTACAAGACATCTCCAAGACTTCCACTTAGTCTGAATTACATACATACAGCCGATTATGCAAGACTGACTGTCCCACAAAATGTCATCAGGCCTCATTTTAACTGCCTCCGTAGCGTAGTGGCTTGCCGCTCGCTTCACATCAGGAGGTCGCGGGTTCGATTCCCGGCGGGGTCCAACTTTATGGACTCGGTTTGGTTGGTGGTAGGGCATTTTCTGAGCCCGCCTGGCTAGCTACCACCATCTTATCTAAGTCTTGCCGCCAAACATCAATGTTAACAGCATTGATGTGTTCCGGCATGAAGATAAGATAGCCAGTTCCCCATTGCGTTGGGGAATCTTGGTAAGCCCGCTTCCATCTTCGGCATCATCATCACTTACCATCAGGTGAGATGATGCCAAGGGCTTACCAATTGAGAGTAAAAAAAAAGTCATCAGGCACATAAAGGAAGAAGTACAGGAAATGGATAGGCAGGTATATAATTAATGTTGTCAAAATATACACAACCAAGTAAAGGTGTTGTATAAGAAATTTATCTTGTCTGGGAATATTGTTTCAATTAAAAACAGACTTTCATTATTAAATGGTCTTTTATCTATTTTAATTTTGTTTTTCAGACCTTAGACCAGACCTCAAGGTATGGGAAGAGACTTGTGCCCCAACAGCAACAGCAACAGCAACAGCAAGGAGACAATATGGGTTGTAAGGGAATAAGTTTTTTTTTAACCACCAAATTATTATTATTATTATTCAGTAATAGGCGAGCAGCTAATAGCTGATATGCCTATATCTGTGTTGGTATTACATGATAGTCCATTCAAGTTCACTTTGAGGATACACTAAATTGGATTGTCTTTGCACCATTTGTCCAGTCTGTTTTTAAAACTATTTACGGAGGGGGCATCAACCACATCTTGAGGTAGCTTGTTCCATATTTTTACGATTCTGTTGTTTAGTGTGTGATATCCCACATTAGTGTATGAGTGTGTATGGGCCAATCTCATACTGTTTGGGTGTCTAGCTCGACCAAATGTTAACATATCCTTAAAGGCAATTGTTACAGTTGTCTATAGCAGCGGTTCCCAAAAGGTGTTCACAGGGAGGATCACAGGGGTTCCGAGAGTTAGGATTTATTGTCAGTTCGGTATAATTCAGTACCGATCTGTGCAGTATTCTGACTCTTTTGTGCATATGCATACGGTACAAACATAGCGTGCGCAAAAATTGCAATCATTAAAGTCAGACTTGAATGAGTTTTTAGTTGAATATTCCCTTTGGCGAAGTAGGGTTCCCCAAAAAAATTGTAGATCAATTAGGGTTTCACAGGAAAACAATATTGGGAACCGCTGGTCTATAGGCGACAATAGTCATTTCTTATTAGGTGGACACTCAGACATTTCCTTTCTTTTATAATATACTCAAGCAGCCTATTCCTATCCTTCTGTTTAATAAAAACTTGAACACAACAGGAACATTTTTATGTAAACAAATAGATAGCGCTTATAAGTAGCACGATGAGTCCCATACCCTTTATAGCCATGATATTTACATATCTATTATTAGCTCATTGTATTCTCTTTCACAACAGTCCCGTATTCAATACAATACAGGATCATTATTTATTTATTACAGAAGAGAGAGATGCGGGAAGCGGCGGAGTGACCTATATTCACAACGCGCTATAAAACTAGACCATTGCGCAAATATAAAGACAAAATGGATTCTGTACTTACCGCCTCGTCTAGTTCTTCCATCATTATTTCTTTTTCAGTCATTGTCACTATAAATTTTAGCTATAATTTTCGAAAATTCAATAAAATAAAAAATAATTTCAACGACCAGCCATCCCAACAAAATGACGTTTTTACACTGATGTTGCCACATGAACAAAATCAATGTCAAATAAAAATAAAGGTAATGTTGCCAGTTTAATGTACATATATTCTACTAATTCGTTTTCTCTATACAGCCTCCATGGTTTAGTTGCTAGTCTGCTTGCTTCACGTCAGGAGGTTACGGGTTCGATCCAGGGGGGGTCCAACTTTGTAGGACTCGGTTTGGTTGGTTTTCGGAGCCCGCCTGGCTAGCTTCCGCAATCTTATTTAATGTATTTGCATATTTAGGCGAGTTATAAGATATGCTCGAAAACTAGCAGTACAGGCCGCTATAAAAAAGTCAAGACACTGTACTAAGGCGATATGGAGTGTCATTAATAGGCATAGAAATAAAACCTCAAGCCAATGCAATGTAGTAAGACGCTGAGACTTAAAATTAATGATGCTTGTTACAAATCCCAAAAAAGTTGCTGACACCTTTGCAAAGACTTTTGAGTTTGTTAGATCTTCTATATGCGACTCTAATGTGATAGAGTGTATACAAATTTTAAAAGAAAATACACAGCCCATTATTGAAACCATGGATTGGAAACATATAACTGTATCGGAAATGTGCGATATCGTAAAGAAAATGCCATTGAAGCATTCATCGGGATATGACGACATACCAATCTCGGTAATTAAGGATAATATTGATATTTTAGCTCAGCCTCTCAGATTTTTTCAATCTATGTGTTGAAAATGCGATTTTTCCGGAACAGTTAAAGATAGCCAAAATTATCCCAGTTTATAAAAAAGGTAATAAAATGGAGCCTAAAAACTATCGATCCATATCTATGCTACCGATTTTTTCAAAGCTCTTTGAAAAAATAATTAAGATACGCCTGGTTAAGCACCTAAATTTGAATAACATTTTAAACATCAGACAATTTGGATTTCAAAAAAATATTGGAACCAGTGAGGCTATAACGACGTTAATCGATGATGTGATACTAAATTTAAATAAAAAGAGTAAAGTGGTAGGGTAATTCTTGGGTCTAAGTTCAGCCTTCGACTTGGTTGATCACGAAATCCTATTAGAGAAACTCTATCACTACGGAATTCGAGGTAATATATTACAACTATTCAAGTCCTATTTGGAAATCAGATATCAGTTTGTTCAAATAAATCATACGGAAGAGGGAATAGAAAAAACGTGCAGGTCTAACTTAATAAAAATTAAAAGAGGTGTGCCGCAGGGCTCTATTTTGGGACCAATACTCTTTGTTTTATTTACTAATGATTTAATTAATTATACATATAACAGTTTGTGTGATAATATTAGTCTAGTAGTTTTTGCAGATGACACAAATGCAGTCGTCTCAGCATCAAACTCTGTGGAATTAGAGCATAAAACTCAAAATGCTCTTTTAGTTTTTAACAAGTGGTTTTCTGTTAACAATTTAATACTTAATATTGGCAAAACAAATGTTATGCTGTTCAGAACAACAGCAAAAAATACAGAAAGAATTAGAATCTGTCTAAATGATGTAGAGATTGAGCTTGTTAAATCTGTAAAGTTTTTAGGTGTATACATTGACTCCTACTTAAATTGGAAAGACGAACTTAACAAAATTGATGGCAAAGTTAGTTCGGCATGTTACGCCCTCAGGAGTTTAAGAGATGAGGTTAACTTAGATCAACTTCGTACTGTCTATTTTGCACTTGTAGAGTCTCATCTCAGGTATAGTATCTTACTGTGGGAAAATAGTTACAATTATAATATAAGAAAAGCATTCATTTTACAAAAAAGAGCAATTAGGACTATTGTTCGTATTCCCCAAGGGGAATCTTGTAAGGAGCATTTTCGTAGGCTTAATATTTTGACCGTACCTTGCCTTTATATCCTAGTCCTTCTAACGGACCTGGTTAGATGGCCTGGAAAATATGAAACTTCAGAGGATAGAGAAAATCGTTTAGCGACACGTAGATGTGATATTCCCCATTCAATAATTCCAAAACTGAGGGTAGTAACTCACTGTACCAGACATCAGGCGGTGAAGATGTTCAATTGTCTGCCAACCGACTTAAAAACGATAAATAATTTTAACGAATTCCAAAAACTGCAGAACTTTCTGCTCACTCAATTTGTATCAGAAGTCAAAACAATTTTAAACAAAACAAAACATTATGTTTATATGCTCAGTGGAACAAGTTGTTTAATGTGTCATGTATTGGACTCATAAATCGATGATGAGCTGAGTAGCCAACTTTGTATGGAATCTCCAATTTTTTGCTTCAGTTGAATTAGAGAAAGTTGTATCATGAGCGGAACCACAGATTTTGATCCGTGATTTCAAGTTCGTCCCCTGTATGTTAAAGTTCAGACTCAAGACTGATGAAGTTTAAAAACTCAGCAAAGACGAAAACCAGCACTGACTGGGGCCGTCCATTAAACACGTGATGTTTTTAGCAACTTTTTAGACTCCCCCTCCTCCCTGGTGATACGTGGTGGTGAGGTTTTAGACTACCCCCCTACCCCCTACCCAAAATCACGCGTATTTTTTGGTATAAAATATTATCTTTAAAAACAGGTATAATGTAATCTAATTCTGGAAAATTAAGCACCGTGATAAAATTTCCAGACAGACATTAAGGTTGCAGGTTGTTTCTGACTGCCTGAAGCCGTTTCGAACCTTGGGAAGAGGTAAAAACAGCATAACAACAAAACCGACGTTTGGAAATTCCTCTAGAAATCGCGCGGTCAACGAAAAAATAAATACACGTAATATTTCAGTACACGTATTTCGTGATATTTTAACCCCCTCCCCCCCTTTTGAGCCTCACGTGATTAATGGACGACCCCTGTGTTTAAAATAGTTTAATGTTTCCATTCCAAATAAATGAAAATTCAGTAAGTATATATCCAATAAGTATGTATATTTGTTTATTGATTTGTACTTAACACATATTAATACAATACGGAATGCAGAGAGACGGAAAAAATCGATGTTACATATTGTTAATGTGTTAACTTCACTTGGTGAATGTCATTTAACAGAATACAACTTAATCTTACAACTAAATCTTACATCACCACTAGCATACTAAATTGCTTTCAAATAATATATTTTGAGTACTTTGAGAACAGAGTGATTGATAAAATTTATTTTTTTGGTTTTAAAAGAAATAAAAAAGAATTCCCAAAGCTACTGGAGAATAAACCTTTGATTATCCTCTTCGGAGCTCTTTACTATTGGTCGTCTGCTTCGTTATCCTTTTTATGTCTATTGGTATCAAAAATGGAGTATAATAGGTCTTGAAAAATAATAAATTAATGTATGCTAGTGAGTTGGCAACTCATCTTAAAACGAACTTCAATAACTAGGCTAGGCGATATTGCAATCCTTTACGAACGAAATGTATCACAGATAACAAAACGTGAGCACGGGCGGTATTCATTAAATAAATACATCATATTCCATATAATACTAAAAAATACAAAAAAAACGGTTACTGTTTTTTGGTGGAGATATTTTTTTAAATTTCAGATCTATAAAGTTTTCAAAATGGCACCCTGTGTCAAAATTAATATTCAGACTTCAAATACTTCTAAACTTACATCTATGTATGTTAATAAATTATTAATGAAGTTAATAAAACTAAAACTACTAAAAATGTAATGTTACTTTGCCATGTATCGAATAAAGGATGTATAAATATCCTTTATACGTTCAGGCAGTCTTGTTGGAAGGCACTGCTTTTAATTAAAGAAAAATTGTACCTTAAAGCACCTTCAAGTAAAAACAATTATTGCGCCATACTACCAAACTACAACCAACTACTAAAACACTTCAAAATCTACTGCCGCGTAAACTTGAACAGTAAAAATGGTATACTGGTTCTGTTCTTCGTTGGACCTCCGACAATCTTAATCTTTGAATGTTTACGCATCAAAAAAGTTTTTTATAATACCTATGTACTGTATGCCTAACTGGCTGATTTAAAACTGGTTTTCCTGTAATGAGATCGTATTCCATTTATTGAAAACTTTTTTTGACATGCGCGCTAATAACAACATTCGTGAATTAAAATTACTGCAAAGATGATTTGTTACTGAATTTTCATAATCTGATTAACATTATAAAAGCACGAAAAATGGTCAGCCAGTTGTATTTAAAACCACAGTTAGTTTAATCAAAGGTCCAAAAGTACACAGTACAATAAACACGTGTACTTATCACTTAAATATAATAATGGTGTGCAATTACACGATATAAGTACAAAAACTCAACAAATGTATATTAACGTACAAGGTATCAACATGGCAAGAGAATACTTTAGTTTTAGGCGACTTGTTCGATGTTTGACCACACAAAATCGTCCCTCTGAGTATCTATGCGTATATCGAGGGTATTATTCGGGGGCGACAAGTTTATTTGATTTAATTTTAGTTTATAAGAATATTTAATATATTTAATACCTATTATTAAACATTGTACTAGTCAGGACGATACAACAGTTTCTTACAGGAAATTTTAATCCTGTATTACTAAAGTTTATAACTCAGTTATGTACTAACTTTTATAGAAAAAAGGACATAGTATAGATATGTATGTTCGGAATAATTATCAAACAATACAATTATCAATTAAGTGCCAACGTTAATAAACGTGCTATTAATTTCAGTGTGGTCGATCATCAAACTGAGTACGCGCCATATTTCTACATAACCCTCTCAAGGGGCGAGTCGTCATTTATTGCTTTTATTTTGTCAACATTATCACCTTTCTGCAAACTTTTCTTGCTAATCTTCAAATTAGCCAAACTGACGTAGTTACTTCGTGAAATGCCCGTCTCCCGTTTCTTAGACGTATCCATTTCATTTTTTTCTTTTGCTAAATCCATATTCTTTTTTTCAGGGACTGTCGCTAGCGCTGGGATGTTGCTCGTTTGGGAACTACGTATAAGAGGCATTATTTTGTGTTTCTCCACCGCGTTGACCGGCGCCTTAATCCTATTACGACCGACGTCCACAAACTTCGGTTCTTGAGCCTTAAATTCGTATTTAGGTCTCCTATCACGGTAACTAAACCTACCGTCGGCGAAATCTGTTTTATCCCCTGGAATGTGTCTGCGGAATATAGGAGTCATGGGCTTACCCATGCTCGCTAGTTTAATATCGCTTTTGATGACGTTATGCTCGTTTTTATTGTCTGCGTCGACAGGACGAACTCTGTAAGAAGACCTGACGCTGGGAGACGCAGGTCTTTGTATGAAGAACTTGCTTCTAGATTTTTCTATTTTCTCGTCTTTGTTCTCGTCTGTGACTGGTTTGTTTCGGACTGCTTCCGCGGTGTTAGGCTTGAACAGCCGACTCAGTTTTGGAGAGAGGAGATTCCTCGAGAAAAATCCAGTCTTTTCGTTTTCTTTCGTCTTTTGCGCTTCGAGATTCTTTGGAATGTTTTTTACACCTTCAGCCACGATGGGAGTCCTATTCGACTGATCTACGTTATACCTCCTACAATCCGCCTCCACTACCTTCCTGTCATCAGGATTCCTCAAATTGACATCAGTGACGTCATAACTAGATTTTTTCCCAATCAAATTCTCACCTTTCTTTACAATAACGCCTAACTTATTTTTGGGTTTATCAACCTCCATTTTATCAACCTTTTTGAAGTTGCTCACGTTCCTGTGCCAGTTGTAGATGTCTATGACGTCATCGTCCGAGGAGTCCGAGTCGTTGTCTATGGCCGCCGGGGGCTGGCCGTGGTCCGGGATGCTGGTGTGCCGGCAGATGGGGAACGGCGGCTGCGCTTCGCACTTGGAGCTGGTCTCCAGACCCTCGACGGACTGGTTGCGGAGGAATGCTGGGAGGTCGCCTGCGTAATAAGGAAATGTTGATTTAGTCTGCTTCTCAACTCGCTAACACTTTCTGCAATAGCAGACTTGTACGTTTCAAATGGTTCCTACAAAATAAAAAAATAAGCAGTAAAATATAAATATAAAAAAAAAAAGATAAATATTTGAGAGTTTCCCTGTCATCATCATCATCAGCCTGCATTAGTCCACTGTTGGACATAGGCCTCCCCCAAGCTGCGCATCCAGCTGTTACCAGCAACCTTGCGCAGATCATCGCTCCACCTAGCCGGGGGGCGTCCCACGCTACGTCTGCCCAAACGCGGTCTCCACTGTAGCACTCTGTTTGTCCACCGGTTGTCAGTTCTTCGACATACATGTCCGGCCCGTTGCCACGTCAGTGTGCTAATTCTCTGAGCAATGTCGGTTACTTTGGTTCTCTGGCTAATAACCTCATTTCGGATTCGGTCGCGCAGAGAAACTCCGAGCATGGCTCCCTCCATGGCACGCTGTGTGACTTTGAGCTTGTGGACTAACTGCACTGTTAGTGTCCACTGTTGTGAGTTTCCCTGTTGTGGTCTTTAATTTTACGTCTTGTATATCAACGTCTATAAAAATTCTAGTGTTCAAAACTATTTGGCAGTATTGAACACAATATTATGCGTATGAGCCACTGCAGTTTCATCCAACTCACCTACCAAGGGTTATCTAAAATTTAAGTGAACACAACGCAAAATGAGGAGATACGTAAGAGAACCAAAGTAACTGACATAGCCATTACTGACAAAGACGCAGTATAGGCAGGCCTCTCACTCGGTGGACCGATGACCTGGTGAAGATTGTGGGCAGCCGCTGAATGCGGGCAGCGCAGGACCGGTCGGCGGTCGGTCGGCAAATGCTTGGGGGAGGCCTTTGTCCAGCAGTGGACGTCTTTCGGCTGATGATGATGTTAAATGTAGATAAACAAAACTCACCCTCACCGCAGTCGGCGTGGTCCAGGCGCGGCGCCTCGTGCGTGTCCTCCCGCGCGGCGCCGGCGCGCTGCGGCGGCCCGCCCGGCTCCAGCCACTGCCGGATGTCATCCACCTGACAAACATACACATTTGAAACGTAATAATAAAACAATAAGCGTGTTATCTATACGGGGTGTAACAAAATTGGTGTAGGACCCGTTAACTGGGAATTCTGCTCATCGCACTGAACATCTTTTGTTCTACGACTTTGCTTAAATCACAAAAAAAATTGGGCTCTCCATACGAATTGATCATCTGTTTTGCAGTAAAGCTGTGAAGGTTGTTCTTTTCAAAGCTTACTGCCAATCTTTTTATACGTGCAGTCTGTGGGTCAGCTACACGCAGAAGACAATCAACGCCTTGCGCGTACAATATAATAACGGATTCAGGGTGCTGTTGGGGCTGCCGAGGCACTGCAGCGCCTCAGGCATGTTTGCTGATGCTCGCACCGATGGCTTTCATGCCATTCTAAGAAAGAGAGCCGCCTCGTTGCTTGGCCGTGTCCGTGGCAGCACGAACAGCATTCTGGACGTTATAGCTGGCCGAATAGATTGCCCTATTATGTGGCACTCTGTTCGGAGGCATGTCACGTAATATTATTTATTTTGATTTGATTTTATTTTATTTTTTACGTATTAACCCGTTTACTTATTCATTACTTGTACTACTAACAATTATGGATCTTTAAGTTGTCCGAAAATAAATATTTTGAAATTTAAAATTTGACATTTTTGTATGAAGTGTCTTAAAAAGTAGGCCTTTGAAACTTCGTTAACGGCCCATATCGTCCCCACTGCAGGGGCACGGGTCTTTTCCCATGTCTTGGGAAGGTTGCGCCATACTCCACACACGGGGTCCAAGTTCGGATTGGTGGAGGTGGGGCTAGTGACCAACCCGTGTCAGAAGTTTTTCAAGCCGCCTATAAGGCCTTCGACATGGCTTAACGACTGCCATATATTGATAGCAGCCGGCACCAACGGCTTAACGTGCCTTGCGAAGCACGGAAACGGTTAAGTTAAATGCCACTAACAAGTCAAACCTATCCAGGTTATGATCGTGTCTGTAGTCAGTTAACCTGCGTGATCGACGCGGCCACGCGAGCCGCACTCAGACACGCCCGCATCCATAATACCAGAACACAAAAACTGTCTTTATACTCAACAAAAGAAGAAATCAAATCGGTATGAAAATGTACGTAAATTTGGAAAAGACATTTGGTACACTGGCTAGTATTTCAACTAGAGAGCAGTGTTTTTCAACCTTTTTTAATACCCGACTCCTGTATAAGTTAAAACATTCTTGCGACCCCCCTAGAGCCATAAACATGCAAAATGTTAGTGATTTGAAAGACTACGTTTATATTGGCGCATAATTTTCTTCAATTAGAAAATGATTTAGTTATTATTTTAATGTCCCCGGGGGGTCGCGACCCCCAGGTTGAAAAACACTGAGCTAGAGGATGGTAAGTAAGGTAAGGGGGTCATACATTTACACATATATTGTAATATATTTAAGATGTGTTATTTATAAGTTTTATTAGTCGTGTTTGTAGCTTTTGCCCCCTCTAAATATTTCAATGTAATGAAAATGTATGTTTTTATAATTCTAAGGTTGACTGGAAGAGATCCCGTAAGGGATAAGTCCGCCCTTGTATGTCTTGTCCTTGTTTTATGTATTGTACTTTGTTTTTTCACAATAAAGAGTTCACAAACAAACAAACAAACCTTGGTGATGTCGATGGTGTCGTCGTTGCTGCACAGGATGTAGCCGGGCGCCACGCGCGGCCCGCGGCGCGCGCGGCTCACGCGGTACGTGGGCCCCAGGTGGCCGCACGACACGCACTTGCCTAGCGCCGGCCCTGGTTGTTTCGGCTGCAGGATCGCCGCGTTCGATTTGGACTGGAACATATAATGCAATTTTTAATTAATAAAAATTTCGTAACGGGCAAGGGTTAACGTCTATAAGAAATTATGACGTCATAGTCCTCCATTTGAAACACAGAACGAATTAAACGTATTACATTATTCTGCAGGGAATCTTAGTTTGGGGCAAGACGACGGTGAGTGATTTCGTATTTATTATATTAGTACATATGCACATGGAAGTATACTTCATTCCAATCAAAAAAAAGCAAAACGTAAACAAACTTACTATGGAACTGACACATGTCAATGTCATCTGCATACTATGTTTGTTTACCTTTTGCTCTTTTTTGATTGGAATGAACCATATATAAGGTCTACAAAATCAGGTGAAACTACTCAAACTGGGGCCCTACCTACTAAACTCGACTGATCGACTTGGATTTAGTTGTTTTTAAACATTTGATAAAAAGTAACTAACTCGGTGGCTCAGTGGCTATCCTGACTACTGATCCGAGATTCGTGGGTTCGATCCCCACCCAGGGCAAACATTTCTGTGATGAGCAGATTAGTTTGCTTTGTGTGTGGGTGTATTATTTTTATATATGTATTGTATGTATTTAAATGTATATGTGTATGTATATCGGTCTCTGGTTCCCAAAATACAGGGAATCCTAGTTTGGGGCCAGGTGACCGTGTGTGATTTGTCCCGCAATATTATAATAACTCGGACAACTAGCAATCAACATCGTTATTTGTAGTGTAACTATATACATAATGAACAGTTAAGAATCACTTAAATTCTTTTAATGATCTTTTATTCAAATTCGAACACTGTAAAACCAAGCTTACTCTAACGTGAGAGCATTCGGCGGGCTGTTATCCTTGTAGAGGGAGAATATCTACCCCTGTGGCAGAGTAGCGGTTGAGGAAATGGTCTACTCACTCAAGCTAAGCCTTCGGCGACGACAACGCTTATTACCTACTCACTCACACTGATTCACTCACTTTGTGTAATAGGTGTGTAAATGTGTAGATATTAGTTATTTGAGTTTGTTATTCTATAAACAGCACTTCAGTCTTCAGAACTGACATTACAAGTAAAAGATTTTGACAGGTCACATAGCTCAACGAAAAAGTATTTTCCTGCCGGTGACAGGATGCTGTGCAACCTTTATAATCCTGTCATGCCCGTTCTGTTCACAACACTATACACTTAGGGGCCGTCCATTAATCACGTGATGTTTTTTAGCAACTTTTTAGACCCTGGTGATACGTGGTGAGGTTTTAGACTACCCCCACCCCCTACCTAAAATCACGTGTATTTTTTGGTACAAAATATAAAAACAGGTATAATGTAATCTAATTCTGGAAAATTAAGCACTGTGATAAAATTTACAGACAGACATTAAGGTTGCAGGTTGTTTTTGACTGCCTGAAGCCGTTTCGAACCTTGGGAAGAGTTAAGAACAACATAACAAAACCGACGTTTAGATATTACTCTAGAAATCGCGCATTCAATGAAAAAATAAATACACGTGATATCTCAGTACACCCCCCCCCCTCCCCCTGGTGATATTTCGTGATTTTTTAAACCCCCTCCTCCCCCCCTTTTGAGCCTCACGTGATTAATGGACGACCCCTTACCAGTGGTAGAACTTTATTATGCAAAGTCCGACTGGGTGCGCGCCACTGCTCGCTCTGCGCCTGCCCTCGGCAGCGCCGTGCGGCGGGCGCGACAGCCGGCGTAATACCGGCATGAGAGGCGTACCATCTTAGCCCTCGAGTATCGGCAAAGCACTGATAACACTTCTGGGTTATAAATGCTCATTGCTAATAGGTGGCGGATGCCACTTTCCATCAGGTGCGCCGTCAGCCTTTTTTCATCTTGCTCAATAATAAAACTTACCTTGACGACGCCCTCGGGCACCTCGGCGCGGCTGGGGCACTTCCGCACGCCGCCGCCGCCGCCGCCGCCGCCGCCGCCGCCGCCGCCGCCGCCGTCGTAGGGGCAGCACTCGGGGGCGCGTGCCATGGCGTACTGCGTGATGTCGGCCAGCAGGGCGGAGGAGGATCCCGCGCCAGATAGCTGCATTACCAGGGTCTCTAGCCAGATCTCTAGCACTTCGAAGGGCGGTCTGGCAACAACGATGACAATATGTGTATTAGAAAATGAACAGCTTAGGTACTTATTTTTGTCTTTTGCAATAAGTAGTTTGGAAAAAAAGAGGAAATTAAAGCCGAGGATACAGATATCATAATGCCTGTGCATTGTACAAAGATATTAAACAATTCTGATTAAGAATACGCAGTTTTGACTGACTCGGTGGCTAAGTGGTTAGTGATCCTGACCTCTGATCCGAGAGTCGTGGGTTCGATCCCCACACAGGGCAAACTTTTCTGTGATGAGCAGAATTGTTTGCTCTGAGTCTGGGTGTATTATATCTATATATGTATGTATTTAAAAGTATATGTGTATGTATATCAGTCTCTGGTTCCCAAGATACAGGGAATCCTAGTTTGGGGCCAGATGACCGTGAGTGATTTGCCCCGGATATTATTATTATAGATCTGTGCAAGCAGGATGGAAAATGAATTTTTGGTACTTATTGGCATAAATAAATGAAGTGAATGCAGCCTGCGCGATCGCGTCGATTACGCTCTAAATCTCAGTTTGGTTGGTGGTAGGGCATTTTCTGAGCCCGCCTAGCTAGCTACCACCATCTTATCTAAGACTTGCCGCCAAACATCAATGTTAACAGCATTGATGTGTTCCGGTATGAAGATAAGATAGCCAGTTCCCCATTGCGTTGGGGAATCTTGGTAAGCCCGTTTCCCTCTTCGGCATATTCGTCACCATCAGGTGAGATGATGCTAAGGGCTTACCAAATGAGGGTAAAAAAAAAAATTCTCGGCCAGGGAAACGTACCTTCTATCAGGGTCCAGATGGCACGCCAGGAACGCTATCCGATAGAACGGTTCGGGGCAGGCGAAGGGGCGACAGAACTTCTCCACGAAGAGGGCCTCGTTGAGACCGAAGTCGTTGCGGCGCGGCAGGAAGTCGGGGTCCGCTGACACTCGCCCTATTATCTGTAGTGTTACCATTCACAACTTTGGGTTTAATTTAAATAAAAGCTATCAATTGAGGGTAAAAAAGCGGCCAAGTGCGAGTCAGACTCGCCCATGAAGGGTTCCGTAGCAGCAAGTAACATAATATAAAAGTTCTTGTAGTTCGTTGTAACTTGAATGAAAGGTAAATTTCGATTGACGATTAATGATGTATTTAAAAAAAACTACTTACTAGATCTCAGTCAAACCAATTTTCGGTGGAAGTTTGCATGGTATGGTAAATGTACATCATTTTTTTTAGTTTTATCATTCTCTTATTTTAGAAGTTACGGTGGGGGGTTAATTTTACCACTTTGGAAGTGTCTCTCGCGCAAACTATTCAGTTTAGAAAAAAATGATATTAATATTAAAAACCTCAATATCATTTTTGAAGACCTATCCATAGATACCCCACACGTATGGGTTTGATGAAAAAAAAATTGTTCTGTTACTGGTCTGCCTCAAAACTAAAAAAAGGAGAAAATGTATAAAATACTAGAATTCGACCACATAACAGAGACTACTGTTTGAACTGCTAGCGCCCTATATTACTTTTGGGAAATCTAGCTTTTTATATAGAATAAAATAAGACTGTAAAATTGTCATAAGCGCTGGTTTTAATTAAGGACTTAAATATGCGTTACAATAGGTCTGATAAGTCGATCAAGGCGAGAAGAGAAGAGAGCTTAGAATGAAATATATGGCCTTATATATCAATTTGGAAGAATGAACATAACAAAAATGAGTGAACTAAATAATTTTGTACGTTAAGAATAAGCTTAAAAATAAGATAGAGTGCGCCACTATAGCCGCGCGCTTATGTCACGAACACTACTGTAAAGATTTTAGCCATTTATTTACAGAGCGCATATACTTAAGCCAATGATGTCACTTAGGAGGATGCTGAGGGTCAAGGCACAGAGGAGATCGCCAGGAAGAAAAAGAAGATATAGCTACATGGACAAAGAAGAAAACAAGGCAAAAGATTGAAGTATAACCAAAAAGCAATTGGATGAGAATAGTATCTAGTAAGTAAATCATTTATTCATCACAACGACAGAATACAATATTATCAATTACAGAACATTAGCAAGTTGTACCTTACATAAAACTATTTGGTATTCTATGAACAATAAAAATCTCACAATTTAAACTTAAAACGTGTGCCGCAGTGGTGAAGAGGTACGACTCAGCATAATGCCACGCTATATATCTAAAAACATGCTGACGCTAAAACCCTTAGAATGACACAAAATCGCCAAAATTGAAATGATGACGATAACTCACCTCGCAGAGAATGATGCCGAAGGAGAACACATCGACCTTCTCATCATAGACGTTCCCGTTCATCATCTCTGGCGCCATCCAGTAAGGGTTGCCCACCACCTGACACACAAATAATAAACAATTTATTACTCAGTAAGGAAGTTTGCTTCGCTAGACTTAAGTGGCAGTGGGCAGGGCACATAGCTCGTAGAACAGATGGCCGTTGGGGCAGTAAAGTTCTCGAGTGGCGACCGCGCACCGGAAGATGCAGTGTGGGCAGGCATCCGACTCGGTGGACCGACGACCTGGTGAAGGTTGCGGGAAGCCGCTGGATGCGAGCCGCACAGGACCGGTCAGTGTGGAAATCCTTGGGGGAGGCCTTTATCCAGCAGTGGACGTATTTCGGCTGATAGATAGATAGATAGAAGGAAGTTTGTAGCGGTCGGGTCTCAGTGCGGCTTACGTGGTCACGTCGCTCACGCAGGTTAACTGACTGCAGACACGGTCATAACCTGGATAGGTTTGACCGTTAGTGGCCGTTCGATCGTTTCCTTGCTGGGCAAGTTAAGCCGCTGCTGCCGGCTGCTATCAATAGATGGTAGTCATTAAACCATGTCGGAGGCCTTGTAGGCGGCTTGAAAATTTCTGACACTGGGGTTGGCCACTAACTCCACGACCTCCAAAAATCCGGACTTGGCCCCCGTATGTGGAGTATTGCCTAACCTTCCCGATGTGGTCCTATACATCTAGAGACCTAGAGACCCGTGCCCCTGCAGTGGGGACGATATGGGTAACGAAGGAAGTTTGTATTCCGTAATGAACACTTACTTTAAATGTAAGTCAGATTACGAAATGAATATGTATGAAGCAGGTCCTAAGTTATCACCTTGCGGTACTCCATAGTAAATTCGGTAAATGTAATAGACTTAATTTGATTGAACAAACATTTAATTTGCCCAATACTGTAGTCTGATAAATAAATAATTTGAATCCTTTAATATCTAAAGCCAGATACTAGTTTCAGTACTTTACTACGAAAGAGGGGGGTGAGTTACCTGTATCAAATGCTTTAGACTAGTCTTTTCTCCAATTATACTAGTCTTTAGGAGGTTGCAGGATGCCACTGGATGCGGGCAACGCAAGACCGGTCGGTGTGGAAATCTTTGGGGGAGGCCTTTGTCCAGGAGTGGACGTCTTGTGGCTGATGATCATGATGATGATGATCAGATCTTCTGGCGGCGCGGCTGCTGCAGAGTGCTGTGTGAAGTAATGTGTATGTGTTAACCTGTTTATTGTTTATTCGTTTGACTGACTGCGCTTGTTTTATTTAGTTGTTTCTCTTTTTCCTGGATGTATAGTATGTTGTGTGTAGCGTTAACCGCTGTAGCGTTTGTTGAATAAATGTTTACTATCTCTATCTATATTAATGTGTAATGTGTACAGTAACGTATACAGTAATGTGTAATATGTACATTGATGTATAAACTGTACAGTAGTGTGTAAAGTGTACATTAATCTGTACAGTTATGTGTAACATGTATAGTAATGTGTACATTAATCTGTACAGTTATGTGTAACGTGTACAGTAATGTGTACAGTGCGGTACCGTGTATCGCTTGCGGCGCGGCGAGTGCGACGCGTGGCGCGGCCGCTGTAGCGTGCTGCTGGCGGTGCGCTGGACGATGCGCGCCAGTCCGAAGTCCGCAACTATCACCGTCTTGTCCTGCCATCAATGGAAACATTTACAATGTTTAAGATCAACATTTTCAATGTTTAAGATCAACATTTTCGACCTAAGTAAGTCTAAAGTCTACAAATATTCATGAATTTGCAAAGGGTACCATTGAACTTCAAAAACTGATCGGTAGTCTTGCGATATTTAAAAAAATATACAAGCTATTTCCAATTTTATGTATGTCAGTTATCGTTGTATTTTTTAAGATCGATATTGTTCTATCTAACCATTTCTTTCATCCGTGTGTGGAGTAAGGACTAAAAGTCCCTAGGTTTGGGAAGAGACCCGTGCATGGGGACGATATGGGTTGTTAAGGGAGGTATGGCGACACTCACCTCCCGCACGAGGCAGTTGTGGGAGTTGAGGTCGCGGTGGATGAGGTTGGAGCGGTGCAGGTAGCCACGTCGCTCCAGCTTAGCGGCGTCTCCGTGTGCTGGCAATGGCGACACTCACCTCCCGCACGAGGCAGTTGTGGGAGTTGAGGTCGCGGTGGATGAGGTTGGAGCGGTGCAGGTAGCCACGTCGCTCCAGCTTAGCGGCGTCTCCGTGTGCTGGCAATGGCGACACTCACCTCCCGCACGAGGCAGTTGTGGGAGTTGAGGTCGCGGTGGATGAGGTTGGAGCGGTGCAGGTAGCCACGTCGCTCCAGCTTAGCGGCGTCTCCGTGTGCTGGCAATGGCGACACTCACCTCCCGCACGAGGCAGTTGTGGAAGTTGAGGTCGCGGTGGATGAGGTTGGAGCGGTGCAGGTAGCCACGTCGCTCCAGCTTAGCGGCGTCTCCGTGTGCTGGCAATGGCGACACTCACCTCCCGCACGAGGCAGTTGTGGGAGTTGAGGTCGCGGTGGATGAGGTTGGAGCGGTGCAGGTAGCCACGTCGCTCCAGCTTAGCGGCGTCTCCGTGTGCTGGCAATGGCGACACTCACCTCCCGCACGAGGCAGTTGTGGGAGTTGAGGTCGCGGTGGATGAGGTTGGAGCGGTGCAGGTAGCCACGTCGCTCCAGCTTAGCGGCGTCTCCGTGTGCTGGCAATGGCGACACTCACCTCCCGCACGAGGCAGTTGTGGGAGTTGAGGTCGCGGTGGATGAGGTTGGAGCGGTGCAGGTAGCCACGTCGCTCCAGCTTAGCGGCGTCTCCGTGTGCTGGCAATGGCGACACTCACCTCCCGCACGAGGCAGTTGTGGGAGTTGAGGTCGCGGTGGATGAGGTTGGAGCGGTGCAGGTAGCCACGTCGCTCCAGCTTAGCGGCGTCTCCGTGTGCTGGCAATGGCGACACTCACCTCCCGCACGAGGCAGTTGTGGGAGTTGAGGTCGCGGTGGATGAGGTTGGAGCGGTGCAGGCAGCCACGTCGCTCCAGCTTAGCGGCGTCTCCGTGTGCTGGCAATGGCGACACTCACCTCCCGCACGAGGCAGTTGTGGGAGTTGAGGTCGCGGTGGATGAGGTTGGAGCGGTGCAGGTAGCCACGTCGCTCCAGCTTAGCGGCGTCTCCGTGTGCTGGCAATGGCGACACTCACCTCCCGCACGAGGCAGTTGTGGGAGTTGAGGTCGCGGTGGATGAGGTTGGAGCGGTGCAGGTAGCCACGTCGCTCCAGCTTAGCGGCGTCTCCGTGTGCTGGCAATGGCGACACTCACCTCCCGCACGAGGCAGTTGTGGGAGTTGAGGTCGCGGTGGATGAGGTTGGAGCGGTGCAGGTAGCCCACGCCGCGCGCCACGTCGCGCGCCAGCTTAGCGCGCAGGCTCCAGCTTAGCGGCGTCTCCGTGTCCTGGCGACACATCCGCATCAACTTAACTGTCATGTACCATGGTAAAAAACAAAATAGTATATTATCTTTGTGGCGTGATTGCAATACGCCACTCTCAACAGTTTGAACTTTGAACCATCACCAAAGTTTTGAAAATCGCTCCACTTATGATTTTTGGACACACGCCAAGATCGAGTATGCAGCGCGGCGCCCGCTTAGACATGGGCGCCGACCTTATATTTGCCGGCGGCGGCGCGACAGTCCAAATTGGTCGGCTTAATTTTTTATCTTTGAGATTGGTAAAAAGACAGAATTTTTTTTCTACGTATATAAATAAATCAAAACTTTAATTGAGAATTGAAAAGGTATATAAAATAATATTTATTATTTATTTACAATTTATTGTACACAGAAAAGACAAAGACATACATTAAGAAGGAAAGAACATACAAAAGGTGCAGCTTATTTCTATAAGAAATTTCTTCCAGCAGACCTTGGACAGTGAAAGTTGAAGAAAAAAGAGGCAGAAAACACAAAGATATAACAATTATAAAATAGTGACAAAGAATACAAACTTATACCAAATTCTTAAAATAATACATAAACATACATTAAATAACAAATATATATATTATATATTATAATACCTACATAACACTATATTATATAAATAAACTAAAAAACAATATAATATCTATATACATAATTCATCTTCAGCAAAAGAATTCTACAGTTTGATACAGAACTACCCTAGATATTCACGCCAACCAGTATCTTGCGGCTCGCAACCTTTACAAGTTGTCACGACGGTCTACCGAGTGACGGGTCTACCTATGCTGTGTCTTCCGTTGTGTGGTCTCCATTCGAGAACTTTGATAACCCTTCATTATCAGCCGAAAGACATCCACTGCTGGCAAAGGCCTCCCCCCAAGGATTTCCACACCGACCGGTCCTGTGCTGCTCGCATTTAGCGGCTTCCCGCAACCTTCACCAAGTCGTCGGTCCACCGAGTTGAAGGCCTGCCCACACTGCGTCTTTCGGGTGCATGGGCGCCACTCGAGGACTTTACTACCCCAAGGGCCATCTGTTCTACGAGCTTATGTACCCCGCTCACTGCCACTTAAGTTTTGCGATTCTGTGAGCTATGTCGGTAACTTTAGTTCTCCTACGTATCTTCTCATTTCTGATTCGATCACGTAGGGAAACACCAAGCATAGCACGTTCCATCGCCCTTTGGGTGACTTTGAGCCTTCTTATGAGGCCCATAGTAAGCGACCATGTCTCGGATCCATATGTCATCACTGGCAGCGCACACTGGTCAAAGGCTTTAGTCTTGAGACACTGCGGTAGGTTGGACGTGAAGACATTGCGGAGCTTCCCGAATGCTGCCCAACCGAGTTGGATTCGACGACTCGAGATCAATCTCTTTCTCGAACCTGCCTAGCTGGACTGTTTGTCCCAGGTATACATATTCGTCAACAACTTCGAGTGTAGAATCTCCAACCTTCAGAGGAGTGGGTGTAACACGGATGTTTGACATAATTTTCGTCAAGTCAATGTTCATTTTAAGACCCACTTGTTGGGAGACTTTACTGAGTCCATCGAGCATTGCGCCTAGGTCCTCTAAGGTCTTAGCTGTGATCACGTTTTTGTCAGCAAATCGAAGGTGGGTGATGTACTCGAGTCCTCTACTCTCTCTAACCCCTACGGTCATCTGTTATATAAGTTATGTGTTCTGCCTACTGCACTGCCACTTCAGTTTAGCGATTCTATGAGCTGCGTTGGTTAATTTAGCTCTCCTTCGTATCTTTTCATTTCTGATTCGATCACGTATAGAATTTCCGATCATAGCACGCGCCATCGTCATTTGAGTGACCTTGACCCTTCTTATGAGGCTCATAATAAGCGACTATGTCTCAGTTGCAAATGTTATTCACTGGAAACACACTCTGATTAACTTACCGACAATTTGATCTTGAAACACTGCAGTATTTCGGGTGTTTCGGACCTGGAAATATTGCAGACCTTCCCAAACGTGGCCTAGCCGAGCTGGATTCGACGATTGATATATTTCTCGAAGTTGAACCTATCCACCGTTGGTTTTATCTATGGTTGAGTTTGTCCCAGGAATATATGTTTATAAATATTAATTAACAACGTCGAGTACAGAGTCTCTTACCTTCAGAGAAATGGGTGTGAAACGATATTGATACTGATGTCCACTTATTAAGATGATCTGCTGAGGCCATTGAGAATTCTGCATAAGTATTCCAAGATATCAGCTTATCGATGGTGGTTAATGTACGCCATGGATGTTGAGTCTTATCCAGTCCATAAGCTAGGAAACATCTTCCAGGGCACTGGTGAACAGTTTTGGATATAAAACGTCTCCCTCACTCTTGGTGTCACTCCTCACTGCAGCCATATACTTTTCTAATTCTGATCCTGGAGGCGGACCGACATAGTGGCGTTTTACTAAAACTTCAATAACTTCGTAGTTAATTTGGCACCGTTGCGTTGGAGAAACTGTAACGCAGTGCAAGTATCGATTGAATGAAAGGCTTTCTCATAGACCACATTCTACAAACGCGAAGCATAGTGGCCCATTATGCCTTTAATTTTCTTGTGTTGTCTGCTTCAATGTAGAAATGAGGCCTATGATACTGAAATCTTTTCGGAAACCCTGGAAATTCACAAAACAAGCATCCAGGCGATTCGTGATGACTCTCAAAAACTAAAAACAGTGATGTGGGTCTGTAGGGTCTCACAGTCAGCAGCTCAGCTGGGTCGATACCAATTTTGAAGAAGTGCACCACCCACCAGACACTTTTATGCTATGGCGTTCGTAATGAAATCAAGCAACTTCTGAAGAGCTTCAAGTACCGGTTTTCGACTGCTTTCAGAAGGTCAGCCATAACTCCATCATCGATTACCCAGTGCCTTATTGTTCTTAAGCTGTTTTTTATGTGATAGGTGGCAAACCAGCAGACGGATCACTTGATGGTAAGCGATCTTAAGCAGTTTAATTTCGTTTAAGCCGATGTCCGAGATATCTTCCTTATAATGTTGATGTCGGATCGATTTGGATTAAAGTTAACTAACTCTTTGAAATCGGGTGATGCCAGGTATCTCCAACATTTTTGTGTAAAATAAGGGCAATTAGAATTTACATACTCGTTGATGCGGTCTGAGAAAAGCCTCATGAGTTGTGTTTTGTTACTCCATGCATGAATCGATTTCTTTCTCTGTTTGCATCTGCAATCTGCTCTAAATGATATGAGGTGCGATAGCGTACCGCATGTTGAAAAAAACGACATCTAATTTAACCAAAATTGCTTGCTGCTTAGTCTGGTCGGCGCGAATTTCGAAAGAGTCGGCGGCGGCGGCGGCGCGAACAAATCGGCGCGGCGCCCATGTCTACGCCCGCTAGCCTCACCCCGTGGGACATCATCGCGTCGTCGCCTGAGCATCGCTTTCGCCGACATGCCACTGTTACCTGGACCGCTGACCGTCGTGCGTGGACTTTGCTTGTTGCTAATTAGGGGTCGTCCATTAATCACGTGAGGCTCAAAAGGGGGGGAGGGGGTTAAAAAAAATCACGAAATATCACAAGGGGGGAAGGGGGGAATTAAATTACATTATACCAGTATTTAAAGACAATATTTTGTACCAAAAAATACACGTGATTTTGGGTGGGGGGTGGGGGATAGTCTAAAACCTCACCACGTATCACCAGGAGGGAGAGGAGGTTTTAAAAGTTGCTAAAAAACATCACTTGATTAATGGACGGCCCCTTATTATTATAGTTTAAAGTCGCTTTGTTATCTCGCTAATACAGTTTGCTTAAGTTTGATAATCAAAATCATTAATTTCACCTTCGAGTACTTTCTTCAACTCTCTCAACTAAATTCTTCACTCCACTCTCGCTATACCTAGATGCCCTGGGTAATGTGGAAGGTGCCCAAAGGTGCACTACCCCACATCTTTATAATCTTTCCGATTTTTCTTTCAGAAGATTCTGCGAAAGAGGAGAGTACGGGGAGTGGAGGCAGAGGTTTAACAGTGAGCTGCAATAAGTTTCTGAATAATGTTGACATCTTCTCATGCTCTTTAAATATTTACAAAAAATGGTAACTGAGGTATTGGAAAACACATAGGTAATCAGTTCTTGTATCGATTTAATATACAAATGAAAATAATAAATAAATAATGCTAGTGTCTGAGCCGAACATCATCGGAGAAATAAAAGCTGCCCCATTTCGCTGTCTAGTACATGTGGAAAGAATGGGGGAGCGTCGATCCATATCTAGGACAACGGTGGAACGACCTAGATACCGATGAAAAGATGAAGTGGCCGATGACCTTAGAGGTGGAAGTGCCCGACTGGTCAAACTTGGTACTAAATAGGAAAAAGTGCCACTATTTTATGTCGTACTTATAATTATAAATACAATCGTTTCCTCACCTGTATCAGCTGGTACAGGGTGCCCCCCGCCACGTACTCGGTGACGAGATGCAGCCGCTTGTCCTTGTACAGCACGCCTATGAACCGCAGCACGTTTGGATGGTTCAATGACCGCAGCACCGCCACCTGGTGGAAACAAATACAACTCATTGAAAAAAGAAAAAATTAAAGATAAAAGTTTATTCGGCACTAAAATTAGAAATTTTTGTGTGTTACTACTTATTTGGGGAAAAAGGAAGAAGCAAAAATCAGCAAAATATGAACAGGCGTAGAATATTGTGGGAGCGAGTGGAGTGATCTCGGGAATTTGCAACCCCTCAACTTGGCTAATGTAGGTTCAGAAGTTCAGAATACTATGAAAAGCCTTTCCACCGTAATTTTCGTCGGTTCGATATGAAAGCACAGACAGGAAGCCCCAAAGAGGCGCCTCAGTTACTTGCTATGCGTTCGCAACTGACCTCCTTGAGGAAGTTGCGCTGCGCGTCGTCGTCCACGCGGTGCAGCTGCTTGAGCACCATGACCTCGCGCGTGCGCCGGTGCGTGGCCTTGTACACCTGCCCGAAGAAGCCGCAGCCCAGCAGCTCGCCCTGGCCAGGACATGATTCATAAAAAATATTCATAACAATATTTGCTTCTATGTCTTTTTACCCGACTACGGCGAAGCAAAAAGGAGGGTTATGATTTTGACCGGTATGTATGTATGTATGTATGTATGTTCATCTGTTCCCGCATAACTTCTAAACTACTTATCAGAATCCAACAAATGAGGAGTCATTAGAAGCGTCTTAATTACCCGCTGGTTATAGGCTACGTGACGTCACAATAAATTCAATATGGCGCCCTCTAGAGGACATAAATTCATGACCAAAAAAAAAATTTTTCTTCAAAGGTCCTTTGTTGGGTATCAAATGAAAGGACTTAACGAGCACATTTTAAAAATATATATATTACTAGCTGTTGCTTGCTGGTTTGCTTGCATTCGCTCGATAATTGTGTCAAATATGTATGTTCACGTGTTCCCGCATAACTTCTAAACTGCTTACTAGAATCTAACGAATAAGATATCATTAGAAGCGTCTTAATTGTCCACTGGTTATAGGCTAGTAGACGTCACAATAAATTCAATATGGCGCCCTCTAGAGGACATAAATTCATGACCAAAAAAAATTTTTTTCTTAAAAGGTACTTTGTTGGGTATCAAATGAAAGGACTTAACGAGCACATTTTAAAAATATATATATTACTAGCTGTTGCTTGCTGGTTTGCTTACATTCGCTCGATAATTGGGTCAAATATGTATGTTCACGTGTTCCCGCATAACTTCTAAACTGCTTACTAGAATCTAACGAATGAGATATCATTAGAAGCGTCTTAATTGTCCACTGGTTATAGGCTAGGTGACGTCACAATAAATTCAATATGGCGCCCTCTAGAGGACATAAAGTAATGACAATTTTTTTTTTCTTAAAAGGTACTTTGTATCAAATGAAAGGACTTAACGAGCACATTTTAAAAATATATATAATACTAGTTGTTGTTTGCTGGTTTGCTTGCATTCGCTCGATAATTGTGTCAAATATGTAAGTTCACGTGTTCCCCGCATAACTTCTAAACGCTTATTAGGATCCAACGAATGAGATATCATTAGAAGCGTCTTAATTGTCCGCTAGTTATAGGCTAGGTGACGTCACAATAAATTCAATATGGCGCCTTCTAGAGAACATAAAATCATACCTAATAGAGAATACTTAAAAGGTGCCGTGTTGGGTATCGAATGAATGGGCTTAAAAAGCAGTTTTCAATTATATATGATATTACTATGTGTTGCTGCTTTGCTTAATTAACTAAAAAAAACTGTGCGTAAAATAGACATGTACCGGGTAATGGAGGTCCGATCAGTCGGGTAGCCGGGTACCCGGCGCCGGGTACTCGGCAATGAAACACGTCGCGATCACGTCTTAGATCATTACTTAAACTTTGCCAGACCTCCAAGGGCTTATTATTATTTGGAGGCAAAGTTCCATCCATCCTCAGCCGATTTCGGCCATGGCGACTGCTTACTACTCCTAGGCCTGGTTATGGCGTTCATGCGCCCTAATATGGCTAACATAGCCGATCTTAGCGGCGAACTCGCGTGCACAGAGAGGGCACAAAGGAGGGCCCTATTGGATCATTGTGACCTGGGTAGATCTATTGTGATCACTGATCCTGTTATATTATATCCTCAAGGCCAATAGTTCTAATGAATTGTGTTCTATCAATGAATCAACGTTATCTATTCTATTACGAATCACAGAGAATTCAAGCTCGAAAGGGATGCAGATATAGGGTCCTTCTGAAATACCTCAAAAATTTTCAACATTGGCTTTACTCATGAATCTGAACAACTTTTCCCAAGTTACCTATACAATACTCAATTCGTAAAAAGATTTTTGGACTTCCCATACAAAATTGTCGGTTCAGTTAATCAATTAGTATGAGGACTCCAAAAACTTTTTTGGTAATTTAGTATAGGGTAAGATGTTCAGTTTCATGAGTAAAACCGTGGTGAAAAATTGTTCAGATATTTCATAACCCTATATATTTATGTGGTGGGCAGATAATTGACCACGCTGAATACGTTAAAAACAACCGACTCCAATCGCAATAACTCCAATTTTGCTATGTTTTTGTTGATTTTCTCAAAAACCGCTGAATTGATTTCGATAAAATTTATATGGGACTACCTGTGAAGTATAACCCTTTTAAACAAAAAAAGAATTTTTCAAATCGGTTCAGGCGTCTTCGAGTAATCGGTGAACATACATAAAAAATAAAAAACAATAAAAAAAAGATTCCGACGAATTGAGAACCTCCTCCTTTTTTTGAAGTCGATTAAAAATAGAGATCACAATCCTATATACTGCGTAACCTGGCGGGCGGCTCGCTATCTTTCCCCATCCAGTATCTCTGTATACAACGAGCGTCTTTTCGAAAGCAGGTAACGTCTACGAATAAAAAGAAGCCGAAAAAATCCTGATCAAGCTAAAAATCTCTTACACCATAACTTACACTATAAACCTTCAATAATAAATAATATTGAAATATGAACGACAGTTACATAAATGTACCTATACTTTTAACTTCAAAATAACGTGTTTTTAATAACTACGTAATTACCCGGCGCCATTACCCGGTACCCAGCCGGATCCTTAAAAAAGTGCCGGATCCGCCGGGTACCGGATCCAAATCGGGTACCCGGTACATGATTAGCGTAAAATTAAATAATGTTATAAGCTGGGAGTACCTCCACGCGGTGAAGGCGGTAACAGTTAATAACTGGCTAAAACTCCCATATAATATAAGGGACAGGCCTATGTGGCCCTCAGGAGAGTCAGAGGTTTAGATGGATTATTCATTTGCTCCTTGGATCATAATAAATTGCTGAAAAATCCTCATGACTCCCGATCTCTTGAGGAATTAGAAAGATTAAGAAATCTATCAAACTCCGAAATAATATAGTAAGTACAGTGTAATAAATAAATTAAATAAGTTGGTAAGCGGTACTGCACACATTTTATTAGATAATAAAAACTCAAAATTAGTAAATAAAAAGTTTAAAAAACTAAAACCCGACTACGGAAAACTTGCGCTCTGAAAAGTATGAAACAAGAAAATTTTCTTGTCTGAAATTTTTGTTATCTACAAATTATATTCAATATTTATCATCTAATAATTGACAACTTACATATACATTATAGTTAATTAATAAATATACATTGTGATGTTCTGATAAAAGCCGTGGTCGTATGCCACCTGATAGCGTACCCGATAGACACTGTTCTGTCCGAACTACCGGCTCCAGTTGTGAATCTTAATAATTTAGTGACCCACCCGAAACATATTCGATATATTAGAGTATAATGGTAGGTAGTCACCGATTCTTACGGCTAGGTGGCATACGACCGTGGCTTTTATCAGAACATCACAATGTTTATTTATTAATTAACTATAATGTATATGTAAGTTGTCAATTATTAGATGATAAATATTGAATATAATTTGTAGATAACAAAAATTTCAGACAAGAAAATTTTCTTGTTTCATACTTTTCAGAGCGCAAGTTTTCCGTAGTCGGGTTTTAGTTTTTTAAACTTTTTATTTTTATTTGTTAATTAGCCCATATTGTTTCACTGCTGAGAAAAGGCTTCCCTTTTTCAATGACAATAAAAAAAAACTTTCATTTCGTCGCATTTATCCGTACTGTAATACGATTTTTGGGCCGAGATTTGAATGGATTGACCCAATTTCAATGAATTTTTTTCCACTTGATAGCAGGTTTCAATTCAATTCAATCTTTATTACTTTCACTTATAAACATAACATGTTACAGTATTACACTTTTAACAAGGCTTACCGATGTCCCTGACAAAATTTTAATTACGCGGGAAAACTGATGGACCGATCAAGTTACTTCACTGTCACCCGCCATTAAAATTTTCGTTCCTAAAATCTCTGCCGCTATTGGTTGATTGATTTCGCGCCTAATTCAATAAATTCGTCAGCTGTCAGAAGGCTGTCACCGAGCGTTGATTGTTTCGGGTGTTTCCGTCGATTGTTTGTTCTTGTCTGCGCGGACGAAGATTACCGACGCACCTTACTTTTTGTGTACTTTTTGTGTACTGTACAAGATATATATCGTCCTATATTTTCGTCGCGCTGGTTTTTATTGATGTGTGGTAGAATTTTCTTAGCTATCTTGAACAGTATACCCGATTGCAAGGAACTAACTGACAGATCATACGTACCTGCAATAGATCCGCCGCGCGGAACACCTGGTGCGCGGGCGCGGGCGCGGCGCGGAACGAGCGCGCGCGGGACAGGTCCCGCAGCACGCCGTCCGCCTCTCCTCCCCCCTCGTCCACCCTGGTTAAGGTTACAATAGAAGTAAATAAATTGGTTGCAGATGTCAAAACATAAAAAAAAACAATGAGAAGTTCCGCGCAATAAATGTATGAAATTTCCAAAATGCTATAAAACTTTAATAAAAGCAGAGAAATCCAGAACAACACATTTCTTTTGAATTTTTTTTTGAAGGCGGCTTGAAAACTTCTGACACTGGGGTTGGCCGCTAGCCCCACAACCTCCACCAATCCGGACTTGGCCCCCGTGTGTGGAGTATGGCCCAACGTTCGCGAGTTATGGGAAGAAACCCGTGCCCCTGCAGCGGGGACGACATGGATTGTTAACACATTGTAAATAGAATATGTTTTCAATAAAAAATATCTCTTAGATTTTGACTTTTTTTCCTTTTATTTCAACTACCGCACGATCTCATATCAACTCACGAGCGAAGCCAGAAACACCAGCTAGTAATTGATTTGTATAATATGTATAATATTTTATTGATCGACCAACTTTGAATCTCAATATTGTTTGATATTAAAATGAAAACTCTTTAGAAAACACCAATAAAAATCTTTCTGATTCTCAGCATTGTGGGACCGAGGAAGAGGAGATAAGTTCAACAGCTTAACTTACGCATCAAGCAGCTTGGACATGCTACTGCTTCGCTCCTTATCCCCCAGCAGCGGCGAGCCGGGCACCTGCTTCCTCTTGATCACCCTCACTTTCCCCTCCGCCACCTTCCGCTTGAACAGCCTCTCTCTCTTCCCCGCGCCCTCCTGTATATCGCCGTCCCTCTCTTCGGAATGCTTGCTCGGAATGTTTGGGTTCTTGTCTTCGTTATTTGTAATTTCTACTTTTACTGGTTTTATGTTGGAGTTGTTTTGGGGTTCTGTGTTGTCTTTGGTGGGTGGGTTTGTATTGTTGTTGTTGTTGTTGTTTTTGATTGGAGGTGTGTCTGGGTTGTGCTCTATGGTCAGCTATTGAAAAAAATATGTTTCGTTTCATTTGATCATTGACATAATTCCGAAAATGTAATCTCAAAGTTTGGCTAATACAGCGCAGCATGTTAAGTTTAGATCAACTGAATTCGGTAGGTACACATTTTTTAATAATAATATATAATAATAATAATATCTGGGACAAATCACACGCGGTCATCTGGCCCCGAACTAGAATTCCCTGTATCTTGGGAACCAGAGACTGATATACATACACATATACTTTTAAATACACACATATATAGATATAATACACCCAGATTCAGAGCAAACAATTCTGCTCATCACAGCAAAGTTTGCCCTGTGTGGGGATCGAATCCACGACTCTCGGATCAGAGATCAGGATCGCTAACCACTTAGCCACCAAGTCAGTCGAAAATTTGCTCCAAAACTCTTATAATGGATTCGGATAAAACCCGCCAGGAATTTCTGTAAAACAATACCTGTATAACAGCGTCAGGCCTGGCCAGCGTCCTCTGGATCTCCTCCAGAGAGGTATGGCGGACGGGGGAGCCGTTGATCTCCAGGATCCGGTCGCCGATGTGCAGCGCTAGCAGGCCGCACGAAGAGTCTATCCTGTGAGGCAACGCGTTGGGGGTTTCAGGTATTAAGGAAAAACAGGAAAATGTTTTATTTTGTGCAGTGAGCAGAAATATACAGAGCGCTACTTTTAAACAGCTATTCCGAAAATATAAACTGTACAGGTGTTAGACCGCTGCTATTAAACACCTACTTTTTAAAACATAAAATTTACATATTGTGTTAATAATAGTAAAAAAATAACTAATAATATTATAAATACATAGATATTGAATAATTCAGGGACTAATCACACTCGGTTACCCGTCCCTAATTTACGATTTGATGTCCTTTGGGAACCAGATACTTATATGAGTTTACACATAATATATAGACACTAAACACAGAGCAAACAAATTTGGTCATCACAGATGTTTTTCCTGGGTGGGGATCGAACCCACTACACTCGGCGTAGGACGTCAGGATCGCTAACCACAACATCATCGGGTCAGTTAGGATTATGAACAGCTTTCGATCTTCAATAAAATAAGCAAATTGTTTTCACATAAAGTAAAACAAACTAGTACCGACGCTCGGTCAAAAAATGTCCGTGCATGTAATAAGGCCCTTATTTTTCATGCTAATTATATACGCTATTCGCAAAATACGCTAAATTAAAAAACACAAATACAAAACTATACATATAAAACATGCATAATAGTAAATATATAAATAACAACAACATTATTTCTATAAACGACACAATATAATTTACAATACTATACATGGTAGTAACAAAACTGCTCTCAGGCGCGTTAACTTTGGATGCTACAAAAAGACTGCTAAAATCGCAAAACACGAACCCCAATACTAAAGTGACGAATCAATTACAAAGGCCGGTAACACACTTGTGACTCCTTTGGTGTTGCGGGTGTCTATGGGCGGCGGTAATCACTTACCATCAGGTGATCCGTCTGCTCGTTTGCCTCCTGTCCCATAAATCATTAAAAAACCGGCCAAGTGCGAGTCGGACTCACGCACCGAGGGTTCCGTATAAATTCATAATAATAATAGATACCCCACACGTATAGGTTTGATGAAAAAAAAATTTTGAGTTTCAATTCTAAGTATGGGGAACCCCCAAAATTTATTGTTTTTTTCTATTTTTGTGTGAAAATCTTAATGCGGTTCACAGAATACATCTACTTAGCAAGTTTCAACAGTATAGTTCTTATAGTTTCGGAAAAAAAGTGGCTGTGACATACGGACGGACAGACAGACAGACAGACAGACAGACAGACAATTCTTTTTTCCGTTGTTCCGTATGATAAGTAGAATAATCCCCATAATCGGGTCCAATACATATTTATTACACCCTGCATACGTACCTGTTATTATCTCGCAATAACTTGTCACATTCACTAAATCAGGCGAAAAAAAAACCACACAAAACTAATGACGTTTTAATACTGATAGAAATCTACCGCTCAACTATGCAATACACCTAGCCAGGTTAATGTTTGACAACATTAACAAACTGAATGATTCATTTCTGGTTAATTACAATATGTAAGTGGTAATTAAGTCATTTTAGGTACTAATTAAATTACTTAGGCTTTTCTATCTAGAGAAACCTAATCCTAGACTTCTATACTATTACTAAAACAGATTTAGCGCGGTAAATGTCACCTTACTTAACAAATCCCACCGTATTTCCTTCTCCACGAGTTTATATCATTGTTCAAATTTTAAACACAATTACTTCACTATCCTCTAATTTAATTCTTAAAAATCTTTCGAACACATTTCTATTTAACTAAAACCTATTCTTCTGTCTCTTAACGTGTGGGCTGCCACACGGTACCGACCTAACCGTTGTATTCCATGAACAGACAAACGCTTGTAACACACTAAACAAAAAAGGGTAATATATGATTCAATATATTCGCGAACTTATCATTTGGTACCGAAAAGAATTCCAAAAGTAAACAGCGCATTGCAGCATGAGTGTCTCTAGAACCAACGCTATTAGTCAACTGGCATTTACTATACCTACTGCGCCTACGCAGCGCATTGATTACAAGTATAGTGTACATACGATTATTTACGCTTATGTATGGCGAGTACTGGACAGAGAAATCAATTTTATTAAATCTTAAATATGTCATCTATTGAAGTTATTGACTAATGAAAAAAAGGTGATACATAGGATGCAAGAAAACTTTAGAGTCGACTTCTACTCATAAATTAAACAACTTTTGAACTACTGAACATTTTAATTTAAAAAAAAATGAAATACATTGAACACTCAAAACAACATTCAAGGACTCCACATACAAAATTAGTCGAAAAGGTTGATCATTTGTATGAAAAGTCCACTGAAGCAAAAGCAGTGTGCACTCAGGATATCCAGATCCAAACTATACAAGGTGTTAAAAAAGTGTGTTTGAAATTTTAAGGGGTTACTCAGATTCTTGATTCACTATTCCGAAAAATTGAAGATCGGTTTTCTCAACATTTTTCCTGTATTCTATACTCGATTCTGAGTAACCCCTTAAAATTTCAAACTCACTTTTTAACATCCTGCATGTCACTCTTTGAACTCAGATCGCCAAAATCTTATTTTAAGTTATAGGATCGCCAGGCTTTATTATTAAGCTATATCTTGGTGATAGAAAAAACACATATTTTACTAACCCATACAGGGTGTAACGAAATAGGTGTAAGACCCGTTACCTGGGCTTTTTACTCATCATTCCGCACAACTTTTTGGAAATCACAAAAAAAAATGTAGACTCTTTATATAAATTGATCACCCGTTAAGCCGATTTTGTATGGAGACTACAAAAATGTATTTACCATTTCAGCAAACACGCAGAACATAAGGTATTAAGTATGGTGAGTAGAACATCCAGTTAACGAATCATACACCTATATTTTCATCGTGTTACCTATTTAGATGATAAACAAGAGATAAGGAGAGTGGTAACTATCTATTTCTATCACCAGGCTGCTACCACCAAGTAAGCATTTAGTTAGTCCTGTTAGTTCAAAAAGCATTCCAGTCTCACATCCATGCATGATGTTGCTACCAACTAAGCGACTAGTCAGTCCCTTAGTAAGCAGTGTTATTACAAAAAGATTTTACATGCCCATGTGACACCGAGCACCCAGTTTAGTACCTATGACAGGTGACCTGAAGACAGGCGGCGATCGTGGCCTTGAGCAGCGCCCGCAGGAGTCCCGGTAGCCCGCACCGACTGCCGTGCGTTCACAAGTCATTGTTAAGTACACGTGTACTTGATAGTTAAGTTAGCATAAAAGAAGATCGACGTTATTGAGTTTTGATTTGAAAATGAACCAATTAATTCGGTAGTTGATTCGAAACAGACGATCTGATGGCTGAACCCAATATATTAGTACAGTTAAAAGTACATAAACTTCGCTGGCTTGGTTGTCTCGAAAGATGGGAGAAGATCAAAACGTTAAAAGAGCGTATCTGGGCCTGCCGATGAGGTCGATGCCCAGTTTTATGTCAAAATAAAACTGTTCAATGAACACTATTTCATAATATATTTTGATGCAGTCAATTTCCGGATTGAAAATAATAATAATCTTTGTATCTCAGAGGTGTATTTTAGTGACGACTTTTAAAAGAATTACAAGAAATTTGAAATTTCTTTGGAAAGACTGTAGTGTTTTAAAAACGTAACGTTTTAGCCAAACTGCAGGTATGTAAATATGAGAGATTGAATGCGACTACTTTGTGGAGAGTGTTGTGCTTCATTAGTGAAACAGCTGTCGTCGATAACAACCCATATTGTCCCCAATGCTGGGTCACTGGTTTCTACTCATACTCAGGGAAGGTCACTTCATACTACAAACGGGGGCCAGCCCTAGTAGCATGACGACATATCTCGCGCACGACGCGAGTTTTAAAAGCATTTGTTCCGTTCTAACACTAAGCTAATGAAAGAGACAGCTGAGCTGTTTTCTCGCGTTTGGCGCGACAAACAGCTTTGTCTACGCCTCATGCTACCCGTACAGGACGGATTATTACAGGCTTTAAGGCCTATAACATGCAGCCATCTAGCGACAGCAACTGCCTGTTTAGCGTGCCTAGAGAAGCACGGAAACAGTGGTAGCATCATTCAACCTTTTATATTTTTTTACGATTTTAGTTAATCGAATTCCATTGTAATGAGTTTCCCAGTTTTAACTGGGTTATTTTTTTGGATTGTTCACGGATGAAATGTGGATGTGAGTAAATCATTATTGTTGAACAGTTTTAATAGAGTTACATAAGTATGTTTGTTAAGAATAAGAAGATTAGTATACTTTAATTATAACTAATGTTTTAACCTTGATGAACTTAAAACTTGATCGATGCAAACACCAGCTAAAAAGTCTCTGGTAAACAACTTGGAAACTTGGGTGGAAACGGTATGCTTAGCTAAAAATACTGATTTTACTGACGTCTGAACTCCAAATTACTGACCTTTTACTGACTTTTGATGACTAATTGTATAGTCTAAGAGGAGATTCTCATGAATAAGAAAAATACAGTGTTTTTTGTAGTAAGCAAGTAGCAGTTCGGGGAATCCGGGGTCTTGTGTACCTATAATCTCAATTATTCGACAAAGTAATTGAGATTATAGGTACAGTGGTTGATTACAAGGGTTTTAATGTGTACTTGGATGTTTAAAAAATATATATGTATATATTTTTTAGATGTAGGTAATGCATCTATTTAAAAAATATGCTCTAATTCTATTTTAAAAATAATTGATTTAGTATTAGGTACCGTTATTGTTTATAGCACGCAAAGTTTTTGTGGCGGAAAAATCTCAAGATGGCTGGGAACTACTGATTTTACTGACCATTTTCTGTGGAAATACTGACTTTACTGACCATTTTGCAAAGAGGATTCAAAATCTTTTTTTTTTTACCAAAGAACTTTTACTTTACTTTTTAACTTAACCTTTAGTGACCAAAGCTAAAAAACTGACTTTTACTGACCAAAGCCAAAAACTGTCATTTACTGACTTTACTGACTAGTAAGTATAGGGGTAGTCAGTAAAGTCATTTACTGACTTTACTGACTACCCCTGAAGTAAGTAAGTAAGTAAGACTCACTCGGCCACGGCGAGCGCGCCGTCGGGGGCGGGCCGCAGCGCCAGCGCGCCGGCCGGCACGTCCAGCGCGCGGATAGCGTGCGCGTGCGCGTGCGCACTCCGCGCACTCCGCGCCCTCCGCCGCGCCGGCGCCGCGCCGTAGCACGCGCCGCTGGGGGAAGCAATGATCCTCACTCGGAGTTGGCTTATGAAATAACCTACTAAATGAAGATCAGACAGTTCCCCATTGCGTCGGGTAATCTTGGTAAGCCCGCTCCCTGCCTACCATCAGGTGAGATAGTGGCAAAGGTTTATCAATAAAAAAATAACAAAACGACGCCTCCAAGAATGGATGGATGGATGAATGGTGGAAGGCCACTAAGGATGGATTCAGGTTTTCCATACAAATTTCCAAGTACCTCACGTTGCGTTGCGGCGTCGCATCCCACACACGGCGCCGGCCGGACCGCGGGGGTCGGGGAAAGGTTCATTCACGGCTTTGTGGCACCCGAGTTTCGTCGCTGCGGCGCCAACCGCAAGTGAAGCTAGGTATTCGCAAAAATCATTGCGATGCGACACCGCAACGCAAAATATGGTCCTTCCTAAACTCCTCTCTCATCGCTTGTCAGTTTACACTATAGACGTTCCGAGTACAACTTATTGCGTACAAAACACAAGACACAGGGCCAGTGATGTTACTCACCAATACAGGGTGGAGCGTTCCAGCAGCGCATAGGGCTGCCCTGGCTCGATGGGCGCGCCGCACGCGCCGCAAGAGAAGCACTCCGGGTGGAAGCGGTGCTCCCCGGCCGCCATCACGGGGCCCGTCATCACCTGAGGAACCATGTTGTTTTAATTGATAGCAAGTGATGCCAAGTGCAACACTATAGTTCTATTATTTGTAAAAAAAATAGGTGAAAATATTCTTTTACTATAATTAAAAAAGCTGGGAAAGGTAAACAGAACCTATAATGCAGAAAGTTTAAAGTTAAAAAATCACATTATTACCAAAAATTTTCATGATAATGTACTGAGGTTAACAAGTTAAAGTGCATGATCTAAAGTGTAAGTAAGTTAAAGGGCATTTAATATGTTCAAATTATAATTACAACGAGTTATCATCATTAACTGGCGTAACAATGAACTCATGCGCCCTCTGGCAGGAGACATTGGCCATGAAAAACCCTACTGGGTAATTGAAAAATATTTTCATACAGGTCGCGTCAATCTTTTAGATCGCTGAAGGGTACTGAGTGGGGGAAATGTGCGTTCACTTGGAATCCTCATGATCGAATTTCAAAGTAGTACCTTGGTTCCAAAGATGAGGCTGCCAGCGGAACGTTTTCTCTGAAACTACGATAGCACAATTTTTTCCTTTGGGCACTAATTGGTACTAAATATTGGCATAATGAGAATATCAAAATTCGATTATGAGGATTCTAAGTGAACGCACACTTCCCCCACTCAGTATCCTTCAGCGATCTAAAAGATTGACGCGACCTGTAATATCACTCCAACTACATTTAAAGATTACTAGCCGGGAGACCGAGCGTCGCTCGTTCAATCGGAGTTTTTATAAACTAACTTGTTTAGTAGTACATATAAGATATATTTTCTATGAAACATTTTGGAGGGTGTTCTTTTAGTCGGTAGTGGCCTTCTAAGAGACGAAAGGACAAGCAATATTTGTTGTAAAAATGTCTTTATGTTGTTTCAATAGAATCAAATTATAAAATGTTTTTATAATTTGATTCAATTGAAAACAATACATGCAAATTATCCTTTTTTTTTATAAAAAGAAAAAACAGAAAAATATTCAATGATACGTAATATTAGAAAGTTGTTCATCATTTATTATGATATGTATTAGTTAGTAACATCAATCAGTTTTGGCGACTTTTTACGAGATTTTCCTATTGCAAATGTTATCAGCGCCATCTAGTTGAGTTTAGTGAAAGCCGTCGAAATTTCCCTATTGTCAAACACGGGGCAGGGCGGCACAATCATCAGGTATGTAATTCACTTATATGGCGAAAGGTGGCGCTATTTGTTTCTAAAATATAGAGGTTAAAATATATATTTTTATCACTCTTAAGTCTTTTTATTTATTTACATAATATTTACATAAGTTCAACAAAATAAAAAATAAACATAAGACAAAAAACTATAAAGTCTCATGGGTGGGATTCGAATCCGGACCTAAAAGCAGCAAAATGTAAGTGGCTCGCACCAAAACCGCTAGTGAGTCTACCAAAGTACTTGCAAGCGATGGTTAAAATAAGCATTATATGCGTTCTCCTTTTATGTAATTTCGCTCATATCTCTCTTAAATGACTTTTTTCGAAGATAATTCCCCCATAGATCGATTTTTGGTGATTTTTAACGCCTAATCCTAGATTTTCGTAAAAAGGTTTCAAGCCGTTTTCGAAATCGTCGGGACACTTAACTCGTTTAATAGTATAGGATAATGTTTTATTTTTTTATTTATTGAGATGACTAGTACTAAGGTACAGTGTTTTACCTGAGCGCACTGCTGGCAGCTCTCCCCATAGCGCGCCCAGTAGTCCTCCTGGCAGAACAGCAGCCCCGCCTTCTCGAAGTACCACGAGGACAGCGCCACGTCACACACAGAGCACCTGTTCAATGGTTTAACAGTTTTTTAGCCTTAAACGAGTTTGAGCTGAAAGAACCTTATTTCTGTTTTTGTATTAGTGCTTTGTGCATGGGATGCATAAAATATGTTAAAGTATCTGAATCTTAGTTTTGATACCGGTGACCATGTATGTCAAAGTCAAAGTCAAAATATTTTTTATTTAAGTAGATGCTGTACGCATACTTTTAAATCGTCTTTTTTTTTCTACCTAGTACAAAGTTCCTACCACGCGGAACTTGTACACTCAACGTTTCGGGAAGTGTTAGCGGAGCGAGAAGAAACGTAGAGCCCAAAAGAAACTCGCCCCAACACATTTTTTGAAATAAATACTTAATATCTATTACAATTGATGTCATTACTAAAGCTATGAGCTGGAAGATCTATACATGTCCATACATCATTGTCATTAACATAGTCTTGGGTTTTATAATATCCTCTTGAACACAGGCATTTCTTTACATAAGTCTTAAACTTATTTTCGGATAAACTAATTACATTTTCAGGTATTTTATTGTAGAATTTTATACACTGCCCCATGAACGACTTCTTTACCTTACTCAGTCTCGAATAAGCAACTTCGATATTATTTCTATTTCTAAGATTAAAATTATGCCTGTCACTGTTTTTTGGAAATAAATCTAAATTCTTACGAGCATACATGATGTTTTCATATATGAATTGACTGGCAACAGTTAAAATATTTATTTCTTTAAACTTGTTCCTCAATGACTCTCGAGATCGCATCTGATAGATAGCGCGAACGGCTCTTTTTTGCAGTATGAAAATAGTTTCTATGTCAGCCGCATGTCCCCAAATTAAGATGCCGTAAGACATTATACTATGAAAATAGCTAAAATACACTAGTCTTGCAGTATCTGTTAGTTGCCTTATTTTCTTGACGGCGTAGGCAGCTGAACTAAGCTTTCCTGCTAAGGTTTCTATATGTGGTCCCCATTGTAAAGAAGCATCTAAAGTAATACCAAGAAAAACAGTGCTATTTACGAACTCTAAAATATTACTATCTAATATTACATTATCGTGAGTTTGCTTGACATTTGGTAATCTGAATTTTATTACTTTTGTCTTTGTGGCATTTAATAGCAAGTTATTAACAGTAAACCATTTATGTATCTCTGAAAGTGTGTTGTTTACTTCGTCAATTTTGCTGTCTTTCCTGTCTACCTTAAAAATAAGAGATGTGTCATCTGCAAACAACACAATATTTGAGAGACGTTGCACCATAAATGGTAAGTCATTTATATAAACAAGGAAGAGAAAGGGGCCTAAAATAGATCCCTGGGGAACGCCTATTTTTACTGTAGAGCCGAGAGAATTTGTGCCATTTACTTGGACTGTTTGTAACCTATTGTTAAGGTAAGAATTGAGAAGACTGAGAGCTCTATCTTCCACACCGTAATGCTTTAGTTTAAGAAATAAAGTTTGATGTTCCACACAATCAAATGCTTTAGATAAATCATAAAACACTCCTATTGCATCTTGTGATTTCTCAAAAGCATCATAGATGTTTCGTATAAGTGATACTCCTGCATCGGTAGTTGATCGACCTTTCGTGAAGCCAAATTGTTGGTTATGCAGAAGTTTGTTTAAAGTGAAGTGTTGTAGCATTTGGTTGAGCATAATTTTTTCAAAGACTTTACTAAGGACGGGTAATACAGAAACAGGTCTGTAATTTCCCGCATCAGTTTTGGAACCTGATTTATAAAGAGGTATAATTTTACTACACTTCATGAGATCTGGAAAGTCACCACTTTCTATACTAATATTGAAAAGGTATGCTAAATGTGGTGCTAATACGTCAATTACATTACTAATTAATTTAACTGATAAACCCCACAAGTCCTCAGTTTGTTTCACTTTAAGCGACTTAAAAGTTTTAACAACAGTTTCAGGTCCAATTTCTCTAAAATAGAATATTTCATCACAAGAAATGACATTTTCTTCTAATATTTTTTTAGCATATGTGGGTGATGAGTCCAGGGCCTCAGTTAGCTTAAGTGGAATGTTTGTGAAAAACGTTTCGAATTCCGTAGCTATTTCTGCGTTAGATGTTATTTTGCCTTTATCTGTTTGTAAAACAAAATCTTTATCGTGTTTCTTGAATTTACCGGTTTCTTTATTTATCTGCGGGTGGTAGGACCTTGTGCGAGGTCCGTCCGGATCGCTACCACCGTCTTACTCGCTAATCCTGCCGCTAAGCAGCAGTGCTTGCACTGTTGTGTTCCGGTGTGGAGAGTAAGACAGCCGAGGAAATTACAGGCACAAGAGGCATTCCATCTTAGCCCTCTAGGTTGGCAACGCATCTGCAATCCCCTCCGGGGTTGCAGGTGTCTATGGGCAGTGGTGATCACTTACCATCAGGTGACCCACTTGCTCGTTTGCCTTCCTTATCACATAAAAAAAAAAAAAAAAAAAAAATTCCAAACCGTCTTAACTTTATTATCAGATAGTTTTATCTTTCTGGCTAAGTAATTAGATTTGGCTGCGCAGCATACCTTTCTGAATATTTTTGAATAACGTTTTACATAATTTCTGAAATTGTCATCAAATATATAACTTTTTTTCTCATAAAGATCAAATAAGGTTTGACGACTTTTATAAATTCCTACAGTAGCCCATTCACAAAACTTAAATGAACTTATGAATTGTATGACATACCTCCATTTTTTTTAAATAATGATCTATGGTTTTCTCTTTCTAGATATCTTACCTGAAGCAGTCTTTATGCCAGTCCTGGCTGAGAGCGGACACATACTCATCATTGCCAATGTCATTCAAGCATCCTGCACAACTGAGGGTCTCTGGAAAATTGAATTGTTTAACAATGTTATAAATGAATTTAGATTACTGATGCAATGAAAAAATATGATTTCAGTGAGAAGGCTCCTGTTTATTTTTTAACAATTTGTCAAAACGTGGTTCTATTTATAAACAAAGTCTTTCAAATCACTAACATTTAGTATGTTTAGGGCCCTAGGGGGTTGCAAGATTTTTTTAACGTGTAAAGGGGTCGGGTATCAAAGAAGGTTGAAAAACACTGACTTAGACCATTAGACTTTTTTTTTATCTAATATAATTAAATTTTAGGAATATATTTTTTTTAGTAATAAATAGGTAGCATGTCTAGACTGGTATACATAAGTTACAGATTTGTGGAACATTCCTGTGTGGTTAATTATCCCTACCATGGGTTCAATAATCATACGGGGCAAACATTTATGTGACGAAAAGATTTGTTTAGTCCATGACTAGGTAGTTATACCTACATACATGTGTATTCAAACTTGTAAAAAGTATTATACCAGTCTTTGGTTCCTATAGTAAAGTACAGGACGGGATATTCTAGTTTTGGGCCAGATTAACACATCTAGGAACTTTATATTATTATTAAAAACAGCCTTATAGCTTACAACTTACAAACACCACCAGCAAACGCGGAAGCGAACATTTTGAAGTAAACATCCTTGGATTTATCAAAGAGAAACAAGTCTATTAGACTATCTAAAAGCACATTTCAATCTCAGATTCTGGTTGTTCCTTCAATGATTTAGCTCGATAACGAAATAGGCGAGGCTAAAGCAAACAAAAGATTCAATTTACCACATAACAAGCTTCGCCCACACAAAATACTTAGTGACAAATCCAACTAAAAACATGCCCTAAAGTTTACAGAAATAAAAGTTTTGTGATGAAATTGGGAACCTTAACTTACCATGAGTGTTTGACCCCTCCATTTCATTTCAAAAAATGTAGTTTTGTCATTGGAAAATTGTAAAAACACATGAAAAATAGTTTTCCGCAAAAGCTCTCGAGTATGACGTAGTCGCGTTTGACATTTGAATGTTAATGTTGCTACCATATCCAGAAAAAACCTTCATTTGGGGGAAAAGTTTTGCTATTTTGTTCAGTATGATGAGAAACTCCACTAGACTCCAATGCCTATTTTGTTTGATTTTGAATTTATTATTGAATAAAATAATTATTGTAAAGATTGCGGAGATTTTTTAATAAATATGACACAGAAAAAGTATAGCTATGTACGCAGAATACCTTCTAGGAATTAAAAGTTTTTAAATAGTAACTCTAGATAAATTACATTCCATTTCACAAAAAAGTTTAAAAGTTAAGGCACATGATCCTGTAGATAAATGAAAAATAATAATAAAAAAAGCGCTCAAGTGCGGGTCGATCCACGCGCGCAATGTGGGGTTCCGTAGTACTTCGACAGACACTGCTTCAACGGGAACAACCTCCCGTCTTACAAAATTCACTTTTACTCGTTAACTTGTAAAGCCTACTTAGCTGTGATAATTTTCCTTTTAACTTCGCTATATATGCTACTACCATCGACGTAGAAACAAATGGACTTCGGGTCAGCGCTCAAAAGTGTCCGAACCAAAAGAGTAGTAAAACGCAAAAAGAGTTGTAATTACGCGCCAGTCTTCATTTGGTCGGCCGGCTGACTGCGCGTCGAAAATGGCGTACTGCATCGTGAAAAATTGTAAAAACTATTCAAGTAAAGTGAAAAAACAGGATGGAGTATCATATTTCCGGTAAGTAAACTCTTACTTTATCATTTTAAAGTATTTATTTGCTAAGAAAAACATTAGTTTATTTTAATTTGAATTACGCATTTAGTAAGGCTCGAACGTTGGGAACAGCATATTCATTCTTTTAATGAATGACCTTCCCTACCGATCAGACCATACAGATTTCATAATGTATGCTGATGATATCTGCGCTGTAGTCAGCGCCGACTCCAGAAAAGAACTCGGTGAGCGAGTGACGGAGGTTGTAACCAAGATGGCAACGTGGTTCACTGCCAACGGTATGCAACTAAATATTGACAAGACCAACTTACTGGAATTCACGGCAAAGATTTCAGCGGATCCACCGGCACCGCTAGCTGTTCAAGTCGATAATCTTTCTATCCCGATCAATAGAAAGACAAAATATGTAGGCTTTACAATTGATGATGCCCTCCAATGGCGAGAACATATTGACACCCTGTGTTCCAAGCTCAACTCCGGTTTCTACGCTGTCTCTCGTCTAGTTCCAACTCTAAGTACCGGTAACATCCTCAAAGCCTACTACGCTTACTTCCACTCACACTTGATGTACGGGGTGGATTTGTGGGGTCTAGCAGCAGACAGAGACAGACCATTCATTATCCAAAAAAGGGTTATACGTAAAATAGCTCGTGTTCCGTGGAACACTCCAGCACGGCAACTATTCATAGACCTCGGGATACTTACCCTACCGTCTATTTACATACTGGAAGTCTCCAAGTATGTGCGGCAGAATCTGGATAGTTTCCCGGTATTCAACTGGACGGGAAAGCGTAAAACCTCATGGAGAGAGAAAGAGCTGCAAACTACGACATATCGCCTGAAGAAATCTGATAACTCCCTGCTTGCAATGGGGCCACGTGTCTATAACAAATTACCTATAGACATAAGGGAAACTGTAAGTTACCATAGTTTTGTTGGGAAACTAAAACACTGGTTAGTACAAAAGGCCTTCTACTCTGTTACAGAATTTTTAGAATTATGACTAATATGTATGTACTCTGTGGTAGAAATGTAAAAATTTGATGATATCATTTTAATTTAAATTTATTATTTTGACATACTCAATTTCATATTGTTATATATTTGTAATTATTAACTTAATGTTATTTTTATTTTATCTGTTACTATTAAACTTGACATTGTATGATTAATACTGAATAAATGAATATGAATATGAATAAGTAGTAACTTCTCTGTCTTCACTCGAAGTTGCGTAAGGTGAAGTACGTTCCAGTCGTAGCTTCGTATGGTGATAAATTGTTGCAAACAAAAATCAACTGTAATGCAATGACACACGATCTAAATTCAAATGTGTTGTTTCTGTGCATATAACAATGGCAGGGAGGGGGGGGGGGCACACGACTTTAACCAATGACGTAGGAGATAATGGACGTGGCATACCTACAGAAAAAGCGTGCATACTGAAGCGTGAAACTTGCTGAGAAACGAAAATGGCCGTTCGGCCTAGTGCATACCCATTATATGAGATATGATTTTATCGATATCACCGGCATGCAGAGAATGGGCGTCTATTTTTTTTTGTACTCTACTCGTACATAAATCGCAACTGATGGCGAACTTTCGATTATTTTATTATTATTTGACGGTTATGGCCAAAATTGACATATCCTCCTAAACTAGAGATGGGCAATAACAGATTAACGAAATGAAACAAGAAATTAATTATATTGGTTTTATCAGTTAATTAGTACATAAATGGTCTGTAATCTCCAATATGATTACTATCTACTGTGTCTTTTACACTTAAACAATAAAAGGCAAAAAGTAGGAGACAGAAGATGTCAAACGAGTGTAGATGGCTCGTGTCTTGCAGCGCTATAGGTGTAGGTATTCAAAATAAAGACAAATATTCGGAACTGTATTTTAATTTACAGCTTGGCCGTAAAGAGTTGAAAAAAAAATAATAGGATGCGAGCAGCACAGGACCGGTCGGTGTGGAAATCCTTGGGGGAGGCCTTTGTCCAAGCAGTTGACTTCTTTCGGCTGATGATGATAATGGCGCTATCGCTTACATTGCAACATTTAATACTACAATCTAAATGAATTTAATACTTGCAGGTTTTTAATATAAAATGAAATTACTTTTCATCATTGTATTCAATAGTTTGTTTTCTGCATCCCTATAAAAAATGGGGAAATAAACAAGCGTAGGACATTAAAAGAAAATTTATTTAGTTTTATTCACATAAACATTCTGGTCGAAATAAATATCTTGATGATTTACACCTGACATGGTATCAACATTGACATCTTCAGAATCTGAGCTGCTGTCACTGCTTTCCTTGGTGCCACTGGGTACGAATCCTTTAGCTATTCCAGGACGTACAATAATACAATATTTTCCTCTTAAAACATCATGCTTAATGCCTTACAGATTTTTCTGTAATCAGAATTTAACATTATATTTAGGAAGAATACCGTGCCTGACGAAATTGATCAACATTATGAAGTCGCGCTATGTATATGTATCGCGCTTATCCACTTTTTTTCCATATTATGTAAACAGAACAACGAAGAGCAACTCGAATCGTCGGCTGCCAGGATATTTCAGATCGGCTTGACTCCTTGGCGCTGCGTAGAGATGTAGCCTCATGTAGGGGTGTCTATGGGCGACGGTAATCGTTTACCATCAGGTGATCCGTCTGCTCGTTTGCCACCTCTGCCATAAAAAAATGTAAACAGAAATTACTGAGGGATTATATAACTGACTGTAAATTTGTGAATAAAATTCACCACTGACAACACTCTTAATCATTAAGTGCCATAAAAAAAATGTAAACAGAAATTACTGAGGGATTATATTATGACTGACTGTAAATTTGTGAATAAAATTCACCACTGACAACACTCTTAATCGTTAAGTACTAACGTGGGTATGGTTCATTCCAATCAAAAAAAAGCAAAACGTAAACAAACTTACTATGGAACTGACACATGTCAATGTCATCTGCATACTTCGTTTGTTTACCTTTTGCTTTTTTTTTGATTGGAATGAAGTATAGATATACTTACCATTAAAAATCTTGATGGTACAGCTTCATCATGCAATGTTGTTTTGTCCAATGTGCGGTAAACATGATTCATGGAAATGAAGCGAACAGATGTTGATGGCTTTTGTTGATGTTTTCTATGCCAATTGCTGCCAGCACTTTTTCTTTTTATATTCACTTCGGGGAAGCCTAAAAAAATTATATGTAAGTAACTTTTTCTAAAATTCATCATCATCCTACATAAACATCGATGTCTAAAAGAGCCCCGAAGAACAACACTAGCCACGTTAGAGCCGAAATATATTTTAATAAAATAAAGTTAAAAGACAGACTGAAATTATATTGAAAAGCTACTTTCGGTTATTTATATCGCTTATCTTCTTCATTAAAACAAATACGTAATTTAGTTTGTGAATATAAGGTATATTTCAACAAGATAACAATACGTACCGGTGCAGTGTAATGTTCGGCCGATTTCGGCTCATTTTGATGCCACAGCCTGTAACACTACAATTAGGCATCTTAATTACTGTGTTGTTTCACTAAATTTATTATTTTCGGATGCTTTGTTTACCCATATTTAACAATTTTCAATTAAAACACTCGCGAGCGAAGGCATTTTGACAGCTTATGTACCAGTGACACCGAGAAATGAAAATGGCGAATCGGCCGCAAAGAGGTATTTTGCTGACGTCACGAAAACAAAGTTGCCATTTTGTAAAGGACAAAAATATTGTTGTCCTTTTTTTACTGAGAAGAATTACATAAGTTAGAAAGAAATAAAAGTATAATTAAGAATTCGCTATCGAAATGGCACATATTTGTATAACTGATTGTTCATATAGACAAATATTTCATGTCCTCTAGTTTCTTTGGTCTGAGACTTTAACCAACGACATTCTATACATGGACTTTGCATCAGCGCGCTGTAGACGGCACAGCAGAAGTGTGCTCAAATACGATGTGCGCACACATTTTACCTTAGTCGTGTTTTGACCGCAAAGCAGTAAGGATGCCGAAGTGCGTCGTGAAAAAGTGTCGAAATAACACTCGAGCGACCCTAAAAAAAGATGGTGTGACCTACCACCGGTAAGTTAATTTTATTTATAAAAGATAACACGCGAAAATGTGTAAAAAAAGTAGAAAAGCACTGAAATTTCAATAAATATCGTAAATTATTAAGGAGTATTCCTTTTCTTTTCTTTCATGTGCGCCAGAAAGAGACATGCGTCAGTACGCGACAAGAACATAGTCATAAAACAAAAGAGTGGAGTCGCTTTTGTTTAAATGTTTTAAGTGTAAAATCCATACTGCCGAATCGGAAGATAATATTTTTCGGGTGTATGTATGTGTTATGTATGAAGATCTGTTTCATTATTAACGACTTTTTATATGATTAACCCAAAACGTAAACAAACTTACTATGGAACTGACACATGTCAATGTCATCTGCATACTACGTTTGTTTACCTTTTGTTTTTTTTTTGATTGGAATGAAGTATAGTCGTTTTCTTTGTTTAATTGAGAGATACATAGTATCTGGAGTCATCTTAAAATTATATATTTATCTGTATAAAACTGTTTGTATCAAAATACAAAACAAAATCTGTATAACAACATGTCAAGTTATATATCTGCAAATTTAAATCATATACATTTTAGTTATAGCTCCGTGTCCTATTTTTACAACACGGGAAGGCACACATTGTTATCCATTTAAAAATCACATTATATATATCTGGAATTCTAATTAAGTCAATTGTACAATATTTCAGAAAACATTACGAATGGCAGTATTTGAAACACTAGTTTAGGATGCCCAATACAAAAAAATATAATTCAAATGCTACTCCACGCTACTTATGTTCTCAAGAGTCACGCGTTCGGCTTGCGAGATGACGAAATATGAAATAGCAATTCACGCGCTCCATTTGTAAGAAAGAGATAGGCTGTGTTTCGTTTGTTTCTACGACGTTTACTATTGATGTATAACTACGTATAGTGTCCTTGTGCCGCGCTACGATGCCGCGTTGCTTTAGCGTGCAATATCCTTAAATATCATTGACTTTAAAGCTTAATATTTCAATAACTATGTTATTTTACCACTTTGTCGGTGTAATTAATATGCACATCCGTGCCAAATTTCCTTGTTAACTACGGAACTCTAAAAAGGCATTTTGCCAATAGTCAGGATCTCGTAGGACAAATTACCTCTGATAAGAATTTTCTCGCTTTTATTCATCACTAGGTGAATGACGCTAAATATTCCGAGAATAACAGAGTCCTACGAAGTACCCCACCGGGAATCGAACCCGCGACCTCCCGATGTGAAGCCAGTAGACTAGCCACTAGACTATGAAGGCAGTCAATCTACGATTTTTCCGAAATCGAATAAAAAAACCATCAGTTGCGTTTCCCGATTTTGTATAGAGATTTTTGAGAATTGACTATGGATGGCTTTGGGATACACCTGTAACTTTATAGCTATACTTTTTACTGTGAGGCGCGGATCCAGGGGGGGCAATGGGTGCAATTCCCCCCTCCCCCCCCCTTAAGCCTGACCGAAGTACTAAAACTTCTATAAAATTCAAACAAATAAATAGAGGCAATTCTTAACTATTCAAAAAATTTCGCGCTCGCTACACTCGCGACTTTTTATAAAACCATCGAAAGCTTCAGAATTACGGGTACACTGAAAATTTGCCCCCCCACCTGAAAGAAAAACTTGGATCCGCGCCTGAAAATAAAACACAAAATAGTGTATTCTATACATTTATAAAACACTCAGTGCAACAATGCCACATCGTACAATAATATTAATAATAATAAACGACAATAATCATAAAGTAACGTATCACATGTGTTCGCTCCTTGTGAACTGACTTAGGCCTTATATTTAGGCCAGAGGGTGTTACTGTAAAGTCGTACATCCCTTAAAAATACACTGTGGACTAAAAAATAACCTCAAGATTTGTTGCTCGACTTTTGAAAGAATTACTCAGTCTACAAAACTGCTAAACACTAAGAACAAAAAACTAGAAAACCACCAAACTAAAATCATAAACAGTAAACAGACAGTTTTTAAAGTTTTGGTTTAGTTTTTTTTTTTTGCTAGATTGAGTTAATTTTCCAAAAGTCGTGCAACAAACCTTGAGTCGATTTTTTTGTCCATGAGTATAGAACAATAGAAATTGAAATAGAACAATCCCTAAGGAACCCATAACCCGCGAAAAGTTTTAACTTTTCTAACACGTCGATCGGCTGGTCCCCCAACTTAGTATAGGAAAGGAAAAAAACGCGAATCGACTAGGGGTTCCCTGGGGAACTTTGTTCTGATATTTTTTTGGGGAAGTACGATTTTGCAGTTACTTACACCATGCATACCTAGATGACATAGGTACATATAATATTATAAATACCGTTGATCTAGATATAGGTAATTATGTGGATTATACAGGGTGTTACAAAAAGGTTTGGTAATACTTCAAGGTCGGCTTCTACACATCAAACTGAACAACTTTTGTTCTACAACTTTGTTGAAATCGAAAAAAAAATATGTTTTTGACTTTTCATACAAATCGATCAGCTGGCGAGCCAAGTTTGTATGAAGTTAAAAAAATGCGATTTCAAAAAGTTATAGAACAAAAGTTATTCAGTTTGATGGGTAGAAGCCCACCTTGAAGTATTACCACACCTTCTTGTTACACCCTGTATTATACTCAGATGAAACAGTGTTCAAATCAAACCGGACTCTTAATAAAAATACATTTCTCTCGCCCTCGAGAAAGTTATATGTAAGGCTTTGCTGCTAACGATACAATAAAATGACATCTATGTATGTTTACTTTGTTTGTAAACAGTTAGAATGAAACTGAAGCTTCACTGTTTCAAGTTTGTAAACTGTTAGAATCAAACTACTCAAAATTGTATACCTCTCCATACAAGCATTCCCATTAGAAAACGGGCTAAACTGAAGGTTCACTGTTTCTTACAATAAAACGAGAGATTCGTGACATGGTCGTCCTGTAGCTATGACTCAGTTGATCTTTGATATATTAACATAACATATACATAATATGACTAATAAAATTACTGACTAACGTTCGCAAAGATTCATAAATAGTGAAGAAATCTGTTATAAGTAAGCATTTATATGACATAAAATTACATAGTGGAAAGTATTTATATGAGAAATAAACACAATAAGATCATTATATTACTCTATTAAATCTGAGTACAGAATGGAAGTGGAATGGGGGGGGGGGCTATCCCAAACAGAATTAAAGTTACGGTAAAGTTGCTTAAAAACATAACATTTGGAATTATAATAGAAAAACTGGGTACGTACTTACGAACAAGTGCACACATCTTCATATAAATATCGTATTTAATTTAACTAGGTTTTCAATAAGTATTCTATAACAATAGCTCCCATATACAACATTCAGTATTAACTACAAAACTTTAATCATAAGCTCGTCTGCATACCGTTTAAAAGGATTAAAAATATGGTACACCAACTTTTCACAGCTACAATTTTACTCTAGGAAGCAATCTATGGTCTGAATTCACCAATTTCAAAGTTATTTTATAACTTTAAAGGGAAAATCAAACCATTTTTTTGTACTCTGGCCACACACAGATTCCGTGTAATGGGAACGAGAGACGGTTACATACTTATACAGGATGTTAAGTAAAATATAATTGATATCATTAAAAGGGCTTCAATCTAAATTGTATTTAATATTGATGAACTCAGATCAAAAATCATATATCTACACATTTTTGTAGGTACATAGAATATAGAATATTTTTAATAATATAAACAGATAAAAAGAGGAAAAGCTAAAGAAGAAGTTAAACCTTAAGATATTTATGTCAAAAACTTTATTTTAGGGCAAGTATTATAATAAAGATATTCAGAAAGTGATTAATGCATTTAAAAAGAAATTAAAGTATCGTAATGAAAATTAAAACAATTAATTAGTTAAATGCAGATAAAAGCAATACGTTAAGTTAGAGGTGGTTAGCGGTAAAGAGTCTTCCATACAAACTTGCAAATTGTAATTCAAAATTCTTTAACTCTTGTAACGAATCTGTAGCGAGAAAAAAAAAAGTCTGTTGTGTGTGACTTCTCCTTCCGAAATAAACATGTTTTTTTTAACCATTTGGCTCTTATGGAGACTAACAAAACTACCTATGTAGTTACTATAAAACATATGACTGCACCACAGGTCTGCACCAAATACCAGGCCTATTATTATGGTGGCGCATTTCGCTTGCGCCGCGAGAACACAGCAGTCGTCTCGCTCTAAAGCCAAGCTAGTGAAAGAGTCAACCGAACTGTATTTTCGCATCGTCGGGCGACGATTTCTGACATTTTCCAAGCATTTTGATAATAAACGAGTCACTTATACGAATATTTATCTTCTAACTGTAAGATAAACTAAGTGTTGATTTATTCGCAGTTATAAGCACCAGTCCATAGTTGCGTCTACTAGTTTCAAAAACCGCAATGTCCACAATGAAAAATGTTTAGGAAATTATTTTTTTTGTATATGTTCAGAGGATAGCCGTGGTCGTATGCTACCTTATCCTTCGGGATAAACAAACCCTACATTACATACTTAGCATACGACCACGGCTATCCTCTGAACATGTAAGAAAAAAAAATTCTTAAATATTTTTCATTGTGGACAATGTGGTTTTTGAAACTAGTAGACTCAGCTGTTTATATGTGTAAGGTTTTAGTTTCTTAACCTGTTACAGAATATATTTTAAATTACTACACATACTGGGACTTGGATTCTAATGCATGCGTAGATGCTATAATTCATGAAACTGAACACCTTTTCCGAAGAACCTATACAATGGCGGCAAAGACTTAACTTGCAATAATTTATGAAAATCGACTGTAAAATTTTTGGTAATAAAACAATCTTTTTTTTTGCTGCCATTGTATACGTTCTTTCGAAAAATTTCTTCATTTTCGTTAGTAAAATATAACAGTTGCCACTTTTTAGTACCACTTGCACCTATATCGATTTTTTATTTATTAAATACGGTATTTGACTACTAGTCATTTGAGTGACTTTTTATCAACAGCCAAAAACGACATTTTGTTCCAAAATTGTTCGTGTTACTGGCATGTGACGTCACAGTCTTTGACGAACTTATTTTCGGATTGTATTGAATATAAAATTTAAAATAAACAAAAGTATCAGTCCAGTAATATTTTTCGCTATTGTAGGCCAAATGCTATTTAGTGAGTAATATTTTTTCAATTTAATTTTGATAGTGTCAAATACCCTATTAGTAAAGATAGGTTATGGTGACTCCCCAGCTAGCTTTTTTTAATCATGACAGAAAAGTAAATACTTTTCGACTACAATATTTTTTCACAATAGCTAACATGTTATATATATTTTTTGTCTAACATTGAACACACATTTCAACTATTTCTCTCGTTTTAAGACACCGAGATTGGAAGTACGCGGTACATACTTTTAAAAAGTAAACATTAAGTTTTTTTTTAAATACAATACACAAGCCTAACGTGGTTTGGAAGAATTCAAATGAGATATCGAAAGAGATTTTAATCTACATTATTATTAAAAAAAAAACTATAGTGCCATCTATCGGATTTTGCTTGTGACTACATCTTAATTTTCCAATAAAACCATATTCAAATCAAATGACTTCTGGTCTGTTGAATTAATATGGCACTCAGCGGGGAAACGGACACATTGGATTCACATGCACCGTGCGTCCCACCGTACGCCATGTTAATGTAACCAGGTAGTAAATACAGGGTGTAAGGGACAGGTTACCGAAAACTTTATGGGCTTGCTCAGTAGACGAAACTGAACAACTTTCCACAAGATTTTTTTTCAGGAAACGAAAAAAAAATTGGCTTCTCCATACAAACTGTCCAATCAAGTTTATAATTTTGTATGGAGAAGCCGATTTTTTTTTCGTTTCCTGAAAAAAAATATTGTGGAAAGTTGTTCAGTTTCTAATAACAGCCTAAGGAATTACATTACTGAAACATTATAATAATTAAGAAGAAAAGACAAATATTCTACATAAACCTAACTCTAAATCTTTGGAAGATTTTGTTTATATGCAATAATAAAAATACATATAAGTAGAATAAAGTACGAGACAAAAGTTGTGTAAGCAGAAGTACAGTGTGCGTTCACAGTAACATTGATTGTGCCGAACATATGAAAGAGATAGTTATAGGTAATTGAGAATTCTCAGTGCAGCCATTTTCATTGGCAATTGCCAGTACGATCTGCACTACTTTTTAGCTCTCTTTAAAAAGTAATAGATGGCGCTGCCTTACCACTACTACTAGAAAAGAAAGAAATGGTGGCGAATGATTTCGTCAATGACAGAATATCGAAGAGTAAGATTAATTGAAAAAGATTAAGTTAAATAAAACGGCTGAAAATTATAAGTAGGTAGGTATTTAAAAAACATTAATAAAAATAGTTGCACTGTATTCATCTAGACAACACTCATGTAGAAAGATTAATTTTACTAAAGCAATACATTGTGTTCTAACTGAACTAAATAATGTGATTAAATCTAATTAAATCCTTAAAAATTGGTAACTTATCTCACTTTTTTTTCATAAGTTATTTCAACTTTCAAACACGTCAATATCTATGAGATTGACGCAATTAATTCTAAAAAGCACATATCACACGATAACACTATTTTAAATGTCTACCGCGCAACTGACGCATTGCGCGGCAAAACTGTCAAATTAAATAGACGCAAACTCAGAATTGACCTAAACCCGTAATGTCAAAGACATCTGAATTACCCTTTAATCTTTTACATAATTTAATGAAAAAAAAAAACCAAATTTCCATCAAAGGAAACGTTTCGGTATACTATGGAGCCTGGGCATGGTCTGGATATTTACAACGGACTAATTAAAAATAAAAATAAGTTTTCTGTGTATGTATAATTCTGCTTTGACTTGGCGGCGTTTTCTTTTTCCAATAAGATTAACGTTGCCAAAAATCGCAAGACGACGACGTCACAAATTCTCGCCGATCCGACGTCATTTCGTGCAATATCTCTCAATTTGTGATCACGATATCTTATCAAAAGTAAAAAAAAACACTGTCTTGGTACAGAGACACCGCTTCTATTAAATTTAATTACATATTCCTAGAATAACTTCTTGATGCTTGTACCATATCCAGATCCATAACGAAAAGTGTCCTTCAAGGAAAAAAAATACAAATAATATCTACAAACAAAACAATAAAAATAATCTTCCTCTAAAGCACACATTTAAAAAACCTACAATTACGTTTGAACGACGTTAAACAACGAACTGTAAATATCGTAACAAAGGTACTGACAATAAACTGTAGGTTTCTTTCTATTCATAAGATTGAATAAATATCCTCAAGAAAGCTATAGAAGCGAACCCACGAAAAGTATACTAAGTTAATAGGTATTCTCAAAAAAGCTACAGTAGCAAATCCGCGAAAAATACATTATTTATTATTAGAATTCCCCATACTAAATGAGCCTGACATCCTATCGGTTACAGTAAAAAAATATCCAGTTAACCTGGTTAGTCAAAAAAGTTAATTCGCGACTGGATTCTGGATTTCTTGAGGAATATCGTTCAGTGTTATGCGTAGATAAAGAGTTTTAAGTTTAAAAACTGTCAAGTATCTTTGCTACGACCCAATACAGGGTCATTTTAAAATGCCTGGAATAAAATATGTTCGCCAAGGGACCTACAGATTCCAATTCTCAATTGGAATCTGTAGGCTAAAGTTCTTATACAAAGTCGTCAAATCGAAATTACAACTCGTGTTGAGAAGTCCTTTTTTGCGAATAGTGTATTGAAAATTCGTATGAGAGATTTTTATTGTTGCGAAATACGTATGTAGGTTCACTGAAGAAATATGGGTGGGAGAAAACGAAAATTGCACTTACAGCGTTCTCGTTTTCTCCCATCGATATGTTTTGCTTAATTAAATTTTTCAGGTATTTTAAAAGACCCTATACATAGACTAACATTCTAACAGTCCGCTGCATTTGAACTATGACCAGTACAACAACACCACAGCACAATAACTCTTGTCAAAACAAAATAAAACAAAACAACCACAGCGCGTGTATCCCTTGTTCCAATCAAAAAAGGTAAACAAACTTACTACAAAGGTATTGACACACGGAAGCGTCAGTTAACTAATAAGTTTGTTTACCTTTTGCATAAATTTGTTTACCTTTTGCATAAGTTTGTTTACCTTTTTCTTGATTGGAACATACAGTCCCGTGCACCTAAAAGTATACAGGGTAGCCGTGCCATCTAGTACTACTTGCACTACTTGGCTGTATACTTTTAGTTTCACGAGACTGTATATTTCGCCCCCGCACCCCGTAACTAGGAGGGCCGCCCCTTCCTCCTCTTCCGGCATCAGCTGCGCTTCTTGCCCCCGTCCCCCGCCGCCACGGCGCCCCCCGGCCGCCCCCCCGCCGCCCTCTTGGGGGGTCCGCCCCAGAACACCTTGAAGGCGCCCGCAGACATGAGGTAGAACCAGTATATTTGAGGTAGGAGGAGTATGCAGATGGATATCTTGCAGCCGGTCGGCAGGGAATTTATTGCCTGAAATGTGACGTAATATTATCAATAGTTACTTACCTTTCATATACATACATACACTAAAATTAGTCTATATATTTATGTATGCGATATGGGAATCTTGGTTAACCCGCTTCCATCTTCGGCATCATCGTCAGTTACCATCAGGTGAGATGATGCCAAGAGCTTACCAATTAATGAGAAAAAAAACTGTTTTTGTTAGACTCCATCCAACCTTTTATTAAAATCGAAAGAGATGAGAAACTAAAAGCGGCTGATATGTCCTGGGAGCACGAGAAGTCTACAGCTAGCAACAGATCCGAGTTGAAACAAGTAGTCTCGACCCTATGCACCCCTAAGTGACACAGGATCTAAAGAAGAAAAGATAGTGATGTATCTGGCTGGTAACATAATACGCGCCGGAAGACGCAGTGTAGGCAGGCACCCCAATCGGTGGACCGATGACCTGGTGAAGGTTGCGGGAAGCCGCTGGATGCGGGCAGCAGGACCGGTCGGCGTGGAATTCTTTGGGGGAGGCCTTTGTCCAGCAGTGGACGTCTTTCGGCTGATGATGACGATGAACACGCACCTGCCAGTAGGGCAGCCCCACGACGCGGCTGTACATGAGGCACACGTAGGGCAGGCTGGCCACGCGGCACACGAAGAACGTCACCAGCATCACCAGACCGTTCACCTGGCCGGGCGTTCAGTATGCATTACAAACTAGCCAATCATACACAAATGCTTCACTACCACCAGAAATTTTGAAAGTACGACATCATTTTGAATGTGTTAATTTATAAAATTATAATAACATAAGACTGATAAAACCTGTAAAACTAGTAACCTTTTTTTTTATGGCAGAGGATCAAACGAGCAGACGGATCACCAGAAGAAGAACCTCAAACTAATAACCCTAAATAAACAAGTAAACAATAAGGTTTTTCACCATTTTTTGAAAAGTATCTCAAATTGATCATTAGGTGGGAAAAAGTCAAAAATAATTTTTTTTAATTTTTTTTACCTATTTTTTTTTTAAACCTATAAGAACTTAAAAAATATATTTTAAATTACCATTCCCAATTAGCGCGCGAAAACGATAGCCACCATGATGCTTAGGTCGTGACGTCATTTCAGGAGTAAAAAAAAACAGCTCTGTACAGTAATACACATTTAATAAGGCTTGCCGATGTACCTGCGCAGTAGACAATATTTTAATTACGCGGGAAACTGATGGACCAATCAAGTAGATTCATTGTCACCCGTCATTACACGTTCCGAAAATCTCTGCCGCTATTGGTTGATTGATTTCGCGCCTGATTCAATGAAATTGTCAGCTGTCAGAAAGCTGTCACCGTGCGTTGATTGTTTCGGGTGTTTCCGTCGATAGTTTGTTCTTGTCTGCGCGAACGAAGATAACCGACGCGTCTTATTTTTTGTGTACTACTGTACTAAAATTTTGACACATATCGCGAACAAAATGTCATTGTTTACCACTATTGTGACGTCACCTGACAACCAGCATGCCGGCTGTCGTTTCAGATATTTGAATAACAGATTAAAAAACTTGATTTTTGTAAATCAAAAATAAAATGTTTTTTCTCATTTTATTGTATAGAAATCATATTAAATCGATTACGTATTACAAATACCACAGTAAATAAGCAGTTTTAGATTTTTTCTTGTATTGAGTAAAATACCTTATTGTCATGTATGATAAATTAATTTCAAAACGAATCTAAAACAATATTGCAAGTACTTCCAAACTTTCAGACGGTACGGTAATGTATGAGAATCCTAAGAGGGCACCATCGATATGAGAGACATTAGATGAGGTTAATACTGCCCGACTGCGTAGTCGCTAATAAAGGTTTGCTCCCCTATGTTGAGTAGCGCTGCCTTTTTGCGCACCATTCGCAATCTGAAAAGCGACGAGTAAACATCCCGTATTTAAATGAAAATATGTCTTACAGTGCAGTGAAATGTGCTAAAACAATAAAAAAAATTAGAACAAAACTAACAGCAACATTTCTTATCACTTTTTTCTTGTTATTTTATGAATATTTTGTCATTTTATAGTGATGCTACGCTACTCGTCGCTAGATGTCGCTTGTAGATAACATTAATTAAATACATGCCTCCCTACTCGTCGCTAGATGTCGCCAGTAGATAACATTAAATACATAAACCTTAAGCTTATCACACAACGGCGATATTTGTTTAAATACATGCCTCCCTCTTCACCCCACTTCAGCCCCCGCAAGACGAACACGCTGGTTCAGAAACAAACAGAGCGAGTAACCTTATCTAATGTTTCCCATATCGATGGAGGGCACCCACCGTGCAGTATCGCCCGCCGCCCTCAAAAGTATAAATAAAGTATCGACAAGTCACACACGGTCATCCAACTGTGTTATGGGAAAGAACAGGATCCCCTGAACAAGATTCCCTGTATTATTTGAACGAGAATATAATAATAATAATAATATCTGGGACAAATCACACACGGTCACCTGGCCCCAAACTAGGATTCCCTGTATCTTGGGAACCAGAGACTGATATACATACACATATCTTTTAAAGACATACATATATAGATATAATACACCCAGACTCAGAGCAAACAATTCTGCTCATCTCAGAAAAGTTTGCCCTGTGTGGGGATCGAACCCACGACTCTCGGATCAGAGGTCAGTATCGCTAACTACTTAACCACCAAGTCAGTCAAATGTACATAAATAAATACGTTTAGGTACAGACAGCCACAAAGATATCTGAACCTCTCCGTAACATATATCACGAATAGAGTTAGTAGGGGTTCAGATATCTCTGTGGGCCAGTGTACATGCAAACATCCTTAGTTAACAACCCATATCGTGCCGACAGCTCAGGCACGGGTCTCTTCCCAGACCTAGGGAAGGTAAGGCCTTACTCCACACAGCCCCAGTATGTCAGAAGTTTTCAAGTGGCCTGAAGGCCTCTTACATGGCTTAACAGTAAATATTTTTTCAGGAATTTGATTACGACGGGAGTTGACTGCATGTAAAATAAATTACGAAATATTACTGACTAAATAGCTCTTTAACTGAAATTGTTGAAAACCTTAATCACTTTAATTTTCTTTACATTTTCAATTTTTAATCTATGAGAATTTCCTAATTAGTATGCAAACTACTACTTTGAACAATGACGTCATCGTACAACATTTCAAACATTTTTAGAACAATATGCCGTTTTTGACATTTGATAAAAAGTAACTCAAATGACTAGCAGTCAACTACCGGATTGTACATATAATGTTTTAGGATTAGAAGGCACGGTCAATTTTCTTTCAGGTATCTCAGGACCCTATACATATACAGTGTGCACTCACCACATACGCCCGGGAAGCCTTCAGCTTAAGCCGGGAGAGGATACCCCGCAGGGACACGAACGGCGTGGACAACTCCATCAGGTACACGAAGCCGAAAACGCAGTCGCCGAGGCCGCCGCGGAAGTACTGCGGTGGGGGCAGAAAGGTCGTATGTTGCATCAGGTTTTTTATTATTGTGCGCAATTGGTAAGCCCTTGGCATCATCTCACCTGGTGGTGAGTGATGGTGATGCCGAAGATGGAAGCGGGCTTACCGGACACTCAATACTTTTTGACCAGTTAATACAGACTACTGTAAAATTTTAACATTCTGTCTGTTCAAGAGGGAAGCCATAAAACATGCTAAATGCTTTAAATTTTTAATCTGTTTGTTTTAAAATTGTCTCAAACTGTTCCTCTTTAATGTGTTTTTAATCACCACTCAATACTGTTCATCGCTCCATAAACAGCGCTATTGGTATCGCACCTGCATAAGTTTACAACCTACATGATACCCACTACTGGGGTACGGATCTCTTCCTATAACTTGGGTAGGTTAGCCTCTTTTCTGCCCACACGGGGATCAAGTCCGGATTGTTGGAGATTGTGGGGCTAGTGGCCAACCTCGTGACAGAAGTTATATAGGGCTAACCCATGAAATAGCTTAACGACTGCCATCTAAACATGTCTTGCGAGACACGGAAAAGGTTGACATAAATACCACTAACAGTCAAACCTATCCGGATTGTCCCTGTGTCTGAAGTACCTCGACCTACATGATCGACACAACCATAAAGCTCTTGCATAATCATAAGTTCAAAACTAATTAAAAAAATACGTTAAGAACTTACAGAGACAAGATATCTTTTTTTTTCTACGGTACTTACCACAATGACTAGAAAGCCGAACCCGCCAATGAAGAGATGGTGGAACAGTATGACCGGTTCATGCCTACAATACGCCAGGAATGAGGTCCCTGGCGGCTTCTTGGCGTCACCGTCGCCAGCCGAGGCCGGGGGCTCCCCGTTCTTGGCGATCTTCTGGACGACCTTGCTTTTGAACGCGTCTGGGCCGTGCATGTGGATGTGAACCTTAAATGTAGACCCAAGGTTTAGAGGTTGAAGTTTAAATTGTATACTAAGCTTTAGGGGTAAAGAAAGTGAAGACCATTCGACTTGTCATACACAAAAATTAACCAATCAGCTGTTCAATTAGTGTGACAAGTAAAACTAAATTTTAAAAGAAATTTTAAAACGAAAGTTGTTCTGTTTTCTTAGTAGAGTCTGCAATTAAAGTTTATTCCACGATTTCAGTTCCACCTGTATACTACCTAAATTAATTATCTTTGAATTAGACAAGATGGAAAATTCTTTTAAACTTCATTATTTGTACCATTTTGCGACTTTTGTTTTAAAATTACAACACAAGCTCAAAATAAACTGATCATCACACAAATGTCTGCAGTGGGTGGGGATCGAACCCACGACCTTCGACGTAGAGCAGTCACGACCGCTAATCAACACACCCATCATCATATTTGAAGGCTTCACTTCTATTAATTTTATACAACCCACTTCAAACATAACATTAAAACTTACTATATACATAGACCATATGTCGTAGAAGAAATAAGCAGCACCAAACCAGGCGTACGCCTCGGACATATAGTGGGAAGACTTCATGAAGTCCCTGGTACATGACCAGGCGCAGACCACAGCGCCGGTGAGACAGCAGAACGCTGCCTGCACCGCTGACACTAGTCTGAAAGAGACAGATAATATAACTACAGCTGAGAGCAACAAAGAGATTAGAGATATTTGTCTTGTGGGGAATGAGAGTTCCAATTGGTTTCTCTAAGAGTGATTGAGAAGGAAGATACAAGCTAGCTAGATTTTTGCTTATGGGTGATAAAAAAATGTCATCGTAAGGAAGTCTCCGAGAAATTCGTCTCTGTTCTTCGAAGTGTAGGTAAATACAGTCTACCTATTCCGATCATTGGTGATAAGGATGGAAGACAGCAGAAATCACTAACGATAATAGTCTAAAATAATCAGAGATGCTTTTTTGTGGGCAACTGACCTCTTAGCTCGAAATGCGTATGAATTCTTACGGATTCCGAGCTAAAAAGTTCTTGGCATTACCTCATCTGATAGTAAGTGATTGATAATTATGCCTTGATGGACAGCCTTTTTCAATTTAGGAATAGTTAAATGGAAAAATCAACATCACCGCCATTTAACCTGCAGCTATTATTTTACATGGAACTCACTTGTTAGTGATATCGAGCACATCGCCAGTGCTGAGCCGGTACTTGCTCATCCACCGGACGCCGGCGCCGGTGTGCAGCAGCCCCACGTTCATCAGCTCGAACAGCGTCATGAAGTACACGAAACCGAGAAGGGTGAGGGCACTGCCGCGCTTTATTGAGATTCTGGAACAAATTGAATATTTTTTGTTAGTTTTGTCGTTCCCTCCGTCTTTGCGTAAGGGTAATGCCAGCGTAGTGTATAGAGTCCTTATAAAATACCTGAAAAAAAACTACGGCTTCTACTCATGAAATTGAGCAACTTTTCCTATGTTCAATTCGCAAAAACATTTTTGGACTCCTCATACTAATTTGATAAACTAATCCACTTTTGTAGGGGAAGGGCAATCTCATTAAGTATCATTTGACATAAACAGTGATTTCGACCATCGAACTATTACATACTATCCTGTGACACAAAAATCCAGATTCGATGACTACTTTAATAGTACGCATCCGTCTACGAAATCCTTTAAAATTAGTTAATAGCATTTCCATCCAAACTGATCTGCAGCGGTTTTCAATGGTTGACACTCTCAATTGGATAATATGCACCTATAAATAACCTAAGACCATCAGAGTTGAACTATACAAGTATATTACGTTCCAGGATAAAAAAGCTACCTTATGTGGTCTCTTAAAGGTTCTTGCGGCAAGATGTATTAAAATAAAATAAAAAAATAATATATCTTTACATTTTAGCCTCTATTATTATTTATTATAGCTTCCTTTAGTGAAGGCCCGCACTCTTATCTCCCTACTTGATAAGGACCACTTCTATTTTATATAACTTGTTATTGTCAACACTTTTACTTTGATGAACTATCTGACAAGGTCAGGTTTTAGTGCATACGTAATTAGATATACCCAAAAAACTGAACTGGTTAAAATAAGGAATACAGTTAAATTGATTATTATCTATAATTTTACAATTTCATCAGTTATTAGTGTTATTACACAGCTCGTAGAACAGATGGCCGTTGGGGCATTCAAGTTCCCGAGTGGCGACCGCACCGGAAGACAGCAGGCCTCCCAATTCGGTGGACCGATGACCTAGTGAAGGTCGCGGGAAGCCGCAGGATTCAGGCAGCGCAGGACCGGTTGGCGTGGAAATACTTGGGGGAGGCCTTTGTTCAGCAGTGGACGTTTTTTCGGATGGTAACAATTGAATGGACATAGATATACGCAATACACTTAAAAACATTACCCAACTTTTTATCGTGTGGCAACGATAGACGGAACGGGCAGTTGTCTGATAAATGCCCTACACGTGACAGAGGGAGACGCTAAGTGTTAATAACAGGCAACCTATACATTTTTAAACTACGCACGCAGGGTTTTTGCTGCAGTTTGCATTATACTTGTATTCGATAATGGAGATCACTTCATTAATGCTTCGATTTAATATGAAGTAACATGTTTGTTATTGTGATGAAACAGGCATTATCGGAGGCGCGTCACTGGAGCGTAGCCTCGTATCTGGCGAATATAAACAACTATCAAGATTGCTTGATTGATGTTTTTGACGAGAAACAGAATAGACACAGTAGACGTCGCCTATAAAAAGGGAGATCTTGTAAGGAAATGCTTCTTATGAAACGGAAAAGCTTTCAATAATGAGCCTAAGTTCAAAAATACAAAGTTTGCAAATCATATTATCAATTATTAACAATTACTTTTGGTATGTTATAGATGTTTTTTTTGCTCTGATTGTATGGGTTCTTTATCTACTATTTGCCGCTTATCATTGAGTAGACATCTTTCAAAGGGGGTCCCCACTAGCTCTATTTAATCCATCAATTTGGTCTTTTGTTAACCGACTTCAAAAAAAGGAGGAGGTTCTCAATTCGTCGGAATCTTTTTTTTTTTTTTTTTTTTTTTATGTATGTTCACCGATTACTCGAAGGCGCCTGAACCGATTTGGAAAGTTCTTTTTTTGTTTAAAAGGGTATACTTCACAGGTGGTCCCATATAAATTTTATCGAAATCGATTCAGCAGTTTTTGAGAAAATCAACAAAAACATAGCAAAATTGGAGTTGTTGCGATTGAAGTCGGTTGTTTTAGCGTGGTCAATTATCTCAATTTGGTTTTTGAATGCTTTCGAATAGTAGGTTGTAATCTGTATTCACTACTAAAAGCTTCATAAAATATAAAATACATGATCCGTCTGCTAGTTTGCCACCTCTGCCATAAACAAAAAAAAAACAAAGCGAAATTTTCTACGTTCCACGAATCACTTTTGCGATAGCAGATTTACTCTATCGATATGCGTGTCAGCAAGATTAATACATCTATCAGTGAGTGTAAAGAATTAGGTTAGATAGGTATGGAAATACGGCTATTGTGAACAGATGAAATGTATTAATTCGTACAGAACAGAGTGTCCAACCACAATACGATAATATCTCCTACCCTTGTAGGTATTTGTATGATCATAGAACTGGCCTGATCATGAAATAATATCGTTGAGTTCCGAAAAAACTAGGTTAAAGTCAAAGTCAAAATGTTTTTTATTTAAGTAGATGCTGTACACATACTTTAAAATCATCTTTTTTCTACCTTCTACAAAGCAAAGTTAGTTAAATTACGTACTCTGTTTGTCTGTTTTTTACGTTTTTTATAGTATTAATAATATACCCAAACACAGAACAAACAAATCTGCTCATCACAGAAATGTTTGGCCTAGGTGGGCCACACTTACGTAATTTTATTTTTTTTACCCTCAATTGGTAAGCTCTTGGCATCATCTCACCTGATGGTAAGTGACGATGATACCAAAGATGGAAGCGGGCTTACGCAGATTCCCCAACGCAGTGGGGGAACTGGCTATCTTATCTTCATGCCGGAACACATCAATGCTGTTAACATTGATGTTTGGCGGCAAGGCTTAGATAAGATGGTGGTAGCTAGCCAGGCGGGCTCAGAAAATGCCCTACCATCAACCAAACCGAGTCCTACAAAGTTGGACCCCGTCGGGAATCGAACCCGCGACCTCCTGAGGTGAAGCGAGTGGACTAGCAACTAGGCTACGGAGGCGGTTAATCATCGTCATCTTCCAACATCGCGTTAATTAACGGCATTTCCCGGTAGTGTGGCCCTGCCTTTTTTTTTCTCTTTTTTATGGCAGAGGTGGCAAACGAGCAGACACGGATCACCTGATGGTAAGCGATTGCCGCCGCCCATAGACACCCGCAACACCAGAGGAGTCACAAGTGCGTTGCCAGCCTTTGATATGGGAGTACGCTCTATTCTTGAAGGTTTGAATGTCGTATCGGTCCGGAAATACCGCAGGCGACAATTCATGATGCCTAGCATCACAAAGACATTTCTAGTAAAACAAATGAAAAAAAAATACCGGTTCTGAGTGTTTCACTTGACTATGCGATGCTAATGGCTGATAACGTAACGGTATGACCTTGGGTCGCGTGAAAATGATACGTTGGATGTCACATCATGTTTCGATCGCGGATGCTGGGGTGATCATCGCGTCATTAACAGCAGAGCAATGAGAATGATTGTTTTGTTTGTTTTTGGTAACATTGATATGAGAGAACAACTAGCTAGAGTAGGCTTCTCTGTGTAGAGGCCTTGTTCTGTGGAAACGTGACGGGTACAATCCCGAGTATAAAGTACTGTCAAAGACAAGATATATTTTTTCTATAGTACTATCATAGAGTAGACACTCTCCCTTCCCATCTCAAGACGACCTCACACCCTGCGGGTCAGATCCGGGGACAGTTGCTTAGCGCAATCCACGTAACAACACACACTTTACGCATGTACTAATGTCATATATATTTTTTTTTGTAGTAGTATTAGATAAATATAATGCGACAGTTTGTCGGAGTGCGGTACAGTGGCCTATAGTAGATATGTCGAAAGAAAATGAGCTAAATTGAATGTTTTTTCTATGCAGTAACACTATTCTATTTATGTCACTAGTAGCAAAAAAAACAACAAAAATCTTATAGCCTTATATTAAGGGTGACATTGGATTGAACACACCACTCCCTCCTCAAAAAAATTCCTCAATAAAATTGAATGCGAATTGTATGCGCTTGTTTTTTTTTTATGTGATAGGTGGCAAACGAGCAGACGGATCACCTGATGGTAAGCGATTACCGCCGCCCATAGACACCTGCGACACCACAGGAGTCACAAGTACGTTGCCGACCTTTGAAATGGGATGGGGGGGATGTGAGAATTGGGAGGGTGGGGGGAGTGTGGGCCTCCGGTACCCTCACTCACTCGGCGAAACACAACGCAAGCGATGACAAACTACCTATATCTATTACGATATTTTTTTATTTATTTTTATCTACTGTTTTTCATATCGATGGGCAGCAATCATACTAATCTAAACGTAAACTAAACAACAGCTTATGTAATTACGTTTAATAGCATTTTATTCGACCTTTTGTTTAATTGACCTCTCGACGGTCACAGATAGCTTTACTCTGTTATAGGCGGGTGCTACACGGTCCCCAACAAGCACCCCAACCAAGGTGACATTGGTTGTATCCAACCGTGTAGACAAAAGCGGGTGCTACACGGTTGCCAACAAGCACCCCAACCAAGGTGACGTTCGTTGTTTCTTTGTCTACAATGGTTGGAAATAACGAATGTCACCTTGGTTGGGGTGCTTGTTGGGGACCGTGTAGCACCTGTTTTACGGGGCACGAAGTTTCATCTCACTTCGCTAACACTTCTCGGATGGTTGGGTAGGAAAGTAGGAACCATTTTTATAAAGGTTGCAAAAACCTAACATTCAATAAATGTAATTACGTTGAGGGTGCGCAGTACGCAATAAATATTTTTTTACATATTTTTCTTCAATAGCGGAAAACAAAACACTTTAAGATGATATTTGAATCATTAATTTTAGCAAAGAATCAATGGAGATCTAGTTGTGTCATAACAAACCTTTCGAGAAATAAATATCTTAATATGTATATATTTCTTCTTAATAAATATAAGTATCTTAATATGGACTTTTCTTATCGAGTGCCCCAATTTAACAATATTATCTCTATCTATCTATGGATAGACAAATACAAATAATTTATTTAAACAGTAATTTACAATACATAGTAGTTTAACATGGCTCCCAAACTAGGCACAGCCTGTATCTTGGGCACCAGATAGACACTTAAGCCTTCTTTTGTCACCTTGGTTGGGGTGTTTGTTGGCGACCGTGTAGCACCCGCTTTAGCATCACCCGCGTTCACATGTAGGGCATTACGGATGTGCCCAATGCGACCTTCATTCATACTCGTACACATCTAGTAATCAGACGGACAGGCTTTCTCACGATATTTTCCTTCACCGGTATAGCAATCTATATGAAAATAAGGTAGATTATGCTGAATGGAGGCCTTATTAGTGGCACATACTAAGTACTTTATGTAAATTTTGTCAAAAATTTTGATTGTTATTTGCTACTAATAAACATTTTCTTTCTTTCTTTCTTTCTTTTTTTCTAAATGGATATTTCATAAAACTCATTGGGACTTTGGCCAGGATGTGAACCCGCAACCTCTGGTTAAAAAGTCCGAGTCTTCATAAAAGTAGGTAATTGATTTACCTACACTGAGATAACCAATGTATCAAAACGTTTTACTGCACAAAATTCTCGTAAAACATGTAAATATCCGACTCTTGGCTGTGAGGGTATCATCAGTGTTTGATGAATTATTAGAGGATAAATCATAATCACGATGTTTCTTCGGCGTTATGATATGACCAGCTGTCTGTGTCAACGGACATATAAGTGAAAGTTCGATCAGTCAATGTTACAAACCGGTGGTATTACCATGTGTTACGTGACGCCTTAGAAAGCTGTATTTGTACTACAATCAGGACAAATATTCTTGCGACGAGCACGACTTATGGCGCGTGTCTTCCTTGGCGCATGGCTTTCTTTGGAAAGTAGAAGTTTGTGTTAAGACCTTGAATATTATAGGAAGACAAAAAGCGCCGATGGCTCAACGATAGTTACTCGGACCTCCGAACCAGAGGTCACAGGTTCAACGGGCTAAGGTAACAATGAGATTTTCGAAACTTTCATAACGTCAAAGGAAAACATCGTGAGGAAACCTGCATAGAATGTTAGACTTTGTGGGTGTGGGGATTGTTATTTTTTTTTAATTTTGTTATGTTCCACTCTATCCATTTAGTTGTCTGCTAGCGTGACCTGTCTCGTAAAACCACTGCGTTGGAAGACTGATTTATTGCGACAAGCGAAGCAGGTCCAACGCTAAATGGTTGCCTTGATGTTTACGAGAGCTGACACTATCGTGCCTAATATCAATGGAAGTATAGATGTTTGTCTGTTTATGAGTTTCCGAGGTCAAGGAAAGTGCTCCTGTACCCCTAGTTATGAAAAAAAAGTCTAGGCTTACAGCTAATATAAACATGGTTGAGACTTCCTAGTAAGTATAAAAATACCTATAATCTGTATCAGGAAGCCTCGGTCTTCCTTGACAGAAAGTAAAAGAAAAGTTATAGTGGACTGATTTTTTTTTACGCACTACCTACCTTATAACCTCCATGGCAACCTCTAGGTTCCAGTCTCTGAATCAATGTGGAGAATCCAAGAGTCTTATGATAGTGAGGTATCCAACATCGATATTCGAAACTACATATTTACACAGCCTAGATAAATACCATGATATAATATAACGTTTTTTGTATTAAAACTTTGCCTTTATGCACCAACCTAAACATTAAAATCTCGCTTTTGTATGCTATGCAGGAATTGCAGGAGTTCCTCTCGACTGCTACAATTTCCATCATCAGATCAGCCCTAGGTCACCACAGATATTTTTTGTAACACATATGGTTTGTTAACATAACATAACATAACACCTAGATGTTAAATCTTATTAAATTCAGTTACCGGGAAGTTGGTGAAATAAAGGAATTCATCCTCTAATTTTCCATTCTTACAGGTGGAATATCCTAGATTGGGACCAGATGACCGTGTGTGATTTGTCGCGGAACTAATATTCCTATTCTTATTGCGGGATGCCACGCGCATTTATAACGTCACTGGACAAAGCAGGGACGGCTAGTATGTGCGTTTTATTATATTGATGCTAAGTGCAACACTAGGCAACCGCCGTCTACACCTTGTGGATAGAATGCTTAAATGTGCCACACGATTAGAAGATTATATTGTTAAGGCGTTAAGTATCGCCAAATCGCAATATTCAATTCAAATTCTTGAAATAATGGTTAAAGCTATCACCACGGAAAAAATATATAACATACATGAAACAATAAAAAACAAATCGCCTTGAACAGAATCATAAAAATCACAAAAACTTTGATGAAAAAAATATCCTGCAAACCCTGTATTCTGCATTAATTGCAAATTCTCTCTGAAACACAATATTTGTTTACGTTGAAACCAACACACAAAAATTGGCCATTTTAATACCTTCAATTAACCTTGAACGGATTTTTTTTAACTTATTTGAAAGCCAAGAAAAGTAATAAAAACATCGAAATCGCGAGAATTTTGCGTTCGGCCTTGACGTAACCGCCGCGATAGTACCCACACTGATCTGAACTTAAAATGAGTGGCATTACGGTCGATATTATATTATCATGCATCAACCTGCTCAGATTGAGTGTACGTCACGCCTTAAGGTTAAACGTCAGTCACCCCAGTGGCGTAGCGTGGGTTTTCGCCGCTCGGGGCCGATTGGAAATTTGCCGCCCCTTTCTATTTTCATCATTAGTAAAAAAAAGTCAAATAAAGCAGCCAATATATATATATATATATTCATTTCATTTCATTTCCAAATTCTGTAATCAATTAAAAATGTACCTACTCTTCGTGTTTTTTTTAAAGTAATTTCGATGTGCATGTCACGTTTGATAGCTTATTTTTGGTAATAATGCGCGAGCGAAGCGAGCGCGAAATTTTTTAATACATATAATAATTATATCTAAGAATATTGATTGATGTTAAACTAACGCCTTGCACGCCTGCTTGCGGTCGGTCTGCATATAGTCAACGTTAGGTAATTTTTAATTAACTGCAGTTTAGAGAAACTTCTCTCACAACTAAGTTTGGGTCTGTTGGAGCTACAGAAGCCCAAAGAACACGCTCAAGTTTGAACTCTTCCTTGTTAATATCTTAAGGAGCGTGATCTAAGTCCAGTTCATCGACGCCTAATAACACTGTTGCAAAAAAAAAATGCGGCGCTCGCCGCCCTCCATGTGCCGCCCCTGTCCATGTGCCGCCCGGGGCCATGGCCCTCCCGGCCCCCGCCACGCTACGCCACTGAGTCACCCTATTTCATACAAATTAACATCGGTCAAAACTATACAAATACACACAATATTTTTGATTTTATCTGTCCAACGGAAACTTTACAACGTTTTATTTTCGCTAAATGTATATAATTATATTATTTATTTCTGTAATATCATTAAAAACTGCCGTAAAATACCATAAATTTTACGCATGTAGTGGTGTATAATTCAGCACCACCTTTCTGAAATGACAGTAACTACAATCTCAACTAGTCTGATAAGCTTTGTTTAGCTGAGGATTTCGTTTTTAGCGCCATCTTGCATTTTACTTGAGCATTACCAAAGTAGCAAATTTATTATAAAGACTTTTTAGTCTGAGCAATTTATGCTGGCAAACTTTTTAATATTCAGAAAAAAAAGGTGCTGTCATTCTCACGTCAGGGTATCTGACAGACGAAAATATTGTTTACCCAACAAGGTCTAGTTGTGAGTTTCAGCTCGATATTTGTGATACACAGGCTGATATTTTTACTTATACAGGATGTGTAAAAAGATCACTCCTGGAATTTTTTATTATGGGATCCACTAATGAAACTGAACAACTTTTCCGAATGAACCTTAAGAATGCTGAATACCTACTTAAGACAATTTTTGGATACACCATACAAAATTGGCCGGTTAGGTGACCATATTATATGAAAATTTCATTTTTATGCGAATTTTGTGTGGGTTCCTTAAGATAAGCTTTACGGTTTCATAAATAGAACAGCCTGTTAAAGTTTCCGGAAGTTACACCCTGTATAAGGTGCATTCAAAAATTTTTAGACTCATACCATGCCCCATTTAAAATTTTAACCGCCTCCGTAGCGTAGTGGCTTGTCCGCTCGCTTCACATCAGGAGGTACCGGGTTCGATTCCCGGCGGGATGTAACTTTCTGGATTCGGTTTGGTTGGTGGTAGGGCATTTTCTGAGCCCGCCTGGCATATGCCACCATCTTATCTAAGTCTTGCCGCCAAACATCAACGTTAACAGCATTGATGTGTTCCGGCATGAAGGTAAGACTGCGTTGGGGAATCTTGGTAAGCCCGCTTTTCGTATTCGGCATCATCGTCACTTACTTACCATCAGGTGAGATGATGCCAAGGGCTTACCAATTGAGGGTAAAAAAAAAGATGATAGCTAACCAGGCAGGCTCCGAGAATGCTCTACCACCGACCAAACGGAATCTTACATATTATAGTTAGACTCCGCCGGGAATCAAACCCGCAACCTTCTGATGTGAAGCGAGCGACTAGACAACGGAGGCGGGTTTCCAGGAGTATTATTATTGTCTCGTTAGACAAAAAATAAAAAAAATAAAAAAAGTAAAATCCCGACAAAAACATTTACATATCAAGTAAAAATTCTTACACGTCAATATTTATAGACTCGACTGTAAAAAGTAATGAATTCCCGCCATGTAGCACCAAGTTTCAGGTTATAGAATAATTTATTTCTCAAAAAAGGATAAACAGTTATTCACTTACACAATATTTTTGTCACCAAAATATATTCCTAAACGTAGTCGTCTATGTACAAAAACCTCGTTTTATTCAAACTCACTTGTCAAACATAGTTATGATAAATTTTCAATATCTCCACAAGACAGGCATTCCAGACTTCGAACGCAGTTTTCTTTTCTCTTCAATTAAAGGCTAAAAAACAGTATCACTCCCTATCAGAGCATGAAGTATGGGCAGCATTGTTGCTTTTAATGTTCTTGAAATTGTGACAAAATCGCAGCATGTTAAGGTTTCATTTTAAATTACTTACCTATACGAAAATTTTATTTTTAGATACATTGTAACTGTTAAAAAAAAAACAAATGAAATGCCCCGAATTATGCCTTTGCAGTTCACATTTTCAAATGTCGGAGGAATGAGCACTCAGCTAGAACAAAGGTATACTCGTTATTCATTAGTCATGGGGTTTCTGGCCTAATAAAATATAAGCTTCCCTATTCCCAACTAGTTGTTGTGCAAGTGAGGTACTTACACATCTGGATTCTGGACAAAGGGATCGCCCGCCCTTTAGGATACGGTGCTAAATATTTTAAGAGGGAACAGGAAATTGACAGTAATATTTTTTTAAAACAAATATAGTTAAGATAAGAAAAGATAAATATACTTTATTGCACACCAAAAGAGTACAAATAACAACGAAAACACATAAAATATTTAAACATTGATATGCAAAGGCGGTCTTATCGCTATCAAAAATAGCAGGTTAGTTTTTTGTTAATTTTAATTTTTTTGTCTGACATGGTACAAAATCAATCCAAAACTGAAGGCTGCGTCCTCGGTTCATCCGAAAACTACACCAAATTCAAGATTATTGCCCAATATAATAGTTAACTGAATCGCGGCAGATTAAAACGCTCACGAATGCCTTGCGCCGTGCAACGTTCAAAATTTATTTCTGAAGCTTTTTATTTAGTAAATGCCGTTAGTGTTTATGTTTTTGTATTTTTGATATGTTTTGGTTTTCTACCAAAATTTTTTGTTTATGCCATTAGTGCACATTTTTTAAACTATATCATCTTGTTGGTTTTTTTATTTTTATTTTATTAGATTTTTTCACAATAAGAGTAATAGATTGAACAAAAGTAATACAAAAAAATGAAAGCTCCATTCTCGGTTTATTCGAAAACGATACCAAGTTCAAGATAATAGGTCAAACAGAGCTGATATTTTTTTTCCAAAGCGTGGCACAGTGAGAATTTGAAAAACACATTTTTTATCATCAATACAACAAAAAAAACCGGCCAAGTGCAAGTTGGACTCGCGTACCGAGGGTTCCGTATAAATTCATAATCACAAATGTCTTGAACTCTATATTTTTTATATTTGAGTTGATTGAATGAAAGGTAATTTTCGGTTTACGATTTATGACGTATTAAAAAAACTACTTACTAAATCTCGTTCAAACCAATTTTCGGTGGAAGTTTGCATGGTAATGTACATCATATAATTTTTCTAGTTTTATCAACAACAATAAACTCAACCAGATGGCGCTGATAACATTTGCAATAAGAAAATCTCTAAAAAGTCGCCAAAAATGATTGATATTACTGACTTATAAATGATGAACAACTTTCAAATATTACGTATCATTGACTATTTTTCTATTTTTTTTTATCAAAAAAAGGATGAATTGGAGGGTTTTTTTTTAATAGAATCAAATTATAAAATAATATTATAGATATTTTCAGAACAAATATTGCTTGTCCTTTCGTCCTTTAGAAGGCCACTACCGACTAAAACAACACCCTGCATAATGTTTCATAGAAAATATATCTTATATGTACTACTAAACAAGTTATCTTAGTTTATAAAAACTCCGATTGAACGAGCGACGCTCGATCTCCCAGCTAGTTCAATATAATAAGAAAATTATCAGTATCATTATTTATATTAGAATGAATTATTTTAAAATATAAATATATAATACTCATTTAAATTCAGTCACTGGGACGATATTGGGTTGTTAACTAAGTAACTATGATGGTTATCATCCCAGCGAATGTGTTATTGTCAATCAATCTGATGAGACCGTGAGATTGAGTGACTGAATTTAAATGTATATTGGAGTAATTTATTATTCTTTAAATGATTATACTGGTAATTATGTTATTTTAATTAACAAAACATCAACTCTTCTTAATCAATTTTATCTATTGAAAAACTTTCATCTGTATGAATAAAATAAATTGAAAAAATTAATAAAAAAATGAATCTATTTTTCTCGACAATGAAAACGAATTTCATGCTGCCACTTCACGGAAGTAATAAGGGGGCCATTCCCTATGACATATACATAAAAATTATGGTAATCTATGATTCCTAAGTTTGATACTCTCCTTAGCTTGCGGAGGCACTACCGTGACTCCAAATAGCGTAAGACTTGGCTTGCAAAGGCTTGCAAGGCCGTGCCTCCACAAATTTTCGACATCACTTCGTATCTCCTTGCATGATACGTATCTCCTTGCAGGCTATTGCTAGGCAACGTTGTTATTCAATAAATGTTATGTGACTGAACAGATATTTTATGTTTTTAATATTGGCGACGAGGCCAATTCAATGGATTTAAAGAAATTAAAACGCACAAGAAGCTCAGTACAGTTTATTAACGCGCACAGAAAATGTGCTTGACACTCAAGACCCAAGTAAGTATATAGCCCCGCTTGGAGTTACTCGACAAAACAATAAAGAAATTTTACGAAATACAGAACAACATAGAACTAGAAACCGAAGATGAACATCTTGAGGAAGAAACCTTCTACAGATTCGAGTTTGAGGAGTTGTGTATCCCATACCTAGACCGGAGGCATTTCTCTCCTGGAGACAAGGTGGCCAGGAGTTACTCCTCTCTTGCCCAGAAGTTTGAATTCGGCACAATAACCCGACATCTGGGTGGAGTACATTATGAAGTCAGAACCGATGGGGGACTCCTGTGGATCCATCACCTCGACCTGATTCGCGGGGGAGACGTGATACATCTCCTTGCAGGCCAATGCTATGAATGATTGCTATGCGACATTGTTATTCAATAAATGATTTTTTTCTTTTAAAAAATCTTTTCTTTTATCGCTCTTGGGTCTTGTTATTTACATATTTACTTATGTTCATACTAAATAAAAAAATAAAAAGACAAAAACAATAAAGTCTCGTAGGATACGAACCCGGACCTTAAAAGCAATAACGTAAAAAGTTCGTACAAAATTTGCTGCTTGCACCTCTGGGTTATGGACTACTTATAGAGGTAACTCAAAAATAAGCATCATATACGTAACCAAATTATGTATGTGTGCGTAATTTGAGCCCTTATTCATACGAGATAAACGCAAAACTATAATTGTAAGGGGACAAATATATCGAAATCCTTATTTAATTAACATTATTATGGTTTATTAGCGTACATTGATCTTGTAACTGCTCGCTGTTTTACGTAATATGGTTTAGGGTTATTTATACTATTTTTAAATCGAAAAACCAAGTTATAGTCAGATTAACGCCATCTAACGGATTTTTTCAACCAGGGAGCACTTACGTTTAACCTTAAGTGCGTTCACTTATCTCACAATACGAAGGAATTTTTTTACTCTATCCTTCCTCACCCATAGATGCTATGATGTATATATTTATATAAATATAGGTTTATATTTAATGTATATTTGTATATTAGTGTGTATTTGTGTTTCTTATTACCTATTTCGTTGTTTTAGTATTTTTTTTTTTCTTCTATTGCACTACCCCAGTACATCTCATAGTTTATTTCTTGCCTTAAGGTTGCCTGGAAGAAATTGCTACCTAGCAATAAGGTCGCCTATTGTTTTCACCAATTTTCTTTTGTGTTTGTTTTTGTAATATTATATTTTCTTGTGATGCAATAAAGTATATTGAATTGAATTGAAGGAAATGGCAGCACACAAGTACTCATCAATCGGAAAATATACGTATGAGACGTACAGGTCAATGAGAAAATTCTATGCCAACTAAGTTTTGAGGTCAACCTGAGATCTTGTGCCAACATGGGAACTGCAAGGTCGATGCAGATCTTAAGATTTATTGTTTATACTTTTGCTCGCAGCTTTCTAGTGGTTTTTCGCCATTTATTGTATGTAGCCAAATTGGCATAAGTTCTGCAACGCAGTTCGCTCGGCAACTTAGCAATTTTTTGCGATAAATTCTATCATATTCTATGTCATTTTACCGCCATGACAACAAAAGGTTCAATTTCAGGTTTAGAAGTTTTAGCAAGAAAATAAGGCGAGTGTATTGCTTTGTTACATTGGACTCAGGGCCGAATAAAACTCCCGATGCCCGAAAAGGGCTTCTTATTAGATATAGCATATGGCGTATGTTATTTCCATATTACATATCGCTAAACTGAAGTGACAGTGGGCGGGGCACATAGCTCGTAGAACAGATGGCCGTTGAGGCAGTAAAGTTCTCGAGTGGCGACAAGCGCACCGGAAGACGCAGCGTAGGCAGGCGTCTGACTCGGTGGACCGACGAAGTGAAGGTTGCGGGAAGCCGGTAGATGCGAGCAGCACAGGAGCGGTCGGTGTGGAAATCCTTGGGGGAGGCCTTTGTGCAGCAGTGGACGTCTTTCGGCTGATGATGATGATATTTCCCATCCTGCTCGACAACTTTCCACGTCAAAAATAACAGGTTGAACATACTCTGTTGCAACGTAAAAGACCGACTAACATTTCGAATTGTTTTGTAGCTAGGAAGGATAATAATAGCTAGTTAGCAAGCTAGTTAACGCTACAACCACAGATTAACTTATAATTACTACTAGGGCTGACATTGAACGCTGACATCCTTATTGGCCCTTGCTTAGCTAGGTAATTACAGAGATTATACTATAAATAAGCATCATGAGGTCATCAGCCTGCACTATTTTTTAACTAACAGAATTAAATTAAAACCGATAAGGAATACAGTTGGTGAAGCTCCTTACCTGTCCTCAGGGTTGAGCACGAGCACCAGCCGCGCCGAGGCAACCAGGGCGACCAGGTTGCTCAGGGTCAACAGCACCAGAGTCGGCACCGTGTGGCGCCCCTGCAACAACATACAAAGCCCTTAATTTCTTCCACTCTGAAAAAAAAGGCGTAGCTTTCTAACTTGCTGCGAAACTGGTGTCAAAGCAGCATATGGCAGAATTCACCGTATTGCCCCCAAATAGTAAGACTGCCGTTCTATTTACATATCTATTTAACATCCTACACCAGCCTACTGCTGCCAGCAGTCTGTTGGGTATCGGCAGCTTCTTGTGCACGTCATTTGTGTCAGTCCCTCGCCAGTCTCGGCCAGCAACGTCCAGTAACGCTAACAGTGTCATCTGACCTTTAGGCAGCTGTTTTATCTGCTGATCTTAAGGTGGGAAAGACAACCGCCAGCAAAGCGTTCTACTACTATTCGTACTCATAAGCATAGCGCTACGTGTGAATACGTGGAATGTCAACAACAAATAGACAGGAACCGTCCTGCGCCTAATTTTTCGAAAGCGGAACAGGGCAGGCGAATTAGGTCGTACAGTTTTTGAACACACTCTCGGCGACTTTGTAGCGATAGTCAAGATATTAGAGCGTGTTTTAGACTACCTTAGCTTATTAAAATGCGAGTGGTTACGCAAAAAGGGACCTCAAGGGAAAATAATTGATTTCGAGTAAATAGCGTTTAAAGTTTTGAGTCGAAATGAGTTCCAAAACTGCCTCGGCTTACTAAAAAATCCATATAAAAAAAACTACGGCACGTAAAAATATTTTGATTAGACCAAAACAAAGCTGAAAGACCACAGAAACAAAATTCATGAAAAACAAAAAAACCGTTTCCAATCTCTTCAGGTCCCTTTTCAACCGACTTCAAAAAAAGGAGGAGGTTCTCAATTCGTCGGAATCTTTTTTTTTTTTTTTTTTTTTTCTATGTATGTTCACCGATTACTCGAAGACGCCTGAACCGATTTCAAAAATTCTTTTTTTGTTTGAAAGGGTATACTTCACAGGTGGTCCCATATTAATTTTATCGAAATCGATTCAGCGGTTTTTGAGAAAATCAACAAAAACATAGCAAAATTGGAGTTGCTACGATTGAAGTCGGTTGTTTTTAACGTATTCAGCGTGGTCAATTATTGCGTAACCACTCACAAATATATACTGACGGATGCGTGTGGCATGCGTGCGAAACATATCCGCACGCGATCCTAAATACGTATAACACTATAACTGCCCTTAAAAGAAGAAGCGTGACTAAACCACGACTAAACATTATGCAATGTGCTATTGCATAAACAAAACAAAGACAATATAAACATCAAATGAATCGATGACACAATAATTGCTTGTGAACTCACACCTGTATAAGCATGAGTCATCATTAGTGAATTAGGGTTATGTTCCACTGTAAACATGTGTGTCCATTTTCTACATCCAACATTAGACAAAAATAAGCAATGACCATTAGCACCGCTATCTTTACCCGACTGCTTAAGTGGAGGGTAATCGTTTTTGGGTGTATGTATGTATGTCCATTTCTTTGTTATTGCCGGTAGAAAAATGTCCTTTATGGATTATGGAGTTTATAATTGACCACGCTGAATACGTTAAAAACAACCGACTTCAATCGCAACAACTCCAATTTTGATATGTTTTTGTTGATTTTCTCAAAAACCGCTGAATCCATTTCGATAAAATTTATATGGGACCACCTGTGAAGTATACCCTTTTAAACAAAAAAAGAATTTTCCAAATCGGTTCATTCGTCTTCGAGTAATTGGTGAACATACATTTAAAAAAAAAAAAAAGATTCCAACGAATTGAGAACCTCCTCCTTTTTTTTAAGTCGGTTAAAAAGGTATATTCGTACTGTAGAAGAAGAAGAAGTGATCCATGATGGTCATTTATTTCTCTTTAGAACCAGTTAAAATATATGATTAAATTCACATTTGATCCAGTTTAATTACATTGAGAAAGAAAATTCTCTTTAGATCCGTATCATTTAATTCATATGTTTAGAAAGACCTATCAAGAAATAAATAACTCAATAGATCCATCCATGGATCTACTCAATGAATCTACTGAGAACGAAGGTAAAAGTCCACTGTTAAGACTTGTTAGATTCTATACAATTTATGCCTGCGGCTAAAATATATTTTTATTGAATTAATTTAGTCTCTGACAGGTCTAAAAGAGTAAAAGGAATTTGCAAAATATTTTTTTGCTAAAACTGGGATGATTTAAAAATACTATGAATAAAATAGAGTGAGAAATCCTACTATAGAAAAATATCCGTGAAGCGTAGTTCATTGTGTTTAAAAACAGTAAAAATTAACATGTAGTATATATTTTGTCTGACTCTCAAGTAACTCATGTCAGGGCTTTGCTGTTACCGTGTAGGTACACGATCACACATGACATCATGAGTACAGTGATGTCGCCCCTCCACATTTACGTAACTTTACTACAAAAATATATTTGTTTATTTTTGTAGTAAACTGGGTTCTTATCTTTGTTTATTAATGAAAATGCTGTCATGTTAATGGCAGTTACAATGTTGCAGTAATGTGCAGTTATGTGAATACTTCAGTCTATTTATAAATTATTTAATTCAATTACAATATGAACAGGTGAACAGATTATCATGCATACAGTCTGCTAAATTCATAAGTTTCATAACCCTCTTTTTGGCTTTGCCGTGGTCAGGTAAAAATATACAGGTGTTACAAAACTACCTCTAATGGTTGAAAAAGTGTGGACTGTAAATCATTTAAAATTTTGGATACGTTCAGTTCACGTTTCAGAGAAATTGTCTATCGAATTTCTTCAAAAATGAAGCAAAAAGTCATGACCCTGTGCGCAAACGCGCCAAACATATAAGCGCAGCGGCATATAAACGCAGCCTATCATAGCACGGCTATCTGTACTCCTATCATGAACTGACAGGTGAATACAATAGTGCTATGGTTCTACATAGTCGATAAACTTATTTATGATTAAAAATAATTAGTTTATGCAAATTTTTTATTTAATGTTTTGTTAAAAAAAAATATTACAGTGAACTGCTTACATGACACATTTTAACACCCTTAATTAATTAGGGGTCTTTTTGTAACACCCTGTATACAGTATATTTTTCTACTCCTAGGTATCCTATCTATTGCTATAGATTTTCTATACTTTTTTGTCAAAAGTGATTAAATTCTATTTGGATTCTAATAAGAATTAGAATAAATATAACTCCTGGTGTTAAAATAAACATTGAACTATTTCATAATATATTTGTGTTTGCCGAATAAACTTATTTTCTTCCTTACTTTCTTCTTTCTAAATTGGACTTGTTAAATGCACTTATGCGTTTTTTTTCTTTTGGATGGAACTACTGTTTACTACAAGCAGCTTATATGTATAGCAAAAACTGTTTTTACTTTATAATTCGGTTGCGAATTTTGTTAATGTAAAAAAAGATTCGGAAATATTTTATTTAAATTTCCACTTATCTCAGGCCTTGCTCTCTTCTCTGCTGAAATCTTTTGAAATAAAACCTGAAAACCAAAACATTACTCGCCTTCGTTACAACAGTTGGCTCCATAATAATGCTGCTGAATATCCAGTTTTTCACACGTGAACTGAACAAAAGCACATAATTGTAGTCCAATTAGATTTTTTGAAATTTACAAGGAAAAATCCAATTATTATTTATTTAAAATATTTTCGGAAAACATCACACCGTCACGAGAAATGTCAAATGCACTGAAAGGAAAGACACAGATAAAAAAGTCATTTAAGACAAGTGTCAACAAGCGGTCTCAGTGAAACTTTGAGCGGTCTTATATCCCGTATACGGGCGACTATTTGTCGTCTAACTGTTTTAGATTTTTTATGGGGTCCTTCTCGCAGCCATTTAGTGGAAGATGGTGGAAGCACATGCATGTTATGCTACCAAATATGTTGGAAATCAAAACTGTAAAATAAAGTGCCCTTTTATTTATTTTTTTACTACACGGAAATTCCGTAATACGTATGATACCCTGCTGATTTAACAGTCTCGCTCAAATAATTGATTTTTTACAACAACCCTCATAAATTGCTGATTTCAAATGTCACCTAATTATGAATTTTTGCGTGCGTACGTGTACTGTTTATCGTCGATTGGAAGAAATATAATAGTTTCATTCTTTTATAGAAAAAATAAGATAGATAGATAGAAAAAAGACAATATTGTACGACGATAGTGAGAGATTAATTACAGTGCTCCTCCATAATACTCTTTGGCTATCAACAATGGAAAATGTAAGGAAACTAAAATATGTAACCTGTAGGATTCAAAAGTAAAAAATCCAAGTAAGGATTCTAGTAAAAACTAGTTCGTAATAAGTAAACTGATTATTATTGTGTTCTACAGGATATGAAGAGAAATAACAGTTTTAGAAGTCCAAATACCAGACGTTTTTCAACATTTAAACGGGTAGGAAGAGAACGTTGTCACAGCTACCACGCAGATACTCCTCAAGGTGCTAAAATCAAAGAATCGAAAGTTGCTGCTAAAAAGGTAAGAGAAAATATAATAGTTTAGACGTGGCTCTTCCCAGCCGGACCACCACCCCGCTTTAGAAAGATTGATGATGAATGATGATAGAATAGTAAAAATGAGAGTTTTGTCTTTTTGGTCCGTTTCAGTCGGTCGGTTACGTATGTACGAACGACTCACGATTTATTTTACAAAATCGTGAACGCAACAATATTTTGCGAAGGTTTGACACTTCTAGGTTGCGTTCAGAAATAACAGAAGTCCTATTCCAAAGGAAACATATTTTTCTTTTTATACGGTTGATTTTATGATTAGTGAATATTCTAAATAAAATTATAACAAAACTACCTTTCAAATAACTACAAATTTTCAAAAGTTCATCGTAATAAACGCCAGTTATAAAATAACTAAAAGTTGCGACTGTAGGCATTACCAAATATGGAGTTCGCTCGTTTTCCCAACCGTCCTCCCTCCAATCCTTAGTAGCTCTCGGTTTTATTTTCTATAATTTTTTATTGTTTTATTCAAATGTTTTCATTGAATTATCTAGTGTAAAAATAAATATATCTTCTATCGAATTAACGTGAGTGTGTTGTAATTTTTAACAGTGTCAAAATATAGGTCAGATAATATTTGGAGGTTATGTTGCAAGTGAAATTGGACTTTTGATAATATTATAAAGTGTATTATTGTGCAGCCGCGTGCTTTTGGTGTTGCAGATGTCGTTTAGAGTGGTTCGTAGTTCGAAATTTCGCCACGTTTACGGGCAGCCCCTGAAACGGGAGCAATGTTATGACAACATCAGGGTGTCGAAGAGTTCCTGGGACTCCACCTTCTGCGCCGTCAACCCCAAGTTCCTGGCCATCATCGTCGAGTCCGCGGGCGGCGGCGCCTTCATAGTGCTCCCCCACAACAAGGTGAGATAGTTTTCATTTACAATTTGTCATATTCTATAAATAAAACGTTGTTGTTGGTATGTAATAGTTTGATTGGATTGACGCGATATGATTGTTGTCTTTGATTAAGCACGAGTAATGAGCAGTATTGGGAAAATTATTATTTGGTAGGGAGGAAGATTAATCTCCAAGTAATGAAATTCAAAACCCTGTGTAACTCTGTGAATGGAGTTGAGAAAACAAGCAATAAGAAATTTTCAGTGTACCCTAACACCCTGTCTATTATTGAAATGTGTTGATATGTTGTTTCTCAAATAGGTAATGGTTGGGGCAGGCTGATTCCTGCAACTAGGAATTCGTTGCAACCGTTTCACATTTATTCAAATAACAAGTTTAGCAAAATTTTTAAAATCAGACCACATAAAAACGTATCCTCGCTCAATCTGGGAATCACGACAAATCTGGGATCGTCTCACACTCTGAAATTCATTAAGTTATTTTGGCTATAGTCTGTAAAAACTAAACGGAAATACAGACATAGTTCTCTCATAATACATGCTCTAGTTGTGCAGTCAGGTACATAGAACTAAAAGTTAATTACTAAAAAGAGATGGTGGGTGAGTGATGCCAGGTCAGTGACCATACGATACTTAGCTCCTAATTTAAGGATGATGCTCTTAACTTAATTACTATTGAAAGTTTAACAGTCCCTATTTATTCCCTTCTTGTTAATTAAAGTCAAAGAACAACTCTTTCTCTCTTGAAGCAATTAACATTAATTACAGTGTTGAGGTCACAAACACTGCCCTTGCAACAGTGGCACAGAAATAATAATTATCATATCAGGGGTTCACGGGCTATTTGTATTAATTAAATTTGTATTTTAGAAAATGTTCAGGAGATTGTTTTAGTAATTTATTTCTTAGAAAAATAATCATTATTAAACTTCTTAGTATTGTATAGATTTTCGATATTCTTAATTGCCCTACCACCGATCAATTCATAAAAACCTTTTTACTTTATATTGATACATGTTTAAATTACCTATGATAAACTAATATTATTATTACCATTAAAAAGGTCTCAGGAGACTTCTGTGCTTCTGGAAGGAGCTGGGTTGGCTGGACTAGCCAACCATGCCTACATGTATAAAGGACTAGAGATGGGTTTTTGCCCGGGCAGTTTTGAGTAAATGCCCAATAAACGTCCATTTATGCCCAATAAATGCCCAATTTGTATGGCGCAAATGGACGTTTATTGGGCATTTATTCAAAATGCCCAAAAATGCCCGGGCAAAAACCCATCTATATAAAGGACCAATTAAGAGTCTAAATATGGAAATAGGAATCCAATAAAATACAAAAAATATAGTATACTAGGTATATATGTATAGCAAATAAAATTACTATATTTACAAAATTATTATAATTATAATAAAGTGAAATTTGTAGATTGTGTACTTCATTTGTAATAGTAACTCATAGCAATCAAACCTAAACCTAGCAAAAAAACCTAAATGTTAACTGATGATTTATCCTCTGCATAATTTGTCAAAAATGTCTAATCGACCTACTCAGCTGTGACACAGTTTATATATTTATATACCTATAAATTTATTATAAATATATAAATTATTTGTTTATTCAATTTTGTTAAAAATATTATTCTCTCTGGGGATTATACTTTGCGGGTTCATTCTTATGAGAGCAGTACACAAGGCAACACATCAAACTAAGTACTTGTTTAGACTTTGAGCTATTAAAAATTGAAAGCAGAGAATGTTGGATATGTTTTTTTATTTAGTTACATGGCTTCCCTATCCTACAATTCTCTGTATTGCATAAATTATATTATTAAGGTTATATATAGGGTGACTTTAAATTAGTTCTTGATACGAAAGGCGATGAATGTGCTCATGATAACAAACAACTTTCCCTAAAGAACCCATAGTGAAATCGCAAAAAAATATTGGTCTCTCCATACAAATCGATCAACTGACCGGCCAAATAAGTATGGAGACCAACATTTTTTTTTGCGATTTGACTATGGGTTCCTTAGGGATAGTTGTTTGTTATCATGGTCTCATTCATCGCCTTCCGTATCAAGAACTAATTTAAAGTCACCCTATATAAGGGTGAAACTTAATCAGTTGGCCTGTTTTCACATACATGAAAGCATTATCCTTATTCTAAGGTAAAATAAAAATATGTTTGTCCATTCAGATATCCATAATTCCTTCCTACTCCCTTCTATCTGTGTACATTCCATTTACTATCAGCCCCTAATGACAGCATTATCTGAACAATGTCCGTTCCCAAAAAGCTGTTTTATCATAACATGTTAAATTATGTACCAAACATATGATATTATTTAATTCACTATGTTCCAACTGAGATTTTTCATTCAAAACTTTCATTTTTTAACTAATTACTTAATTATTTTCACAATACGTTCAGTATCAGTTCAGTATAAGTTCAGTAGTAATGTTTGATTCAATGTTTGATTTAATGTTCGATTCAATGTTTTATTTAATTAATTTTTTTTTTAATTTCTTTATTGCTATTTTTTGTAGTAATTTTATCTGACTTTCTTTTATATAAATTGTATTTGACATCACATTATTAAAACCAAAAATTACTAAATTGAGATGTAAATTTATTTTTTACCAATAAATATTATGATAATGATTATCTGTATAGTAAGCATATTATTTACGATTTAATTATTTTAAAAAAAATTCTGATTTTAACTATTTTTATATGGTTCAGTAAATCAAAACACCTCTATAATTTTACTGTCCTAATCAAGTTTTGTTGATATTCTCTCATAGATAGTAAGAAACGTGACAGCAGTTAAAAACAATAATTCAGGACCAAATTGGAATAAATCAGATGACATTATGCAACTGATATGTGAACAAAGGGGGCATTATGGTGTCATAATGGCAATGCGCAGCAAAAAGGATATATTGTTTACAAATACGCACACATTCTTTCACATTGTCTTGTGTTTGATATATTTTGCATTTTCATTCTTTGTCTATTACAGTTTGAGGGTATAAGCACTAGAGCACTACTTACTTAAATTAAATAAACTAAAGGATGGAGTGTCTGAATGGAAAAATTGGTTGAGTTTAAGTACATTTGTAGTGGTTTCGTCCTTCTCTATCCTAGTATCGTGAAAATCTATAAAGCCTAATCTATTATGTAATTTGTAAAATTTATTGTTTTGTAACTGAAGCTGTTTGTAAAATAAAGCCGTAGTCGTGAATTCGAATCAGTATTAGAACCATAAAATATTTTTAGCTCCTTTGATGGAATATGTTTATTCTATTAAAGTTAAAAAGTTTCTTATACTTTCCAACTAAACGTATCAATAACTTTGTACCATAGATCTGTCAAAAACAAAATTTCATTAATTTTCAACCGACTTCAAAAAAAGGAGGAGGTTCTCAATTCGTCGGAATCTTTTTTTTTTTTTTAATGTATGTTCACTCAATGATTACTCGAAGACGCCTGAACCGATTTCGAAAATTCTTTTTTTGTTTGAAAGGGTATACTTCACTGGTGGTCCCATATAAATTTTATCGAAATCGATTCAGCGGTTTTTGAGAAAATCAACAAAACATAGCAAAATTGGAGTTGTTGCGATTGAAGTCGGTTGTTTTTAACGTATTCAGCGTGGTCAATTATACACATTTATAATGAATGTTTACTTGGGGAAAGTTGTTCAGTTTCATGAATAGAAGCCCCTATTTGATAATTTCAGATGATCAGCTGTTTTTGTTTGTATACATATGTCGTATATCTTCTATATTCTTCGCCAGAACATTGGTATTACGAAGATTACTACGTGCTCGTAAGGCGATTACGATTCACACTCGAGCGGCTTGACAGCTCTAGTTTGAAAGCTAAAGCCCTCTGTTACGGCTAATCGCATTTGCAGAGCCGGACTTTTATTAAAAGCTGTTAATTAATACTGCTGTTACTGCCAGACACGTAGACCATCGTTATGTTGCATCATTGTGTACGCCGCCTCTGTGGTCTAGTGGCTAATGGGCTCGCTTTACATCAGGACGGAGCGTGTTCGATTCCCGACAGGGTACAACAAACTATAATTGTACTCGGTTTGGTGGTTGGTAGGACATTTTGGATGGCCACCTAGCTCGGTACCACTATTTAATCTATGTGTTGCCGCCGGTGGTGTTGCGAATGAAAATGCGTTGAGAAATCTTTGTAAGCCCGCTTTCATCTTCGGCATCATCACCATTTACCACCACGTGAGATGTTGCTAAGGCCTCACCATTTGAGGATAAAAAACATCCCTCATCAGCATGTATTAGTCCATCGTACTTCCCAAAAAGCGTCGGAGTGACTCATATCAATTAATCAATAAAAAAACGTAACTAGAAGTTCTGGTTCAAATCCTACCTAGACAAAAAACATCAATGAGTTTTTTTAAACGAAGAAAAGCATCTTGAAGATACTTGCGCTTTCGATTACTAAATATGTACGAGGGTTAAGCTGGACAAGTCCGTAAGTGTATTTTTTGCAATCTTCCTAACTGTGGAACACAGGAAAACACTGGAGACCAGTAAAGGCAGATGGGCGTTCCATAAGTTACTCTATGGGACTGTCACAAACAGCATTCAGATTCTGACCACCTTTTTAAAAGTTACGTATGAATAGGCAGATACACGTAATGGTAAGCTTAAAACGTAACACTCCTGTTTTATTCGTGTTAAAAAAAAAACGAAACATATAAGGTTGCGTTCCAATACCAAAGATTTCACTCGGGGTGATGCGAATTTTACCCTAAATCGTTCCAAAACCGAGCCGAGTGAAACCGAAGGTAACCGAATGATCGCCTGACAGTTCTCCGTCGGGATTTTGGAACGCCTTCGTGAATGCGATTTTCACTCTGACAAAAGCGATTTTTAACGCTGTTTGATTACCGTTAAAATTCGCCTGACAGTTTATTCTGCGGGAAGTTCGTAGTCAATGTCAAACAGACTAAGACATACAAACATTTTATCTTCGGAATTGTTTTGAAATACGATTGCTTGTATCTGCGAAGGTGTTAAAGCCATAAATAAGACAGAATACTACCCAAAAAAGCTAGAAACCTTTCTGAATTATTTTCGATGACGTTTGTTACCCTGTCACTCTGGAATCACTCGCAAGCGTTCCAAAATCATATTTTTTCTCTTTCTCAAAATAGCTACGTCTCTTTCATTTCTCCGAGTTAAATTCTACCTCACCCTACCTTGGTTTTGGAACGACTTCTAAATAAGGTCTAAATTGTAACAGCATGATCAATGATGTATGACTGTGAGTTATAATATAAGTCACCCAGGCAAAATTTCTGGTCGCGGAGTTGTCTCCCGCAAAGCATACGTATATTATTATTTATATTTTTAATATACAAAGTAGAGCAAGTTTTTCGAGTGATAATAGGCAGGCAAGCCATATGGCTCAAAACGCGCTTAGCGGAGGTCAATAGACCTATTGAACAACACGTTCGTATGGTTCTAAACTAGGATTCCTTGTTACTATGGGAACCAGAGATATACTTGTACAGACATAGACTTTAAAGAAATATGCATGTACATAAATATACAGAGTTATTGTACTTTTTACGATATTAGTGATGGGCTGATTTTGTCGATATCAGTGATGGGCCTAGTCGGTTTTAAAATTACCGGCTATTCGACAGTGGCTTTTACTTATAATTTTTCTTAGTTTGTTGTGCGAATTTTTGCGTTTAATGTCGTAAATAATTTTGTTCACAGATACTTGCTTTTAAGCGGGAATATATCGTAATAGAAAACAAATTTTCGCAATAATCTCTTCACAGGATTATTAACATAAACACAAATTAATAACTTCGGAAAGATGGCGGTTGTGTTTTTTTTTGTTTTTCAATACAAAAAACAGTCGATTAGTTGCAGACTATAACAGATGCCGACTGGTCGGCAAATGGATAATTAGGCTCGTTAACTCTTAATCCCGTAAATGTCATAGAATATATTTTATTTGTTACGCAGTCGGTCTTCTTTCTTTCTCTATCTCTACTTTGAATTTTCAGTACTTAGCATTTATTACAGCAATATTAAATAAAAAACTGCGCCTCTGCTATTCGATTAAAAGCTTTCACTACTCCTCTTTTAATTTTATTACCTAGTTTCTTTAAATCCACATCGTAAAACGACTAGCAAATTCACATAGTTTGCACATTACATAATTTAGTCGTTAACACTGTTGTGATAGGTCATGTTCGCATCAATGATACATAATTTTCGATATCACGGTACATTCCTAGTGACGTACAGTTGGCGTCAAAATGATCGGAAAGCGCAGGGTAACCAAAATTATCTGACGGAAATAACGATAAAAGAACATAATAATGAACACTCTAATTACATACAATAATATTGGCCATTGTGTTGATTAGATGTATGAATTAACCACTTAGAATGCTTACAACGATATGACTATGTACTTAAGGCGCGAAGTACACTCAATCTGAGCAGGTTGATGCATGATAATTTAATATCGACCGTAACGCCAATCATTTTAAGTTCAGATCAGTGTGTGGGTACCGTCGCGGCGGTTACGTCAAGGCCGAACGCAAAATTCTCGAGATTTCGATGTTTTTATTACTTTTCTTGGCTTTCAAATAAGTTAAAAAAAATCCGTTCAAGATAAATTGAAGGTATTAAAATGGCCGATTTTTGTGTGTTGGTTTCAACATAAACAAATATTGTGTTTCCGAGAGAATTTGCAATTAATGCAAAATACAGGGTTTACAGGATATTTTTTTTTCATCAAAGTTTCTGTGATTTTAATGATTCTGTTCAAGACAATTTGTTTTTTATTGTTTCAAGTACGAGTATGTTATATATTTTTTCCATGGTGATAGCTTTAACCATTATTTCAAGAATTTGAATTGAATATTGCGATTTGGCTATACTTAGCGCCTTAAGTTGCGTAGATAAAATTGAATATCTTTCCGTCAGAGTATTATCGTTACCCTGCGCACTCCAATCATTATGACTCTGAGTGCTAAGGTTCTATGTGGCAAACCATCAGAGGCGACTTTTCTGTAATAACAGACATGTCTCGCATCGGACACTAAACTGTCGCATTATATCGTATTTAATTGCGTACTACCATAGAAGAAGAAATAACACAACGGTACTATTACAGCTATTTTTATCCGACTTCAAAAAAAAGGAGGAGGTTCTCAATTCGACGGAATCTTTTTTTTTTTATGTATGTTCACCGATTACTCGAAGACGCCTGAACCGATTTGGAAAATTCTTTTTTTGTTTAAAGGGTATACTTCACAGGTGGTCCCATATAAATTTTATCGAAATCGATTCAGCGGTTTTTGAGAAAATCAACAAAAACATAGCAAAATTGGAGTTGTTGCGATTGAAGTCGGTTGTTTTTAACGTATTCAGCGTGGTCATCACGAATGACTTTCTCTGACTTTTAAAATGTAGTTTTATTGAGTGGGATGAAACTGTAGTTTAAATAGTGTTGAGTTTTGTTAAGACCTTATATGTATATTTTTTATTGACTTGGTCTTGCTAAGTGCAACACCAGGCAACGCCGCGCTGTCTTTACCTTGTGGATAGAACAGTCAAATGTGCCAAACGATAAGAAGATTGACTTTGGTCACAAAATACAAAGATACAGAAGGTCCGCTCAATACGCTCACTAAAATCCTAAGCATGTAAGTACATGCTTATAGACTTATACGGTCGTTGGTTCATTCCAATCAAAAAAAAGCAAAAGGTAAACAAACATAGTATGCAGATGACATTGACATGTGTCAGTTCCATAGTAAGTTTGTTTACGTTTTGCTTTTTTTTGATTGGAATGAAGGTAAGGTGCGATACTGTGCGATCGTGACCTTGCCTCGAACGACCGTATATTTCTATATGTATGTATATGCTTACGATTTTAGTGGTTTGTATTGATCAAACCTTCTGTGTCTATTTTGTGCTTTGGTAGTTAGAGATCCTACCGAGAGTCGTTAGATCGATTTCCACCCAAACATTTGTTTGCTCTGTGTTTGGAACTGGGTGTTCAATACGTATAGAGCAGTGTTTTTCAACCTTTTTTAATACCCGACTCCTGTATAAGTTAAAACATTCTTGCGACCCCCCTAGAGCCATAAACATGCAAAATGTTAGTGATTTGAAAGACTACGTTTATATTGGCGCATAATTTTCTTCAATTTGAAAATGATTTAGTTATTATATTAATGTCCCCGGGGGGTCGCGACCCCCAGGTTGAAAAACACTGGTATAGAGTAATAGTAGTACTTTAACATGGGTTTTTGTACTTGTTCTACTGAACTACAGCTATTGTTTTTCATCTTTGCTGAAGTCGCCAAATCAGTTTTAGACTTTTGTATGGGAAATTGTCGGCACATTTGGGTTCCCTTCCCCTTAAAATATGGTTGAGGGGAGCGATGACAGACTCTCGCGTTATACTCGTGATCGGGTGCTGTCCGTGTGAACTGGACTGCTCTTGTCATTGTTTTTTTTTTGTATGTAAATCTTAGTTATTAGATTCTAATTTGAATCCTTTTTATTTCTTTTTTATTTACAGACATGACATTGTATAATTCATTTATTGACCTAGCATTAAGATGTAATAGAAAAATGTGTTGGAGGGAGTTTCTTTAGGGCCCGCCGTTTCTTCTCACTCCGCAAACACTTCCCGAAACGGCGGGTATACGGGTTCCGAGTGGTAGGAACCTCGTATTAGGCAGACAAAAGAATGACGTTCGAAAAGTGTACACTGCTACCTACTTCGAATATTTTCATTCTCATTTTCACATGATATTTTAGAAGACTTGTTACAGTACAGTTATGGAAAGAAAGTTATGATCGTCTGCATTTTGTCTGTCAGTATAAAACACTGCCATATTAGCCTTGCCTTGACACTGTTTCCTGCCTCTATGCGCTTTTATACACGCGATTACGTGTATTGTATCGGGCGTGGCAGGCAACTACATATATTTCAGTAATCTACGAATTTTTGTATGGAGCAGGTTGCATTAAATGCACTTTGGGTAATTTTTTTGAATTTGAATCACTTGAATAATTAAAAAATTAAATTATCTTACTATTTTTTGTTTATAATTAACTAGTTATTTTTATAAGGGCTTGTTTTAGCCGATATTATTCATATAAATAAAATAAAATAACAAAAAAAACACGATTACATAAAATGTATCATATTTCAATGTAATCAAGGGGATTTTAACAACAGTTAGAATTTCAAAATCCATCCAGCGATTTTGACTAAAGATGTTTACACGGTTAGAAAACCTTCAGAAGCAAAGACGCGAGTCATCATTCCACAGCACAAGCCACGCGGTCTATTCACAAATCAAGTCGCAGTCGCAACAATAAGGTCGCCAATAAAACTTCAAATTTATAATTAGCCGCGCATTAACACTATAATTAGTGTGTTATTATTTAGTTGCACTATTTTTAGGCGCATTGGGCAACCGCTGAAACATGGAGAGCTCCCACGCGTAGCGCGGTGACGTGTGCAATTTGCGGGTCGGGCGTATTTTCAGTTTGAAACTACCGATATTAGATGCGAATTTTGTTATGATTACCCGACCGCTCGAGAGAAGGGTTATGTTTTTTCTAATGCAATTATGTGTGATTTCGGTTTTATAGTCAACGCATGTGGCGACAACGATTTGATGAGTCTAGAGAACGAGGTACGGTTAGATTCCTCTTGTTTGATACCAAGATTTATATAGGATGTTTTTTATACAGTCGGTATTTTTGTTAAATTGGTTAAGGCATTTGTAGGTTGTTAGGGAATTAAAGTTCCAATGGACCAATGATCTGGTGAAGGTCGCGGGAAGCTGGATGCGGGCAGCGCAAGATCGGTCGGCGTGAAAATCATTGATTCTTCCACTGGGGAACTGGCTATCTTATCTATTTTCTGTAAGTTTTCCACAAGTAATGAATTTGTCATTGAATTCATACCATAGAATTATTTGGTCAACAAGGAATTTGTCCTACAAATTAAAACCCAGCTATGCGAAGTGCACTAAAACCCGCGGAGCGTGTAATGTTGTTCTCGGGAATGTGTGGCAAGAATAGTGCATGGTTTTGGCGGGTGGTCTCATCTGGGTACTGAAAAAAAAAAAAAACAGCAGTTTATCAACTTTTTCTGCTATTGACGAAGATTTTTATTAGGGCTCTTGTGTTGAATTTTATTCCAAATATTGGGAGACTTTTTTGTTTGATATTTTATTTGTAGCAACTTTTACTAAACCCTTCTGATGATACACACATAAACACACATTCTGCCAGGTTGGCCAACTTTGCCAACGTATACAATTTTTTTATTTTATTCAGGGTTTGTTTTGGTACGGTTTTTTCACTGATTTCACATTTTAAAATAAAACTGCATTTATACTTATTTAGCGACCGGTTTTGGACATCATCTTCAGGCAGAGAACCGAAAAAGAACCTACTATCAAAAGTATCAACTATCTTATTCAGAATTCTATAGATTATGTGAATTTCCCGAGATATCTGTTTCATATCTCTAGCACCTGGATATAATAGTCATTTGCATGCGCGTCTTACGGATTTAACTCCAGCCGTGTGCGACCCACTTTGCTGAATCACGTGTTCATTTTATTCGCCCCGTTTCCAGCTTTGCGCCAAATTGTACGGGTGGTTACGTTCTGTTACGTAAATAGTTGCAAGATTTATGTTTTACAAAAAATAGTTTACACGATCTTATGAGTTTTAACCGGTTTTTATTATTTGTGGAATTACCAATTCATGCATGATTGCGTTCCATGTTAACAAACAACGTATATCTTCCCTATTGCTGGGGCGTGAGTCTCCTTCCATAGCTCGGGAAGGTTAGGCCATACTCTACACAAGGGGACCAAGACCGGATTGGTGAAGGTTGTGGGGCTAGTGGACAACCCCTGTGTCACAAGTTTTCAAGCAGCCCGTAGGGCTTCTGACATCGCTTGTCGACATTCAGCTATTAATTATCATGCAAAGTTCGGAAAGGGCCAAGATAAATGTTACTAACAGTCAAACAATTACCTATCCACGTTGTGAGCGTCTCTGTAGTCAGTTAACCTGTGTGAAAAAGCATATTGAATCAACGCGACGACGCTAGTAGCACTGAGCTACGACAGCTTCACTCCGTAAGATCGCGTAATAAAGCATCGATTACGGTGTTTTTCAAGAATTTCCGTAATTTCGTGAAATTACGTGCTTACTCGTAGATTTAACGGTGAGATCCACTAATGAAACCGAACAACTTTTCCCAAGGAAAGCATATTGAATTCTCAAAAAAAAATTTGACTATATACTAAATTAGCTGATTAACCGATGAATTTGTACGAAAAGTTGACTATTTCTACGAATTCAAAAAAGTTGCTCAGTTTCAAAAGTAGAACGTGGAACAGCCTACTAAAATTTCCGGTACTTATAGTTGTCTTTTTACACTGTGTATAAAAATATGAAACAATACACTTTTTTCAAAGATTTTCTCCGTCTTTCGCAGGTCGGGCGCATCCCAGCGGACCACCCGCTAGTGGGAGGTCACAAGGGCCCAGTGTTGGACATAGCGTGGTGTCCGCACAACGACAATGTCATCGCTAGCGGCTCCGAGGACTGTGTTGTTAAGGTACGTGAATCTTCTCATCCAAATCTTAGTCATAGAAGCTTTCTCTGTAAAGCAAGTTCGGGTTCCCGAGGAATTTGTTGCAGCAACTCTCTAAGACTCCTTTTAAGTTCGTCGAATGTTGTATTTCCACTATTCAAATATGTTGCTTGTCTCAATAGACAAACAACATATTATATATGTCTCAATAGACAAGCAACATACTTGAATAGATTGGAAATACAACATTCGACCGACTTAAAAGTTTGAGACTTGGAGAGTTGCTGCAAGACATTAGACAAGATACATTGTATTGACAATGTCTTAATAGCTAATTACTAAGTACTACATTTTTTGCCAGGACTTGTTTGGTATCATAATGAGCTATGTGATAGGTGGCAAACTAGCAGACGGATCACCTGATGGTAAGCGATTCCCGCCGCCCATTGGAGTCATTGCCGACCTTTGAAATGGGATGGGGGATGGGGAATGGGGAGGGCCAGGGGGGTTGGGCCTCCGGTACCTTCACTCACTGGGCGAAACACAACGCAAGCGTTGCTTCACGCCGGTTTTCTGTGAGGCCGTGGTACTCCGGTCGAGCCGGCCCATTCGTGCCGAAGCATGACTCTCCCGCGGTGAGTTTAATTCAAACAAAGGATATTTTCAGTCAATTAAAGGAATTTAACTCTTACTACTACGTAAAGAAGTGTCATCACCTCTCCCAGCCGCTCTATATTTTATTCACTTTTATTCATAAAAATTTCGTAAGGAGTATGGAAACGACTGTACGAATTTATGACATCAAAGTCGCAATTTCAAACATTTTTTGAACAAAATTTTGTCGTTTTTGACATTTGATAAAAAGTTACTCAGACGGCTAACAGTTGACTAACCTGTACATATAGGCGTAGGCTTGTACAGAGGCAAGTAAGCGATTTCGAGGATCAGCGTAAAACTGACCTCGACACGAAACGCGATGAGCTGAAAGCCCGTCCACCTGCCGCCATTCAGTACCATTATGTAGACGGCGTACTCACGTGCCCCCAATGTGCACGGGGGTTTGCCGCGAAAATTGGCTATATTAGCCATATTCGGGTGCACCAGCGCCAACAAGCCGACTAGGAGTCGAAGTGGTCGCCATGACCGAAATCGGTCGGATGGTTCATACATATACCGTCGCTTTCTACAAAGTGTTACGTCCAGTGGCACTACCATACAGTCGCCACTATTTATCTCGCTTGTTCCACATGTTAGAAAGGAAAGCCGTAGTATAGTTCGCGTCACGTAAAAAGAGCGCTGGCTGGCGTTCCGAGGATGCACTCCGGCAGCAACAGTTTAGTACCCTCTCTTTCACACTTACGCCATTTATATTATGCTATCCTGTTGTCAGAGTGAACTGTTCTGCCCTCGGAACGCCCGCCAGCGCTCTTTTTACGTGACGCGAGCTGTATGTACATTTTTTTGGTCCATTTGTATGGTGTTTCAGGATCAGGGGGCTGTTTTAGCATTCCCTTCTCATATTTACATACGTAACATCAGTCTGGTTTTAATAAACTTACTTTTAATAATTTTACTAACACCACAGACAAACAAATCATTTATTCAACACAACGACGCATAAAACAGATACTGGACCCTGTAGTCTGAATAAATAAAGATAATCTCACTATACAGGCTGTAACAGAAAGCTGTGATAATACTTCAAGGTTGGTTTTTACCCATCAAACTGAACAACTTTTGTTCTACTTTGTTGAAATCGCAAAGAAATTTTCGGACTTTTCATACAAACTTGGTTCGCCAGCTGATCGATTTGTATGAAAAGTCCAAAAAAAAAATTGCGATTTAAACAAAGTTGTAGAACAAAAGTTGTTCAGTTTGATGGGTAAAAGCCAACCTTGAAATATTATAACACCTTTCTATTACACCCTGTATATAATATTGTAAATGCGAAAGTATGGATGTTTGTTTATCAGTTTGTTTGTTTGTTCCGCTTTCACGCCGAAACTACTGAATGGATCTGGATGAAAATTGGTAGGTATGGTTCATTCCAATCAAAAAAAAGCAAAACGTAAACAAACTTACTATGGAACTGACACATGTCAATGTCATCTGCATACTACGTTTGTTTACCTTTTGCTTTTTTTTTATTGGAATGAAGTATAGATTGATAAAGCACTCGGCTAACACTTAGGATACTTTTTATCCCGGAAAACTTAAGGGTTCTTAAAAAGGAAGGAAAGGAATGCTTAAAAACTCAAAATTTCCAATTCGTCACTAGATGGCGCTATCTTAACATATTCTTTCTTTCTGGACACAATTCTGAAGTCCACGCGGACGAAGACGCGGGCGGAAGCTAGTTAAGTTAGATAATAAAAATAAATTTCTTGTGGCCCTTCCCTCCCAGGTGTGGCAGATCCCCGACGGCGGGCTCTCGCGGACCCTCACGGACCCGGTGGTGGACCTGGTGTACCACCAGCGCCGGGTGGGGCTGGTGCTGTGGCATCCCACCGCGCAAAACGTGCTGCTCACCGCCGGCTCTGATAACCAGGTGTGGTTTGTTGCTGTTTATTGTTTTCTGATCTAAAGTTACAGAGTTCCGATGCTTTGGCAGAGACAAAATGGTCGATGTTGATTAGATAAACAACCTATAACCTATACCTTTCCATCGTGAGCAGGGGCGGATCGTGAATTTGTGGGGCCCTGGGCTAATACTACTTAGGGGCCTACCTAATAAGTAATTACACACTCAACTAATTGCCATTTTGTAAGAAAAACAGTTTTCTATAGTGATATAGAGAAAAAAAGACAAATATTAAATTTTTATACAGACTGAAAAAAAATGATTATAGATCGTATTTTTTCAATATTTTCCCTTCACTTCTCTGTTACTATTGTAGTAAAAAAAGCCGCGAGCGAAGCGAGCGCGGCAATTTTTAATATGTAAGTATAAAATCTCAGTTTACCAGAATTTGCGCATGTGCACCCAGTATATCGTTCAATCAATAAAAGAACCTCCGGCCCTGTTCATACAAAAAGCCGCGAGCGGAGCGAGCGCAAAAAAATAAGCTGGTAGGCTATTATTTATTATTCGTAAAAACATTCGTGAATTATCTATAGGTATTTATATAGAAGGTTTGGTGATATGACGTGCATGACAACGACGTGACTTTCGGACCGCGCCTGAGGCTGGGGCCTTTGTATCCCCGGGGCCCTGGGCTGCAGCCCAAAAAGCCTATAGGAAGATCCGCCCCTGATCGTGAGGAACGAGTCTCTTTCAATAACCGCCTTTAAAGCCTCTGACATGGCTTTATGACTTCTCTTTAGTGATAGAAATTAGCATCTGACGTGATCTTGATTGAAGAGACCATGCAAGCTGCACTCAGCCATTACCGCTTCATTGAGCTGGTAACGATTTTACCAGTCACCTACATATACGAGTATCCTTCACTTGTCATCTTGCTCTAGTAAATGACGGTGGAAAAGGACAAAGCGAAATTCCATCTCGTCTCTACTTTCGCGCAAAGAATATGTACAATATACTTGTTGAACAGATAGCGATATGGAACGTGGGCACGGGGGAGGTGCTGATCAGCCTGGACTGCCACCCGGACCTCATCTACTCCGCCTGCTGGAACTGGAATGGCTCCAAGCTGCTCACCACCTGTCGGGATAAGAAGATCAGGTCAGTGGTTTCCTTGGTAGCTTGCGGTAAAGGTGCGTTTGAGGAGTTGTCTCCCATATTCTAAGTTAAGATGTTGCTTCGTTAACAACCCATATCGTCCCCACTGCAGGGGCACGGGTCTCTTCCCATACTTCGGGAAGGTTAGGCCATACTCCACACACGGGGCCGAGTCCGGGTTGGTGGAGGTTGTGGGGCTAGTGGCCAACCCCAGTGTCAGAAGTTTTCAAGCCGCCTATAAGGCCTCCGACATGGCTTCACGACTGCCATCTAGTGATAGCAGCCGGCACCAACGGCATAACGTACCTAGCGAAGCACGGAAACGGTCGAGATGAATGCAACTAACAATCAAACCCATCCAGGTTATGACCGTGTCTGTAGTCGGTTAAACTGCGTGATCGACGCGACCACGCAAGCCGCACTGAGCCACGACCGCTTCCAAGATGTTGTTTATTGCAGTAAAATGTTTTATACATTTTTTTAAATTACCGTTTTTTTCGCTGTTCTTACCACACGGAATTTGTACTCTCAAGTTTATAATTCATATTTCTTGATAATGAACCGATCTATTTTGATGAAACTGTACACGTAAGCAATGGGATAAATTCTAATAAGTGTACGATTTACTGTACGATAAAACGTTTTTTTTATAACTACTAGTCATTTGAGTCATTTATCAACAGTAAAAAACGACAAGTTATTATTATTATTTGTCATAGTCTGTGACGAACTTTGTCGTGTTTTGATGCATATAAAACAGAATGATAAGCTGAGTAGCCAGCTTTGTATGAAAGCTGAGCTGAGCTTTTTTTTTGCTCCGATTGAATTGTTTTCTTTGTTTATTGTCATGACCTACAGGTAAAATTTGGTTCGCGTTTTCAATTTCACCCCTGTATTAGTAGACGTAATATGACCTAGACGTATAGTTGGGAGACATTGTATGGCGTGTGTTGCAGGATAATCGACCCCCGCAAGGGCGAGGTGGAGGCGGAGGCCATAGCGCACGAGGGCAGCAAGGCCTCCCGCGCCATCTTCCTCAAGCACGGCCTCGTCTTCACCACCGGGTAAGCCAGCTATAATATCAAGTTGTTCACACAAACGTCTGGTGACAGTACAGTAGTACACAAAAAATAAGGTGCGTCGGTAAACTTCGTTCGCGCAGACAAGAACAAACTATAGACAGAAACACCCGAAACAGTCAACGGTGACAGCCTTCAATCAGCCGCGGAATCAATCGACCAATGCAGTGTAATTCTTTAGGGGTCGTCCAGTAATCACGTGAGGCTCAAAAGGGGAGGGGAGGGGGTTCAGAAAATATCACGAACATAACGAAATATCACAAGGAGGGAGGGAGTACTGAGATATCACGTGTATTTATTTTTTCGAGGAACGCGCCATTTCTAGACTAATTTTGTTGTTTTTAACTCCTCGCAAGGTTCTTAACTGCTTCAGGCAGTCAGAAACAACCTGCAACCTTAATGTCTGTCTGGATTTTTTTATCACGGTGCTTAATTTTCCATAATTAAATTACATTATAACTGTATTTAAAGATAATATTTTGTACCAAAAAAATACACGTGGTTAGACGAATTGGACAATGCAGTATGCTTTATAGCACAAAGGGGATGTAAGATTTTACTATGGAAGGTGGCCTATGGCCGGCTTTTTTTCCAAAGTCGCTGTCGCACCTTGAATCCTTTATAAATCAACAGGGAACATTCAGACGACGAAAAAATATAACAAGTCATTTTGTGTTTAAACCACCAGTTTCGGAGATATTTCATGACAAAGATTTCTTTACCATATGGAGAGATCATAAAAATCAATTAAATCTCTTCAACTGGCAATCTTACGAAAAAAATACCTATTATCTTTTTTGATCATTTAGGTATCCTCTGACGATTTAAGTACCTAGGTTTCAAAGTGCGACACCACTTTTGTGAAAATACGACAGGTCATAGGCCACAAATCTTCCTACCCCTTTTCCGCGCTCAAGATTAGTTAATGTCTTGCCGTGTATACTGTAAGGACTGGGGACGTAGCTCGGAATCGTATACACTTTAAACAACACTTCAGCTTCGAATATTTTATTATTTTATACGTTTTACATAATGGTGTACCTCGGCGAGCCCCAAACTAAGACTGACTGTCAATACATTGTTTTTTTTTCTAATTCTAATATTTCAAATATTAAAACCATTTCACTTCCATCATCCAGGTTCAGCAGAATGTCGGAGCGGCAATACACCCTGCGAACTCCGGACAATCTCAGCGAGCCCATAGTGACCGTGGAGATAGACACGAGCAACGGGGTCATGTTCCCGCTGTACGACCCCGACACCAACCTGATCTATCTGTGCGGCAAGGGGGACTCCGTCATCCGGTACTTTGAGGTAAACCCATCCATTTCCAAACCCTGAGCGAGGTCGCTTTCTTTGTAATATTATATCTGGGTCGCGCAAGGGAGATTCGTCCGTGACTTTGAGGTGAGTCGAGCCCATACTCTTCCAAACCCTTTCAAGGCCGCTTTCTGACCAATATCAATAATCAATAATATCAACTGATTGGCATTCTGGTGTGGCATGCGGCAATCCCATCCCGTTTCAGTCTTAGAAAAGAACACTTTCTCGGCAATATTGCCAGACGCTTTACAGTTCCTCACTGAGCTTAGGATCTTGACACATTTTTTATTTTATTTTATTAAAGATTTTTGATTATTTTTTTAATCAGGTAACACCGGAACCACCGTTCGTGCATTATATCAACACTTTCCAAACGCCAGACCCACAAAGAGGTAAACAAGAGTACAAACATTTTTCTTTTTTAGTTATTCATGTCTTGGCAACTTTGTATTGTATTTAAAAAGTCTTCAATTTTAACAAACATTCCAGCACGAAAGTACTGTAACCATCGATATGAGAGACATTAGATGAGGTTAATACTGCCCGACTGCGTAGTCGCTAATAGTGGTTTGCTCCCCTATGTTGAGTAGCGCCGCCTTTTCGCGCACCATTCGCAATCTGACAAGCGACGAGTAAACATCCCGTATTTAAATGAAAATATGTCTTACAGTGCAGTGAAATGTGCTAAAACAATAAAAAAATAAAGAACAAAACTAACAGCAACATTTCTTATCACTTTTTTCTTGTTATTTTATGAATATTTTGTCATTTTATAGTGATGCTACGCTACTCGTCGCTAGATGTCGCTAGTAGATAACATTAATTAAATACATGCCTCCCTACTCGTCGCTAGATGTCGCCAGTAGATAACATTAAATACATAAACCTTAAGCTTATCACACAACGGCGATATTTGTTTAAATACATGCCTCCCTCTTCACCCCACTTCAGCCCCCGCAAGACGAACACGCTGGTTCAGAAACAAACAGAGCGAGTAACCTTATCTAATGTTTCCCATATCGACGACTGTAACCAAATAACCACACACAAGCACACATCTTGTACATAATAACCACACACAAGCACACATCTTGTACATAATAACCACACACAAGCACACATCTTGTACATTTCTTTAACTTAGGTTTCGTTCCATAACCAAAGATTTCACTTGGAGTAATGCGAATTTTACCCAACATCGTTCCAAAATCGAGCCGAATGAAAACGAGGGTAACCGAGCGCTGATAGTTCTCCGTCATTTTGGAACGCTTTCGTGAATGCGATTTTCGCACTGTCAAGTGCAAGTTTTAACGCTGTTTGATTACCGTTAAAAATTGCCTGACAGTTTATTCGGCGGGATTCTTAGTCAACTTTTCTGTGATGAGCAGAATTGTTTGCTCTGAGTCTGGGTGTATTACATCTATATATGTATGTATTTTAAAAAGTATATGTGTATGTATATCAGTCTCTGGTTCTCAAGATACAGGGAATCCTAATTTGGGGCCAGATGACCGTGTGTGATTTGTCCCAGATATTATAATTTAGATATTATTAATAGCTTCGTCTCTTTCATTTTTCCGAGTTAAATCCTACCTTGGTTTTGAAACGACTTCTTATATGTTCAGTATTGTGGTAAATTAACTACTATTACATCTCATAGCTTACTGTTAATAAGAGGAAATCTATTAAGGCTTTACAATTTGTTTTTTTTTTTAAATTTGATTTATTTTACACTGTATAATACCTACTAACGTAACCTGCACGTTGTCACTTCAGCTTCCATCTGTATCCATCTGTCAAGTAAATAAGTCTGTCTCTATAGTACAGAAGTTATCCAAAAAGTTTTAATGTAACTTTGTTTTGTCTCCGTACAGGTATCGGCATGATGCCAAAACGTGGATGCGACGTAGCCACGTGTGAGATCGCGAAGTTTTACCGACTGAACAACTCTGGACTGTGTCAGGTAAACTTCGCCTTTTTGTTATGTGTTAACCCATTACGTCCTCACTGCAGGGGCATGGGATTCTTCCCATACATTGGGAAGGTAACGCCATACTCCACACACTGGGGCCAAGTCCGGATTAGTGGAGGTTGTGGGGCTAGTGGCCAACTCCAGTGTCAAAAGTTTTCAAGCCGCCTATAAGGCCTCCGACATGGCTTAGCGATAGCAGCCGGCACCAAAGGCTTATAAACGTGGCTTGCAAAGCAGGGAAACTCCACTGACACCACTAACAGTCAAACCCATCCAGGTTACGACCGTGTCTGTAGTCCGTTAACCTCCGTGATCGATTCCTCCAAATAGATACCGCGAGAGGGTAGCTGATGGTTGCGAACATATGGGCAACTTGATAGGGGGGTGATCTGTATATTGCTAAAACATGGCTATACCAACACAGACTGTCAAAGGAATGTCAACGCCCTCTATCTATTTATTTTGAATTACATCACAACTCTTTCCGCCATCGTTCTACGCGACAATATATTAATCCCCATCACTTAGATGGTTGGCAGTTCACAACTGTGCGTTTCACTAGAAACTTTCTGCCTCGCACAACCAAACTGTGGAATGAATTGTCGCCTGCGGTATTTCCGGACCGATACGACATTCAAACCTTCAAGAAAAGAGCGTACTCCCATATCAAAGGCCGGCAACGCACTTGTGACTCCTCTGGTGTTGCGGGTGTCTATGGGCGGCGGTAATCGCTTACCATCAGGTGATCCGTCTGCTCGTTTGCCGCCTCTGCCATAAAAAATAAAAAAACAAATGTCAGAAAATCTCTCATTTATTCTCAGTGATTTCAAAAATGAGAAATTCTCTAACAGTTACTTTTTTTTTACAAATAAATAGATAGAGGGCATTGACCTTTCTTTGTCAGTCTGTGTTATGTCGTAGGCACTTCGTGATTTAAGTTAATTCTCTATATGTTTAATTCCTGGATTCTTTTATCTTTATTTCACACAAAACATGAAAAAACAAAAACCCACACAAATAATAGAATGATTAAAAATATATATATAACACAATGAAAAACTTTGGATTCTTTGATTCTGGATTGGCTTATTAAACTATAAATATTGTCCTGAAATTATCGACTATTGCATTTACTAACAGGTGGTATCGATGACGGTGCCGCGCAAATCGGAGCTATTCCAAGAGGACCTCTACCCGGACACGTTGAGCGACGAAGCGAGTCTTACTGCGGACGAGTGGGCCGCCGGCCAGGACGCCGAGCCCGCCACCATGTCGCTCAAGGTAGGCAGGTAGGCCAGCCAGGCCGAGCCAGGTAGGTGGCCAGGGATACCCGTCCAAAAATATGACGATTAAAGGGCTCATAATAAAGTGGCAACCCTAGAAGATTTTGTGAAGTGACAACCCTATAATATGTTGGGAAACCCTACAAGATTAAATTCACAATATTGTGACAGCCCTGGAAGATTTTGTGTAATGACAACCCTGGAATATGTTGAGAAACCTTAATAGATTATGACAACACTGTCTAGTATTTTGGGAAACCCTTGGAGGCTTATGAGAACTCTAGGATGTTGGGGAACCCTAGAGGTTGACAATACTAGAGGATTGTCTATGAAAGGTTGACTAGAAGATTTTGACAGCCATAAAGGATTCTTTGTGAAATGATGATCTTGGATGATTATTTGCAAAAATGACAACCTTAAGCTATTTTGAAAACCCCAGAATATAGAGATCGATTTTAGACAACTCTGGAGATTTCTATAAATGACAGTTGACATTTTCATAGGAGACTGTGCAGTGATATAAATAAAGAGTTTAATAATCCTGGAGAATTCCTATAAAACTACGAGTATGCTAGACTATGTATATCATATCGCAAATGAGATAGATGCCCGCATCCGTACATGGAATCTTACATAGTTCGCATATCATTCATACAGAAATTAAGGATCCCAGGTTCCTTAATTAACTTTCTCGAAAGAACCTATGGTCTAAACGAAAAACAGCTGATCTGCCAACTTTGTGTAGGCGGTTCTTTGTATGGAATATTTTTTGCGATTTTACGCTGGTTTCCTTTGATCAATTTCATAAGTAGAAGCCACTGTATACTATAATCCCATCATACAAGTCTGTACCCAAATAGACAGCCAACTGTATGGGATTTAAAATATAAAACCAATTTTCATTTGATTTTCATGGATGATTTTCAAGTGGAATCTGTGAAACTTAACCTCCTGAGGCTCAAAGGCCTACTCGAAGGACTAAATGTCTATGTCATTCAGACCCAAGTTCGCTTTATATATTATTGTTTTTTGTCATTTACGAGCCGTATCCTTCTACTGCCCTCATAAAGGTGCGTACGGACTTGAGGCAGCATCGGCACGCACGGCTCGCGGCGAGGCTGCCTCGGTAAAACAATTTAACAACACGAGGCAACAACCTGAGGCAACGTGCCTCAGCTTGAGCCGCGCTAAATCAAAATGCTTGCCTCAGTAAAACCATGCTCAATGCACGTCCACACTTGTGAGGCAGCCTCGGCGAAGCGCCTTTGAGCACCGTCAAAAAACCGACACGGGATGGCTCGCACCGAGGCTGCCTCTAGTCCTTACGCGCCTTAAGAGAGAAAGCAGCAAAGTGTATAGAAAAGTTTTCATATAACTTAGCGGCCTTATAATGGCTTATAAGGCCAGTCTAGTAGGCCGTAATCCGCTATTAACTAAAAGTCCTATTGTTAGGACCTTGGGCGGTAATCATCTAATGATCAGAAAGCGAAAAAGTCTTGGGCCTTAGGAAGATAATCAGAGTCTATTTTATACAATCCATGTTCTTATGTAAATACTTTGTGAGCATGAATTTGATGTGTTAAATAAATAATGGTTTGATTTGTATGGTAACAATTTCGTTAGCAGATTTAAAAGGGTAAGTTTTGAGTGTGTTAACTGTGTTTCTACAAACTTTTTGTGTTAACAACCCATTACGTCCCCACTGCAGGGGCACGGGTCTCTTCCCATAACTCGGGAAGGCTTAGGCCATACTCCACACACGGGGGCCAAGTCCGGATTGGTGGAGGTTGTGGGGCTATGTAAACTTTTTATTGAATAGTTATTAATTATTGTACTTTTATGACTGTACTTTACCTACCTGTTTTTTAATTGAAAGATGTTTCCGAAATCTTTAAAAATCAAGGATTTTTACTTGATTACAAATGCAGAACCAAAAACCAAAACTGTCTATGAATATCACAGACTTGGTTTCATTTAGATCCGCCGGCGCCGGGGCCTAATTTATAAATAAAAATACACTATTCATAAACCTTATCAAATTTTAAATCAATTTCCAAAAGTCGTTCAGCATGATGAGTAAAAGTTCCAGTTACCGATTCTACGCTTTTTTTACGCCCTTCATTTCGGAAACATCTTAACAATGTGAGTCTGTTGATGATTCTGTTGGCTTTCTCTCTAACAAAGTCTTAATTTCATTTTATTGTTTTTTTTTTATTGTGTTTGATGTTGTTTTTAACCAAAACTTTTTGAATCGTGTTAACTACTAACAGTGGATTTCAAAACCTGAAAGATTTATGACTTATTTTCATTATACAAAGATTTTGTTGTGTTTATTTAATCAGTTGATTTTAAGTATCTTAACAACTCTGGAGTATATAGTTTTTTATACCTAAACGTATAAATAGTATAACATTTTAAAAGTAAAATTCTTTTTTATTTAATCGTTATATTTGCTAACTTTACATACATACATACATACATACTTTGTTTCCGTTTGTTTGTCATCAAAATGGGCAATTTTTTTTTACTGTAATACGTTATAGTATATTCATTTTTATTTCATGATAATAAAGACACGCAGATATTTCAAAAATATGTCAGAACAGCAACTACTCAAAAAAAGTATTATTCCAAAAACAAGACGACTTTTTAGAGGATGGAAACCGGCAAATGATAGATGCTACTCGTGAAATGTAAAATACCTTGCCCGAGGAACCTCTGTATTTGCTCGGAGCGAAACTTTTGTTCTGACTGATCGTGATCATCCCTAATTAATTATTTGTTATATTATAGTATGGGAACTGAAAATATTTTATTGGATACTATTTACAGTTCTCGAAGCAAATTCTTATTTTGTCTATTTAATTAATACTAGATTCAAACCACTTGGAACTCGTATACCCGCCGTTTCGGGAAGTGTTTGCTAATTGAGAAGAAACCTCGACCCCAATATTTTGATGTAATTCTCGGTTCGTATAGATTCCTTTTGGGCACAGTTGTTTAATTTTATGAGGAGCATTTATTGTTTACCACTATATTCCATCAACTAAAGACTACGAGTAAGAGTAAGCTTTTTTGTTTCCATACCAAAAATATCGTAAATGATTCACAAAACCCCTCAAAGAAACCCCAACCGCAAACGTGGTAACACCAAAGCCAACAGAACTATCAAAAGACAGATGCTATACGTTAGGGGTGCCTAACCAAACTACAGGAGCGCGCCCTTGTCGTACAGGGAGGCTACGTGTCCGGCCGAGCGAGCCAGCAACTGCACGTGACAAGGAAGGCGAATGCGCTCGCCGCCGGGAAAGAGAAGGACAAAGATAGATCGCCCACGCCGGCGCAGAAGAGGGATGACAGTCAAGCGGGGACGCCAGCTTCGGGCACCCCGCCGCCTGTCAGCGCGGCTGTGGTGAGTGGAGATATTTTGTTACAGATAGCCCCGTAATGTCTAAGATGACCACGCATATAAGTAATAGATAAGGTAATTTGGAATTCCGTTTAGTGAAATCGGTTGCTTTTTACTAAGCTATAGGATTTTTTTTCTGAAATTGTTCGTGTTACTCAAATATGACTATGACGTCATAAATACGATATTAAGTGTTGTGATGAACTTTTGTATTGTAATGTGTGAAATATTAAATTGAAAATAGGTTGAAATATCAATTGAGTAAGATTTCTTTGGAGGAATTCTGTTTAAATAATAATTTTTAATTTATTTTTGATAGTGGACGTTACTATATGTACTTAGCCAGATTTCTCGATATCGAACCTTTTTCAATTCACATTTTTATCTATGCGGCCTATATATTTGTATCAGTAGCTCCCAATCACCGCTACGTCACTCAACCCACACCAACTTTCTAGGAAAAACAACTATCAGACATACTGGACGAGATAAGGAAGCTGAAATCCGTGATCGTCAAACAAGAGAACCGCATCCGCGCGCTGGAGGCGACGGTGAAGGCGGGGGCTCTGTCCCCCCCGGCCGCCACCCCCTCGCCGCAGCCCCCCGCCGCCTCGCCCCCGCCCAACCACGACGGCGACGATATGGCCCCCGACGAGGTCTAAGGGAGAAAAGGAACAAGTAAGTGGTATGTGGTCACTTTTGTTAGTAAGGAGATGAAAGGAGATGATGTTACCATGTGTTCCATATGTTTGGGTATTGAGGTACTTTAAATTAAGAGTATAGTTATAGACAGGTGAGGCGGGAGCTAAAGGAAAAGCGCTTGAAGAGATACGGTTCCATCACGCCGTCATCACTTTCATTAACTTATCGAAAAGAAAACATTTCATCGTCAGCCGAAAGACGTCCACTGCTGGACGTTTCCACGCCAACCGGTCCTGCGCTGCCCGCGTCCAGCGGACCACTCAGTGGTATTTGTGGTAGAGTAAAGGTTGCGGGAAACCTTTATCGTGAGCTTAAATGCTTAATTTTTTTAGGTTGATTTTTACATTGAAATATTGTTCTATCCAACTGCAATCGGAATTTGTATTTTTACTTTACACTCGATGTTTGGTGCAATACCAAAATTTTATTTTTCCATACTTTTTAGATTACGTAAGAATCGTCGCCTAGTACTTTTAGTGTAGCTAAACATGTATGGTTCTATTGTACATAGTTCTGCAATATATTAAACACAAAAAAAAATATTAAAATAAATGATAGGTGTTTCTCTCTTTCAGATCGCATTTATATAGAAGATGATCAAGTATGATGAGATGGATTAAATTATGAAACCAATAAATTATGGAACTCTCAACGCGAAGCAATAGATAAGGAACCCATAGAGTAGAAAACAAAACAGTATTTTCCAATTATTCGCAGGAAAAGCTAAAAAGTTAAAGTTTTTGTAGTCTATGGGTTTTCAATTAGTATAATTCAGGGCTGTGCGGATAACGGAAGTGTAATATTATTTTAAGATTTTGACGTAGACACGGTGGAAGTGTAATATTTTAATTTAAATATTTTTGACTTGCTTATTGTGTTTAAATTGCAGTAAAGGATATTGTTATGGGCATTTTACGCATGCTTTCACCTTTGATGACTCTTGCTAGTTGACTTTGAATTTATGTCTCGTGTTTTATTTGTTTTTGACGTGTCTACGTCAAAATAATAAACTCTGTCGAACAAAGTGCCTAAAATGTTTTATTGTTTTCATTGACGTTTAGTTCAGTCGCTCGATTTAACTTTTAATATTTGAATCTTAACTTTACATTATTATTTTTAACTTTTGTTCTTACTAATTATTAGCTATTTATTTTATTTTTATGTCTTGTGTATTGCTTTTATTTTAATTTTATATTATTATAATTATACATATTTTATAGTATTACGAATATGATATAGGATTATGAATTTAAGAAGACCAGACATTTTAACTACCGTGAACTTTTTCGATCTCACAAAATATTTTGAATTTTATGTATACATGTTCTACAATTTTGTTGAGCAGTTGCAAATCCTATGTTATATTTGTTTTCATTTAAATCTGAGATTGACCACACATTTTCGAAAGTATTCTTCACAATTTTAAGAAGAAATTAAAACGAAAATCACTGTTCCACCGCGAACTTTGGTATCGTAACTTTTACTATAGAAACCCATTTTAATGACCATAAGAATAAAAATTGGGCTGGTCCCAATGTTCCAGATTAATCTCAAAATTAAAAATTACGGGACCCAATAACGCGGTGTTTTCATTATTAATGTCCAAATTTATTTATCCGAATTTAATTTATATGATCATGTTATATGATATCTGGCTCAATGCATTGAATATAATTATATAAATATTTATGAGTTTTAATATTAAGTGTTGATAAGTAGCTTTTGATTTACATCTAACAATTGATCAAAAGGTTTTGCTCAAGACTTTTGCAAACCCTTTTTTGGACTATACGTTACTAACTTTAGATTGACTTCCTTTTTGACAACGAAAATGTATTTTAAAAATGATTTGTAATTATTCGCAGTTAAATTGTAATGTAATTTGAATCAGGACATAGAGAAATTTTATGACGCGATTTTGACATATGCATTTTGAGCATAATTGCAAAGCAATCGTATTTATTCTGTATGATAAATAAATTTTTAATAGGATCAGATAAAACCCTTTTAAGGGTCAATCTCTTTTAATCATAAATTCTGAATTCACAACTTTGTCACAAAGTATTTTAAAACATTATTACTTATGTCTCAAGTTATTTTTAGTGTATATTACATTTGATTTTTGACCTTTTTAACAATTTTAGTGAAAATATTAATTATTTTTGAACTAAAATGTACCTAAGTAATTTTTTTAACTAAACCTTCTATGATCCTTAAGCCCGATGCAATGGTTCTTATTCACAGCTAGTCATGTCAAAAATGAATACGACATTTGACAGGTTTAAGTTATGCTGCTTTCCTTATGGTCTGTGTTTTGATGGGCCAACTCGGTCTGGCGTTGACCGCCGGCCGAGAGAGACACAGTTATAGGTTAGACAAGGACTTCATGAGTAACAGATAACCCCGTATAGGTACCACGTATAAGACAGCTGACGATCTATTTTTTATGAAGTCACTAAACACTTATGGAATGTTTTTTTCTATTCTACCTAATAGAAAGTTCCTATCAATTAGAACTCGTCACATGCCGTTTCAGGAAGTGATTTGCAACTTGCATCTCCCGCCATGTCCATTGATATGGAACTTATACATGCGGTATCTATCGGGGTTTATCTGAGTCGATGTCCTTGTCTAATCTATATCCTTGTCCCTCTCGGCTATCAGTTGGCGTTGGAATAGACTGGTCCGTTCTACGGCAGCAAGTATTATAGTTTAAAATTTAATAGTATTATTGCGATGATGTTTTTTTTTACTATTATTATAATATTAAGATGGCGTACTTTTAGATGTTCTATATTTAAGACCATGACAAGGCAGTGTATGGAGTAATATCGTATTGTGTATGAAAATGCTTGGATTGCTAAGTGTGTAAGGGGCGTGTATATTTTTTTCTATTAGAATATATAATAATGTAAGGTTAGCAATGGGACCGATCTTTCTATAATATTTCTATGTCGATGTAAATATATCCAAACAAGTTTGATTACCAGGATCCAAATTAATCATAGTTAAAGAAACATGTGCCAAAAAATATTTAAATACTGCAGTAAATGCATTTCTTATGATGTAAAATAGCGTTTCTTAAAGTCGGTCTCACGGCTTTTTTGTTTTTGTCGAGTTTTTATAAGCCTAACTGTTTATCGTGTAAAGCTATTTGTAATAGAGTACTTACGTATTAGATGTACTTTTTGCTTAGAAAAGGAAACGTATATCAAACTGATGTTGTCCCTTTCTAATTAGAATAAAAAGAAAAGGATAGCACGAGCTTCATATCATAACTAATATGGAAATGTTATTGTTTATAGTGAAATATGATTTTGGACAATAATGTATAAATTTGCTAAACAAATGTTTATATTTGACGTTGAATGTATAAAATATTATGTATTCGGTGTTTTGTCGACCGCTTGATGCGCTTTTCCTACTAAAATATATGATTGTGTTACGTTAATATTTTAGCTATGTATGTCAATATACGACGGCCATCTTGAATTGTATACGCAGGGAGGGACATATAATATGGTCAGGACTAAAAAGTTGTGTTTTCGAAGGTTGAAATATTTTAACCAATATTATTAGTATAATTCGGCAAAAGAATTATAATTATGTAGATGTTTTTTTTTCTTTTTTATAACAATAAGCTTGTTAAAAAGTTATGAATGTGCCTTAACGTTTGTGCCTTAAATGAAATGACCTTAATACAAAATATACCGTGAAGACATTAAAAAAACTTTATATATTGGTTACGCTCCACAAGTATGACTATAAATTGTTAATTCGGTCCAGAAGTTGATGTTTTTTTGGGCAATGTTCTTATAATGTTTGCCAAATAATTCCGTTTTTGAGTTAGGTTTCACTTCAAATATCTGAACTTATAAGATATCCTATCCTATTTTTCAACGACACTGCAAATACAAAACAAGATGGCGGCCAGCGTAACTTATGTAAATATTCACTCCTCTTTTTATTAGAAAAATCTTTTGTCAAAACAAGAAAATAGTAAAAAAAATAACGCACAAGTTTTTAAAAAAGAAAATGAATTTATTGAATTTTCTGGTGCTAATAAACTAAGATTATTGAATATATTTTAGCAAAATGTAATACTTTAATAAATGGATAATTCATAAAACTAATGTACTTGTCAATTGCCATATCTTTTAAACTTTGGCTGGCTTGTAATTTCGAAACTGAAAAACAATTGTTTTCATACAAGTTGTTCAAATAATGTATGAGGTATTTTTAATAATGTCAGTAAAGTTACAGAAATCCAGTCACGCCATGTATATGCAATTGACAGCAAAATGTCAACAAATTAACATGACAAAATGTCAACAAATTAACGTGAAATGTCAGCTGAATGTAATAAATTCATTGTAACGATAGGTGTTATGTGCCTTGTTGTGTTGAATACTCAGATCAAATGTTGCAATTATAAGAGTTGAGCAGAAATAAATGTCTATTTTACTATTTTCATTAGTTGTATTATTTGCAGTAGGTTTGTTTGTTTGTTTGTAATCTCTTTATTGCACAAAACATACATTTTACAAAACAATATTCTGTAAATAAAATAAACAACAGTTTGTACAAAGGCAGACTTATCCCTGGAAGGGATCTCTTCCAGTCAACCTTTGAGCAGGCAACTTGAAAAGACATTACGAATCTCTCTGTCCTTATCTATTTATAGAATATTTGGGACGGTTCTTTTACTAGAAATATACAGTGACAGAGGTTGTCAAACTTTTCCAGTGGTTCTCAATCTATTTTGGTTAGACCGCGACAGTACATGATCCCTTACTTACTTCCATTCAGTTACGCCTCTTCTGATTCAGCCGACGATGAGATACGCTTGTATGTGCCGTGAGCGGCGATATCTATGGGTTCATAAATAGAAAATAAAACAATATTTTGTAACGAAAACTCTATTTATCGACTTCAAACTCTTTATCAAACTGTTCTTCGGTGATCTTCCTCTTCTTCAGCTTCTTCATCAGCGCCACGTCCGCCGCCAGCTCATCCAACTCCTCCTGGGTGACTGCGCGTCGCTTCTTCCCTCTCTTAACTTCTGCGTTCTTCTTAACTTCTTTTCTCTTTTTCTTGCGCTGTTTGCGCTCCTCTTTGCTTTGTTTTGTTTGCTCCCAGGGTTGGGATTGGACCTGGAAGATTATTTTTTATTACTTTAGATTTAGACGCGGGTTCGATTCTCAGCGGGGTTCAATTTTGTTGAAGTTGGTTAGGTTGGTGGTAGGGCATTTTCTGAGACCGCCTGATACTTTAGATTTAGACGCGGGTTCTATCCCCAGCGGGGTTCAATTTTGTTGGACTTCGTTTTGTTGGTGATAGGGCATTTTCTGAGACCGCCTGGCTAGCTACTACCATCTTTTCAGGTTTTGCCTACAAACATCAACGTTAATGACATTGATGTCTTCCGGCATGAAAATAAGGTAGCCAGTTCCCCACTGTGTTAGAAAATTTTGGTAAGCCCGCTTCCATCTTCGGCATCATCATCACTTACCACCAGGTGAGGTAATGCCAAGGCACACCCAGGACACTTCATAGAAATTTCGCGCCACTGTTTACTACAAAGACATTCATGTTTGTACACATGTAAATGTGTGCGTGATGTACTAGGGTTGAATCGAGATTCAATGGGGAAGAAAACGCAAAGCTATTTGCAGATGGCGCTACGGACGCTTGACTCATAACAACTTTCAATTTGTACCGAGTTTTTCATTATCGAGGTGTTATAAATTAGTTTTTTTTTCTGTAAAATTGTTAAGGGAAAATGTACGCGACTTGGACTGTTCCTCAATTAAAGGCGAAGTTGAAAAGTACATAATTGAAAACGTAACTTTTCCCACGTCTTCTTCATCCGAGAATCTTTAGGGATTTTCATTATTATTGCAACCAATCGCCACACAAAGCGGCATTTTTTTAATAATCTTATGTTTAGTTCACGTAAACCATTTTTTCTATACGTTTTGACAGTTAGTATGAGTCAAGCGATATCAGCGCCTCTATCGGCGAGCTTTGTCAGTTTTCTTCCCCATTAGCCCTCATTGTTCTTTATTATTATACACCAGACAATTATAGCCTTATAAGGCCTAACATTCCTTAAAAAATAAAATTGTCTTTGGTTATAATACTGTGCTTTGGAACAGTTTTGGAACAGCCTTCAGAGAGCGGCAGGGAGTGTCCATGCAGGGAGTGTATAATGTCCTTATACTGTGTGCCAAGGGCTAACCAAGTGTTTGTAAAAGTCTCTCGAAAGAAGAGTATCAGGGGCTGATTTACTTTAAACTTTAGGAGTCTATCTTCACATCCCTCTAATCTGACCACTTACTGAAGACTCTTTGCATATCTGGCTAAAAAAAGACTTAAATTAAAAAGATGATTGTCAATATGACTCACCATCTTCTTTTTCTTCTTGGAGGGCCACACGCCCGTCTTCCTGTATTCCGCCAGCTTCTGCTGTCTGCTGGCTTCCTTCTGCTTATCCTTGTACGGTATGCTGTTGAGGTCTATTTGTTCCTATAACAATAAATATTAATAATTCATGTTCAGATAAAATAGCATGTTATATATTCATAAGATTTTATATTTTATTGTGAAACATTTTTTTTATGGCAGAGGCGGCAAACGAGCAGACGGATCACCTGATGGTAAGCGATTACCGCCGCCCATAGACACCCGCAACACCAGAGGAGTCACAAGTGCGTTGCCGGCCTTTGATATGGGAGTACGCTCTTTTCTTGAAGGTTTGAATGTCGTATCGGTCCGGAAATACCGCATAAATAATAAATTAAAATGAAATATATTATTTTGTAAATGTCAGAAGAGAGCAGACGACTAGGCCTGTTTATTACACACATAAGCGGCATTAATCGTCACAGCCGAGCGGAAACAATCAACTGCAAACTTCAGGCAGGCCTGGATTTGTTGGTTTTGGCTGGTTTCAAACGAAATTATTTGTCAATAAATTGGATTGTTTTTTTGCGACCAACTTGTCAAAAAGTACTCAGTTGTAAGAGCAATAGAGAAAGTACAGAAATATTCGGAAAGTTTTCGTAGAAGCAGTCTATAATAGTAAGGGTCGCTTCACACGTACAACAGCGCACTACTAAAAACACTAGTATTTCAGGAGGATCTTATATTTAATCATCCGGCCACTTAATCCGGCGATTTCTAGCACGACTGTCGTCTCATATTTAAATTTCAGTCCCTAAAATATCTAACTCTTCATTGCAACACAGTAATATGATCATTCGTACCTTTGGTCCTACAAACTGCGCCTTATGAGCTTCCTTGACCTCCGGCATCAGAGGCAGCCTCAGCAGCCCATAGCTGGTGGCTATGTGGCCTAGGGGCACTTGCTTGAACTGCAGAAGGAGGTTGCACTCGTGCTTGGAGTAGGCCCTCATGTGGGAGACGAAAGCGCGCTGCCCTTTGTCAAAGATAGCGCGGTCTTTCTTTTGCTGCTCGTGGAGTATGGCTAGCACCTGGAAAGTGATAGTCTGTAGAAGCAGAGGCGATAAGGGTACGAAATGTATGTATATGCTGGAGCCAGGTGGAAGAGGAGGTGGATCGATAGCCGGACTGGGTGGGTACCACTCGCAAAAATTTTACGAAATATGTCTTTGGATGTGCTGGATGGATCCAGGTGGAGAAGGATGTGAAGTGAAAGTCCAACTGAGTGGGTACAACTGCTCGCTCTATACACGCGGCGCGCTGTGTTCCGGCGGCGTTGGACGAGACAAGGTTACACAATATTTTCGTAGGCGGCGGGAACCAAGTTCCAACACGTGGGTCGTCAGTCTTTTTCCGCCATTAACAGTCCATAGCGACCCAACTGCTGGGGCACGGATCTCTTCCTATAGCTCGGGAAGTTATAATAATAATATCCGGGACAAATAACACACGGTCATCTGGCCCCAATCTAGGATTCCCTGTATCTTGGGAACCAGAGACTGATATACATACACATATACATTTTAAATACATACAATACATATACAGGGTGACTTTAAATTAGTTCTTGATACGAAAGGGTATGCATGTGCTCATGATAACAAACAACTTTCCCTAAGAAATCCATAGTCAAATCGCCAAAAAATTTTGGAGTCTTCATACAAATCGAGCAACTGACCGGCCAAATTAGTATGAAGAGTCCAAAAATTTTTTTGCGATTTCATTATGGGTTTCTTAGGGAAAGTTGTTTGTTATCATGAGCACATGCATACCCTTTCGTATCAAGAACTAATTTAAAGTCACCCTATATAGATATTATACACCCAGACTCAGAGCATACAATTCTGCTCATCACAGAAAAGTTTACCCTGTGTGGGGATCGAACCCACGATTCTCGGATCGATTTAGTTAAGGCCATAATCCATCCATAAGTCCAGATCAATTAATCAGATTATGGGACTCGTAGCCAACACAAGTATATTATAACTTTTCAAGCCACCTATAAGCCCTGTGTAACAACTGCCATCTTATGATAGCTACCAGCACCAACAGCTTAAGTACGAAAGAAAGAAAGAAACAGAAAACTGACAAGATACACAACCTACCTTATCCCTCAACTTGTCGCTAATCTTGATCTCATCCTTGGATTTCCTCCAGTCCTTCAGCTCGACCATCTGGTTGGTCCTGATGAAGGGCACATAGGCGTCTTCCTGGGGCAATAGGGGCAGCAGCGAGCGGCCGGCGGCGCCGCCCCGCGCCGCGCGCCCCACGCGGTGGACTAGAGCTGAGGGGCTGCTGGGAGGCTCCCATTGGAGCACCCAGTCCACCTCTGGTATGTCCAGACCTCTGGAAGGTACGAGTGGGGTCTTGCGATGGGAAGAATAAAACGCATAAGCGCATTATAAAGCGAACCCTTATTCGCTAGGACAGGTGTTTTTAATGACACACGCGTGATTTTTCGAACGATCGTAAAATCGGATAAATCTATCGCTCTCGGGAAGCATAGGTTAGGTTTAGATAAGTCGCTTCATATGATTTTCGCGATTTTGCGGTTTTCATGAAAGTATTCGTACTGTTTATAAAAAAAGGATTACACCATTTTCCTTTGAAATAGTCTGGAAGAGATCGCTCTTTAGCGATAAGACCACCTGTCTTTTTTTCATGTACATATATTGTATATATTTTCCTGTTTCATGTTAGTTTTCATTCATTCAACATAGTATTTTGAGACATAAAAAAATCTGTATATAATAAGAACGTTAGTCGAGATTGAAATTATTTTTCATTTTTTTTTCTAACTTCTATAAGTTATTAAACTTTACTCAGTTGAGCTGAATTTAGTGCTTAGTCTAAAACACGAAATATATCAGCCGGTATTTAAAGTGCATTAACTAATGCAAACACCATTAAAAAACAACAACAGAGAAACAATTTAAAATTCATTTACCTCGCCAACAGATCTGTACACAGCAATATCGTGTTATCCGCCTCCCGAAAGCTATCCAATATCTTACTTCGCTTCTGCTTCATCTTTCCGTGAATAGCAAAGACCTTTATACCCGGTAGGAACACAGGCAGCACGTCAGCCCAGTAATCCACACACGCACACGTCGGCAGAAAGAAGAGCCCTTTAGTTATCTTACGATTTCTTATAAAGTTCAGTAGAAACAGCAACTTATCTTGCGGCTCAACTATCACATAATAATTTTCTAGTAGCAACGGAGTGCTTATAGTGGATTTTTCTTTAACGCTAACAACGACAGGGTTCCTTAGCCCGGCTCGGACTAAGTCTTGGAGTTCTTTAGTCTGGGTAGCGGAGAAGAGGCCGGTGCGTCTCTGACGGGGGAGGTACTGCAGGATTGTGGTGAGGGTTGCCGCGAAGCCAAGGTCGAGGAGGCGATCAGCTTCGTCTAGGACCAGGAATTCCTGGGGACAGAAGAAAAACATGTTGTTTGGTTTTTATAGGTCAAATTTGAAATTTAGCATTATTTGTGGCAGGTATTTTGCTTAAATGTTGAAATGTTAAAGTTATGTAATGTTTGTATAGGACAGTAAGGAAGGTACTAGATACATAACTAAATTTATATGTTTATCGAACAAGATCATTAAAATATTGTACATACTACATTCCAGTATCATGTACGTTCGTAAAAATCTAAACTTGTTCTTCAAAAATATTATAGTGACAGACATAACCGTAATTTGAGAAGTAAAAATAATCTCAACATAGCTTTCTCGAGGCTTAGTAAGGTGAAAAAATCATTTGTGGGGCAGTGTGTACGCTTTTATAACAAAATTCCGAATGACGTGTGTGAACTACCAGAATGTAAATTTAAGAAACATAAAACGCTGTATTTGTTCAAGAGGATACTATAAGACTGTAGAATATTCCTCCAGCAAAATGATATGACGTTCATAAGAGTGCTTAATGTACCTACGTAAAGAAATAAATGATTTTGAATTTTGAGTATATAGTACATACCATAAGGGATAAGTCCGCCATTGTATATTACTCCTGTTAAAGTTTTGTACATATTTTATTTTATCAATAAAGAGTTTACAAACAAACAAACCAGTTCCTTCATTCGTGCAGCCAGATTCAGTTGCTTCCTTTCCTCGAGTAAGTCCTGCAGACGTCCCGGGGTGCACACAGCGATTTGTGCTCCGCTCTGCAAACTCTGTACGTCTGCCTCTATGGCCCGACCGCCAACGAGCAGGGAAACAGTAATGTGAGCAAGCTCTGGCTCTTTTAAAAATTGTTGTATGACCTGGAAAATTTAAAATTTACTTAAATTTACAAATTTTTATTTGGGTAAGAGGGTAATGGGATGAGAGACGGGCACTCATGAATTATTGCGACGAGGATCTATTGTTTCCTTGAAGAAAACTATGAATTTCTTTATTATATACAGTGATCCGGATTGGTGGAGGTTGTGGGGCTAGTGGCCGACCCCAGTGTCAGAAGTTTTCAAGCCGCCTATAAGGCCTCTGACATGGCTTAACGACCTCCACCAATCCGGACTTGGCCCCGTGTGTGGAGTATGGCCTAAACCTTCCCAAGTTATGGGAAGAGACCCGTGCCCCTGCAGTGGGGACGTTAATGGGTTGTTAACAACATACAGTGATCGGAAATTCAGGGGCAATTATACCTAAAATTGGGGCTAGCTCCTAATATGGACTAATAATATGGACAAGCCTTTTTGAATTAACAGAACGTTGGATTAACGATTTTTAATAGCCTACATAAAATTTTCAATAAAAAGGCCCAAAAGAAAAAAAATATTTTTCAATAAGACCAGCATTCACTACAATCAGATCATTACAATTAAGAATCCCAACACTTTTTACGATCCTGGTATCCCGGGAATTTTTTGTATGAAAACCTATAAATTTATTCAGAAAGGCATATCCATACTCGTACTATTCTTTCTTGGGAAATAATGAAATTGTCCCCGAATTTCCGATCACTAATTATATATTAATAAAAAGATTTTAATACAGAATTTTATAATATTTTTAGGATATGTTAATTTGGAATAAAAAGGTAACGGTTGAATACATTGTAGCCTGGACACAATGAGTCTAATTTACACATATTTATAGAATAGAAAAAAAGCGGCCAAGTGCGAGTCGGACTCGCCAATGAAGGGTTCCGTAGCAGCAAGTAACATAATATAAAAGTTCTTGTAGTTCATTGTGTTTATGAAATTAAATGTTTTTTTTTATTTATATATTTGAGTTGATTGAATGAAAGGTAAATTTCGATTTACAATTTATGACGTATTAAAAAAAAACTACTTATTAGATCTCGTTCAATCAAAACAAATTTTCAGTGGAAGTTTGCATGGTAATGTACATCATATATATTTTTTTAGTTTTATCATTCTCTTATTTTGGAAGTTACAGGGGGGACACACACATTTTACCACTTTGGAAGTGTCTCTCGTGCAAACTATTCAGTTTAGAAAAAAATGATATTAGAAACCTCAATATGATTTTTGAAGACCTATCAATAGATACACCACACGTATGGGTTTGATGAAAAAAAAATTTTGAGTTTCAGTTCTAACTATGGGGAACCCCCAAAATTTATTGTTTTTTTCTATTTTTGTGTGAAAATCTTAATGCGGTTCACAGAACATCTACTTACCAAGTTTCAACAGTATAGTTCTTATAGTTTCGGAAAAAAGTGGCTGTGACATACGGACAGACAGACAGACAGACATGACGAATCCATAACGTTCCGTTCCGTTTTTTCTGTTTTTTGCCATTTGGCTACGGAACCCTTAAAATGTTCCAATCGGTTGCATGTGCAATACATAATATATGGATACACTGAATGTTTATTTTGATTTCTATTAATTGTTTTACAAAGCTTTGTTAATTTGATGTTTTACAAATAAATTGTTGAGTAATAACCGGATAATTATCAGTGAATTTAAGTTCCTTCTAGAAATAATGCTTCTATTTTTTTAGCTAGTTTATAAGCATCTATTAAACTATTCCTTAAATCATTACATTTTGTTCCAAACTGACTAAAGCTTAGGTTGCGTTCCAATACCAAAGATTTCACTCGGGGTGATGCGAATTTTACCCTAAATCGTTCCAAAACCGAGCCGAGTGAAACCGAGGGTAACTGAATGATCGCCTGACAGTTCTCCGTCGGGATTTTGGAACGCCTTCGTGAATGCGATTTTCACTCTGACAAGTGCGATTTTTAACGCTGTTTGATTACCGTTAAAATTCGCCTGACAGTTTATTCGGCGGGAAGTTCGTAGTCAATGTCAAACAGACTAAGACATACAAACATTTTATCTTCGGAATTGTTTTGAAATACGATTGCTTGTATCTGCGAAGGTGTTAAAGCCATAAATAAGACAGAATACTACTCAAAAAAGCTAGAAACCTTTCTGAATTATTTTCGATGACGTTTGTTACCCTGTCACTCTGGAATCACTCGCAAGCGTTCCAAAATCATATTTTTTTCTCTTTCTCAAAATAGCTACGTCTCTTTCATTTCTCCGAGTTAAATTCTACCTCACCCTACCTTGGTTTTGGAACGACTTCTTAGAAAAAAATGCTTTATGTTGTAGCTACACGCCCAACAACTCTCCCAATGTCAGAGTTGAGGGAAAATCAATTCACAGCTGAGATTGACTTGTTACATAGCTTGATTGGTGAAAATAAGTAGAAAAGATTTCTATGAATTTACTTCTATTTTATAATTAGTGTAATATTTATTTAATTTATTAGTTTATGTCATTTTAGAGTTTAATAAACGATAGATGCTTTGGTCAGGAAAGTAAGATATGATCAACAGAACCTTCATCGAGTCCAAATTCGAGAAAAAATACCTTGTAAATTTGAGTAGCTAGTTCTCTAGTCGGCGATATGATAACAGCGTAAACGAAGTCTTTTCTCAACGGTTCGTCCTTCTCCTTCTTCTGTAGCATCTCCAGCAGCGGAACCACGAAGGCAAGGGTCTTTCCAGAGCCGGTAACAGCCTCCGCGACGACATCCTTGCATGATAGGATAAGTGGTATAACAGCGGCTTGAATAGGAGTCATTTGCTTGAAACCTTGTTTGTTTATACAGTTCACTACGGGCTTTGAGAGCTCCGGAGACACTTCAGTCCATTTTTTGATAGCCATTTTTTTTTATTTATTAATTATTTTACACTATTTTTTTTTTTTTTTTTTTTTTTTTTTTTTTTTTGGCCTTTTGTTGTAGCTTCAGGCCCAACAATTCTGCCAATGTCAACGTTGAGGAAAACTCATTGAAATATAAAGGAGATTGACCGGTGGAGCTAAGAAAGAGACTTGATTTCTTTGATTTCACATAAATACCACCACCATCTTTTTATTTTATTTTTGCACACCACCTAAAACAACACAACACAACATAACGTAACATATTATATCAAGGAATGATAGTTAAAGGTTTATAAATTGTTGTATTAAGTGTCTAAATAGAATTAAAATTTAATATTGTTATATTGAATGTATTTACAAAGTAATTTTGTAACAATAGGGGTATCTATATGGGACAATAAAGAAGAAGTATTGGTAGGACGAGGGAAATCTGGGGGAAGAATATCATACAAGGAAAAAGGATATTTTGGACAGGAAAATAAAATATGGTCGACAGAGCCCTCATCGAGTCCGCACTCACAAACTGAGTGATCCCTTATCCTAATTTTGGCAAGAAATACTGGAGTAACAACGTGACCCAAACGGAGTCGACAAATTGTGGAGGTAGTCTGTTTGTTAAATTTTTTGAATTTATAAAACCAAGGTTTTTTACGAATGTATGGTTGAATAGAGCCATAATGACGGCCTTTCTGTTGTCTAGACTGATCCCAAATTGTAGACCACGAATCATACAAATAAGATTTGGCCATGTCAACAAAATCTGTGGAGTAAATATTGTAGTGACACAAAACACCATCTTGAACGGCTTCTTTAGCCCAATAATCAGCCCATTCGTTTCCTTCTATACCAGAGTGTCCTGGGATCCAAGCTAGAACTATATCTAAATCTTGAGTTTTGCATTTGAAAAGCAATTCTTTGATATCAAAAATTAGCGGACATTTAATTTTTTTCCTAAATAGATTACTGACGAGGGATTGTAAGCAACTTAAGGAGTCAGTGAAGATGATTGCCTTTTGAATTTTGTGGGAGAAGACATAGGAAACGGCTTCGAAAATAGCAACCGCTTCTCCAGTGAAAATGGACGCGTAGGGAGGACATTTATATTTCAGTACAATTTTATATTTGGGAATCCAAATCGCCGCCCCGACACCGCCCTGATCAGATGTTTTGGAAGCATCCGAAAACATGGTCAAGTAATTGCTCCATTGCTCCGATACGATGGAATTAAAGCGAACTTTAGCAAAAGGATCTTCTTTACAAATACCGAAGTCCAGAATTATATTTGGTTTGAAAATAAGGGCATCATAACTGTAGGAAAATAATGGAAAAATTGGGAACTGAACAAAAGTGTAAGGTACTTCTTTTATTTTGTAATAACTTTCAACAATTTTAGGTGTGCTTTTGTGGACCCAATATCTACAAGAAGAGATCTTATCAGAGAGTTGATTCAAACGAGTAAGAAGCGGATGGGAGGAAATTTGGTTGATCTTAAATATAAATCTATTGGCCAGATACTGTCTACGGAGGGCTAAGGGGGGGTCAACGCATTCGACTTGTAACGCGTTTTTAGGCGAAGATTTCATTGCACCTAAGATGATACGATGACATTTGGCCTGGAGTAAATCAAGTTTCTGAAGTGAAATTTTACTACAAGGCTCAAGGAGGAAAGAACCATAATCAAAGTGGCTACGGACCAAGGCATTATAAATTAATTTTTGACAATAGGGGTGAGCACCCCACCACACACCTGATAAAGCCCGCATAACGTTTATGCTTCTTTCACATTTACCAAGGATATAATTCAGATATGGAATACCGCACATTTTAGAATCTAAGATGACGCCTAAGAATTTAGTTTTGGAATCAACGGGCATTAACTGATTTTGATAAAAGAGATTAATACTAGGAGTAGATCTCCTTCGGCTAAACAAAACTACGTTACTCTTGGAAACAGAAAGGTCGAGTCCATGATCTTGTAACCACACGCTCAGGTAGTAAAGAGCAGAGTTAAGGCGATAGGAGGTTTCCTCCATAGATTTGGAGGAAAAGTACAAAGTAAGGTCATCAGCATATTGTAAGATATTACAGAAGGAGTTGACGGAAAGATCCAGATCATAAGTATATATACTATACAATAAAGGCGATAAAACTGATCCCTGTGGAAGGCCTTTCCATATATATCTTGGAGTAGACAGATTACCTCGGTGTCGAAACTTAATCAATCTACCCATAAATAGGTTGCAAACGAAGTGTATAATCCTCACCGGGATACTCAGCTGGTACATTTTCTGTCTGAGTACAGGGAGAAGTACATTGTCATAAGCAGAAGCTATATCAAGGAAGACGCCCACCAGAGTTTCATCATTAGAATAGGCTAATCGAATGTCCGAGGTGAATATGGCTAAACTGTCCATAGTACTTTTGCCTTTACGGAAACCAAACTGGCTAGTAGAGAGGATGTGTTTACTTTCCACAAACCACTCAAGTCTATTTTTAACTAGGTGTTCTAAAATTTTACATAATGTGGAAGAGAGGGCAATGGGGCGATATGATGATGGGTCGTTTTCATCTTTACCTGGTTTTTTGATTGGGATGACCACTTGAGTTTTCCAGCGAACTGGAATTTGACCAGAAGTAAAAATGTTATTTATTAAATTTAGAAAAAATATTTTTGAATTTTCATTTAAGTTGATAACAAAAGAATAAGGGATTCCATCCTCTCCAGGGGCAGAATCCTTAAGGCCATTTAAGGCATATTCTAACTCGCTGAAGGAGAATGGTTCGTCGAATTTAGTTAAATTTAGTGAGGTTTCAAAAGAAGAATGAGGGAGATCGTAAAAGTTCGGGACAAAAGGGGGGGCTAATCTATCTTTAAAGCTCTCTAACCAAGGATCTGGATCGTTGGATGCAGACTGTTCGGATGACAATGAAGCACGGTACCGTTTTACATTCTGCCATACAACTGACAGAGGGCATCTTGGTGAGATACTTTCGCAAAAAGATTTCCAACCTTTCTTTTTTTTAATAGAAAATAGTCTTCTAGCTTTTGCAGAAATTTTTTGAAATTCGATAAAATTCTCTGGAGTCATAGAACAATTATAAGTCAGCTCAGAGTCCTTACGTAGTTTAACCATTGTAGTGCATTCTGAATCCCACCAGGGTGGAGATGAAAGTCTACGAGTAGCTGAGCTCTTTTTGGGTATGTGAGATTCAGCACATTCCAGTAATAATTTTTCGAATGACTCATAGAGTATCCGGCAATCATTACCAGGTTCAAGTCCCATGCACAACCTACGGTCTACGGCAGCAGCAAAAGCAGTCCAATCAGCTTCTTGAGTTTTAAACCTCAATAATGGCTCGGGGGGAGTAGGAGGACAAACGGAATTATACATAGAGATAATTATAGGGTAGTGGTCACTACCGTGGGTGGAGCTTAATAATTTCCAAAATATGGACGAAGCTAAGCTTGGAGTACATAAAGAGAGGTCCACAGCTGATTGTGGGTTCTGGTTCGGATAGACTCGATGGGTTGCTGACCCATCATTAAGTATACATAAATTCAATTCATCAAATAAATCTATAAGGGGGTGAGAAACAGAATCGCAGTGGTACGATCCCCATAGCGTGTGGTGTGAATTAAAATCGCCGAGGATTATAAGAGGTGGGGGAACCGAGGAAAGTAATAGACGTAGATCAGGGACAAGATTAACGCTGGGGTGAGGGATATAAATTGAGATAAAACTAATGTCTGCTATCTTAGCAGCGACGACATTAACATTTGAAGATATATGAGGGAGTGGAATTTGTGAGTAAGTAAGCGAATTATTTATAAGCAGGGCGCACCCTGCATAGGCGTCGTTTCTGTCATCGCGGAGGCAGGCATAGCCCCGAACCCTAAAATAGGAATTCGGGGCCAGCCACGTCTCCGAGATGGCAGCAACGGCGACAGAGAATTTTTTAAGAAGAAAAGTAAGTTCGAATTTGTTACGTCGTAAGCTTCTACAATTCCATTGAAGAAATTGTAGACGATCCATTATTATTATTAATGGATATTAAGTTAGCTAAGTTAATAATTTTTTCAGCTACGTTGTTCGGTAAGGAGTCATTAAATTTCAAAATAATATTATTTAAAAGGGAGATTATCAGTTCAATCAAATTTTCATTGGGGGATTGAGGGGACAAACTATCAGTGCTGACAAGCCTTGAAGGACCCTGGAGGGCACAACCATTTGGTTGTGATGAGGGGGCATTAGCCACAATAGAGTCATGAGCTCTTTTGTCATATCCTGGAGGAGGGGGGCGTCTCACACGGGGAGAGGAAATAACAGTTTTTTTATATGAGCGAGACATGGTGGGAAGGGGAGGGCGCGAAGAAGAGTCAACGGGCTCATAGGTAGGGGTCGGAGAAAATAGAGCACTGGCCACCTCTGCATATGACCTTCGAACATTAGGGAACTGGGAAGCAGCTTCTGAATATGAGATGTTTTGTTCGGCCATAGTAATTTTAATGGATTTTTGTCTTGATTGTTCAGGGCACTTTTTGTCAGTAGCAAAGTGACGACCCGAGCAGAATAAACAAGTAGACTGCTCTTCGACCACATTGCAACTGTCTCCGGTATGGTTTTGTGCACACTTGAAACATCTTGGGCGGCTTCTACATTGTGTTTTAATATGTCCGAATCTACAACAGCTGTGACATTGTATTGTTGGTAGCTGATATGTCTCCACAGGCAATGACGTGTAAAAGGCGTACACATATTTTGGTAACATTTGGCCATCAAACGTTAATACAACTGACATGGTTGGAACCCAGGTCGGCTTGTTGTCTACAAATTTCTTTCGGTTCAGACGTCTTGCTTTTAAGATTTTGCCGCAACCATCAGGGAGTTCGACTGAATCAACCAACTCATCCATAGACCAGTCAACTGGTACTCCGCGTATGACGCCCATGCGAGTCACGTTGTACGTAGGGATTGTTGCAGTAAAGTTATTAGCTGCCAAGCAAGGAAGAGTTAAGAACTCATTAGCTGCATCTGAGGATGAGAACTCGATAGAGACTCTGTTACGGCCGACACTTTTTATTCCATCCTTTACAATGTTTTTAACATTATTCTTGCAAAGGAGCAAGCCTACTTTAATGGGACGGAGAGTCAAACCAGCCGATGGATCTGTCTCCATCCGAGATAGGTGGACAATAAATGGACCATGATCTTCTCTTGTGTATCCACGGGAGTTTTCTGTTAGGCAAGGGTGAGTGTAAACAGTTTGCACAGAAGCAGAAACCTCATCGAGGGATGAAGCATTCTTTTTGCTGATAGGAGCTTGGATACGCTCTCCATGTCTCTTTTGTCCACGAGGCTCTGACGAACACAAATCCATCATGGTTGGAGTGTCTTGATTTTGAGTAAGACTGTGACTCTGATTCATATCTTGGCTGAATAGTGGAGGGGAGTCAGGATCTGGAGGATCAGGGGGATCAGGAGGGTCCATATTTACTCACGAATACGCTTACCTAAGACAAAAACCACACCAATAACAACACCACAATTACGACAAACACAAAGGCACACAAAAATTCCTAGAAATCAGTCAGTAATTTCGAGAATATCTTTAAAGTCTTAAAAGCACATGAGATAACCTCGGACGCTAAGGGCAGAATCCTTTACACTATTTATCTCGTTCTAAATACAACATACACCACACGGAACACGGAACAAAGAGAACACGTGATTTTGACATTGACATAACAGCATTTGACAATGACAACCCAGTGTTGCCATTTAATACGCCGTTCCAGATCACTCCCGAGCTCAGACCAAAGAAACTAGAGGACATGAAATATTTGTCTATATGAACAATCAGTTATACAAATATGGGCCATTTTGATAGCGAATTCTAAAATATACTTTTATTTCTTTCTAACTTATGTAATTCTTCTCAGTAAAAAAAGGACAACAATATTTTTGTTCTTTACAAAATGGCAACGTTGTTTTCGTGACGTCAGCAAAATACCTATTTGCGGCCGATTCGCCATTCTCGTTTCTCGGTGTCACTGGTACATAAGCTGTCAAAGTGCCTTCGCTCGCGAGTGTTTTAATTGAAAATTGTTAAATATGGTTAAACAAAGCATCCGCATAAATTAAATTAAGTGAAACAACACAGTAATTAAGATGCCTAATTGTAGTGTTACAGGATGTGGCATCAAAATGAGCCGAAATCGGCCGAACATTACACTGCACCGGTACGTATTGTTATCTTGTTGAAATATACCTTATTTTCAGAAACTAAATTACGTATTTGTCTTAATGCAGAAGATAAGCGATATAAATAACCGAAAGTAGCTTTTCAATATAATTTCAGTCTGTCTTTTAACTTTATTTTATTAAAATATTTTTCGGCTCTAACGTGGCTAGTGTTGTTCTTCGGGACTCTTTTAGACATCGATATTTATGTAGGATGATGATGAATTTTAGAAAAAGTTACTTACATATATTTTTTTTAGGCTTCCCCGAAGTGAATATAAAAAGAAAAAGTGGTTGGCAGCAATTGGCATAGAAAACATCATCAAAAGCCATCAACATCTGTTCGCTTCATATCCATGAATCATGTTTACCGCACATTGGACAAAACAACATTGCATGATGAAGCTGTACCATTAAGATTTTTAATGGTAAGTATACCTACCCACGTTAGTACTTAATGATTAAGAGTGTTGTCAGTGGTGAATTTTATTCACAAATTTACAGTCAGTCATATAATCCCTCAGTTATTTCTGTTTACATTTTTTTTATGGCAGAGGTGGCAAACGAGCAGATGGATCACCTGATGGTAAACGATTACCGTCGCCCATAGACACCCCTACATGAGGCTACATCTCTACGCAGCGCCAAGGAGTCAAGCCGATCTGAAATATCCTGGTAGCCGACGATTCGAAATGCTCTTCGTTGTTCTGTTTACATAATATGGAAAAAAGTGGATAAGCGCGATACATATACATAGCGCGACTTAATAATGTTGATCAATTTCGTCAGGCACGGCATTCTTCCTAAATATAATGTTAAATTCTGATTACAGAAAAATCTGAAAGGCATTAAGCATGATGTTTTAAGAGGAAAACATTTATTGTACGTCCTGGAACAGGTAAAGGATTCGTACCCAGTGGCACCAAGGAAAGCAGTGACAGCAGCTCAAATTCTGAAGATGACAATGTTGATGCCATATCAGGTGTAAATCATCAAGTTATTTATTTCGACCAGAATGTTTATGTGAATAAAACTAAATAAATTTTCTTTAAATGTCCTAGGCTTGTTTATTTTCCCATTCATATAGTTATAGGGATGCAGAAAACAAACTATTGAATACAACGATGAAAAGTAATTTTATTTTATATTAAAAACCTGCAAGTATTAAATTCATTTAGATTGTAGTATTAAATGTTGGAATGTAAGCGATAGTGGCGCCATTATCATCATCAGCCGAAAGAAGTCAACTGCTGGACAAAGGCCTCCCCAAAGGATTTCCACACCGACCGGTCCTGTGCTGCTCGCATCCAACAGCGCTATCATTAATTTTTTTTCAACTCTTTACGGCCAAGCTGTAAATTAAAATACAGTTCCGAATATTTATCTTTATTTTGAATACCTATACCTATAGCGCTGCAAGACACGAGCCATCTACACTCATTTCACATCTTCTGTCTCCTACTTTTTGCCTTTTATTGTTTAAGTGTAAAAGACACAGTAGATAGTAATTATATTGGTGATTACAGACCATTTACATACTAATTAACTGATAAAACCAATATAATTAATGTCTTGTTTCATTTCGTTAATCTGTTATTGCCCATCTCTAGTTTAGGAGGATATGTCAATTTTGACCATTATCGTCAAATAATAATAAAATAATCGAAAGTTCGCCATCAGTTGCGATTTATGTACGAGTAGAGTACAAAAAAAATAGACGCTCATTCTCTGCATGCCGGTGATATCGATAAAACCATATCTCATATAATGGGTATGCACTATGCCGAACGACCATTTTCGTTTCTCAGCAAGTTTAGGTATGCACGCTTTTTCTGTAGGTATGCCATGTCCATTATCTCCTACGTCATTGCTCCCGAGATAGTGTCATAGACGTTAACGTTATCTCCTCGGGCCCATAGCTCAAAGAGGCTTCAGACCTGAAAAAACCCTTTGTACCTGAAAAATGATTTCTTATTTTGACACTCACAACATTTGTACCGCTGTCTGTGAGGAATGATTGACAAAAGAGTTTGGGCCATACGGCGCCATCTTGAAAATTTGTTTTTCCATTTTTTTGATAATTTGGCTTTTCTCCGACCAGATTTGAAGGCCTAACACGCGTTACATATCATTTGTAACGGGGCTGGTGTACTCAGTTTGTTTCTAGATTGTCTAGATTTTCTGTAATTAACCTCCAAAAAAAAGCCCGACGGGCTTTTTTTCCCATGCTAATTACAGAAAAACTAGGAACTCTACATACCAGTTTATTACATCAGCCCCGTTACATATGATATGTAACGCTAGTTAGCCCTTCAAATCTGCTCGGAAAAAGGCCTAATAATATAAAAAAGGGAATAACATTTTTCAAGCGTTACTCCGTCGGGCCCATAAACTTTCATCGATAACTCCATAACGAGTGCGGTACAAATGATAAGAATGAAGTATTACTGAAATATTTTGCTGGTACAAAGGTTCTATGAACTTATTTTGTTAATATCTGCAGTAATTATGGAGAAATTCAAAGCGAAAGTTTGTATGTAGCTCACGAAATAGGGTGACAATGATTGTTTATGTTATTGGAATAGTACTGGTTAGTACTAAAATGTTAGGTAGGTAAAAATTATAACGAAATAATCACAGATAAATCAATCTAGGTACCTGCAGTAACCTTATTACAAAAAAAATGAAATATTGTATTATAAATAAAATATTATCAAAAAAATATGCATCCATCGAAATTCTTGTTAAGAATTATTGGTTGTTCGACCCAATGGTCATAACAAAAGTTAGATAACGCTTGTTAACATAATAATACATAAATAATACGGTAATTATGTTAACAAAATAATAGAAAAAAAAAATAAGTTATTTAGGTAACAAAATAAAATGAATGAGCGAAGGATTTGTTTGGTGGGGAACAATTTTAGGTTTTTATTTGAAATTTTTCATAAATGTCCTAGTTTGCAACTATAAATTTTAATGCATTTAATTAAGTTCCTGAGAGATGAAGAGAAATTGGGATTTTTGAAATTGTATTAGGTATTAGTTCACCATTTGTAAAATTAATTTATAAAATAGATGCCTTTACCAACTTATCACAGACTACTGAAAATGCTTGCCTAACTTATTTTTACTCTGGAGTGATTGCTATGGCTATGAATAATCGAAATTATGGTTCAATTTAGTAATAAGGGTCGGAACAGATACTTAACTATTAGTGTAATAAATACCTACTCCGAATCGGAACATCATAAGGTTACCATAGCCAAAATGCCTTAGGATAAATGGGATTATAAGTTTTATGTTTACATAAAACAATATAACTGTACAGAATCTATTTGATGAGAGTCTTTTACTTAAAGTATTTTAAATGGTTTTATTATAAATAAAGTTAAACATAGTGGGGTTTTATACGTAATCCAATGTGTATGGGGAGGTAAAATTTGATGATTAAAGGAAATCACTTGGCACACGTATCTGTTAAGTAAATAGAAGCTGATTTAGCCCAGTAGCCACCCCTCACTCCCTGGCAGGTGATGAGGGAGGGCCGTACAAAGTCTCACTTTGGCGTGCTTTAGAAAAAAAACTATCTATTTGACCTATCATCTTGAACTTGGTGTCGTTTTCGAATAAACTGAGAATGTAGCTTTCATTTTTGGCATAATTTTTGTTCAATTTACTACATTTATTGTGAAAAAAAAAATAAGAAAATGAAAAAACTCTCCAAAAAATCTACTAGATTTTGCTTTAATATGATATCGTTTAAAAAATATGCACTAGTGGCATAAATAAAAAATATTGGTAACACAAGATATTACAAGACCAAAAAAGAATTAATGTTGTCCATATTCTATGCTCTAACAGGGGGTGATACCATTTCAGCCTCTAATGGAGGAGGAAAGAAAACCGCGTCGTAAGCCTGGAATGTTTCTCCTCCAGCAACTCTCGGTTTTAAAACGATGGGTTGTGGAGACTTTGAAGGGGCCAAAAAAATAACCATGTGCGCCTATGACAAGACAGTTTGAATAAAACGATATTTTTGTATTGTACATAGTTTTCTCTGTTTGGGTATAAAATTATTTTAAATTGATTTGTTTTTAATATGTTTAAGATCCAGCTACTGCACCAGCTTAACCCATTGCAGGCGAGAATCATACTCTAAAAGATAAGGACAAATTAAAAAAAATCCATCATCGGAAGACAGTTTTCAACAACATCTTCTGAGAGCAGTATACCAGGGTGTCCACGTATGGGATCAGACATTAGTGCCCGTTCAAAATCTCTCACGTCCGGCTCAGTGAAAGTGAGAAATAGCTACAAATAATCAGTAGATGGACTACTGCTGTGGCTGCTACCGCTTGTTTAGAGCTAATTCGGTGCAAATGCAATTCAAACCACATTGTGGCGTTAAATACAACTGTCAAAAAAGACAAATAAACTGCACCGAATTATGCCTTTGCAGTGGAAAATGTCGTTCTGAGGAATGAGCACTCAGCTAGAACAAAGGTATACTCGTTATTCATTAGTGATGGGGTTTCCGGCCTAATAAAATAGAAGCTTCCCTATTCTCAACTAGTTGTTGTGCAAGTGAGGTACTTATACATCTGGATTCTGGACAAAGGGATCGCCCACCCTTTAGGATACGGAGCAAAATATTTATGAGGGAACAGGAAAAGGACTGCAATATTTTTTTGAAACAAAAATAGCAGTTTCGATTTTTAATATTTTTAATTTTTTTTGTCTGACATATGTAACTAAAAATTTTTGGTTTTCGGACTTTTCACTTTTTGTGCTATAAGTTTTGCTTGTTGCCACATTTCATGATTCTAGGTATACGGAAAGTACCCTATAGGTTTTGATTCCCATGCGAGTGTCCAAATATGCGGCATAAACGGTCGTATCTCTTGATTGACTCGGCACAGCCGTATTTGATATAAATTTCAACTTGATACGTCTACGCGTTCCTGAGAAAAAGGGTCTTGACAGACGGACAGACAGACAGACAGACCGACGGACAGACGGATGGACGGACAACGAAGTTGTCCTATAAGGGTTCCTTTTTACCTTTTGAGGTACGTAACCCTAAAAATTAAAGATGCTATCAGAAATACATCGAAAAAAATCTTTAGAAAATATCTGATAATGAATGAAACTTTAAACATCGGCGACGTAAAAAAAATACTGAATGGTTTTGTCTCATATGCTTTAAAAAAATCTTGTTTAATGCCCATTTTAGAAATGTACAATACTTGTACATTTTTCTAGCAAACATTGAGTGAATTACTATTTTTGAAATAAAGGTGCTGATTTAAAAAGAAAAACATTATATTCGAGATTTTTCACATAAAATTAATTAGAATGATTAAGGATAGAAAGGAGATCATGTGTGTGTTCTACAAGGGGGTCGTCCATTAATCATGTGATATTTTTTAGCAACTTTTTAGACTCCCCCTCTCCCCTGGTGATACGTGATGAGGTTTTAGACTACCCTCCCCACGCCTACCCAAAATCACGTGTATTTTTTTGATACAAAATATTATCTTTAAATACAGGTGTAATGTAATTTAATTTTGGAAATTAAAGCACTGTGATAAAAAATTCAAACTGACGTTTAGGTTGCAGGTAAACAACATAACAACAACAGTCCGACGCTTAGAAATTACTCTAGAAATCGCGCGTTGAACGAAAAAATAAATACACGTGATATTTAAGTACCCCCCCACCCCTTGTGATATAAAATAAATAAATAATAGTTTATTATATATTTCAACCTCTTTGTATTTTAGAGACAAATAGCGCCATCTTTCGCCATATATGATGATTGTGCCGTCTTGCCCCTTGTTTGACAATAGGGAATTTTTCACGGCTTTCTCTAAACTCAACTAGATGGCGCTGATAACATTTGCAATAAGAAAATTTCTCAAAAGTCGCCAAAACTAATTGATATTACTGACTAATATCATAATAAATGATGAATAACTTTCTAATATTACGTAAGATTGAATATTTTTCTGTTTTTTTTATCAAAAAAAAAAAAGGATAATTTGCATGAATTTTTTTCAATAGAATCAAATTATAAAAAAATAATATAGATATTTTCAGAACAAATATTGCTTGTCCTTTCGTCCCTTAGAAGGCCACTACCGACTCAAACAACACCCTGCAAAATGTTTCATAGAAAATATATCTTATATCCTATACTATTAAACGAGTTAAGTGTCCCGACGATTTGGAAAACGGCTTGAAACCTTTTGACGAAAATCTAGGATTAGGGGTTAAAAGTCACCAGAAATCGATCTATGAGGGAATTATCTTCGAAAAAATTCATTTAAGAGAGATATGAGTGAAATTACATAAAAGGAAAAGCATATGATGCAAATTTTTAACCATTACTTATAAGTACTTTGGTAGATCAGCGGTTTTGGTGCGAGCCACTTACGTTTTGCTGCTTTTAGGTCCGGATTCGAATCTCACCCATGAATCTTTATAGTTTTTTGTCTTTTTATTTTCTGTGAACTTATGTAAATATTATGTAAATAAATAAAAATACTTAAAACTAATAAAAAATATGTTTTAACCTCTTTGTATTTGTATTTTAACTATTATGTTTCTGACGATCATATTATACTTTGACATTTTAAATTTTATTATGAATATGACATTGATAATATGAAATAAAATAAATCTCAATCTAAATCTGCAGGGGCTTTTCTTAATGAACTCTTTCTATAAGAAAAAGCCCCAAAAAAGATGGACCTGGAAAAGCCCTGATACTGTGACCAAAAACGAAATAGATTTCATCTTGACTGACAAGAAGCACATATTCAGAGATGTCTCCGTGATCAACAGGTTTAATACCGGCAGCGATCACCGACTTCTCCGAGTCTGAATATCGATTACAAGCTAGAAAGAAGTCGTCTGATGAAATCTTCTCTTCGTCCTGATCAGTTTTAGGTCCTACTTGGTTCCGAGCGATTCCAACTGGAGCTGAAAAATAGCTTCGATGCTCTTACCCCATAAGTTGGCTTAGACGAGGACCTCAACAACGTGGTAAATACCATGAGGGCTGTGGGAGAAAAGTTCTGTAGAGTCAAGCATAAGGACAGGAAATTAAAACTCTCGGATGAGTCTTTGGAGCTTATGAGGAAAAGGCGAGAAAACACGACAGCCACTTCGGGAGATGACAAAACTCTCTCAAAGCGGATACGTAAGCTGATTCAATGAGATCTTCGTCGTTTCAATGCTCTTCATATCGAAGAAGCTATAGAGAAGAATCGAGGAACTAAAGTTTTCGTTCAGCAGCTTGGGAGAAGTCATCTGACAAAACTTACAACATTCGACGGCAGAGTCGCTACCTCTAAGCCCGAGATCTTGTCCGAGATCGAAGATTTCTATAGTCGGTTATATGCTTCAAAAGCTTCCAGACCAGATCCCCATAACACGGAAGCCCGAGCCACGTTGACTTGCCACTTCACTGACGAGCTTCCCGATATCAGTCACGACGAGATCGAGTTAGCCCTCAGACAGCTTAAAAATGGAAAAGCCCCTGGAGAGGATGGAATAACTTCTGAGCTACTGAAAGCAGGTGGTAAGCCTGTAATCAGTAGGCTTTAGAATATATTCAATGTTGCTTTACAAAACGGGAGAACTCCAAAGGCGTGGAACAGAAGCATCGTGGTCCTGTTCTTTAAGAAAGGTGACAAAACTCTTCTAAAAGACTATAGACCGATATCGCTTTTAAGCCATGTCTACAAGCTGTTTTCGAGGGTCATCACAAACCGACTCGCACGTAGGCTTGATGAATTCCAAACACCAGAGCAAGCTGGGTTTCGAGGAGGTTTTGGCACTCTAGACCACATACACACAGTGAGGCAGATTACACAGAAGACAGAGGAGTATACCGACCGATATCGCTTTTAAGCCATGTCTACAAGCTGTTCTCGAGGGTCATCACAAACTGACTCGCACGTAGGCTTGATGAATTCCAAACACCAGAGCAAGCTGGGTTTCGAGGAGGTTTTGGCACTCTAGACACAGATTTTATAATACTAACGTACAGATACCTCATGTCATACAACGAAATGCGACTGCCGTAACTCGGGCTATTCTTCGGGCTATTTTTTTCACTCATTAAGAACTACCGTTACTAGCGACATCTAGGGCGCGGGCTATAAATGAAGACATTCTGGTTGCTTACCTGTAACTTCATTTGCTTTTGTTGATTTTTTTTTGCACATAACCTACTAGTATTATATTATCTGTGTTATTACTAAATAAAAATACATAATTTGAAATATGAAAAACAAAACGTAAACCACCCATTACGTTTTTTAATTGTATTGTATCAGCGCCATCTATTAATTCACGCTATAAACTGGTACTGAACTAGTACGTGTCATTCCTCAACTCTGACAAGTTAAGACGAAAGTAGTTTTGATATGCATCGCCGTGATCAGATAATTTGTAGTAATTGATAATAAAGTGCATTATCGGCCTTTGTCATACTTTTTGGTTATTACAATAATCAAAACACTTATTTTTAGCAACTTTATGGGTTTTTTCTTCGTTTTGCATGAACTTCGATTACAAATCGATACTTGTCGTGCCATCTATTGACATTTTAATGAACTAAGGTTTTCGTTGTATGCAATGAGACCCCGTGCTCTAGACCACATACACACAATGAGGCAGATTACACAGAAGATAGAGGAGTATAATTAGCCCTTGTGTCTTGCATTTGTGGACTATGAGAAGGCCTTTGAATCCACCGAGACCTGGGCTGTAATGGAGTCCTTGCAGAGATGCCAAGTTGACTGGCGATACATCGAAGTGCTGAGATGTCTTTACGACGCCGCCACTATGGCCGTCCAAATACAGAATAGTCAATCAAAACCCATCCAATTGCATCGAGGAGTGAGACAGGGGGATGTCATATCCCCAAAACTGTTCACAAATGCGTTGGAAGACGTTTTCAAGACTATAGACTGGAAAGGACGAGGCATAAATGTCAATGACGAACACATCTCACACCTTCGCTTTGCCGATGATATCGTCATAATGGCAGAATCGGAAAGAAAGGATATGCTGGATAGCCTTAATGCTGCTTCCCGACTGATTGGTCTCGGGATGAACTTGGACAAGACTAAAGTCATGTTCAATAAACACATCGTCCCGAGTCTGGTTATAGTCGAGGGTAAACCTCTCGAAGCTGTTCAAGAATATGTCTACCTCGGGCAAATCATGCAGTTAGGTAGAAACAACTTAGAGAGGGAGGCCAGTAGAAGAATACAGCTAAGCTGGGCAGCATTCGGCAAGCTTCGTCACATATTCACGTCGCCAATACCACAATGCCTGAAGACAAAAGTCTTCAACCAGTGCGTCCTACCCGTGATGACATATGGCGCCGAAACGTGGACACTAACAGTGCAGTTAGTCCACAAGCTCAAAGTCACACAGCGTGCCATGGAGAGAGCCATGCTCGGAGTTTCTCTGCGCGACCGAATCCGAAATGAGGTTATTCGCCAGAGAACCAAAGTAATCGACATTGCTCAGAGAATTAGCACACTGAAGTGGCAATGGGCCGGACATATATGTCGAAGAACTGACAACCGGTGGACAAACAGAGTGCTACAGTGGAGACCGCGTTTGGGCAAACGTAGCGTGGGACGCCCCCAGCTAGGTGGAGCGATGATCTGCGCAAGGTTGCTGGTAACAGCTGGATGCGCGTGGCCGAAGATAGGTATAAGTGGCGTGCCTTAGGGGAGGCCTATGTCCAACAGTGGACTAATGCAGGCTGACGATGATGATGATGATGATGAACACCAGATAGCCGATTCAGCAGCATACTTTCGAACAGCTTGTAGATGTGAAAAAGGAGGGAAATTGGTCGGTAATTTTTAGGGTAATCACAGAATTTCCAAGGTTTTGGGATAGCGATTACGTTTGACTTTCTCCAGAATTTTGATATTTTTGCAGTCTCAAGACACTCGTTGAATAGTTGAAGTAACCACGAGATACCCACAGGGCCAACATGTTTAATTTGCTCAATAGATATTTTATCAAAACCTGAAGCCTTCCCGAGTTTGAGTGATTTAATTTCTGTTACAATATCACTAATACTAAAAGCGTAACATATGGATTCCTGTGACGGTAGGAAAGTAGCTTTGGGGATTTTGTTGAGTCGGTGATTTGGTTTGCCATTAATAAGTAATTGGTGAGCCACTTGGTGAGTCAGTCCAGTGAGTCAGTGACGAAATCGTGAGTTTTGAGACATTAATAAAATCTTAAGTATAATAGCTACGACATTCAAACTTTGTATGTTTAATGATTGTACTGATGGCATTCTATTTTGAAAAATTTAAATATTTAGCATCATTCAAAGCAAAGTTATAAGAGTTCAAAAAAACGACGAAGCGTTTCGAGAAAAGGTAGGTAGTGCCCTTGCGCTTCGCCTGGCTCGTCCAAAGCAAAGTTATGAGAGTTTAAAAAAACGACGAAGCGTTTCGAGAAAAGGTAGCTAGTGCCTTTGCGCTTCGCTTGGCTCATCTTGGCGGGGGTACTTCCGTGCCCCCAGATAAATTAAAAGTTAAAGGGGCTCCCCTACTAGAAACGTGTATTTTTGGCGTTTTTTGCTCGATCTTAATAATGGCAACAGGTAGACGCTTGAAATGCTCACAGATTTTGTATTGCTATAGTCACTAATAAAATATAATAAAATTAAATTATATTTAAAAATTAAAGGGGGTCCCCATACAAAAGACGTGTTTTTTGGAGTTTCTTGTTCGATGGTACGGAACCCTTTACGCGCGAGTCCGATTCGCACTTGGCCGGTTTTATTTTCTTTTTTTTATCTCAGGTCACGGTAATAATTTTTAATTAAATAATTTTGTGTCAAAAAGCTCGAATATAATGTTTTTTTTTAATCAGCACCTTTAAGTCAAAAATAGTAATTCACTCAATGTTTGCTAGGAAAATGTACAAGTATTGTACATTTCTAAAATGGGCATGAAACAAGTTTTTTTTAAAGCATATGAGACAAAACCATTCAGTATTTGTTTTTTACGTCGCCGATGTTTAAAGTTTCATTCATTATCAGATATTTTCTAAAGTTTTATTTCTTTTTTTTTTTTTTTTTTGTCTGTCTGACAAGACCCTTTTTCTCAGGAACGCGTAGACGTATCAAGTTGAAATTTATATCAAATACTCAGGCCTGCAATCCCTTGAAGATGTGAAAAAATCAAACGTCTGTGCCGAGTCAATCATATTTGGACACTCGCATGGGAATCAAAACCTATAAGGTACTTTCCGTATACCTAGAATCATGAAATGTGGCAACAAGCAAAGCTTATAGCACAAAAAAGTGAAAAGTCCAAAAACAAAAAAAATTTAGTTACATATGTCAGACAAAAAAAATAAAAATATCAAAAATCGAACCTGCTATTTTTGTTTCAAAAAAATATTGCAGTCCTTTTCCTGTTCCTTCATAAATATTTTGCTCCGTATCCTAAAGGGTGGGCGATCCCTTTGTCCAGAATCCAGATGTATAAGTACCTCACTTGCACAACAACTAGTTGAGAATAGGGAATCTTCTATTTTATTAGGCCGGAAACCCCATCACTAATGAATAACGAGTATACCTTTGTTCTAGCTGAGTGCTCATTCCTCAGAACGACATTTTCCACTGCAAAGGCATAATTCGGTGCAGTTTATTTGTCTTTTTTGACAGTTGTATTTAACGCCACAATGTGGTTTGAATTGCATTTGCACCGAATTAGCTCTAAACAAGCGGTAGCAGCCACAGCAGTAGTCCATCTACTGATTATTTGTAGCTATTTCCCACTTTCACTGAGCCGGACGTGAGAGATTTTGAACGGGCACTAATGTCTGATCCCATACGTGGACACCCTGGTATACTGCTCTCAGAAGATGTTGTTGAAAACTGTCTTCCGATGATGGATTTTTTTTAATTTGTCCTTATCTTTTAGAGTATGATTCTCGCCTGCAATGGGTTAAGCTGGTGCAGTAGCTGGATCTTAAACATATTAAAAACAAATCAATTTAAAATAATTTTATACCCAAACAGAGAAAACTATGTACAATACAAAAATATCGTTTTATTCAAACTGTCTTGTCATAGGCGCACATGGTTATGATAAATTTTTCCAAAATTTTTTTGGCCCCTTCAAAGTCTCCACAACCCATCGTTTTAAAACCGAGAGTTGCTGGAGGAGAAACATTCCAGGCTTACGACGCGGTTTTCTTTCCTCCTCCATTAGAGGCTGAAATGGTATCACCCCCTGTTAGAGCATAGAATATGGACAACATTAATTCTTTTTTGGTCTTGTAATATCTTGTGTTACCAATATTTTCTATTTATGCCACTAGTACATATTTTTTAAACGATAGCATATTAAAGCAAAATCTAGTAGATTTTTTGGAGAGTTTTTTCATTTTCTTATTTTTTTTTCACAATAAATGTAGTAAATTGAACAAAAATTATGCCAAAAATGAAAGCTACATTCTCGGTTTATTCGAAAACGACACCAAGTTCAAGATGATAGGTAAAATAGATAGTTTTTTTTCTAAAGCACGCCAAAGTGAGACTTTGTACGCCCTCCCTCATCACCTGCCAGGGGGTGAGGGGTGGCTACTGGGCTAAATCAGCTTCTATTTACTTAACATACACGTGTGCCAAGTGATTTCCTTTAATCATCAAATTTTACCTCCCCATACACATTGGATTACGTATAAAACCCCACTATGTTTAACTTTATTTATAATAAAACCATTTAAAATACTTTAAGTAAAAGACTCTCATCAAATAGATTCTGTACAGTTTTAATATTGTTTTATGTAAACATAAAACTTATAATCCCGTTTATCCTAAGGCATTTTGGCTATGGTAACCTTATGATGTTCCGATTCGGAGTAGGTATTTATTACACTAATAGTTAAGTATCTGTTCCGACCCTTATTACTAAATTGAACCATAATTTCGATTATTCATAGCCATAGCAATCACTCCAGAGTAAAAATAAGTTAGGCAAGCATTTTCAGTAGTCTGTGATAAGTTGGTAAAGGCATCTATTTTATAAATTAATTTTACAAATTATTGGTGAACTAATACCTAATACAATTTCAAAAATCCCAATTTCTCTTCATCTCTCAGGAACTTAATTAAATGCATTAAAATTTATAGTTGCAAACTAGGACATTTATGAAAAATTTCAAATAAAAACCTAAAATTGTTCCCCACCAAACAAATCCTTCGCTCATTCATTTTATTTTGTTACCTAAATAACTTATTTTTTTTTTTCTATTATTTTGTTAACATAATTACCGTATTATTTATGTATTATTATGTTAACAAGCGTTATCTAACTTTTGTTATGACCATTGGGTCGAACAACCAATAATTCTTAACAAGAATTTCGATGGATGCATATTTTTTTGATAATATTTTATTTATAATACAATATTTCATTTTTTTTGTAATAAGGTTACTGCAGGTACCTAGATTGATTTATCTGTGATTATTTCGTTATAATTTTTACCTACCTAACATTTTAGTACTAACCAGTACTATTCCAATAACATAAACAATCATTGTCACCCTATTTCGTGAGCTACATACAAACTTTCGCTTTGAATTTCTCCATAATTACTGCAGATATTAACAAAATAAGTTCATAGAACCTTTGTACCAGCAAAATATTTCAGTAATACTTCATTCTTATCATTTGTACCGCACTCGTTATGGAGTTATCGATGAAAGTTTATGGGCCCGACGGAGTAACGCTTGAAAAATGTTATTCCCTTTTTTATATTATTAGGCCTTTTTCCGAGCAGATTTGAAGGGCTAACTAGCGTTACATATCATATGTAACGGGGCTGATGTAATAAACTGGTATGTAGAGTTCCTAGTTTTTCTGTAATTAGCATGGGAAAAAAAGCCCGTCGGGCTTTTTTTTGGAGGTTAATTACAGAAAATCTAGACAATCTAGAAACAAACTGAGTACACCAGCCCCGTTACAAATGATATGTAACGCGTGTTAGGCCTTCAAATCTGGTCGGAGAAAAGCCAAATTATCAAAAAAATGGAAAAACAAATTTTCAAGATGGCGCCGTATGGCCCAAACTCTTTTGTCAATCATTCCTCACAGACAGCGGTACAAATGTTGTGAGTGTCAAAATAAGAAATCATTTTTCAGGTACAAAGGGTTTTTTCAGGTCTGAAGCCTCTTTGAGCTATGGGCCCGAGGAGATAACGTTAATTCATAGACTCTGGTGTATTTCGCTCGTTTTGGAACGAGACCTGAAACTAGTTCGGATACACAAACGAAAACCATCCATATAAATATGATATGATCCACGTATCCGAACAAAAAGAGTAAACCGCGGTGCGTTCAAAATATACAAAAGTTGATTCGGTTGTGCCATATTTCGCAATCTCTTCAAGAGCTTTCCTTGGTGAAAGATAGATATAATATTCTGAATATAGATATATATTCAGTTGGTAGATATAATATTCTGTTATTAGATAAAATATACGCGAGTGGTAATATTTTATTTAATACATGTAAAAACCAGAGTTCATTCAACTTTTACCTCCGCTCCATAAACAAATTAGTTGTAGTTTTCGATAAACAACAATCAATATGGCGCAAGTTGACAAATTGACAGCTGTGTGTTTGTTCATGTCTTTGTATTAAAAATTGAAATGTTTATTTTACATCTCCAGCTAATTTAGAATAAGAATTAACAATGACGCGGCCGTTCGGCAACAGTGATAAGCGTTTCTCTATCGACGACGCGTTCGAAGAGGAAACGGACGAGGCGATCAAAGTATACGGCGCAACAGGGGACAGATCGCCTTTACAGAACAAACTGAAGAATGGCTCCGACTTTATATCCAGGTATCATCTGTTCTCATGCATTTTACGTTTCTTAAATCCATCTAAACCCTGTAAACTTACGTTTACCCCCAATAAAAACTGTTTTGTTCAATCTCTGTTACTCAGATGTTCTTGACCTTTAGGTGAGTCACTTTCCTTACTGGAGCAAAAGGCGTATGAACTGACGCCTTCGAGTCGTTGTCCGCGCCTCACAGACCCACTTCCAGCGATATTCTAGCACTAATTGAATGATAATATTTGCAAATTGAGTAGTGCATCAACCTTTCTGACCAGTAATTGTTATTACTTATTAACACATGCCTCACGTATAGTAGAAAGTTTGCAATACCTGTTGACTCATAAATACCGTTCAGCACGATATGCAGCTGAACTCATTAATAATTCATAAAAACTGTAATTTAGTATGAATGTGTGATTATTAAATTTCACGTTTATTGTTGCAGCAAATCATACAAAAGCGCTGAAGATACGACATCTAGAGATTCTGATTCGCTTATTCATGAATACATTGAAGCTACGCAGTCCTTTTATTGCTGGAATCATCCTAAAGTCCGAGAGAATTGGAAAACAGTGTGTGCCGCTGTCGTGCTCCTCGTTGTGGGAGTAGGTCTCTTGGGCATGGGTGCGTTCGCTGTTGCCGAACCCGAGAATGGTTTACAGGGTGCCGTATTCTTTGTGGCGGGTATGATATGCTTTGTACCCGGTGCGTACCATGTTGTGTACATATGGCTGGCAGCTCGTGGGCAAAGAGGGTACGACTTTTACCATTTACCACTATTCACTTGATTGAATCTATTTAGGAATACACAGTTGCATTAAGGTTCTATGTAAGTTATGGAGATGTAAGAGGAATAAATAAATTATTTGAGGAGACGAATTTCAAGCTGAGGTGGGCAAAATGCAGACAATGTATTCTAGTGCAAGCGGAAGGGTAAATAAACTACTCTTACGCATTTAAGATCTTAAAAATCTGTTATTAGTGCTGTCTCTGTTGACATTGACATTGATTTACAAGCCCTGTTTGTATGTGGTGTGCTCTCTAAGTTTCACTAGTGTGGATTTAATTGTTATCATTTTTCAATTTCACAATTATAAAAATATTAATTGAAGTGAAGAAGAAAAAGGTGGTATGAAAATATTTAGTAATACAATTTCAGAGAAAACTATTAGAAGTAAAATGCTTGAATTGAAGATGCAATAAATTTAAAGAAAATACTGAGTAGTGCTGAAAGTTATGTAAAAAACAAAATACAATATTATTCTCAGAATACAAAAAAATAAAATATATAAATAAATAAATAATAAAAAAACAGTAAAATTGTTAAACATTTAAAACTAATTTTATAGACTATGCAAGTGCCTAGTTAAGTAGAAATAAATGCAGTGTGTTGCAAGTTGCATGCATGTTTGTAAAGGAAACAGAAAATACAATTCTATGAAGAGTAACATTTCTTCAGTGTTAGATTTTCTGTGGTCTTTGTAAATGCATGAATATGTGACCACACTATAAAGTAGTTGTATGTAACTGTAGCCCAACCACAAAAAATGCTTTATTTCAGATTCAAGATGCATATGTTAATTTAATACAGTTTAAAATTATAATAATATTTATCTTTAATGAGACCACTTTTGAAAGTGCACATTAAAACAGTAAGGTGAGGCCTCGTTTAAGGAGATGCGGAGCCTTGCGCGGCGCGTTAAGACGTCGCGTCGCGCGGTCAAATCAAACATAATATGGTAATTTATGAGAGTGTTCATGTAGAAGCGTCATCACGCGCGTTTTGTTTGTACTGAAAAACGAGCCGCGCAACACGACGTCTGACGCGCCCCGCAATGCCCCGCGTCTCCCTAAACGAGGCCTCACCTTACTGTTTTAATGCTTGGGTTAATTTCTCTGGTTGGGCTACAAAGTGGCATTAAATTAATGCTTGATATTGGAAGTTCTACTTTGCATCTATTCTAATTTTTATACCTTATACATTGTTACTCTTAATTTATTTGTATTGAATAATACATTGACTTCGTAAATCTGTAGCGTAGCAACAGAAAAATAATTTAAAAAATGCTAAAATAATTATTGGCTTATTTTCAAAGTACCTTTCACATATGTGTTGTGCAATAATTTAAGTTATTTTTGAATGACTAGGTTGTAATAAAATTGAGTGAGGTATCTATTTCTGAAACTAATGCTTTATATTCTAGAAACTATTATTATTAAATAGTTTGTTTTGATTTGTCTTCAAATTCAGTTTAGTTTGAATTTCAACTAATTTAGGAACGTAACGGCGAAATGGAGTCACATTTATTTTAAAAAATCTCATAGAAACAATATCTTAAAAGTTTGTAAGTTATTATTAATTTTTTTTATTATTATAGGACTGATTAATTTATGTAACATATCAAAATTAATTTTGTAAGTTGTGTGGGTCTAGCATGAACATTATCTTATTTTTATTTTGAGTATTTATTTTTTGTTTGTCCTCTGACTTAACTTTTTACATTTCATGTTAGTCCTATCACCTTATTATTGTAATATTATATTCAATTATATTTTGCGAAGAGATGTAAATATACTTCTTAATTTAATAATAAAATAGTGATCCTAAAATGGTTTTTCTTTACTTACAACATCACCATTTTTACAAATGACAGTGGAAATTAATTGAAATGATAGTATTTTATTTGAAATAGGTAGCAGTGTACACTTTTGATTAAGGATTTTTAGCATTGAAAATCCTTATTCGATCACTTCAGTAGGATCTTCTAAGTAACCCCAGGGAGTGGGGATCATGACCACCATCATAAGGTCAAGTCAGTGAGAACTGTAGATTGGGGCAGAGTCGGGTACTTCCACTTTTCCCTGTCCACAGCGGTGTGAATAGCTTCGTGCAGGTGGAGTTGCAAATCTTTAGTTTGGTCACACCATCTAGCTAGTGCTCACCCTATTTTTCTTTTCCCCTCCACTTTGCCAATTAAAATATGTTTTTCAAGGGGCCCTGGTTCATTCCGCGCAATGTGTCCAAGTGTCCAAGGCAGTATGCGGGTGCGGTAAGTACCTTGTTTCAATAAAAGTGCAACAGGGGAGTGCCCCTGACCATAGCAAACACATTTTGCCTAGGAGGAATTCTACCTATCTGAGAATTCAGAGGTTGCATTATTGCTACATTACTACAATTTTTACTAACTATATGATATGCATAATTTTGAAAAGTCAATTTCAAGAAAATAAATCCAAATTATTTTTGTATAAGATTTATTATGTTAAATGTTTCCTAGCAAATCTTCTCAATTTAAAATGCTGGAGAAACCTCAGTTCCCCGTTCCAACTTCTCAATACTTCCATCTGCTGCACATCCATAAGGTCTGGCATCTCTATGCCACATGTGTCGAACTCTTCTAACTCATTCTTCTTTGTAATATTAATCATATCTTCTCTGCTTGCATGCTGGCGACTCTTGCGTTGCCCTACTGAGTTTTTCAGAGCTATTTGCTCCAATTCTTCGTCGAACCTCGATAGATATTCTTGAATCAACTGTAAAACCTGTTCCTTATTTAAAACGGTACATCCCTCAGGCAATCTCTCCTTGAACCAAAGTATTTTCTCACCGATCAAATTCTGTTTGATATGCGTGCCAAGTTTGCTCTGTTCTCTTCTCTTGCTTTTCACCATTTCCTTGGCGAGGGATAAGGTTTTCCTACTGTTGGGATGTTTTAATTTGTCTATAGTTTTCTTCACTTTAGGCATTTTTGCAGGGAATTAGAGATTTTCGCAGGAAAAGCAAATATTTCTGGCCAACAAATATAAACTCACGTGCTCTTGTTTACAAAATTCCTTGACAGATATATTTTTTTTCTCAGTTGAAAACATTGTTGGTATGAAAGACCGAGATAGCACATACGATATTGAAACTTTGTGTTTCTCTTTTCCAACGATCAAAAATTTAATTTGTATTGCAATAAAAGCGAGTTTCAATTGTTTTCAAAGCTATCTTCGTAAACACCCGCGAAACGGTACGTACGAACTTAAGCAAACCTATTTAGATAAAGTACATAGTTAGGAGGAAGGATTGTAGAGTAGAAATATAAAATATTCTTTGTTTGTAGCGTAAGTAGGGATGGGTAAGGGAGTAAAAACTCAGTCAGAGTAAATACTGAGTTTGAGTAGATACTGAGTATTTACTATATTAACTGAGTATTTACTCTCTAGAGACAGTAAAAACTTTTTATCGGTTATTTTTGCATGACATGGTAATCATGGTATACATATAATAAAATCAAGACCAATGCAATGTGAGAAAAATATATACATATTAAAAAAAACATGCGATTTTTTTTTTTTGGGTCTTCGTGTTGGAGTTTATTTTAACCTTTCGCTTGCCTTCCATATTTGAATATCGCTTCAAAGCAACTCATGGTTGAATATGTTTAAATTCTTCAACCACTAACTGGGCAATTTTTTTTCTTCTTGAGACCCGTCTAGCTGTGCGGCATCAATCTCAGAGGTAATCTGTCAGGCAATGGAATATTACATCCCGTTCTCTGACATTCCTCTTGAGAATCAAGCTTGCCCGTGGTTCAATGCCGAATACTCAGCTGCCGAGGCAGTAAAACATTCGGCGTACCAAGCTTGGGCTGATGCTCGCAGTCGCAAAGCTCCGGGTACGCAAGATAAGAAAAGAACCTTTAATAGAGCCGCAAAGTCCTACGAAAAGACGCTACGCAGGGCACGCCTCGACCACATACGCCGCATCGGATCACAACTTGCCTCCTATCCCTCTGGGAGTAAGGCTTTTTGGTCCCTGGCTAAATCGGTCAAGGCGAATTTCTGTCGTGCCGTCTCTGCCTCCACTGCTGAAACCTGATGGAACACTGGCTCACATAGCAACTGATAAGGCAAACTTGTTGCTGAAAATATTCGCGTTTGGATTCTACGAATAGTACACCACCCCACTTACCTCCTTGCGGTACTACAATGACTCCAATCTGTATCCGCCAAAAGGTTCTTAATACACTTTACAATCTAGACGTGAACAAAGCCAGTATACCTGATGGTATACCAGCCATAGTTCTCAAGAACTGCGCTCCTGAGTTGTCTCCTGTTCTGACACGTCTGTACCGTCTCTCTCTTAAGACAGGTGTAGTCCCAAAGTCCTGGAAGCTTGCCAACGAGCAACCTGTGCCCAAAAAAGGTAGCCGTGTGGATCCTGCCAACTACCGCCCCATAGCAATCACTTCCACAATTCAAGATTATGGAACGTGTACTGAATAACCTCATTCTTGCATATCTCGAAGACAATGACCTTCTTAGCGATCGACTAAACGGGTTTCGCCGAGGAGATCTTCCTGTGTATGCTACGCATGTTTGGGGCGAGGCCATTGAGAAACATGGTGAAGCACTCGTTGTGTCTCTCGACATCTCAAAGGCTTTTGATAGGGTCTGGCACGCCAGCCTTATTGGCAAGCTTCCATCTTACGGGCTCCCTGTGAGCTTGTGCAACTGAGTATCCAATTTCCTGAGGGAACGGTCGATTCGGGTAGTCGTTGATGGCTGCTTGTCTGACCTATTGGTTATCGATGCCGGGGTACCTCAGGGTTCGGTTCTTTGTGCAACTCTATTCCTGCTACATATAAGGCCGTGGCCTGGACGCAAGAGACGGCGACAGTGACAGCGACAGCAACAGCGACGGCGACAGCAACAACGACAGCGACAGCGATGACTGTTCACGACGCAAGCGACAAGGTCACTGGGTTTGCGGCGACGTAGTGACGTGACTCTGTCGATGTTGGTCTGTCGCGATGTCGATATTTCGATATTTTCATAATTATTCTTACTAATAACACCTAACACTGACTCAGCGGTTTCCGCTTCTGACTATTGATCCGAGAGTCGTGGGTTCGATCTCCACCCAGGGCAAATATTTCTGTTTTTTAATATTATACTACTAATTTGCTAAAGAGGACGTAGATTTATACAACAAACAAAACAAAAAGGCGATGAGCGGGGTTCAGGGGGAGGAGGGGGAGGTGTGGGGTGTAGGTGGGGGAGGAGCGGGGTGCGGGGGAGGGTGAGTTGCGGGATGCGAGAGGAGGAGCAGGGTGCGGGGTTGAGGCGCGGGTTGCGGGGTTATGGCGCGGTTTGCGGGGTTATGGCGCGGTTTGCGGGGGGAGACGCAGGGTACGGGTGGTGGGGGAAAGGGGTACGGGGGAGGCGCGGGGTGTAGGGGAGGATGGGTGGGTGCGGGTGGAAGGCGCGGGGAGCGGGGGATCGGGGTGCGAGGGGAGGAGCGGGGTGCCGGGGGGGAGGAGCAGGGTGCGGGATTGAGGCTCGGGTTGCGGGGGAGAGGAGAGGGGTGTGGGGGACGGTGAGGAGTGGGGTTTGGGGGAGCGGGGTGCGGGGGGAGCGGGTGCGGGGAAGAGGCGCGGATTACAGAGGACAGGAGCGGGGTGCGGGGGACGGTGAGGAGTGGGGTGCGGGGAGTGCGGGGTGCGGGGGGAGGCGCGGGGTGCGGGGGGAGGAGTGTGATGCGGAGGTGAGGCACGGTTTGCGGGGGGAGAGCCTTTAGGGCCCGCCGTTTCTTCTCACTCCGCAAACACTTCCCGAAACGGTGGGTATACGAGTTCCGAGTGGTAGGAACCTCGAATTAGGTAGATAAAAGAATGACGCTCGAAAAGTGTACACTGCTACCTACTTCGAAAAAAATATTTTCATTTCATTTCAACAACCTCGTTAGGTTCAATGTCTCTAAAATACAGGCGTGTCTTTTTTCTGCCAAAAGGAGTCCTTTCACCTTGACTCCTACTCTCCGAGATGAATCGATTCCGATAACTGACCACCTTGAGCGCCTAGACGTGACTATAACATCTAACATGAATTTCGGACAATACATAGAGTTGGCCTGTGGTGTGGCCTTAGAATAGCACCACCCCATCTCTTCCCGTGGGTGTCGTAAAAGGCGACTAAGGGATCCATAAACCGGAGGGTGGGCAGCAGCGTCTTTCCCGCGTACCATCTTGGCTCACGCCACACTGCGATCGCCAACCCGCATGCCAAGCGTGGCGATTATGGCAACTACCCCCCAAATATGATTAGGAACCCGAAACAACGGCCCCTAGTCCCCGGCAGCCCCGCTATTCCTGACTCCGGTAGCGGTCACGGTAACGGCGGGGCATGGGGTGCGAAGAATCTCCGGCAGAGGCCAGGCTACCAAAAACAAAAACCTTTGGCCCTGGCAACATATAACACGCGCACACTGCGAACCGACGAAAGACTCGCTGAACTGGAGGAGGAATTGAGCAGGTTACGATGGGATATTGTGGGATTATGTGAAGTCCGAAGAGAGGGTGAGGACACCATGATCCTTAAGTCCGGAAACCTGCTCTATTTCCGGGAGGGCGACCAACTGTCCCAGGGTGGTGTCGGGTTTATTGTCCACAAGTCCCTAGTCAACAACGTGGTCCAGGTCGAGAGTGTTTCGACGAGGGTAGCGTACCTTATACTCAGAATCACCAAACGGTATTCGCTGAAGGTCATACAGGTATATGCGCCGACCGCGGAACACCCCGACGAAGAGGTGGAGGCTATGTATGAGGATATCTCCAGAGCCATACATAGCTCCAGGACCCATTTCACCGTTGTGATGGGGGACTTCAACGTGAAACTGGGCAAACGAAGGGACAACGAGCTGAGAGTGGGGAAAGAGTGTAGCGGAATAAGCATGGGCCAGATGCCCCTCGGGAAAGTTAGGTTGATATTTTTACCATGACATCAGCTTCTCAAGAGAAACATTTCCCTAAGCTATCAAACCTCAGCACGCGCTAGTTTTTGAAATAAAAATTTTTAATTGATTTTTGAAAAAAATATTTTTTTCCCTTACAACATAATTGTTTTTTGTGATCTTTTTGCAAACGCTAGATACAACAAAGAAGTATTAAACAAAGTACTTTTTAGTGTTTGCAGTGATTTATATATCGAAATACACGAATTTAAAAATTTTCAAAAATTAAAATGTCACGAATTCTGTGCGACACCCTCACGATATTTTTTTTATAAATTACTCTTACTGTGCTCTATAACATATATTTTTTTCAAAATTTTAGTAAGGGTAGAACAGTGTTAGAAAAAATATTATTTCTATCCATATATGAATATTAGAGCAGCGAAGTGAGTAATACTGCTCTGATTTTTAAATGTAATTTTAATAATAATATATATATAATACACCCAGACACAGAGCGAACAAATCTGCTCATCACAGCAATGTTTGCCCTGGGTGCGGACGAACCCCCGACCCTCAAGATCAGTAGTCAGGAGCGCTCACCATTAAGTCACCGAACCAGTTAAAAAAAATTGTTTGATTACATTTGTTTCCTGTGAGTACCTAATCGTGCGCTCCAATACTCTGTGGCTCCAATACGCGACACGGCCAGAACGTACGGCGGCGGGGCGGGGCGGCGCGAACGATATATGTGGAACTTTCTTGACGCCAGCAGCGGTGAGATCGCTCGGTTTGCGGCGGGCGGTGTAGTGTGCGCGATGTCGATACTTCGACATTTTCACAGTTATTCTTACTAATAACCCTTATCACTGACTCAGTGATTTACACTCCAGACTATTGATCCGAGAGTGGTGGGCTCGATCCCAATCCAGGGCAAATATTTCTGCGATGATTTATTTTTATTACTGGCTAAAGAAGACTTACATCCATACTACAAACAAAACAAAAAGGCGATTTCGGCAACTACTGAAGAATTATGAAGATTAAAGTCGAAATCCGGAAGTGGAGACGATAACCGTGGGAGAGCCATGCTTCGGCACGAATGGGCCTGCTCGACCGGAGTGATACCACGGCCTCACAGTGAGTGAGGGCATCGGAGGCCCAACCTCCCCTCCCCCCCAATTCCTCCCATCCCCCATCCCATTTCAAAGGTCGGCAACGCACTTGTCACTCTTCTGGTATTGCGGGTGTCTATGGGCGGCGGTAATCGCTTACCATCAGGTGATCCGTCTGCTAGTTTGCCACGTATCACATAAAAAAGCGGCCAAGTGCGAGTCGGACTGGCCCATGAAGGGTTCCGTTCCGTTCCGGTTTACGATTTCTAACCAATTTAAAAAAACGACTTACTAGATCTCGTTCAAACCAATTTTCGGTGGAAGTTTGCATGGTAGTTTACATCATATATATATTTTTTAGTTTTATCATTCTCTTATTTAAGAAGTTAAGAGGGCGGGGGGACACTCATTTTACCACTTTGGAAGTGTCTCTTGCGCAAACTATTCAGTTTAGAAAAAAGAAACATATTAGAAAACTCAATATCATTTTTGAAGATCTATCCATAGATACCCCACACTTATGGGTTTAATGAAAAAAATTTTTGAGTTTCAGTTCTAAGTATGGGGAACTCCCAAAATTTATTGTTTTTATTTTTATTTTTGTGTGAAAATCTTAATGCGGTTCACAGAACACATCTACTTACCAAGTTTCAACAGTATAGTTCTTATAGTTTCGGAAAAAAGTGGCTGTGACATACGGATCTGATCTGAGGGTTGGGGGTTCGTCCGCACCCAGGGCAAACATTGCTGTGATGAGTAGATTTGTTCGCTCTGTGTCTGGGTGTATTATATCTATATTATTATTAAAATTACATTTAAAAATCAGAGCAGTATTACTCACTTCGCTGCTCTAATATTCATATATGGATAGAAATAATATTTTTTCTAACACTGTTCTACCCTTACTAAAATTTTGAAAAAAATATATGTTATAGAGCACAGTAAGAGTAATTTATAAAAAAAATATCGTGAGGGTGTCGCACAGAATTCGTGACATTTTAATTTTTGAAAATTTTTAAATTCGTGTATTTCGATATATAAATCACTGCGAACACTAAAAAGTACTTTGTTTAATACTTCTTTGTTGTATCTAGCGTTTGCAAAAAGATCACAAAAAAAAATATGTTGTAAGGAAAAAAAATATTTTTTTCAAAAATCAATTAAAAAAATTTATTTCAAAAACTAGCGCGTGCTGAGGTTTGATAGCTTAGGGAAATGTTTCTCTTGAGAAGCTGATGTCATGGTAAAAATATCAACCTAACTTTCCCGAGGGGCATCTGGCCCATGCTTATTCCGCTACACTATTTGGATACGGAGAGAGGAATGCGCGGGGTCAGCTGCTGGCTGGCTTTATGGAGAAGGAGGGCCTCTTCATGATGAACTCCTTCTTCAAAAAGCCAAAACAGCGCAAGTGGACATGGCTGCATCCCAGTGGCGTAGTAAAAAATGAGATTGACTTCATCTTGTCGACAAAAAGGCAAATATTCAATGATGTCTCTGTGATCAACTCGCTGAAGACAGGAAGCGATCACCGAATGGTAAGAGGCACATTGAATCTAAAAACAAAGCTAGAAAGATGTCGACTGATGAAGTCCACGCTCCGACCAGCGCCTATCCAACTCCAAAACCCCGAAAGCTTTCAACTCGAGTTGCACAACCGCTTCGAATGCCTAGGTGAATGCGAAAATGTGGACAATTATAACGACAGGTTCATGGAAATTGTCCAAACGGCTGGGAATAAGGCCTTCAAAACCGGCCGTTTAAAAAGAACATCTCGTATCTTGGACCTCACCAGCAAGCTCATGGAGGAAAGACGAAGCCTGATTCTGAAATCCTCTGAAGATGCTTGTCAGTATCGGCGACTAAACAGACAGATCTCCAAGTCCTTGACCCGTGATATACGCCAATTTAATACCAACCGTATTAAAGAGGCTATCGAGCGCAATAAAGGGTCAAAAGTATTCGCAAGGGATCTGTCTGCTGGTCAAAGCCAACTGACAAAGCTGAAGACCGAGGATGGCAGAGTCGTGTCGTCCAAGCCCGAGCTGTTGGAAGAGGTTGAGAAATTCTACGGACAATTATACATGACTACACGCTTACCTGTCAGCAATCTGGCTGAAGACCCGAGAGCCAGATTGTCCCGACACTATACCGAAGATATCCCAGACGTCAGCCAGTGTGAGATTAGAATGGCTCTCAAACAGCTTAAGAACAACAAGGCACCGGGTGATGATGGAATTACGGCTGAGCTTCTGAAAGCAGGTGGAGAACCGGTACTTATAGCTCTTCAGAAGCTATTTAATTCCGTCATGCTCGAGGGACGAACGCCTACAGCATGGCACAGGAGTGTGGTGGTGCTCTTCTTCAAGAAGGGTGATAAGTCTCTGCTGAAGAATTACAGACCCATCTCACTCCTGAGCCATGTCTACAAGCTGTTTTCGAGAGTCATTACGAATCGTCTCGCACGCAGGTTTGACGACTTCCAGCCTCCCGAACAAGCCGGTTTCCGAAAAGGCTTCAGTACCATAGACCACATACATACGCTGCGGCAGATTATACAGAAGACCGAAGAGTATAATCGGCCACTATGCTTGGCGTTTGTGGACTATGAGAAAGCCTTTGATTCGATCGAGACCTGGGCTGTGTTGCAGTCTCTCCAACGGTGCCAAATTGATTATCGATACATCGAAGTGTTGAAGTGCTTGTATGAAAACGCCACCATGTCGGTCCACCTCCAGGATCAGAATTCGAAACCTATCCGGCTGCAGCGTGGGGTGAGACAGGGAGACGTTATATCTCCGAAACTGTTCACCGCTGCACTGGAAGACGTTTTTAAGCTTCTGGACTGGAGAGGACTCGGCATTAACATCAATGGCGAGTACATCACTCACCTTCGATTTGCTGACGATATCGTGATCATGGCTGAGACCTTGGAAGACCTAGGCGCAATGCTCGAAGGACTTAGTAGAGTCTCCCAACAAGTGGGTCTTAAAATGAACATGGATAAGACGAAAATCATGTCAAACGTCCGTGTTACACCCACTCCTCTGAAGGTTGGAGACTCTACACTCGAAGTTGTTGACGAATATGTATACCTGGGACAAACAGTCCAGTTAGGTAGGTCCAACTTCGAGAAAGAGATCAATCGTCGAATCCAACTCGGCTGGGCAGCGTTCGGGAAGCTTAGCAATATCTTTACGTCCAAAATACCGCAGTCCCTCAAGACTAAAGTCTTTGACCAGTGTGTGTTGCCAGTGATGACATATGGATCCGAGACATGGTCGCTTACTATGGGCCTTATAAGAAGGCTCAAAGACACCCAAAGGGCGATGGAGCGTGCTATGCTTGGTGTTTCCCTACGTGATCGAATCAGAAATGAGGAGATACGTAGGAGAACTAAAGTTACCGACATAGCTCTCAGAATCGCTAGACTTAAGTGGCAGTGGGCAGGGCACATAGCTCGTAGAACAGATGGCCGTTGGGGCAGTAAAGTTCTCGAATGGCGACCGCGCACCAGAAGGCGCAGTGTGGGCAGGCCCTCGACTCGGTGGACCAACGACCTGGTAAAGGTTGCAGGAAGCCGCTGGATGCGAGCCGCACAGGACCGGTCGGTGTGGAAATCCTTGGGGGAGGCCTTTGTCCAGCAGTGGACGTCTTTCGGCTGATAGATAGATAGATAGACATAGAGTCCAAGGCTAAAGTAGCTGCAATGGACCTACGTATCCTATATAAGGTGAGACGGTACTTCACACCTGGACAGCTTCTTACATTATATCAGGCACAAGTCCTGATATAATGTAAGAACCCCGCTACCAGCTTGACGCCTTGGATGCTATCGACCGACGCGTCAGGAGACTAATAGGTGATGACGAGTTTATTTTAAATAAGCTCCAAAGCCTTGAGCATCGCCGCAAAGCCGCCTCTTTATCGTTTTTTATCGAATTCATTTCGGAGTGTGCTCAAGAACTTCATGACCTCATTCCCCTAGCTCCATTCCACCTTTGGTTCACTAGGCGCAGGGAGGCGTTTCATCCCTTCGTAGTTGATATACCACCTATTCGCACGAAGCGATATGCTTGTGCATTTATTATGCGGGAGTGGACTTTCATTCCATAAAAAACCATCTACATAGTGCCAATACTCACCGAGTAAAATGGCTATGATGGACGGACGGACAGGGCGAAATTATACGGGTCCCTTTTTTGCCATTTTGGCTACGGAACCCTAAAAACAAAACAAGTTACACGCATTAGTGGTACATAAAAGTTTCCCGTGTGCGCGGAGCCTAAAGTGATTTTTTAGTTGGTAACACTACGAATAACAACTCTATTGATAAAGATTTTAAGGGGAATCCCCTAAATAAAATGTTAATAATATTATATCGTCAGACTACTTAGAACTTAGAAAACTTAAAGAACGTAGAAAAACGTAAAAAAGTGTCATACAGATAAATATTAGATAAAATATAATAACTTATTAATTTTTTGTTAGTAAAACATAAATACTCAGTAAAAAGTAAAAAAAGAGTACTTATAATAGTTTTTACTGAGTATTACTCTGGCATGAGTAAATACTGCAGTACTTACCCATCCCTAAGCGTAAGTAGCGCAACGCTATTTTTCATTAGTAAGATTGATATATTTATTACTTTTGTTAGGTAGCTTTAAAAACATTACCTAAAACGTCAATCAATATCTATCACCTACAGTACTATAACCTCAAATTCTTTTTCAAGCCGTTTGTTTTGGTGTTTTCGTGTTTACTAGCTGTAAAGTTATCTATTAACTAACGACAAAATCGCAACATGATAAAAAGACCAAAACCAGGCGAAGATGAGGATGATCTCCTTCGAATGCAAGAGGAATTCCTCAAAGAGAAAAGTAGCAATCAGAATCTTCGGCCAGCGGCGCAAGTAGTCAATCTACGCCGCACGGAACTCGCCAAAAGGAGCAGCACAACGGATCCAGGTACTAGGAAACCATCAAAATATGCTCAGTCTAAAGGCTTAAAAAATTACGCCGAAAAACGTCCTAAAACCGATCCAGGTACAAGTTCAGTGGTAGGTGAAATAATGGAGAAAAACATTGAAGAGCCTCCACCTGAAAAAGAAGACGAAGATGACAATGTATATTTTCCGAAAGTCATACCTAAGGTGCTCGGAAACATAGTTGAGAAAAACGTGGATAGTTCTATTGACTTTGATTTTGAACCAATGCCAGCTACAGGGTTTCCAGTTGTGAGGAGGCATGATAATTTCACAAAATTAAAGCAAAATATTTCTAAAGATACTTTAGTGGATAAGCTGACAAGTATGGACATAGATGAATCTGCATCAACAAGTAATTCTGAAGATAAAAGGAGGAAACTCCCACCAAAAAGTTTTATAGTAACATCTAAAGAAGCTGATCAAATCCACAAAGAAAATATTGAAGTCATTAGCAAGATGTCTGAAAAAGAAATATTGGAAGAGCAACAAAAATTACTTTCAACTTTAGATCCACAACTAGTTGAATTTATAAAAGCTAAAAGGAAACATTCAGATCAATCAAAATTATCTAAAGAAATAGTTGTTGAAAAAATGGATACAGATGAAACTCCAACTGAAACTCCGACTACAGATAGAGATACACTATGGGAAAATGATGTTCTCTCCCATCCTAATGTAGACAAATGGTTACACTTTGATTCTTTGGAGAAAGACAAACTTCAGTGGATGAAAGGTATCGAAGAGAGCAAGAAGATAAAACCAGATGAACCTTATGAAGCTAGATTTGACTTCAAAGGCTATTTGTTACCATATATAATGGAATACACGGACGAAACTAAAACATTGTTTCATCACGGAGAAGAACCACATAGACCAGGCTATTCTTTGACTGAATTAATTGAGCTTACACGCTCCACTGTGACTCAGCAACGAGTTATGGCTCTGAACACTATAGCCGGTATACTAGAATATCACAGTGCAGGAATATATAAGGATATCATAGAAATACCACTAAGTAAAATATTTTTTGTAATCAGAATTGCTTTGGATGAAAATAAGGTTATAATTTTAGAGCCAGCTTTAAAAGCTATGAGAAATTTAATCTATAATAGAATTGATGAAGCCTCTCTAGATGCTTTGCTTGGTTTTGAAGAGGGAACTCAACAACCTAGTCTAGAGAATGACAAATCTGAAATAGAAGAACTAGAATCCAACGAGTCTGAGATCAAAGACTTCCATTTGGCTGAAATAGATTTGATTGCCGCTCTGTTAAGAACTGAGATACTACAAAGATTGTTTTATATTCTGGATACTATTAGACCTAGTTTCAATTGTGTGCAATACTCCTTGCAAATATTAACCAGGTTAGCCAGAGATTCTGTTGAGACAGCAACAAAGCTTGTTGAGATGGAGCATCTGATGCAATCAATTATTGAAAATTTTATACCAAAAACAAGTATAAATTTTGCATTTGATCCAAATATTGTTTACAATGGGAAACCAATTTTAGCTGCAGTCAGGCTTTTGAGAATATTGGCTTTGCAATCCTGGGAAATCGGCAACATGTTGATAACAAAGTACAACATATTGAGTCCAGTGTCAGAATATGTGAGTTCAGGAGTTGATGGAACTTACGGTTTGAGAATACAGATAGAAGCTACTTGCTTGTTATCAAATCTGCTCCAATACAATTTTGGAATAGAAAATGCCAGGTCCCTATATCCAATAATAGTCACAACTCTTTACAAACATGTCCAAGGTACAGATGTGTTTCTCAACTCTTCAATTATATCTGCTACACATGCGGCAGTTGTTCTACAATTCGTGAACAGGATATTGAACAGTAATATTGAGAATTTAGACAATTTTAAGCACCAAATTTATCCGTTGATAAAAGATGGAGTGAAGAAATGGTTGACTCAACTAGCAGTTTCAGAGGCTTGCACTTGTGGGCATCTACGCTTAGCGTGTGCTGCTCTTGACTGTTGCAAAAGTGTGATCTTAGCTGAGAGATTACCGCTGAAATTCTTGAACGACTCCCTTAAATTCCTATCAACATCCCGAGGTTTCAAAGAGATCTTGAAGAATCTCGTGACGAGCTCCAATTTACTGTCTGGCATAGATAGCAAAGATTTACAAGCGACCAAAAACTTGATGACTCTTGGAGGATCAGTTATAGACTCTACACATAAAGTATTACCATTGCTAAATGTGACATCTCCATTGCCATTCCTGGCTTCATTATTTAATTTGTTGACACTTGTAAATGACAAGGAAATATCAAGTGCTTTCTTGGGACACATTTCTTTTTACCTTAAGATGTTGACAGAAAGAACACCAAGTCTATGTGATAATTGGTTTACAAGAATAGAAACAGAATTTGTATTTGCGGTTGCAAGGGTGTCGGCGCAAAATGAGGTATCAGAATCAGGAAAGGATCTAATCTACGCTGTAGCAAACAAACTATGCTATATCTTGAGAATAGACAAAAATATTGAACTAGAATACCTTTTTAACAACATTGTCTTCAATAAAGAGTGGTTTACAGCTGAAAGATTGCTCAAAACTATTTCATTATCAGATACAAATAGTTTCACAAAAGCATTGACATCAATTGATGACATAAGACTATGTTACAGCAAGGTTGTGAACCTCAATTACAGAGATAGAGGACCAAATATAGTGCTGAAGAAATGGCAAGAACCAATTCTACCTAGGGACTGGATATATCTACCAATCTTATCTTTATACAGCAGAAGTCAAGAAATAGATAACACTCCTAAGGTTTCTGGAGAACATGCAGCCAAAGTAGCCACACTTAAAGCAGTAGAAAAGGAACTTATCATAACTTGTAGTTTAGAATGGATATTATTCAATGAATTATGTTTCCCAGACTTGCTGAACGACATCAACGTAACTGATAGATTTTGTCGTATAATGTGCGTGTACCTTTGTGATAATTCCTTATTTTTGGATCAAAAAATCAAAATTCTTCTACAGAAATGTACGCAAATACTCTTTAAGAAAAAGTCTGATTTCAACTTTGACCAGCAGCTGACTGGCTTGAATAATTTCCAAGATTTCTACACACAGATACTGGAACAATTTCAATCTGTAAGTTATGGAGACCATATTTTTGCTGCATGTGTATTAGTGCCTATAGCCCAAAAGCACAATGTGAAGTGGCGGAAACTTCTCTGGTCTGAGTATGCTGGATGCTTGAAGGCTTTGGACTGCCCCGAAGAACTGTTATGCTATGACCTGAAAGATTACTTTTACCCTGAGGAAACAGATGAGTCAGTGATAAAGAGCTACTGCCGAGCACTCTCCGGTAACTTGTTGCGAGCTGACACGATAGCATATAAAATAGCAAGTCATCATGTACAAGCTTTTAGGAGTAAGGCGAATTAGCCCTAAATCGGCCTAAGTGAACTCTTTTTTGTAAATATTTCTTACAATTTGTGTAATAAAAAATAATAACATTTAAAGTTTTTTTTTATACCACTTCCCATAACTACATGATAGCTACTTGATAGAGCATAATAAAAAGGATAACGCATATTTCCTTGCGGTATCATTCCTGAAACTTGTTTGCAACAAAAGATCAATGTGTGCGAAAAGGCATCACACCATCACCACGTTTGGCTGGTTTCAGAGATACGCGCTTCGGCAGCGCTGTTGAACAGCGCGCGCTTGACAGCCGACATCTGTGAAATGAGTATTAACAGCGCGCGATTCGCTGCGGTGTACAGTCGTCATCAAGTGTTAGCTTTTTTATGGAAAATACTTTTAAAATAACTTTTTGACTTTTGCGAACTGGCTAAACAAAAACAATTACAATAGTATAACTCTTATTAAATAAGAAGCGATACTGATATGAGAAAAATATATCGACCTTTTCAAACATGTTTTTATTGAAGAGAATTGTGTGGCGGTATAGTTCGCGTCACGTAAAAAGAGCGCTGGCTGGCGTTCCGAAGATGCACTCTGACAGCAACTCTTTAGTACCCTCTCTTTCACACTTACGCGATTTATATTATGCTATCCTGTTGTGCCCTCGGAACGCCCGCCAGCGCTCTTTTTACGTGACGCGAGCTGTAAACATGTTAATGATACGTAAAAAAGAGAACATTTCCGACAAACATCTTCTGGAGCGCACTTATTCAGTCACTCATTCAGAAGTCATATTCATCATATTTAGACTGTACTCAGTAGCAAGTCCGAACGGCATCACTCTGAAACGCTCACTATAAAAGTACTCTGTGCGCTCACTGGCCGTAGAAGCGCTTCAATAGCAGCGTGCGCTTGGGCAGCGCAGCCCGACAGCGCGTGTTTCACCAACGGCGCGTTTCAACAGCGTGACTCTAAAACGCTAGTATCCGAGCGCGCGCTGTTCAACAGCGCTGCCGAAAAGCGCGGATCTGTAAAACCAAGACTAAAAAGTATTGTTTGAGGTCAATGCTCTCGAGGTTAACAACACTTTGACGTTCTCTACGTTTCATTTTTCCCGTAACACTTGTGCTTTGTAGTCATTTTGTAGTTTATACGTTCTTTACAAATATTTAATGGGAATAGCAATACATTTATATTTTCAATTTATATAATGAATTAATACACTTCTCTAAAGTCTTGGAAGGGATAGAAAACGATTATTGTTAAACTTACGACAAAGTTAGTTAAGGAGAAATGTCTAAATCGGAACGTCTTATGTCAGGTTAGCGAACTTCAAACTGTTTTTGTTTTGATTGAAAGCTAACCTCTTTGAACATTATAAATAATTTTTCAGCGTTTTCTATTTGAATTTCCGATAATTGCTTTATTATTTTTGCTCTACAAAATGAAAACAAATACTTTTTTGCTTCTTTGTGTTTTTTACATCAATTTTACAACGGTAACATCGTCGTTTTTCCCGTTTATTTACCCGCGATTGACTCAACAAACAATGTCGCATAAAAACGCTGGCAAACCTTTGATGCTTACACCACTGTTGAAGAAAGGAGCGATTGACGTCGCCCAGAAGCTGTCCGAGGTCTCCATAACACAGACCATGGGGTTCCCGAGCCACGCTGGTTTTTTTACGGTCGATGAAAAGTATAACTCCAATATGTACTTTTGGTACTTCCCTGCTTTTAGTAAGAAACCTAACGCTCCTGTAGTGTTATGGCTCCAAGGCGGACCTGGTGGTAGCTCTCTATTTGGACTTTTTACAGAGTTAGGGCCTTTAATAGCCACGGCTGAAGGTTTTGTTTTGAGAAAATATCATTGGGCACTCAAATACCATTTGATTTTTATTGATAATCCTGTAGGCACGGGATTCAGTTTTACCGACAATGAAGATGGTTATTGTAAGAATGAAAGTGATGTTGCTAAAGCACTACACAATGCTCTAAAACAATTTTTTACTTTATTCCCCAAATTGGCAAAGAATGAGTTTTATATCACGGGTGAATCATATGCTGGGAAGTATGTTCCAGCACTAGGCATGGAAATACATAAGCAGAATGCAGCTGGGAAGATGCCAATAAATTTAAAAGGAATGGCGATCGGTAATGGGTATTGTGACCCAATCAATCAATTAGATTATGGAAACTATTTATATCAGCATGGCTTGATTGACGAGAACCAGTTAAAAGTATTTCTTTCACAACAAGCAGCGATAATTGAGGAGATAAAAAGCAACAACTGGGTTAAAGCGGATCTCTTAATGGACCAGTTGTTGGATGGAGAAATTGGAAACTTTTCATACTACAAAAACTATACGGGCTTTACAAACTATTACAACTTTTTGCTGAGCTCAGACCCGCTAGACATGACCGTGTTCACCGACCTCTTGAACAACGATAAGTTGAGACGAGTCATTCACGTTGGGAACCTCACATTCAATACAGGAGATAAAGTGCGCTTGTACCTGGCTAAAGATATATTGAAGTCCATTGCACCAGTCATAGCAGAGCTATTGTCGCATTACAGAATGCTATTCTACAATGGGCAGCTAGATATCATAGTTGCATACCCACTCACAGAAAAATTCTTGCGTAGCCTACGTTTTAGTGCTTCTGAGGAGTACGAGAAAGCTCCTAGACATATTTGGAGGGTTGGTGACGATGTGGCTGGGTACGTGAAGAAAGCTGGCAACTTGACCGAGGTTTTAGTAAGGAATGCTGGACACATGGTGCCTGCTGACCAACCGAAATGGGCTTTGGATTTGATAACTAGATTTATACGTAATACTCTATAGGAAACTAGTGTTCCATTTGCTTGTTGTTTGCTCATTTTTAAAAAGTCAAATTTTTATTTTCTGTTATAAGCAGTTTTGTTATAAAATATTGCTCCGTTTGTTAGTGATATCAGACAGATCTTATTTAATTTTATTTGTATGTTTGATACATAAGTACATTGTGATTGAAAATATCAAATAAATAAACTATGTTAGTCGCATAAAGAAACAAAACGAATCTAGTTGTCACTTATGATACTCATTTCAACATGTTTGTGATTTGTTTACATTTATTTTTATAAGTTTGTAGATTCAAATATATTTAGAAGAATAAATAAAAGGAGAAAATAAAATATCGCTTTTTACAAAATATAATTATCTTATTTATTAATTAAACCAAAGAGTAAATAAATTAAAATATTACCTAAATCTTATGTAAACCTTATTTATATTTATCATTATTATATTGTACTAGGTGTTATTTATTTAAATTTAAGTAAATTCAAATTATTTGATTAGATGGTCATTAATTCAGTAATCAAAGTAAAATATTAACTAATAATGAACTATGCAGTAATTCTTTTCAAATTATAAAATCACATGCAATCACTTTCGAAAAAAAATAAATTCATAAAAATTTTCAATTGGGGACAAAACAACACAAATTCGAATTACAATTACAAAATTCAGTAGGGTAAGGATTCTAAGACATTTTTTTTAAACATATGGAGTGTAACACAGACAACTGTAGTCACTCTCGAGACGACGGCTGATGGCAGGCTCGTACGCGCAGTGCAACAGTGATTGCACAACACGCAACAGTGGTTGCACATCACGCAACAGTGGTTGCACAACACGCAACATTGGTTGCACAACAATAACATAGCAACCGTCCTTTATGCTCTAAAATACCTACAGCTAAAATTGGTTCTTTTTAAATCAAGCGAGCAAGGCGGTCAGCGCGTCAAGGAACTGCGTTCTCTGAGCAGTCGGTAGGGTGACGACGGAGGAATCCACGTGGTCGAGAGAGACCGAAGCTCCACTCTTGGCAGCGGCCTGCTCGAACGCGGCGCCGAATAAACTGGAAAATGGAAATATAACGCATGTTTGAGACGATAGTATGGCGGGTGATGTAACGATAGGATTAAAGTGGACATAATAGTGCAAAAAGATTCATCAATGGATCTTATTGAACGGTTTGGTTTCCGGTTTTTATGATTCAGCTAGGGAAGTTGGAAGTATTTGATAAAAACGATTGAATGTGTCACCCATTCCATAATGAATTTTCAGACACACATTAGTTCTAAAAAATCCACTACAAATCCAAAAACCAGAATATCCTGAATCAAGGATTAAAGTGTACATAATAGTGCAAAAAGATCCATCAATGGATCTTAGTGGACCCAGGGAAATTTCGGCTTCTTTATTTCCCTTTTACCCGAATGTCCAAAAAAAGTATTATGTTTTATTAGGGAAGGTTAGGCCTTGTTCCTGCATCGGGATCAAGTCTAAATCAAAATGAGAATCTTTATATAGCATCACATTATCTGTCCAAATAGGCATACAATAATCTTTATAAAACAATATGAAACAAATAATAGGTAAAAAGAGAATCTGTCTTATCTTAAACAAAAAATATTAAAAGAAACGTCCAGATATTGGTTCCTCAAATACAAAAACATGCATGTAACTAAGGTGACGTACTTGCGCGGTTCGGTGTCGTATCTTGGCGGCACGCCGAGTATGAGGCTAGTGTTTGCGTCGAGAGGGGCGCAGGCCACCACGGGGCGCGAGCCCCCCGCCCCCGCCCAGCGCGCCGCCACGCCTAGCCAGAGGGGGCCACGGACCCACGCTGCTTCGGGGGTGCCCTGCGGGGATGAGCAGAGTTATTAAGAAACGATGGCTTGGGGATGCCCTGCGGTGGAGATATACTTGAAATCGCAGATCAAATTTTAACTGTGGCTTTGAACCATTGACACTAAACAACTTTCTCTACAGAACCAATTTAACGTACTGGCCTACAGATCCTCGAAAAATACCAGACCTTATAGACTTTTTTGTTGCCAAAGGAATCTCCAGAGTATATATCAAACTTGAATCGAACTTGGATGGAGCGTCCGATCACACGCCGGTAATATGTACTGTAAGCTCATCCATTATATACAAAGAACCGAAAGATACTCTGTATAGCTACAAGACTGACTGGCAGGCCTTTCAGAACTACCTTGACAAACAAATTAAACTTAGCATACCACTTAAAACAGAGCTACAGATTGAAGAAGCCGCGCTTTATTTTACTAACCTCATCCAAACAGGCGCGTGGATGTCAACGCCTCATATTTTTTGTAGCCCAAAATGCAATGATTACACTGTAGCGATTCAAGAAATGATTGCAGAAAAAAGGAGACTACGCCGCAGATGGCACACAAGCAGAATTTCTTCAGACAAAACCGCTCTAAATAAAGCTCAGAGAGAGCTAAGAGATATGTTAAAAGAAATCGAGAACAGAACTCTACAGGACAGACTTCAAACACTTTCCGCAGACAAAAGGGAAGACTACTCTCTCTGGAAGCTTACTAAAACATTCAAACGACCACAACAACAAGTACCACCCCTAAAACGTGATGACGGTGGATGGGCCAGAAGTCCTAAAGAAAAGACAAATGTATTTGCAGACTTCCTAAGCAAAGTCTTGAAGCCCAACGAGAAAGATGCAAACCAAACCGAAGATGAAATTGACCAGGTAGTTAATAGTGATCAACAAATGTCATTACCTCTAAAACCAGTCTCTCCTAAAGAAGTATTAAGACACATCACTCAGCTGAAACCAAAAAAAGCACCAGGCTTTGACCTAATCACAGCAGAGAGCTTAAAACAATTGCCTAGAAAAGGAGTCATTTTTGTCACTATTCTCTTCAATGCAATACTTAGGTTGCAGTATTTCCCTGAGTTGTGGAAAGTGTCCATCATAAACATGATATCGAAACCAGGGAAGTCCCCTAACGAAGTATCATCTTACCGACCAATAAGTCTTCTGCCGGTGCTATCAAAGCTTTTTGAGAAACTGTTTCTAGCACGCTTATTGCCAATGTTGAATGATCAAAAGATAATTCCAGATCATCAGTTTGGGTTTAGAGCACAACACGCTACCATTGAACAAATACATAGGGTAGCCCATAAAGTGAGACAATCACTTGAAAATAAAGAGTATTGCTCTGCGGTTTTCTTGGATGTTCAACAGGCATTCGACAAAGTCTGGCATAAAGGGATGCTCTATAAACTGAAAATGTATGTACCTAACACAGCTTTTATGTTACTCAAGTCCTACCTCCAAGTACAAATCGAGGATGAGCTATCCTGTTTCAAAGAAATCGAAGCTGGCGTACCTCAGGGCTCAGTTCTTGGACCGGTTTTATACACCATCTATACCGCTGATCTACCACAGAGCAATGAAGTTCTTACTGCCACCTATGCAGATGACACAGCTGTGCTAGTAAGCAACAGCGACCCAAAAATAGCTTCAAAGCATCTACAAATACACCTGATCAAGATTAGTCAATGGCTCAAAACATGGAGGATCAAAGTTAGTCCTGCAAAATCAAACCACATAACCTTTTCACTTAAGAAAGGAGATTGTCCACCAATGGACCTCGATGGCGTAGTACTGCCCCACAAAGCTACCATCAAATACTTGGGAATGCACCTGGATAGAAGACTTACATGGAAAGACCACATTAAGAGTAAGAGAGATCAAGCAAATCAAAAGGTCCGAGACATGTATTGGCTAATAGGTAGGCAATCAACACTCAGTTTAGAGAACAAACTCATCATCTACAAAATGATCATCAAGCCTATATGGACATACGGCATCCAGCTCTGGGGATCTGCTAGTCATTCTAAAACAGAAATATTTGAAAAGAGGCATGAAACATGAAAGACATGAGACATGAAAGGCAGAGGAATGAAAAGAGGCAAGTCCCCAGGACACGACGGGCTCAGCGTTGAGCACATACTCTATGCGGGACCCTTACTGTATGATAAACTGGCAAAGTTTTTCAATGCTTGTATCGATCATAGCTTCTTACCGCACGAATTTATGAAGACAAATGTGGTGCCTGTTATTAAAAACAGGACTGGGGATGCGTCCTGCCTGTCTAACTACCGACCAATCTCGTTGGCAACCGTAATATCTAAGATTTGTGAACGTATAATTAATAACTATTTAGATGAATTTAATGTACCCATAAGTAACGCTCAGTTTGGTTTTAGGAAGAACCTATCCACAGACTTAGCGATATTTACGCTTAAAAATACAGTAAAATACTATAAAACCCGAAATACTACGGTATTTGCATGTTTTCTGGATCTAAGTCGTGCTTTTGATTCTATAAATTATAAAACACTCTGGGAAAAATTAAGAAACACCAAAGTGCCCCCTAAGATAATAGACGTCTTAGAGTATTGGTATACCAATCAAGTAAATCAAGTTAAGTGGGGAAATAGCTTATCCGAAACTTATAAATTAAAATGCGGCGTAAGACAAGGTGGATTGACGTCCCCAGTGCTGTTTAATTTATATATAAACCAGCTTCTGGAGGAGCTGAGCAGCACCAGAGTCGGATGCCACGTTGGAGGCCAGCCCTTTAATAACCTAAGCTACGCTGATGACATGGTGCTGCTCAGCCCCTCGGCGGGTGGACTCAGGAAACTTATATCCGTTTGTGAGCGCTATGCTGCAGCACATTTCCTTACATACAATGTAAATAAGACAGAGATAATGATTTTTAAACAAGGCAAAAGGCCACAAAATATGCTTCCTGTAAGTTTATGTGGCTCTGAGCTAAAAACTGTAGATAAATTTAAGTATCTCGGCCATATTATTACGAATGACCTGACAGATGACCTTGATTTAGAAAGACAAAGACGAAGCATTGCCTGTAGGAGCAACATGCTCGCGAGGCGATTTGCATATTGTTCGAGTCAGGCTAAGGTGACCCTGTACAAAGCGTATTGCCAGGCATTCTACACCAGCCAACTTTGGTATAAGTACACGGTGAGTACTTACAATACTCTTCGTGTACAATATAATAACGCGTTTCGGGCCATGCTTAACCTGCCCTGGCGGTGTAGCGCGTCTGGCATGTTTGCGAGGTACAGGGTTGACGACTTTTACGCTGTAATGCGTAGATTAAGGGCTTCATTCCACATAAGACTTATTAATTGTAAGAATTGTCTGGTTGCCACAGCGTTCCGCACAATTTATATGAATACGGACCAATTTATAGTAATTAATTAATTAATACAATATAATTGACATCCTGTGTACTTATAAATTACCTATATCACGTTTCATGTTTCTGACACAAAATTGTAAATTAATTTAATTTATTGCTTTAATACTTTGCTTTTATATGGGTAAAACTCTGTGCTGTGTACTTTGTGTGCCTGAAATAAAGATTTATTATTATTATTATTATATTGCAGCGATTCGAAAACATTACCCTGAAAATGATAACGAACGCCCCTTGGTTTACACGAAATCAAGAAGTGCACGAGTATCTCGAAATACCCACTGTAAAAAAGGAAATTGAAAAATTCTGTGAAAAATACAGAAATCGGCTCGAGAAACATCAAAATATACTGGCGACAAAATTGACAGACACATCTGAGTCGCTTTACAGGCTCAAAAGACCTCGACTCGCTTCACTATGAAGTCTCCAATAGGGTGACACATCAATGGATGTGAGCCCTCCAAAAGATTTTCCCCCACACAAAATCTGATAAAAGCCAAGAAGGCTGATGGCAGATGGGCAGAAAAAAAAAGAACCAATTCAATCGGAACAAAAAACTAGAAACCACAGTTAAAGTTTAGTCCACGATCTAAAATAAATAATATTTATTCACAAAAAGCGTCACAATTTTCAATAAAACTTTGATCCCCACTTTAGGCAGAACCTGTATCGTGGAGATCAAACGTTAGTACAATATCTTTAAAATATTGCACGTGAGTATAATATTAAGGTGCAATGTGAGTATAACATTTCACTACGGATCATTACGGAGGTATGGAATGTACTGTGAGCGAAATATCCTAGGTTGATCCTAGATACCACTTCCCACTGACCTTCTATATTCAGTTTTAAGCCAGTCCTTCGGGAACCCTCTAGTTTTCCAGGATAAAAAGTACCCTATGCGTTACCAAATTTCATCCAAATCCGTGTAGTAGTTTCGGCGTGAAAGTGGAACAAACAAACAAACATCCATACTTTCGCATTTATAATATTAGTGAGATACCGGTTCCCACGGACCTCCTGCACTATGAAGTAGCTGAAGGGCCCGGCGAGCAGCAGGCGGCGGGCGGCCAGCGTGGCGTGCACCAGCCGCGCCAGCGCCTGCAGCGCCGTCTGTGCGGCCTGCGCGCCGCGCGCCCGCGCCTGCTCCCCCCGCGCCGGCTCCCCCCGCGCCGGCTCCAGCGCGCCCAGCGCCAGGGAGAAGCCCTCGCCGCGGGGTAGCGTCTCCTGGGGACGATAATGAGCAAAAATTGACAACGCTGAACGCCAGCCTCCTCCCCTGCTCCCCCCGCACCGAGTCCCAAAGTGTACAATAAAATAAATGGTGAACTAGATATTTAGCCCTTATCGCTTCGTGAATGTAAAATGAAATGTACAAAATGGCTTCAAACTCTCACTTATGACGAAACTGAAAGCATTATTGGAAACTGACGATTTCACTTCACACACACTTCAAATACATACACTCACACCCACACACACGCATAATCACACAAACTAACTCTCTCTCTCTCTCGCTCTCACATACACACACACACACAAACTAACTCTCTCTCTCTCTCGCTCACACACACACACACACACACAAAACGCATTAAATCCACTAATACTACTTCTCTTAAATTAACCTAATAATATTTAGTACATACCTGCTGTATACTTTGTATCCAATCTCTATAATTACTGCTTTGTTTATAATATCTGTTAACTTAAGAACTACTGGAACGCCTCTGTACCCAAGTGTGGGCGATAACAGCAACGACACAGTTTTAACTAATGTTGCTTTATCGTACACTTAATAATCTACCTCATGTTTATGGTTCCAAATAAAGATTTTTATTATTATTATAATAATAATAATATCTGGGACAAATCACACACGGTCATCTGGCCCCAAACTAGGATTCCCTGTATATTATTTATTATTATCTAGCGCCCCCAGTGGTAGGGAGAAGCCCTCGCCGCGATGAAACGTCTCCTGGGGGCGATAGTCATCAGCATCGTCAGACGAAAGATTGAACACAGACCGGTACAACAGAAAGAACACTGATATCAGGCCTCTCCCCTTTGCTCCCGGTGGACCGATGACCTAAGCCAAAGGACCTACTGGATGCGGGCAGCGCGAGACTGATCGTCGTAGACTTTAGGGAGGGATTTGTTAGCTTTTTGGCTGATGATGGCCTTTCAAATTGTGAGATGTTATGGTTTCCGGTATCCAACTATACTTCATTCCAATCAAAAAAAAGCAAAAGGTAAACAAACATAGTATGCAGATGACATTGACATGTGTCAGTTCCATAGTAAGTTTGTTTACGTTTTGCTTTTTTTGATTGGAATGAACCATACATAGTCCAGTCAAATAATACATAGCACCACATGCAATAAACTGAACTGATTCAAGTCTTTTTGATTTAGTCCAATTGTCACTTTCCAGAGCTACATGCTGGCGCGTGGGAGGGTGGAACCCAGCTTGGTTTACATCTCATCATCAGTCCAAAAGACAAGCAGTGCTGCCCGCGTCCAGGGTATACTTAGTGAGGCTACACACGCCACACACTTCATACAAATATCGCGGTATTGTTTACTTTACTTCATAGAAAATTTCTTCATGTCTGTTCGCAGGTTACAACTTCTTTTTGTTATGTTGACGTTTTTAGTAATTGATATTATTTCCGAAAATAGGAGAACTTTTAACGATAGACACAGGACAAGGCTATATAGCCTTAGAAGCCATCACCTCTCCTTATGAAAATAAAACTGTCTTTGGTTCGCCAATCTCTTAACAATTGGTCACTTAGAAGTCACACGGGGGGTGAGGTAGCCTTCAGAGACGGGCAGGGAGTGTCCATACTGTATTATGTCCTTATACTGTGGTGTGGCTAGTTAGGTTAGTGTCACCAAAGGGGAGGAGGGATGGGGGACGGGGACAAGTGTCCTCAAAGCCTCACGTGATTGAAGGTGTGTACAGTAGTACACAAAAAATAAGGCGCGTCGGTAATCTTCGTTCGCGCACACAAGAACAAACGATCGACGGAAACACCCGAAACAATCAACGCACGGTGACAGCTCTCTGACAGCTGACAATACGGTATTTGACTACTAGTCATTTGAGTGACTTTTTATCAACTGCCAAAAACTGTATTTTGTTCTGAAATTGTTCGTGTTACTGGCATGTGACGTCACAGTCTTTGACGAACTTATTTTCTGATTGTATTGAATATACAATTTAAAATGAACAAAAATATCGGTCCAGTAATATTTTTCACTATTCTAGGAGAAATGCTTTTTAGTGAATAATATTTTTCAATTTAATTTTGATAGTGTCAAATACCCTATTTCATTGAATCAGGCGCGAAATCAATAAACCAATAGCGGCAGAGATTTTCGGAACGTGTAATAACGGGTGACAATGAAGCTACTTGATTGGTCCATCAGTTTCCCGCGTAATTAAAATATTGTCTACTGCGCAGGTACATCGGCAAGCCTTATTAAATGTGTATTACTGTATGTTTATGGATAGTGCACTCACATGCTCGATGAGGCCCATGATGATATAGACGACGTCGAGCGCGGGCAGGGGCGGCGCGAGGGGGCGCCGCAGCAGGAAGGCGGGGTGCGCGGGCGCCGGTAACTTGTGGCGGGGCGCCGCCGTTTCCAGGGCTTCCAACAAGCCGCGCCGGAGTTCCACGTCCATAGCGCGGTAGGCTTGTCGCGCTTGCGCTAGAGGGAACCTGTGAGTAATAGGGTAAACATTGCTTTTGGGTTTTGATTGTCGTATTAGACATTTGAAATGAAATGAAATGAAATTACATCCCCACTGCATGGGCACGGGTCTCTTCCCATAACTCGGGAAGGTCCTAACCTTCCTTCGTGTGTGGAGTATGGCCTACCACACTCCACACACGGGCCAAGTCCGGATTGGTGGAGGTTGTGGGGCTAGTGGCCAACCCCAGTGTCAGAAGTTTTCAAGCCGCCTATAGGGCCTCCGACATGGCTTAACGACTGCCATCTAGCGATAGCAGCCGGCACCAAGGGCTTAACGTGCCTTGCGAAGCACGGAAACGGTCGAGATAAATGTCACTAACAGTCAAACCCATCCGGGTTATGACTGTGTCTGTAGTAAGTTAACTTGCGTGATCGACGCGACCACGCAAGCCGCTCTAAGCCACGACCGCTTCAATTTTTTTGACATTTATCAAAAAGGAACTTGCAATTAACTACCAGGTTGATAAAAAACTGTTTCAAGACTTTGAAAAGAAGGAAAAAAAAACTAAGGGCATTGTTTGGGGCTATTCGAGACAACTTTTGGCGCCATTCGAGACAAATTTTGGCGCCATTTAAGACATCTTTTGGCGCCATTTCAGACCACTTTCAGCGCCATTTGAGACAACTTTTTGGCCATTAGCATCATTAATTATGGTCTAAAACTCACCCCATGTCGGCTAACAAGTGTCGCAGGTTGGCGGCGCCGGACCGAGCGTGCAGTTTAAGCCGAGGCGCGATGGCTGGTGCGTGTTTCAGCGCCATCTCTAGCGACCACGACCGGTACAACGGCAGCCAGAGATCCTTCTCTAGGGTCACGCGCGTTGTGTCTGTCTGCGGGGGAAGGAGAGGAGTGTCAGGTAGTGGGTGGTGGTAGTCAAATTGATAATGACAGGGGTTTTCAAATTAATAAATAATTACAAGAGCATTCCGCTTCAATGGTGACTTTGAGGGGGAACAAACAGTTTATTAGTATCTATAAGGAGTGATCTTTACTGTGGCTGTACAAGATTGTCCAGCACGCACGTATTCAATAAATATTTTAATTCTGAGTGTATTCCAACTCGGCTGGGCAGCGTTCGGGAAGCTTCGCAAAATTTTCACGCCCAAAATACCCTTAAAACACCGCAGTGTCTCAAGACTAAGGTTTTTGCCCAGTTTGTGTTGCCAGCGATGACATATGGAACCGAAACATGATCGCTTACTATGGGCTTCATAAGAAAGCTCAGTGTCACCCAAAGGGCGATGGTGCGTGCTATGTTCGGAGTTTCCCTACATGCTCGAATAGGAAATGAAGAGATACGTAGGAGAATTAAGGTAACCGACATAGCTCACGGAATCGCTACACTGAAGTGGCAGTGGACGGGGCACATAGCTCGTAGAACAGATGGCCGTTGGGGCAATAAAGTTTTCGAGTGGCCACTGCGCACCGGAAGACGAAGTGTAGGCAGGCCTCCCACTCGGTGGACCGGTGACCTGGTGAAGGTTGCGGGAAGCCGCTGGATGCGGGCAGCGCAGGACCGGTCGGTGTGGAAATTCTTTGTCCAGCAGTGGACGTCTATCGGCTGATGAAGCAGCGTGGAGCAGCTACCTGCGGCTGCGCCGCCAGCTGGCGCTGCAGCGCGGCCGCGTCCAGCAGGCAGGCGGCGGGGGCCCGCAGGTGCAGCGCGCGGGCCGCACTGGCCGCCACGGCCGCGGCCCACAGCGCGCGCAGCCCGCAGCGCGACACCAGCCACGCCAGCTCCAGCGCCACGCACGCGCTCTGTAGGCAACCAAACATGACTTTGCAATCTTTGCCTAATTTTGCAATCATAGTTAGTCTAGTTTAGTTTCGTTAGCGACATCTACAGTACTAGCTACAACCTCCAATTCGTAAAATGTGCTAAGTAATTTCCGATTATTTTAATATACAACTTTCAACCATCATCAATAGGACCAGGTCCACAGGAATTGCTTGGCAAAGATACCTGCATTCTCCCCGAATCTAGCCCCATAGCGCATAAATGGGTGGAACAATTTGAATACAATTTTCCCCTTGAAAGCAGGTTTCAACATGGCTGTTCTCAGCTCTATTTGATGAAAATTAGATTACTGGTTTTCGATTTATCCGACCAAAAGTAGGGCTAATATTTTTTTAATCAACATATTGTAAGATGATCACATTAGATACCACCATTAGATACACCTGGTCTTCTGCGTTGCGTAAGAAACCGTGATCATCTCTTTAAGGAATCAAGAAAATATCCAAATAATACTACACTTAAAACAAGCTACACACGTTATAGTTTTTGTAACAATTTACTGAAAAAAATCAAACAGAATTATGAACGTGCTGAATTACGAAATGCAAAGAATAATCCAAAAGCTACCTGGAATTTAATTAAATCTATAACTAACCTACATTCTAATACGTCTCCACCTAATGAACTTCTGACATTATCAACTGATCCTGAACAATCTGTCAATTTGGTTAACTCCTTTTTTGCTAATGTTGGGACAAATCTTGCTTCGAAACTGTCATCTCCAGGAATCGACGCTTCTACCTCTTCTCATGACGAGATTACTCGTTTTCCACCAGAATCTAAATCTATGGTTTTGTTTAACACAAATTACGAGGAAGTTGAACGCATTATCCTTGAACTCAAAAACTGTTCTGTAGGGTGGGATGGTATCTCTGCCTCTCTTTTAAAAAGTTCACGACATATACTTGTCCCCATTATTACCCATATTGTTAATTTGTGCTTTACTACTGGCACCTTCCCTAAGGTTTTCAAAAAGGCTCTCGTCCGTCCTATTTTCCCCCCGTCCCCGCTGTTTTGGAGCTCTCAGATACTGTTACAAAAAATTTGAATAAAAAACTAAAAACTTTTGGTATTTTCTTAGATCTCTCTAAGGCCTTTGATACTGTCTCTGTCTCTATCCAGTTGAACAAGTTGGAGCACATCGGTGTTAGAGGTATAGTACTGGATATTTTTAAAAGTTACCTAAGCGAACGAACCCAGTTTGTCAAAATTGATAATTACTGTAGTCAGGAAATTCTATTGAATTATGGTGTACCTCAAGGGAGTGTATTGGGCCCCACTTTATTTTTAATCTATGTAAATGACCTCTGTAATCTCTCTATAACAAATTTTAAAATCCTAACATACGCTGATGACACGGCTCTTGTAATTCAAGGGAAATCCTGGATTGAAGCTCGGTTTTATTCTGAAGAAGCTATGAAAACTGTAATGAAATGGCTTAAGAGTAATTTACTTTCTCTTAACTTAGATAAAACCAAGTATGTCACTTTTGCCCCTCTCTTGACCTCCCAGCCACCTCCTTCTTTCTTTATTTCAGCGCATGCGTGTCACTTAGGTACCAATATAAACTGTAACTGCACTCAGATTAACCGAACTCATAGTATAAAATACCTTGGTGTTCTTTTTGACAGTGTAATGTCTTGGAAAGAACAAATGAGGCTACCATTGAATGTGTGAGAAAACTCATATTTATCTTTAAATCATTGAGGGATGTGGCAGATCATGTCACCCTTAAGATAGTTTATTATCGGCATGTGACGATGCATAGCATCTGTGAGAGTGCGTCAACTACTTCCCTTTTTATTTCCGCCAATCACCATCCATTTCCGGTGATATTTCCGGTAAGTTTGTCGTATGCAGCGCCCTCTATCGGCTGTCACGGGGGGCGTTGCAGGCCATTTACTTGTCATAGCGTCGTTACTTCTCGAACGGGCAACACGTGCCTTGCAGAATATTAAAGTTATATTAAGTTTCCTACAAAAAGTGTTCAATTCCAAGTGAAAAGAAAGTATTTTAAAGTGAATAAGAGTTGTCTAACTCGAAAAGTGATGAGTGATAGTGATCAGAATGTGTGTTCGGAACATGCGACTGAGGGCGCGCCCGTGCTAGAGCGCGGCAGGTCGCGCTCGCGCCCGCCTTCCCGTGGCGGCGCTGCCAAGCGCCACCGGGAGCCCAGCTCCGACTCCGGGTCACAGTCATCCGATACCCCGGTCGAGGTAAAAAGGAAGAGAACCGGTGAGTCCGTTAATTATAACGACTTAGTGAACAAAATCACCGTCTTAACTAATGTTTTGTTGAAAAATATGGTACTACCCTCTCCATCTCATGCCGTTCAAAATACTTCGGTTATGATAGCAGCGTGCAACGATAATAGTGCCACGACATCCACGGCGCCTGAGCCCGCGCGCGAGCCGGTTCCGGGGAACACCACCTCGGCCTTAGAGGTTAGCTTGCAACGCCCCACGGCAACCGTTAGCACTAACCCGGTCGAACCGCGGTTATTGAACATTGGCTTAGTGACCACATCCCTGAAAGACCCTAAGGTGCCTCGAGCCGATCCTGAGCACCTTAAGCGGCTTAATATACTACAAAAATTTGGTGATCCGTCTTGGAAAGATGTTCGATATGCAGACGCGTTAAAAATTCATAATGCCACACCAGGTTTTGTAGACCTGGAGGTAAATGATGAGCTGAGGCAATTCATTAAAGATAAGGATGACGCAGCGCATTCAGAAAAAATATTAGCTGCTATTTGTAAGGGTTTGATTACCCAGCATGACCTTTTAAATCAAAATTTGCAACAATTTATCGAGTGGGTCGCCTCACCCGGGACTGTTTTGTCTTCTGACAGTATTTTTGACAAAATATCAGATTTATTCAATCCTACCTCCAAATTTCACAAAGTAAGTGAAGAAGTAATGCAAATGGTTTGCGGTAAGCGAGCTGAATACATTGAAAATCGCAGGGAGCGTATCTTTAGCGAGATGCCTAACAAGAACTTGAAAGAGGGTCTGCGTAAGATACCTTCAAGTTCTCAACATTTATTTGATGAAAATTTGCTGCGATCTTATATTCGAAACACGGGGGGGATGGACAAGTGGGTAAAACCATGGTTTCAAATGGGAAAAGAGGGACAAAAATCGAATAACAAATCTTCTCATAAATCAAACAAACCGGGTACCTCGCGAGATTCCGATAATTACTCCTTTCGTTCACGAGAAAACGAAAAGCATTCAAAAAGAAACAAGTCCCCTACTGGATCCTTCAGACAAACCGATCAGAGAAAAACAAAGAAATCATTTAAAAAGGATAGCCAGCCCAATAAGAAGCAGTTTAACAAATGACTATCAGCCACCTCAACCCAAATTTTACGGAGGCTGTCTCCGAGCGTATCGGGGACAGTGGCAGTCGCTGCGGGCTCCGCAGGCCCTTGTCCGGATGATAACCGGAATGCGGCTGCCAAACCTCCACTTGTCCAACCTACCCAACAAATTCTGCGCTCTTACGAGACTCGTCCGTCTCTGAATATGAGTCAAGAAATACGCAAGCTACTCCACCAGGGTGTCCTGGAAGTCCCAAAACAACACAATCTTGGACCCAGCTTCTTCTCAACAATGTTCCTAACGAAAAAGAACGACGGATCGTTCAGGCCCATCTTCAACCTAAAGCGATTGAACGAGTTCATAATTCCCAAACCTTTCAAGCTGATATCTCATTTTCAAATTCCCCAATTTCTTTAGAAAAACGACTGGATGGTAAAGCTCGACCTTTCGTCAGCATATTTCCACGTGCCTATAGCTCAATATCATCGGAGGTTCCTACGACTGTTTTACGAACAACAGGTCCTACAGATGACCTGCCTTCCTTTCGGCCTGTCGTGCGCCCCGAAGCACTTCGCTGCCCTGACGAACTGGGTGGCTCAGTGCCTGCGAGACAAAGGTATTCGGATCATCGTCTACCTGGACGATTTCCTCATCGTGAACCAGTCGCGCACACTCCTCCAAGATCACGTAAGTATAACAATAGATGTTCTGGAGAAATTGGGGTGGACCATCAATTTCGAAAAATCTATCCTGCTTCCTACTCAAAAGATCGAGTTCCTAGGACTCCTCTGGGATACCAAACGCTCTCTAAAAGGTCTGCCAGCGAAAAAGGCGAAGACAATAATATTCCTGTCTCAGCGAGCCATAAGCAAGGGAAAAGTGACATTAAAGGAGGCACAGGTAATCTTAGGAACTCTAAATTTTGCAAACTTTGTGACGCCCAGAGGAAGTCTGCACTGCCGGCAACTTCAATGTCACGCTCGAACCCTGGCGAGACTTCCCACGTCTTCACTACCGCCCATCCCGTCACAGGTAGTAGAGGAGCTGCAATGGTGGATCAATGCCTTGAACCATCAACGAACAACAAGCAGTCTACATCCGAAACTGATGCATCACTTCCTGACGACAGATGCTGCCGACTACGGGTGGGGGGCGCAGTTGAACGACCAAGTTGTGTCAGGCAGGTGGACACCCAGCCAGAATCATTGGCACTGCAATCGGAAGGAAATGTTTGCTATAATAGCAGCAGTACAGCACTTCAAGTCGCAGCTGCGGGGCCACCACCTATTTCTACAGTCCGACAATCGCACAGTCATCTCCTACATTCGCAAGGAAGGCGGTACACGGTCGAGGGCTCTTCTCAATTTGACATACCAACTACTGAATCTTCTAGACGATTGGAACATTTCAGTGACGGCGGAGTATCTCCCAGGGAGGTTCAACGACATAGCAGACAGGTTGTCTCGAGGGAAACGAGCTGCCGAGTGGCATCTGCTGCACCCAGCCCTGAAAGATGTATTCCACAACTTCGGGGTTCCTCAGATAGACCTTTTTGCCACCAAAAAGACAAAAGTTGTACAGAGGTATGTCTCAAAGGACTGTCGCGATCGCTCCGCGCAATTTCACAACGCCTTCAGCCGGAGGTGGCAATTCGAGTTAGCTTGGGTGTTCCCACCGCCGAGCCTTCTCCCTCGGGTACTATCTATCTATCTATCAGCCGAAAGACGTCCAATGCTGGACAAAGGCCTCCTCAAAGGATTTCCACACCGACCGGTCCTGTGCGGCTCGCATCCAGCGGCTTCCTGCAACCTTTACCAGGTCGTCGGTCCTCCGAGTCGGGGGCCTGCCCACACTGCGCCTTCCGGTGCGCGGTCGCCATTCGAGAACTTTACTGCCCCAACGGCCATCTGTTCTACGAGCTATGTGCCCTGCCCACTGCCACTTAAGTCTAGCGATTCTGAGAGCTATGTCGGTAACTTTAGTTCTCCTACGTATCTCCTCATTTCTCCTCATTCCCTCGGGTACTGCACCATCTGAATTCAGCTCAGGGAGTATACCTAGTAGTTGCACCAATGTGGGAGAAGGCATTCTGGTTGCCGGATCTTCGTCGCCGGGCCTTGTGCAAACCCATAAAAATCTGGAATCTGAGTCAGGTTCTGATCGACCAGAGCACCAGCCTCCCACCACTCCGAATCCAAGAAATGGAACTTTACGTCTGGAAGATTGGGGGTGGAGCGACATCACGGGGAGCTGGACCGATGCGGAAATGGCCTTGTTCAAATCTAGTTGGAGAGAATCTACCGTGAAGACATATAAGCCTGCATGGGCAAGATGGTTCAGGTGGTGCAAAGACAACAGTCTGGATTATAGACATCCTAATGGTGATAGCTTATCCAGATTCTTAGCACATTTGTTTCTTGAAGAGAGATTGGCTTTTCCAACTATTTTATTACATAAATCTGTTGTCTTGACATATGGAAGAGTGTTGAATAATGAAGACCTTAACTCTAATTTCCTAGTAAAACATATGTTGAAAGCCATATCTCTTCAAAATCCAAGAGCAGAGAAACCACCCATCTGGGACCTAAGTGACTTGGTCACCTGGCTGCAAAATAATCCACCGGCTAATGATACATTATTCGAGGCCTCCCGTAGGTTGGCTTGCATACTACTTCTGGCGTCAGGCCGCAGAGTCGACGAAGCCGACCTCGCAGACGGTAATCGGCAACTGGATTAAGACAGTATTAAGAGATGCAGGTATTGCAGCATCTGCGGGGTCAGTGCGCTCGGCCGTTGCCTCCCTAAACTGGTATGAAAATTTTCCTATAGAAGATATTCTAAGTCGTGGAAATTGGCGGAGTGAAAACACTTTCGCTAGGTATTATTGTAGACAAATCATCGGGAGAAACCCAACACAGAACAATCTTTCTGTAAAATTTGTCCCATTTAATTGCATGTGCCAGTTGGTAATTATACTGATTATACTTGATTATTTGCAAATATGATACTTTACAAAGTAAGTGTGAAGATTTTTGTTTACAAAATGTAAAGTTCTTATACATTTCGTGTATCCGATTTTAGTTAATGTGTCTACTTTTAGTATGTTAATTATGGTATTGAAATACATTTAATTTTCATTATTCAATTATTATTTTTTGGTTTCAAATTACAACCTCACATAGCGTCGTTATTGGCAGTCACCAGGAGATATAAACACGTCACAGATGCTATGCATCGTCACATGCCGATAATAGTGCAAGTTTTACACAACAATAAAACTTGTATTATTGAGCAGAGACGATGCATAGCATCCCAATAAGGGCTCTTGGTGAGAGACTTCTATGACAAGTAAATGGCCTGCAACGGCCCCCGTGACAGCCGATAGAGGGCGCTGCATACGACAAACTTACCGGAAATATCACCGGAAATGGATGGTGATTGGCGGAAATAAAAAGGGAAGTAGTTGACGCACTCTCACAGATGCTATGCATCGTCTCTGCTCAATAATACAAGTTTTATTGTTGTGTAAAACTTGCACTATTATAGTCTCGCTCAATCCATTTTATCATATTGTGTTACTGCTTGGGGAGCAGCACAGAAAACTATACTACTACGACTTGAACGAGCACAGCGAGCTGTACTCAAGGTTATGTCATCGAAGCCTCGGAGATTTCCGACAGCTGAGTTGTATTCATTATGTAAAGTTCTCACTGTCCGACAGTTATTTTTCTTGCATGTAATATTGAGGAAACACTCCACAGTACCTTATGACGCAAATTTGTTTAAAAACAAGCGCAGGAAAGATAAAGTGTGTAATCTAATCCCATGCAGAATAGTACTTTCTAAAAATCACTCCCACTATCTCAGTCCTAGTCTTTACAATAGAGTGAATAAGGCTTTGAATATATATCCACTATCTTCACGAGAATGTAAACTAAAAGTAGCTAACTGGTTACAGACCCTCACTTACGCTGAAACAGAAAACTTGATTACTGACACAATATGACCTAATCTACCTACATATCACATTCATGCTCTTACACACACACAGGCTCACACTCGTACACTCACACACATAAACACACACACAAACACTAACTCACACACATACATACACATACACTCACATTCACGCTCTCAAACACACATACACACACACACACTCACACACATGTTTTTTACCTCTTTGTTTTTATATCTCCTGTGTTAAGAAATTTGTATAATAATATGTCTTTAGCAACTAACTGTACTTTTATACAATTGTAACTAAAACTGTTAAAGTTTGAACCCACTCTTATCCGGAGCTGGGCGTAAACAGCTGCGACACAGTTTATACTACTGTAGCTGTTTACGTAATATCAATTGTTTCACATTTTTGTTGGTTCATAAATAAATCTTTTTAAATCTTAAAAAAAAAAAAAAAAAATATGCCTCACCGGTTTCCCGTAGTAGGAGAACTGCGTGTAATTGAACATCAGCGTGTGCCGCTTCTCCTCCCACGCGCGGCGCGCTCGCTTGCGCTCCACGAAAGCCTCCACGTCGTCACGGCCCGACGGCTCCTCCTGGAAATAAACATCAGTCAAAAAATTATGCAATACCAAGCGGTTGTCTTCTGAACATGGGAGTGATCGGAGGAGCCCATTCACAAGAAGTAGCAAAGAAGTTGACAAGAAGTATATTTATAAAGAGTAAACCCTTTTATGATGTAAGTATGAATAACAGGAACAGTAGGTATCCTGAAAAACTAGTGTTTGAAACGACTCCAAAGAGCACATGCTTCCTAAAAAATGCATATGCAATGTGTATTCTTATATACAATAAACTGCCTCAACAATTAAAGGACTTGCCTCTGAGTAAGTTAAAGTACGCTTTGAAATGCTGGCTCATTCAACATGTCTTCTATTCAACAAAAGAGTTTTTTGAACATAAATATAAAAATTTTAAGATGTGTTCCTCAACGCTTATGTAAATGTCCAATTAAGAATATTTGCATGTCATAGTATATGGCTGATAGGAGTGCTTATTTAATTATTGTACATCTTTATTACCCTATTCAATGGCAAATAAAATGATTTTGATTTTAAGATTAAAACACTTTATTGTTAGTATACATTCAAAGTAGGTAACAGTGTACACAGCTACACAATTCTTAGGTCATCTATCTAATACGATATGATCACCACTTGGAAAATGTTTACCCACCATTTTGCACAATGAGAAATGTCAGGAGCAAAAAACTCCCTATCACCAACATCAGCCAAAAGAAGTGCACTGATATATCTAGGTGTCCCCGAAGGATTTTCATAGTGACATGACTTATCCTGCCCTTATCTGCTTCTCATGACCTTTAACAGGTCATCTGTCCACTCTTGAACACAGGCCTACTACAGATTTCTGCTCAACCTGACACTTGTCTCACATTCATCCAGCTGCTTACTGTAAGCCTACAAAGGAAATAATATTGGAGTAAATCTGTTACCTCCTCCTCATCTTCATCATCCCTGAAGATATCTTCAAAGTTAGGAATGTTCTCTTCACTGTCTTTGTAAACCAGTCTCACCTGAAACAAGAGTAAACTAATAACACTTGATACACATGATTTTCATTACTCAATGACAATTCAACCTGGATTTCCAATAACCTCACCACTCAGAAGACATAAAAAAAAGATTTTTTATTTAAGTAAATTTTTGCACATACTTTTTCGTCAGTTAAATAAAAACAAATACCCATATACTTAAGATATATGGTTGTACACTTTCAGTAGTTTGAACTCTAGAACAACTGTAAAATCGAAGAGTTTTCCCATATTGTTATTAGGTAGGATGTCTACCAAATCAAGTCAGCCGGTGGACTCGTTACTCTCTTAAGACCCAATGTTAATTCTCAAAAAGACTTCTCAAGCAACTCAATCAGCTGATCACTCAATTTAATATGTCCCTAGGGAAAGCCTAAATATACTTTGCAATTAATTATGGGATTTTTTTTTGGGAAAGTTGTTCAGTTTCATAATCTTAACCTCCCAAATGTCAGCTGTTAGAGAATGTTCTCAAAGAAGCAGATAATTATTCAATTATATTGAAATACTACATACCTGACCATCACTATAAACATTACAAACATCAGTCGGTTTATGTGCATCTAGGACAAAGAATACCACATCTTCTTCCGGCTGCAGGATATCCACCAAGTCCACGGTACCCCCGCAGTTGACAAGGACCACGTATTTGATCTCTTCGTTATTCTCTTCATAAGCAGTCTTTAATTCCGATATGCCACTCACAGGTACTAATGTATACGAAATGTTATCACATTTAAACAGTTCCTGTAGTATTTTGCATGTACATATCGCGTCGACGTCGTAGTGTACTAGAAGAAGCACCCTCTAAAACAATAAAAATGCTTTTGTTTTCAAAGAAATTCGGCTAAAACTGAAGGAATGTACACGAGGAATATAGGTTGTTTTAACTGGTTTTTAGTACTTACATTTCCAAGTAGCACGTTATAAAAATCATTTCGTATATCTTCAATAAACATTTTGGCACCTACGGAAAATTCTATAGATTTAAAATATCAGGAAAACATTGTAATTTGCTATTAAAACTGAAAATCACCTGGATAACAGAACAAAAACAAAGCAGATTTATTAACTGTCAATATATTACTGTCATCTGGATTTCCCGCCAAAATTATTGATGCATTCACGGTGTAGCATGTTCTAAAATCAGAATATGATAATGTATTTCTTGAGACTCTTGATTTCTCTTTCTCACTTGAAAGATTGATAGTTTGAGTGAGTGAGTCAGTATCTCAGTAATTGGCTCAGTTTATGTAAAAAATGGCTTAGAACACGACCTTGATATTTTTATGTCAGATACAATACAACTTATGAACGCACCTAAATACAGCGCGGGTATTACAAAAAGTATGATCTCAGTTCAGACTTTTTGGTCTTATTCTCAGACTATAAACTTTTTATTTTAATGGCAATGTATTTTAAAAAACAGCGTAGAATTTACGGTAGCAATACAGACAGTAGAAAATATACAAAATCGCCACATGAACATAGATTCTTATTATTTGAATTAACAGAAACCTGATACAGGTCGGGGATTTAGTGCGATGAACCGTTTTATTTTGGATCCGGCGCTCAAACTTGGCGTAGTTATTTCCTAGGTCATTCTGAGTGGATTAAGCCCGGGAGACATCGGGAGCCATCCCCCGTTTGGTAGGGGGAGGGGGGGAAAGTTTGTTTCTGCCGCGCTCCATTTGAGGGCTTATATCTCCAAAACTATTGGTACTAAGTGAGATGTCATTTTCGTATGATTCAAGGATAAGGAATTCATTTCTGTAACAAAAAAAAATAACTTCCCATATATAAAAAAAGAGATATTTGATAAAACGTATAAAACATGACTACCTTTTTTCCGCATATGTGTCGATTAATTTTTAATGGTCTAAGATATTAGCATGAAAAAAATATATTCTGAAAGCCACATTACCAAGGATTATAAAAATATAAATTTTATTAGAATAGCATGATAAATACTTCGTGAAAAAAATAAAATTCAATGCGTGGCACAGTGGCATAAAACGCGCGGTCAGCGCGGTTCTGAATTACAGGAGTTATATTTCTTTTTTTTTCTATGAAAAGTATTTTTTTTGTTGCAGAAATGAATTTGTCATCCTTGAAATATCCGAAAATGATATCGGACTTGCCCTAGAACATAAAATTATGGAGATATAAGCCCCAAAAGAAGCGCGATCCAACAAGTAGATAATGAAGTGTGGGTGGTTTTTTTCCACATACGTGTCGATTAATTTTTAATGGTCTAGGATATTAGCACGAAAAAAATATATTCTGAAAGCCACATTTCCTAGAATTATAAAAATATAAATTTCATTAGAATAGCATAATGAATACTTAGTGAAAAAAATTATAATTTGATGCTCGGCAGAGTAGCATAAAACGCGCGGTTTTAGTATCTGTTGTTCGTTTGTAAGTAAGTAAATAAAATGAATCTACATCTAGCGTCCAAAAATCCTATCCTATACTATTAAACGAGTTAAGAGTCCCGACGATTTCGAAAACGGCTTGAAACCTTTTGACGAAAATCTAGGATTAGGGGTTAAAAATCACCAGAAATCGATCTATGGAGGAATTATCTTCGAAAAATTTCATTTAAGGGAGATATGAGCGAAATTACATAAAAGCGGAACGCATATGATGCTTATTTTTAACACTATTTTCAAGCGCGATCTGGCGTAACGATTCGGTGCTATTTTTTTTTTATGTAGGTCTGGGTTCGAATCCCACGAGACTTCATTGATTTTTTGTCTTTTTTTTTGGGTAATTTGTATTTTATTATTATTATGTAAATAAAAAGACTTAAGAGCGATAAAAAAATACCATGCACGCGGGATACGAAGTGTGTCGAAAATAGTGTAAGTTTTATTCAGCAATTTTACTTATCGCGTACATAGGATTTATTTATTCTACCATTCTACATTTTAAGGTTTTAATAATACTTACAGGTTGTATCGCGTAGTTGCCATAGCTGGTACAACGTACTTACATTTTGTCAAACGAGACAATCGTAATTTTGAATGAAAATCCACGGCTAAACAAAACTATCAAAGAAGTTGACATTGTATTAACTGTTATTTACTAAAGGTGGCGCTGTATGTATTTATGATATTTCACTGTTTTTTGAATGAAATTACAGAAAATATATAAGTTTTAACTTTTAGATTGGACAGATAAAATCAAAAAGTTTATTGTGTGAATTTGTATAGTTTTGATTTGAACCAAGTAAAGTTTGAAATGCAGTGACTGAGCTTCTAGGTACCTTATTCAAAGACTCTGACTCGGATTTATTGAAGTTTGCAGTAATTTATATACATGAACGCAAATTACAATAAAATTTTACGTGTCATATAAAAGATTTCAACGCGAGCTGCATTAACAAGTTTTCATATAAAAAACATCAACGAGTGTTACAATGTTTATGTTTCGAATTTACTGTGAATTACATTTGTTTTTTTTTATATCTTTGTCGAAAACGATTCTAAGAATAATAATTCTATCGATCTATGGTTAGTTGTTTTACAATAAATCTGTGAGAGTCTAAACCTAAACTTATTCTAGAAATAAGATGAATTTATTTTGATAGTACCTACGTAATTTTTGTACATAGGTACATACTAATGTAATGCTAATGTATTTCACTAATGGCGCCATCTTTTGTCGAGTAGGTGAATTACCAGTGAATTACATTACTTGGAGCCCTTTGTTGCTAACATTGACTTTTAAAGCACGTTCCGCGCTACTCGACAACAGATGGCGTGCAGTTCTTGAAAGAATGAGCTCAGGAATGACAACATGCACTGATAATATTTTCGAGTATTTTTCTGCCATTTTTCATGTCTCCAGTTTTTTAAGTGAATTAGTTGTCCATTAAGTGAATTTGTACGGTTTAGCCGCGCACGTTAGCGGATAGTGACGAACGGCACCGTACAATGGGGTGGTTCAAGGTGGTTCCAACGAAAACAACGTCTTCAAGATGTACTATAGCCGGGAAAGCCGAGGAGCAGGGGTTCTGGCCAGCTTTTATATTTTTCTTCTATTTTCTTCTGGGAGCTGGTTCGAACTGCACTGTAAAAATTGCACTGTCACACTGGCCCTACGTACCATGCCTCTATTTATATCAAAAAACAGCTGGCCAGCGATCCCTTTTCCTCACCCCCAATTTGCTTTATTTTTGAATAATATAAAAACTATAATAGTTGAGCTTCGCCCCTATTTGGATTCTACAAGAGTACCTATTTTGCTATGTTTTTACATAATCGGTGTCATCCGCATGCGCTCGAGCTCGAAATGGCAGCCGAAAATGCTTGTTCGCTATATTTATACCCCCCGTCCCGCACTTCAGGACTATAAATATCGCCTGTAACGATTTTTCGCTTTTCAGTCGTCTAGCGAGCGCGCGCGCGTGCGGACCGAACTGGGAATGCTTTATTTATGCTATACAAACTTAAATCTATCTATTATAACTATCCTGTCTAAGATTTAATGCTAAATTTAAAATTTACATATAAATAAAACACCCTATCTAATTGTCTCTACCTAACACATACCGAACTATATCTGTCTATCTCTGTCTATTTTCTAGAAATTTCTTTATTAAAATCCTATCTAAATACCTATAAAAACGCTATAAACTCTATATCTAGTTATTCTACCTATTAGCTTAACCTAGTCTAAGTAAAATCTTTATTAAAAATCAACTATCTATCAAATAAAATAACAACAAACTATAAGTAGTATAACGAGTAACGATATAACTATGACGAACTTATCAGCTAGAAACTATGACGTAATTGCTATGACGTATCGTCTCGAACAGAATTAGTTTATAAACGCTCCGATTGAACGTGCGAAGCTCGGTCAACCAGCTAGTGACTGTTAAGTAACATAATAAAAATAGGTACATACTATTATTATTTAAATATTTCTCGCACGCACAAAATATTTATCACGTAGAACAAAAAATATTTTCCTTAAAAAATCATATATGAGAAAATTCGAAAAATGTGACTATTGTATTTTTCATACGAATTATGGTGGTTTACTATCTATCAGCCGAAAGACGTCCACTGCTGGAAGAAGGCCTCCCCCAAGGATTTCCACACCGACCGGTCCTGTGCGGTTCGCATCCAGCAGCTTCCCGCAACCGCACCAGGTCGTCGGTCCACGGAGTCGGAGGTCTGCCCACACTGCGTCTTTCGGTGCGCGGTCGCCACTCGAAAACTTTACTGCCCCAACGGCCATCTGTTCTACGAGCTATTTGCCCTGCCCACTGCCACTTAAGTGTAGCGATTCTGAGAGCTATGTCGGTAACTTTAGTTCTCCTACGTATCTCCTCATTTCTGATTCGATCACGTAGGGAAATACCAAGCACAGCACGCTCCATCGCCCTTTGGGTAACCTTTGGACGTGAAGATATTGCGGAGCTTTCCGAACGCTGCCCAGCCAAGTTGGATTCGACGATTGATCTCTTTCTCGAAGTTGGACCTACCTAACCGGACTGCTTATCCCAGGTATACATATTCTTCGACAACTTCGAGAGTAGAGTCTCCAACCTTCAGAGGAGTGGGTGTAACACGGACGTTTGACATGATTTTCGTCTTATCCATGTTCATTTTAAGACCCACTTGTTGGGAGACTCTACTGAGTCCATCGAGCATTGCGCCTAGGTCCACCAAGGTCTCAGACATGATCACGATTTCGTCAGCAAATCGAAGGTGAGTGATGTATTCGCCATTGATGTTGATGCTGAGTCCTCTCCAGTCCCGAAGCTTAAAAACGTCTTCCAGTGCAGCGGTGAACAGTTTCGGAGATATAACGTCTCCCTGTCTCACCCCACGCTGCAGCCGGATAGGTTTCAAATTCTGATCCTGGAGGTGGACCGACATGGTGGCGTTTTCACACAAACACTTCAACACTTCGATGTGTATCGATAGTTAATTTGGCACTGTTGGAGAGACTGTAACACAGCCCAGGTCTCGATCGAAACAAAAGCTTTCTCATAGTCCACAAACGCCATTATACTCTTCGGTCTTCTGTACAATCTGCCGCAGCGTATGTATGTGGTCTATGGTACAGAAGCCTTTTCGGAAACCAGCTTGTTCGGGAGGTTGGAAGTCGTCAAACCTGCGTGCGAGACGATTCGTAATGATTCTCGACATGGCTTGTAGATATAGCTCAGGAGTGAGGTGGGTCTGTAATTCTTCAGAAGAGTCTTATCACCCTTCTTGAAGAAGAGCACCACCACACTTCTGTGCCCTGTGTACCTGTTTTCAGAAGCTCAGCCGCAATTCCGTCATCACCGGGTGCCTTGTTTTTCTTAAGCTGCTTGAGAGCCATTCTAATCTCGCATAGGCTGACGTCTGGGATATCTTCGGAATAGTGTCAGGTCAATCCGACTCTCGGATCTTCAGCCAGATTACTGACAGGTAAGCATGTAGTCGTGTATGATTGTCCGTAGACCTCTCAACCTCTTCCAACAGCTTGGGCTTGGACGACACGACTCTGCCATCCTCGGTCTTCAGCTTTGTCAGTTGACTTTGATCAGTAGACAGATCCCTTGCCAATACTTTTGACCTTTTATTGCGCTCGATAGCCTCTTTAATACAATTGGTATTAAATTGGCGTCAAGGACTTGGAGATCTGTCTGTTTAGTCGCCGATATTGACAAGCATCTTCAGAGGATTTCAGAATCAGGCTTCGTTTTTCCTCCATGAGCTTGCTGGTGAGGTCCGAGATCCGATATGTTTTTTTAACGTCTTGTTTTGAAGGCCTTCTTCCCAGCCGTTTGGACAATTTGCACAAACCTGTCGTTGTATTCGTCCACATTTTCACATTCTCCTAGACATTCGAAGCGATTGTGCAACTCGATCTGAATGCTTTCGGGGTTTTGGAGTTGTATAGGCGCTGGTCGAAGCTTCATCAGTTTTCATGAAAATAATTTGACGTGGCTTGCGAAGCACGGAAACGGTTACGAAATTAATGCGCCAATAAGAGTCAAACTCATTATGGTTATGTATGACCATTTCTGAAGTCAGTTAACCTGGTTGATCAACGTGACCACGCAAGTTACATAGTAAACCATCATAATACAATGGAAGTTAGATAGTAAACCACCATAATTCGTATGAGAAACAGTTAGTCACGTTTTGCGGATTTTCTCAAATACGTTTTTATAAGGAAAACATATTTTTTGTTTTACGTGACAAATATTTTGTGCGTGCGAGAAATATTAAAATAATAATATAATGTACCTGTTTATACTATGTTACTTAACAGTCATTTGAGCGTTAGATGATTCATTTTATTTACTTACGAACAACAGATACTAAAACCGCGCGTTTTATGCTACTCTGCCGAGCATCAAATTATATATTTTTTTACTAAGTCTTTATTATGCTATTCTAATGAAATTTATATTTTTATAATCCTTAGAAGTGTGGCTTTCAGAATATATTTTTTTCATACTAATATCAAAGACGAATAAAAATTAATCGACACATATGCGGAAAAAAGGTAGTCATGTTTTATACGTTTTATCAAATATTTCTTTTTTTATATATGGAAAGTTATTTTTTTTGTTACAGAAATGAATTCCTTATCCTTGAATCATACGAAAATGATATCTCACTTGCCCTAGTACCAATAATTTTGGAGATATAAGCCCTCAAATGGAGCGCGGCAGAAACAAACTTTTCCCCCCTCCCCCTACCAAACGGGGGATGGCTCTCGGTGGCTCCCGGGCTTAATTTACTCAGAACGGTTTAGGGAACAACTATGCCAAGTTTGAGCGCCGGATCCAAAATAAAACGGTTCCCATACTAGGCATTGCACTAAATTCCCCACTACCTGACAGAAACGATAAATGGATGACTTGAGTGCGTTCCGGTTTCTCTGTCTAAGTAATTTCTTCTTCGGAACCAAAAAAAAAATAGAGTTTAAAATGCAATTTATTACTCTAGTCTGTATCGAAATACGAAAACAATACTGACAGTCTGACAACATTTGTGCATCAAACCTTGTGAAAAGTATTTTTTGGATCAAAATACAAAAAAAAGATTCAATGAAAAGTAATCTTCGAAAGCTATTCATCATTATTATGACATTAGTCAGTAATATCAATCAGTTTTGACGATTTTTTTAAGAGATTTTATTTTTTCCAATGTTGATCAGCGCCATCTAGTTAAGATTAGAGAAAGCCTTGGTAAATTCCCTTTTTTTTTTTTTTGTTTGGTTCTTTCCTGCTTTTGCAAGGAAAAGGCAAAGGCTTCTCTGGCCATACAGCCTATTCTTACGTATTATAGTTTGCTCTTCTCTAAATATTTTTCTTCTAAAAATAAAGTATTCTGGGTCAAAAAAGTGTATAAAAATTGTCTGTCGTCTTTTTCTATTCTTCAACAAAATGATAGCATTTTTGATGAAGATTACATGGACTTCTTGAGAGAACTCGAAACACAGTCTACACACTTTTATTTCATTATCCTACATATTAGACACTTAAATGGCACTTTATTGAATAATACACTATCAATATTATGCATTAAAAACCACGATATCTATTTTTTTGGATAATAAAAGAAAACTGACAAACTATTGCTACGAGTTCCCGCCAAAAAGTCCGTAAATTCCCTATTGAGTTGCGTTTATTTATATTGAAAAATCGGCTGTTTTTGTTAAAGTGGGCGGAGCGAAACCCAGCGAAAGCCAGTCGAGTGACACGATTAGCTACAGAGCGTGCCAAAGAAATATGTATACATATGAACATACACATACATACATTGGAAAAACATAACCCTCCTTCTGGCGCACCCGGGTCAAAACCATAACCCTCCTTTTGGCGCAGTCGGGTAAAATTATAACCCTCATGGCCCAATCGGGTAAAAAACATAACCTTCCCTCTGGCCCAGTCGGGTAAAAAACATAACCCTCCTTTTGGCGCAGTCGGGCCAAAACATAACCCTCTTTCTGGCGCAGTCGGATAAAAAACATAACCCTCCTTCATAGTACCTTCTACCCGTAATAACATAACTTGTAACTTTTTTGTTCAGTTTTTAACATTTTTGATTTAGGTATATTACGCATTCATTCGTCATGTACAAATGCAGTTACTAAACGGCGATATTAATGTGGCTACCTTTTTGGAAAAACTACGCGTAAATTAAATAAAAAATATTAAATGTAAATAAATGTAACAATAACAAGGTGCAGAGCTAGTCTTATTTTTAACTGAACAAACGAGAAAACAAAACCCACTTGTCCAGTCAACTGAACTGGACAACTGAACTAGTGGGAATAGAGGTATTTTAACATATTGCCTAGCTAGGGAAAATAAAATTACTTAATTACAACTAATACATTTGTATTGTCCATCTTGTAATGTAACTAAAACCCTGAAATTATTTATAAGACTGAAATGAAATTATTTTAAAAGAATTGGAGAAATCATTAGAAAAAATACATATAAAATTCTTAAAAGTTAATCAATTGAAGTTGTCAATAGTATCGATTCAGTTTTCATGATTAAACTTATTTGACAGAACTAAACTTAATTTAAGTGTTTTGTCTTTTTCTCTCAGTATCGAAAAGACAAGGATAGGATGTTTAAATTAAGTTTAGTCCTGTCAAATAAGTTTAATCGTAAACACTAAATAGTTTATTTCTTATCTCGCTTACAATTACTAATTACACTGATATTAAAACTTAAAAATAATCAGCTTATTGTAGGTAATTAAAATAAATTGACAGTAGTGAAAATGAGAGTAATCTCCACACACTTTGGGGAACAATATTTATATAGGGTGACTTTAAATTAGTTCTTGATATGAAAGGCTATGCATGTGCTCGTGATAACAAACAACTTTCCCTACGGAACCCATAGTCAAATCGCAAAAAAAGTTCAAGACCCTTGAAGTTTTGACTATTAGTATCCTTAGGCACAGATTTTATAATACTAACGTACAGATACCTCATGTCATACAACGAAATGCGACTGCCGTAACTCGGGCTATTCTTCGGGCTATTTTTTTCATTCATTGAGAACTACCGCTACTAGCGACATCTAGGGCGCGGGCTATAAATGGAGACATTCTGGTTGCTTACCTGTATCTTCATTTGCTTTTGTTGATTTTTTTTGCACATAACCTACTAGTATTATATTATCTGTGATATTACTAAATAAAAATACATAATTTGAAATATGAAAAACAAAACGTAAACCACCCATTACGTTTTTCAATTGTATTGTATCAGCGCCATCTATTAATTCACGCTATAAACTGGTACTCAACTAGTACGTGTCATTCCTCAACTCTGACAAGTTAAGACGAAAGTAGTTTTGATATGATAATTGTGTAATTGATCCGTGATCAGATAATTTGTAGTAATTGATAATAAAGTGCATTATCGGCCTTTGTCATACTTTTTGGTTATTACAATAATCAAAACACTTATTTTTAGCAACTTTATGGGTTTTTTCTTCGTTTTGCATGAACTTCGATTACAAATCGATACTTGTCGTGCCATCTATTGACATTTTAATGAACTAAGGTTTTCGTTGTATGCAATGAGACCCCGTGCCTTAGGGAATGTTGTTTGTTATCATGAGCACATGCATATCCTTTGGTATCAAGAACTAATTTAAAGTCACCCTATATATAGTTCATTCCAATCAAAAACAAGCAAAAGGTAAACAAACGTAGTATGCAGATGACATTGACATGTGTCAGTTCCATAGTAAGTTTGTTTACGTTTTGCTTTTTTTTTATTGGAATGAACTATAGTTTTCATTTCACAAAAACCATGTTTTCTTTACCTAACAGAATAAAAAACTTTTCACTACTTTTTTTAAAGACTTTTAAATCACATTTGCAGCACCTGCCAAAATATTTTATATCACATCTGGAATAAAATCATATCGAGGGTTCACGGGCGACTTGTATTAAGCGACATTTTTGGAAACACAGGTAACCTTTACTTTAAAAATTTTTTTCTTACAAAATACCTCACAAAAAATAACTTCTGAATAATATTAAAAATATTAAGAATATCGAGAATCTATATAATACTAAGAAGTTAAGTTTTAATGATTATTTTTCTAAGAAATATTTTTTTAAATCAGTCTCCTGAACATTTCTAAAAATGTCGCTTAATACAAGTCGCCCGTGAACCCTCGAAATGGTAACATCCACCAATAAAAACATATATTACCTCTTAGCGAGGAACAATCTCCTTGCTGAATGTTTATAAAAATAAGACTATTTGGTGGAAAACTGCCATTACTTTTTAGGTGTACATTTTCAATCCCACTCTTCATAGTCAGGGTCGGTCTCAGGCAAGTAATGCTTTTGTAAAATTGGTTTAGGAGTATTCAGAGAGCCTGTGGTCTGAGGCGGTCTGTGCTCAGGCGCTACAACTTCTCTAGCAGGGCAATCTACCACATGCTTTTTCATTTCTTCTTCAGGTAACCGATGGGTGGCATTGTAGGGACATATGGCCAGTGGTGGAGATATCTTCTGACATTTGACTATGTGACCGGCCAAGCGTGAGCGTGGCACTCTGTGGATGGCGTTGTATGGACACGAAACAAATGGGTCGTCCATTTTTTCTGAAATGTGAATGTATTTTTGCAATAATTTATACAAATATAATTACACTAACAAATATTAAAAATAATATTTTAAGGACGAGTAAAAAGGAGTAGTAGGTAATGTTTTTTTGGTTTTTGCTTGCCCCTAATGCTACTCTCTGACTATTTATTTTGAAAATGTTATTTTTAAAGTAAGGTTATAAGTACTTACTGAAAACTTTCAGGTTGTTTACTACTATTATAAATTGTTGATATAATTAATATCAAGTTCTCTGAATAAAATAATTTAGAAGAAATGAAATTAAATCCAAACCAAACAAACAATTTTTTTTAGGAAAAGTGTTCCGAATAAACAATGTGTAAAGTTCCAGTTCCAGTGATTAACAAAAAGTATACAGAACTTTATTCCTCTAAGAACAAAGTTTGGTGAAAGTGCAACTATATCACAGAGGATATGTAAAATGTAAATATTTTTTACAAAAAATATATTTTTTCATGGAAATCAATTATAAAAAATGAACTGTAGATTCCTAAAGTATCGTATAACCACAATCGAAGATAGTTTCGGAACGGATCTCTTATTATTGCTCTATTAAAAATAATTCCTTACTTTTCAGGGATTTGGAATTAGAATTTGTTACAAAAACTTACATTAACAAATAACCCTGTTTAATGGGGAAGAAAACTGACAGAACTCGCCAATAGAGGCGCTGATATCGCTTGACTCATAACAATCATCACTAACTGTCAAAACGTATAAAATAACTGTTTACTTTAATAAGATTTATTAAAAAATGCCGCGTTGTGTGGCGATTGGTTTCAATAATAATGAAAATCATTAATTTCCTAAAGATTCTCGGATGAAGAAGATGTGGGAAAACTTACGTTTTCAGTCATGTATTTTTGAACTTCGCCTTTAATTAAGGAACAGTCCAAGTCGCATACATTTTCCATTTATAAATTTTACAGAAAAAAAAACTATTTTATTACACCTCGATAATAAAAAAAGCGGAACAAATTGAAAGTTGTTATGAGTCAAGCGTCCGTAGCGCCATCAGCAAATAGCTTTCCGTTTTCTTCCCCATTAAATGTTATGCACAGAACACTATTTATTACTCTCATGATGTTATGTATAGAATCCACAAAGGAAAATATACACAAAAGATTTATGAGATTGATTTTAAATAAAAAAAAATAGTGGGGGATTATTAGCCAAAAAAAGTTGTCACATTGACCACTTATGTCATTTTTGGTGTATGTCATCATTGTGATAACCTGACCTCGGTGATAAGCCGGTATTTATAAAACAAATTCTCCACTTCAAACTGATAGATTAGTTCGAATTAAGGCTCCGAGCTACATACAGTTATGGGGCACGCAATTACCGCGTTTACACTGCTCCTTGGAGTGATTTCTTCATCATGGGGATTTCTACATCGTTACCCGAAGATCGAGCTCGGTCCCCGAGACAGCGGAGATGCAGGAAAGCCTCTGTTCCTCACACCGTACGTAGAAAATGGGAACATCACTGAAGGGAGACGCTTAGCTCGTGTACCTTTCACTGAAAGCCTCAGAATTAAAAGTTATGCAGGCTATTTTACAGTGGACAAAAAATATAACTCTAATCAGTTTCTCTGGTACTTCCCCGCTATGGTACCGAACAACAAGATGGCTCCCGTCGTCGTCTGGCTCCAAGGAGGCCCAGGTGCAACATCCCTATATGGTCTCTTTACAGAAAATGGTCCGATCAGAGTGCGTAATGGAAGGTTTGAACACAGGAAGTACAACTGGGCATTAAGTCATCACATGATTTATATAGATAATCCAGTTGGTACCGGATTCAGTTTTACAAACGATTCTCAAGGATACTGCACTGATGAAACTCAAGTTGGCGAGCAATTGTACTCTACTTTAATTCAGTTTTTCAAATTATTCCCAGAGTTACAGCAAAACAAGTTCTTTGTCACCGGAGAGTCCTATGGTGGCAAATACGTACCAGCATTAGCTTACACTATTCACAAGAAGAATCCTACTGCTGACTTAAAAATCAACATGAAAGGAATCGCTATTGGTAATGGACTGAGTGACCCAGAACACCAACTGGTATACGGTAAATATTTGTACCAAATCGGCCTTATTGACTGGAATCAGGCTAAGGTCTTCCAAAAATACGAAAACAAAACAGCTGAGTACATAAAGGCTAAGCAATGGGATAAAGCCTTCGAAACATTTGATATATTACTTAATGGAGACATGGTCACTGAAAAGAGCATATTCTACAACATGACCGGTTTTGAGTTTTACTTCAACTATTTACACACAAAGGACTACACCAGCTATGAGGATTTCGGGCCAATGCTGCAGAAAAGCTCTGTGCGTAGAGCAATCCACGTTGGAGATCAACCATTCCACAATGGCACTGAAGTGGAGAAACATTTGAAACAAGACGTCATGAAGTCAGTAGCGCCCTGGATATCTGAGCTTCTAGACCACTATTACGTAGTCATTTATAATGGACAGTTGGATATAATTGTTGCTTATCCATTGACGTTGAACTATTTGAAACATCTCAATTTTACTGGAGCCGAGGATTATAAAACTGCTAAGAGATACATTTGGAGGGTAGATGGAGAAATTGCTGGGTATGTCAAGGAAGCAGGGAAGCTCGTGGAGATCTTGGTCAGGAATGCTGGACACATGGTGCCCGGAGACCAGCCCAAGTGGGCTTTAGATCTGATTACTAGGTTTACGCATGAAAAGACTTACGATCAAGACTTTTCAGTCAAGAAACATAATTATAGGCATAAGAACATGAAGAATCTCTTTTAGAATTACACTTGGCATTGTTTTTTATTACTGGATAAAAAATACTCAAGTGTTTTTTATGTTCATTCTTCAAATGTACTAGAATGTCATGGAATTTGCTGGAAAAAAAATAAATTTTAATCGAATAGTATTGCATTAAAAATTAATTACTAAATTTTTGTTCACTTAATAGCTTTTTATTGAAACAGAATTGTTACTTGAATTATCATTGCAAGTTTTAATGGTTTTTATTTACAAAAAAATTTGAATTTTTAATGTTTGATAAAAATATGATAAGCAGTTGACTACCATTATTGTTGATAGAATACCAGAGAGGGAAAATCTTGTTCTTATTTAAAATCATGAGATTCTAGTAGAGCTGTAAAACATCTGTTGTCTAGATATAAGAATAAAGTTGAAATAAAGGCTCTGTTTGTATAACCATGTAGTTTTACTAATCCCTACATACACAGACATGCACCCTGCTCCTCGCAATGATATAAAATTTCTTTGCCTACATACATACTACCTTACATGGTACACAAAAATATGTTTGTATTTTTATACAAAGTTCTCAAATGGACTGACCAATTTCTGTCACAAGTCCATTTTGTAACAGGGATGTTAACTGCTACTCATCTGATGTCAAAAACGACAATTTGTTCCAAAAAAAATTTGAAATAGCGAAGTATGACGTCATAAAACTTGACTGGCTCTGGTTAGCGCTCCTGACTACTTATCTGAGAGTTGGGTTCGATCCCCAACCAGAACAAACATTTCTGTGATGAGCAGATATGTTTGCTCTCTCTGGGTGTATTATATCTATAAATGTATGTGTTTAAATGTATATCAGTCTGGTTCCCATAGTACAGGGAATCTAGTTTGGGGCCAGATGACTGTGTGTTTGATTTGTACCAGATATTATTATTATAACTTCACATACACCACAGATAAAATATTCTTGCCTCAGATATACACTTCCATAATCGTTATTTTATACAATCTTTGAATGAACAGCAAAAAAAAATATTTCCCAAGATTCTGAGGCAATTGGGATGCAATCATCATCTCAAAAGATGCAGAATTACAAGATATAATGCATTTTTACTATCAGGTGAGAATGGCTGCTACCTAGAGGTAAAAAAATAATAGTAGATAAAATATAAGACTGATAGGGCACAAGGTTTGAAAAATTAAGACAATATTATCACAATATCAATGTCACTTTATTTATTTTAATTCTTTAGCCTAAAGTTAATTATTTGGACACAACTCCTCTCACAGACAGACCAAACTTGAAGATAACTGTAAAAATACTTATGTTGCAAGAAAATATGCAACTGGAACCTAAGCAGAGAATGAATTACAAGTCAGGTGGTAAACAGTAAGGAATGAATTAATCTTAAATCTATCGTCCTTCAATGTAAGTAGACAACTCAATTTCTTCAGGTAGCTCTGTGATGTTCACATCAAAGCGGTCTTGCACTTCGTTCAGGATCTTGGCATCATTTTCATCAGATACCATGGTTATCGCCAAGCCTTTGGTACCGAAACGACCAGCACGGGCCACTCTGTGCAAGTAGGTGTCAGAGTCTTCAGGCATGTCGTAGTTGAAGACGATGTTGACTCGCTCAATGTCCATCCCTCGGCCAAAGAGGTTGGTTGCTACTAAGATCCTCTTCTGGAAGTCCTTGAATTGTTGGTAACGAGAGAGACGCTCGTCTTGAGTCATGTTTCGATGGATGCCAATAGCTGGGAAGTTTTGGTCAGTCAATAGTTGAGCTAAAGCTATGCACCGCTGCACCGACTTCACAAATATGACAACTTGGTTGAATTCCAACACATCCAATAGCTCAAACAGCTTCTTGTTTTTCTCATTCTCCTTGAGTTTGACGTAGTGCTGCTGCAATCCATGCAGCGTCAGCTTGGCTTCGTCATCTACGTACACCTCCATCGGGTCCTGCATGAACTTCTTGCAAACTGGCCTGATCTCCTTGCTCAACGTAGCAGAGAACATCATCACCTGCTTACCGTGGGGAGTATTGCGGAATATCTCCTGCACATCCCGCCTCATATCAAGAGATTCCAGCATTTTGTCGCACTCATCAAGGATAAAGTGTTTCAAATGTTTCAGATTGAGTTTCTTGCTATTGACTAAGGCAAGGATCCTGCCTGGGGTGCCAACTACAATATGAGGGCACGCAGTCTTCAGCACTTCTTCGTCTTTCTGTATCGGCATCCCACCGAAGAATACTGATACTCTGACGCCGGTCATGTATTTTGAGAACCGTTCGTACTCCTTGCTGATTTGGAAGGCGAGTTCTCTCGTGTGGCACATGACGAGAACGTACACATGGTTTTCAGAAGGCTCCAACTGCTGCAGGGTAGCCAAAACGAATACGGCTGTTTTACCCATACCGGACTTCGCTTGACAGAGAATATCCATACCTAACACAGCTTGCGGGATACATTCGTGCTGCACCTCCGACGGATGCTCGAAACCGCAGTCGACGATTGCTCGCAGTATTTCGGGTTTCAGCAGGAAATCCCTGAAGCCGGAACTGTGGATAGATACGTAGGACCCTTTAACCTCTTTCTTTGGGGCCGCTTCGGTGGTCCCATCGGCGGTTTGCTGATCCGCTGCCTCTTCGTCCTCGTAGTCCAGAAGATCGTCGTTATCAGCCATGGTAATTTGGGTACTAAATATACTTTGTTTTAATCACAGTACTCTTTCTGAGCACGTGAAATTTATTTTGAAAAATAGATTCCGCAACAATGGCGTCAGAGCGTCAATTTCAAGGAAAAATGGCGGCATTCAGTATTACCATATTAGAAAAAATATTTTCTTCTAATATTATCGTAGGTTCCACAACTCGAACTTGGTAGGTAGAGTACAGAGAGGTATGAAGTAACAAACGCGGTTCGCCTTTATACAAGGTAAGAAAAATGATGATTTAAAAGAATAATTATGTCAGCTACTTAATTAAAAAAAAAACTTTTTGTTTTTGATATTAGAAGAACTTAGAACGTAGGTAAAGAGATGTACTAAGTTCATGGGATGGGACTCGTCAGGAATCTTTCCCTTTCACATTAAGGAGCATGACTATAAAATATACTTATGTCAGTGTAATATTTACTCCTTGGTAGTATATGTATCTACAGATCACTCCCCGGATACATCATAAAAATATCGCATTAATTGTTTACTACAAAGGACACTTCTTCGTATCTGTACACAGTATAAATGGTAAGCCTCGAGCTTGTACCGTATTAACCATGGTGGGTCACGTTCAGAAATTACGGCTTCGTCCACATATTCCTCAGATGCTTTCTCTGACTCTGACTGAACTGTTGGTGTACGATTTTTAAAATCTGCGAATATGCATTGCCTCTTTTACAAGCATAACAGCTGGTCTTCCGAGTTACTTGTCGGACATCTAAATCATTAATTTCGAAGCTCATGTTAATGTAACATTCTGAACGTAAAATGGTTAAGTTCGCCATGTTTGGTGATTTATGTGTTGCGATTGTTAAATCTGAGAGTCTAGATGTACCTCGCAACGAAGGTAAATTACAATTAAAATTACGAATTAAATGTACAATTAGAAAATACTATGTTTCTAATTATCTATCTATGTTTTTTTATGGCAGAGGTGGCAAACGAGCAGACGGATCACCTGATGGTGTTTCGCACACAGACCAGGCCCAAGCTCCGTTCCGTGAAACGTCTCCTTTGCCATGTCTTTTTAATAAAATGTACATGTAAAATTCTGATATTTCTTGCAAACGTGAGTACCCACTAAGTTTTTTTACATTTCCATTAATTACGTAATACATTCTATTCGATTAAGAATTTCAACACGCAGATAAAATATGTATTAATAAAAAGACATATCAAGACTGTGCATATTTGATTTAATAGCTAAAGAAATGGAGTATACAATACATTACATGTCGATCATCCATCACTAAAACTAAGGTATGACCACCGACCACTGGCAAAAGTGCTGCCCGCCAACGACAACGTACAATTCACGGCACAACACTGCAAACTTTATTAAAGGAACTTCAGACGGTAAAATAAGACTAAAAGAGCTCTGAAAATGTAAACATTAAATACTTCCTCTACTTGCGTCCTGAGATATAAAGGGTGTTGGGTCATATAGAATACATATTTTTTTAAATGTTTATTTGACCGATATCTTTATTAAAGAAACTTCAAACAGTAAAAGAAGATTAAAACAGCACTCATTTGTAAGAAAAAAATACAATGTCTACACCTATGGCTTTCTTTGGTAGCGAGACACTTTATTTCTTATTTAGAAGAAATACTATACTGTGGCAGCACTGTGCTAAAAATGGCTAAAAATTCTTGAACTCGGACCCGAAATAAAAAAGTTGAGTAGTCTTGCCCTTTTTTTATTTATCCTGAATATGTGGGGGTTCGTTTATGAAACGATTAGAATTAAATCTGTATTTTAGAAATAAGGTTGGTAGGTATGTATGCTAAGAGTAAGTATGCCTTAAAATATCAGTAAGTAGGGCTGGTTTTTGTGGCTGGATGTATTTCTATCTACTTAGAATTTTTGATTTTATAATATAAGTACATACAATAATATAAGTACAAGACAATGCCAGAAAGAAGGACGGTAGACGGAGCGATTGTTTTCGCAAGGCTGTTGGTGATAGGCTCAAGTCTATAAATACCTACTTGAATGGCCCCTAAGCCCTTCGCATCATTTCACCTGGTGGTAAGCGACGATAATGCCGAAATTGGAAGCGGGCTTACCGAGATTGCCCAACGCAATGGTGAACTGTCTATCTATAAGCATTGAAATTTGGCGGCTTGACTTAGATAAGAAAATGCCCTACCAACAACCAGAGTCCTACAAACTTGGACTCCGCCAAGAATCGATCCCGCAACGTTCTGATGTGAAGCGAGCGGGCTAGTCACTAAACTACGGAGGCGGATGCACTTGAACTCGGAAACCCACCGTTTCGGAAAGAAAAGTTTCCAGAGTGAGAAGAACCTTCGGGCTCAAACTTAGCTCGAATTTCATATTTTTCAAAAAAGATATGCTAGAATTTTGATTTATAAGTATGTATAATATTGTGATGATGAAAATGTAATAAAAATAGTTAAATTATGTTGAAAATCGTTTTATTGTTACATAACGATCACAGTTTCAAGACACAAAACTTTTAAAATCTACCACTATACAGTTTTCCAAGAAGTTCTCTACCATAATAGGGTATTTTACTCTATACAAGAAAAAATCTAAAACTGCTTATTTACTGTGGTATTTGTAATAAGTAATCGAATTAATATGATTTCTATACAATAAAATGAGAAAAAACATTTTTGAACTAATGATCAATTTGAGATACTTTTCAAAAATGGTGAAAAACCCTATTATAGTAGTTAAAAGCAGTATTCTAAAACAAATTGTTAAGCTAATTTATTTATAGGTAAGGTAAAGACGGAAGTTATGTACCTGTTAGAGCGCTTTTATAGTCACGCGGGTTTCTGACCGCATGCGTGCGGCGTTTCTAAAGCGACCCGCATGCGTGTGACACGCATGACAATAAAAGAGACCTAAAAATGTACTGAAACGATAGGTTGTGGGCGGCACGCATGCGGGTACGGCCTGCATACGTGCAGAAACCCGCGTGACTATAAAAGCGCTGTTATTGTAAAGGTATTTGCATAGGAACGTGAAATCAAAGATTAAACCGTGCCGCCATCTCTTAGGGTTTTCGTTAAACTACTTACGCTATTGGTTAAAAAAAACTGTTCTTCTTCTTATCGTGTGGTACAATTAACCGTGCTATCAGAAGGAAAAGACTGCGGTTGCCTGGTGGTGCACTTGCATCACCCGCGGTCACGTGTAGGGCGTTTTTATTTACTGCTAAGTACAGAGACGTGTGCAATGCGACTTTCATACAGATCTAGTGATCGGATGTGCAGTTCACAATATTTTCCTTCACCTTTAAAGCGACCTGTATGGAAATGCACATTTTTTTTTTAAACTCATTAGTGCATTGGCCAGGATTTGAAGCCGACACCTCTTGTCGGTTAGAAGTTCGAAGTCGCTCGCGTTTTTATCTACAACGGCGTAAAATAAAGAGAAAAAATAGAGTAAGTACTAAGCCTAGCTCTAGATTTCTAAACAATTACCTATGTCTGATAGATCATTTACAAAGCCATTAAGGTCTCGTTCCAGAAACAAGGCAAGATTACATAACAATAGGGTGTGTCCCTTTCACACAAATTAAAAATTCAATAAGCTAACGCTACCCTTTTATCAGAGAAAAAATACTATCACGAAAGTATTCTGGAACGCATTCAAAATCTTATAGACTTATAGACTTCTAAAACTGCTAAGAACCTAACACTTTTCACTATAAGGTTTCAAGGGTTTAAAATCAGCGTTACCACTCAAGTAAGCATCAAAGAAATTCTGCACCGAATATGTTGTTATTTCGTCTCCAAATTTCATTGTGACCAGTCTTTGTTTGGGGAAATCTATGGCTGTCAACAGCGGCACTGCGTCGTCCAAACCTATATGTTCTCTGAGCATATCCGCACTGTCCGTCCCATCTATGCCTATGTAAAACATGACGTGTTTGAACGATTTTTTTTTGACCCTGGAATGTCTGGATGTGGGGTAGTCGAAGTCCATGTTCTCGTCATCCGAGGAGTTCTGGTAGGGGCAGAAGCCAGGATACTGGATGCTGCATTCTTCATAGTAAGATTCGGCTGATGGCGTGAGGACGGATTCGGCGAATTCTATTTCTGAGTCCTCGTCATCTGAAAAAAAGGATTTCAAGATGAATATTTTAAGAGATGTTTGGCGCAAAGCCGCTTATTTGAATGCGATGTCGAAGGTGTAGTATTAAGTCTAATAGTGGACTAAAACATACCGAAGATGATGAAAAGTAAAATCCAAAAAATATTTGCGAAAACTATAATTGGTATAATTTCTGGCATTTTTGCACCCCTCCTAACTAGGTTCCCTGTATTAGGGGAATCAGAGATTGATAAACATGCATTTTTTTATTAACCAGGTCCTGGTAGGCAATCGAACTCACGCTTCTCGAATCGGGACTTAGTGGCGTTGACGTCACGACTGATCTACTGAGTCAGTCCACTGAATTAACTTACCAATAAACAGCACGACAGCTGGGTGTCTCGCCATCTTGAGAAGCGCTTGCTCTGTCAGCACAGCCACTGGCCTTTGTGCCCAAGGGAAGTTCTGAAAAAAATAATGAAAACCATACTGAAAAAAGATAATTAGTAAGGTCCGAACCAGGATTTTCCGTCTCGGCCGAGACTGAGACCGAGACCGAGAAAAACATTAATCTCGGCCGCGACCGAGACCGAGACTTGATTAAGAATAAAAAATATGAGAAATAAAAATGTATACTCAATGGTGAAATGTTTATTAATAATCGAAATTAAGTAAACTTATACAGGGTGTAACAAAATTGGTGTAGGACCCGTTAACTGGAGATTCTACTCATCGTACTGAACAACTTTTGTTCTACGACTTTGCTCAAATCGCAAAAAAAAATTTTGGTGTCTCCATACAAGAATCCAGGCATACCTTGGGTGACGACGTGACGACGTTGACGTCAGCTCCGTAGTTTTTCGTTATAAAAATAGTAAAGTACGTAATATTAACATGAAAAATACGTGAAAAGGGTGCTGCAGTGCTCTTAAACTATGTGTGAAAGTGATTTATTCGCTGTGAAATAACTACAAAGACAATAATTGTTCAAATAAAAATGACGTGCATAAAGTATAAAGACATTACCTACCGATTCGTCTTTAAAGGAGTGTGTAAATAAATAATTTGACTGTACAGTAAAATCCGTATAAACTATCACACAAAAAAAAACTTTCATAAGCTAAATAATAAATATGTGGTGTTATGATAATATGAAAACTAATAAGTGTAGTAAACTGTGAATGAAGGTGTCTGTAAAAAAATAACTCTTTCGTCAGTTAACTCGTAGCAAAAATCGTAAACCACTAAAATATAACTATGTTTTTCGTCCACTAGTTCTGAGCACCGGTGGCCGAGCGGTAATCCGCACGGCGCAGCAGCGTACAGAGTCGGGTTCAAATCCCCATCGGCTTCAGACAATTTGTTTTATTAAAAAGCAAATTAATCAAGATGTACACTCCAACATATAGAAATATAACAATTCGTAAACCTAGAAAAAATGTGTTAGAGGAATCTCTGGAGATAAATAATTCTTTGTTAAACTCGTCTAGCATATCGAACAGATCGACTCAGAGCCTACCTAACATAGGAACGGGAGAACATGACATTACGAAACTAATAGAACAAATAAGACAATTACAAGCTGATCTTAAAGTAGCCGAAGAAGAAGTAGAGAACCTGTCATTAGAAAACAACTACCTAAAAAAAAATCTAGAAAAAAAAAAGCAAAGTAATGAGATCATGAAAAAGCTGTTAAAGTCGTCAAACTACATGGAATATACATCAACGCCTTGTTCGGAAAATATAAGAAAAGGTACTACCTCTACAATAAAAAAAAATCTGCTAAGAAAAAGACTTATGGGAAATTATGAATATGGAGTTAGTAGAGAAGAGCAAGAATTCAGACAATGTGATGAAACCAACAGTAGAAGTACAGAAGAAATAAATGCAGATAGTAAAAAAGAAAAAGATATGGAAAAATATGAACAAATACATGACGAATTTAGCAACAAACTGGTTAAATGTAAAAACAACAAAATACTTACGAAAATAAACAAAAAACGACAAAAGAAAATAAAACAACTTGAAAAACAGGTAGCAAACATAAAAAAGCAGAATCGGGAGTTAAAGAGAAAACTAAGCTTGCTCACAAGGAGAATGGAAAATGAAACTCCGCCAAACATACCAATTCAAAATGCAAGAAAAATAGAATGTCAAAATAGTACTAACAGAATGCCGAAAGAAGCCTTTACCATTAAGACAAATGCAAAGGATCAAGGAACTACCACAACACAAGAACTCCCAAAAGTGATTGTCTTTTCTGATGAAATAGGAATCGAAGCTGGGTCTAAAGTAATGTACGAATTAAAAACCTCCAAAAGCCTGACAAATATATGCAAAAGTGGAGCCAGCTTTAATAAGATCCTCGAAGATTACGAATCATATACCCAAGACTTAAAAGAAAAGGACACGGTGATTATCCTAATCGGCAAATATACAGAAGAACACATGACTCGAACGAATTACCTCCTAAAACTTAGTAGTTTAATCAGAACAAGAGAAAATAGATTTAATTTAATATTATGCAGTTTGATTTACAATCGCATCGATGATAAAAACATTTATTTAATCAATCAAGAAATTGCTAAATTGGCCAATCTGAATCAAAAGATCAAATACATAGAACTAAACAAGAATGAAAACCTAATTTATAAACCAAGAGGAAAAACAATTCAACTAAGTAAAACTGCTATCTGTAATATAGCATACATTTTGGACAACTTTTAAGCCTCCAGTACCCTGCGACACATAAAAATCGAAACAGAAGATAGTCCCGCAAATTTTCAAAGGAGCCTGAAAATACAAAAGAAGACTTAGTAGTTGTACACTCAAATGTAAGAAGCATAAATAATAAGTATCAAGAATTAGAACTTTTAGTAAGCGAGACTGACTGCAACATTCTGTGTGTATCTGAAACATGGGCCACAGACGAACAAGTAAACACAATGAAAATTGAAAACTACGAACTTGCAACATATAGAAACAGGCAGACTCATAAACACGGCGGAGTAGCAATATTTATCAAAACTGGAGAAAAATATCGAGTTAGAAATGACTTAAATAAGCTATCCGTGGAAATGGACTGTGAACTTGTAGCTATAGAATTAAAACGAAGTAAAATTGTTGTTGTGTGTGTCTATCGAGCGGAATATAACATTAAAATCTTTGAAAATACTATTGCTACTATTTTGCATAAGGTTACTAGAGAATGTAAACGATTAGTTATTGCAGGAGACTTTAATATCAATATGCTTGATGATACTACTAAAGTAAAAAATCTAAAGGGGATACTTAAGAATTATAATTGTACATATCTCATCAAGAAACCAACGAGAATCACAGAGAATAGTAAGACATGTATTGATAATTTTATCGTTAATTTTAAGAGTGATGAATTGAAATGTAGTGTGCTTGACTGGAAAATATCTGACCACAATGCCATTATGTGTAAAGTAAAAATAGAAGCTAAGAAACAGGAAACCAAACAGACATACTATTCTCGTAAATTTAATAAACAAAATTGTGACTATTTCCAACACCTTATTTCTATAGATAACAAATTTAAAATTCAATTATTGTGTACTAATGACCCAAATGAGAAAATGAACATCTTCATGGATACAGTTATGCATTATTACAAAATAGCTTTTCCATTAACTAAAACAAATCCAACAAAAAGACACTCAAAGTGGGAGACAGACGAAATAATCTCATCTAAAAACAATATAGCTAAACTTGAAATCCTACAGTGTACTTATCCATGTCCTTTACGTAAAATCAGAATAAACAAAGAAAGAAAAAAGCTGAAGAGAGTTATGAAATATGCAAAAAAAGTTCAATATACAAATAGAGTAAATAAAGCTAAAAATAAGATCAAAGAAACGTGGAAAATAATACAGGAACAAACAAAACAAACAATAACAAAGGCACAGATAGAAAAACTTATAGATATTAAAAATAATACTATTACAAATAGGAAAGAAATCGCCAACTATTTTAACGAGTACTAAGTAAATTAAGTAGCCACCTTAAAGTAGACATAGGAAACTGTCTGACTTACCTAAAAAAGCTAGATAATCCCGAAACAAACATTGAATTTGGTGAAATCACAATTGAAGATTTAATAAAAACCATAAAGAGCCTAAAACAAAAAACATCTAAAGATATCTACGATATGGATATAAAGGTTTTGAAGAAGTTAATACTATGGAATGAGGATTTACTAATTATATTATTGCATATTTTAAATGATTGCTTTAGTAAGGGAATATTCCCAACCACTCTGAAAGCTAGTCGAGTTGTCCCTATACATAAAAAGGGTGATAGTTCTGAAGTAGGAAACTACAGACCGGTCAGTATTCTTCCGGTGCTGTCTAAGATATTTGAAGTTATAATTAAAAGAAAAATCGTAAGTTACTTTGAAACAAATGGCTATTTCACACATTGTCAGTATGGATTTAGAAGTCAAAAATCAACGGAAATGGCGATAAGGAAAGTCGTATATTTTATATTAGATGCATGGGATAATTCACAAAAATGCTGTAGCCTTTTTTGTGACCTATCCAAGGCATTTGACTCATTGAGGCATGATGTTTTATTAAAAAAATTGGAATTCTATGGTTTTCGTGATAAAGAATTTAAAATGATTGAAAGTTATTTACATGATAGGTCACAGTTTGTAATGGTAGATAATATGCTATCGGATGAGAAATTTATTAACATAGGGGTCCCCCAAGGATCAATATTAGGACCAGTCTTATTTCTGATCTACATTAATGATCTCGCCTCAGTAACACCTGATTGGGCTGAAATAAGTTTATTCGCTGATGATACTCATGTTGGAATTAGGGATAAAAATCAAGAAAATCTCACCAATAAAATTCAGACTATTTTGGATTGTCTTGAGGATTGGTTCTCATGTAATGGAATTATATTAAATCCTAACAAAACTGTGAAATTACAGTACACAACAAGGCAAACTAAGGGCAAAACTTCTAATTTTACTACTTTCTTAGGCTATACAATACAGGATACATTAAACCATAGCATGCACATAGAAAAGGTATGTAAAAGATTATCTTCAGCGAACTATGCTTTGCTGAAACTTAAACCACTAGTTAGTAAGGAAACGCTAATAAACGTCTACTATGCTTACGTCCAATCTATAATTTCATATGGTTTAACAGTATGGGGTAATGCAGCAGACATCAAAAAAGTTTTAATTCTACAAAAAAGGGCCGTTAGAATAATTTCGGGGGTACACAAAAGAATTTCAGCTCGAGAATATTTCATCCAAAACCAACTTATGACTGTGATCTCCCTGTTTATATTTAAATCTCTTTTAGAAATTCATGATGAGAGAGACAATCTGTTTAAAAAATCGGACACCCACAATTTTAACACTAGAGGAAAACACAAACTGACAATGCCAACTGTAAGACTAACAAAAACGTTAAAACAAGGAATACCATTAAAAATTATGATGTATAATAAACTTACAAAATCATTAACAGATCTTCCTAAATTAGAATTTAAAGTGAAATTAAAAGAATATTTCCAAAACCATGCATTTTATTCCATAAATGAGTTCATGACTGAACATATAACTGATGCTCATTTTCTCAAACAAAACTGCTAAAAAGTGCTTATATTTTATATAGAATTATAATTTATGATGATATATTGATATTTTGACCTAAATTTTTGAACTTTTAATTACTGGATTTTGTAAAATTGACTTGCCTCTAAGCAATGTACTCTATTGTTTTGGTGAATAAATGACTATAAATGACTATAAATGACTATAAATGGCAAAACAGATGATCAATTTGTATGGAGAGTCCAAAAATTTTTTTACGATTTCAGCAAAGTCTTAGAACAAAAGTTGTTCAGTACGATGAGTAGAATTCCCAGTTAACGGGTCCTACACCAATTTTGTTTCAGCCTATATTATAATTCTGAAAAATTAGTTTTTCAGCGTTTTCCCCTTTAAGGCACGTGCCGTCGCTCGATCCCGTAGGTACTCACTAGCCAGTCAGCACAGTCATAGCAACTATCGACAACGCGGGCGAATGGTCAAATCAAACCAATCACGATCGAACGACGCCTCGCGCCGCATTCTCGGCCTGGCCAATAATCTCGGCGTTTTTAGCCGAGAACGAGACCGAGATCCCGGTCGGACCTTAATTAAAACCTTGATTGTAAAAAGAGGACTTTACAAAAATTATGAAGATAAATTCTTCACAATTTAATTTACCATAAAGTTATAAGTAAGTAATGTGACTACGATACGAAGTAGGTATTGAATTTATCGGTAATTGATCTAAATTATAAACGGTACGGTTTTAGTTTTATAAATTATTTCTACTTCTATTTTTGTCTTTTCTATCTGACTAAAGTGTCATGGATGCCGGGGTCTTGGGCACTTGTCCATCGTGCCCATGGGCAAAGATAGACTTGTAGTTGACTACGTTTGTTCCGATCTCAGTTTCCATCTAGTTAATTCCGAATTTTCATTAAATGGGATAAAAACTATCCTGTGTTAATCCAGTCCATAAACTATTTGTTTGCCAAATTTGATATCGTTGTACCTTTCTTCCAAATCCGTGCAGCCGTTTTTGGATGATTGATTAACAAACATACAAGCATCCAAACTTCCACATTTATTATATTATAAGTAAGATTTGTCACTCACCAATCCCATTGGATCGCTCGCCAAATGTTGTCGGCCATTGCTCGTAAACACTTTCCCAGCTGCATCAGTGATGACCAGGGCTGGTATGCCGGCGACGCCCAGGGCCGCGGGCAGGGCCTGGCGCGCCTCTGGTGAGGACCACGGCACCGATAGCGCTCCGACTGAGGAGACCGACTGGACGGTGCGGTTAAATGACTGTTCGCTTCTGAAAGAAGTGAAAATGCACTGTTAAGATGTGGATAGACGACGACGCGGGATAGCGCGGGACAATCTGCCAATGTAGGCTTATTAAGGCGTTCAAAACACTTTAGTGCCAGTAATTTTTACTTTGACCGTAGGGATGAATAGCCTATTGTAAATCTTTGAAATCATTTCTTTTATATAATCTTCTTTTTTCAAAAAATTTCTTCATCCCATCGGCTTTCAACACTAGAGTTGTGATAGCAAACAATTTATTTTCCGTTTCATAAATCACGAATAAATGTTTAATAAAACACAACAAACAAAACACCATTATCGGCAACACCCGAAGCGTAACCGTTTAATACGAATTATGGAACCCGATAACGTAATAAGTTTTCCTTTCTACGACGCAACTTCCAGCCATAATCCCGGCAATGGGCGCCCGGATTTTGCGGAATGCGGCCCTTCGTCACAGGGCAATGGGCACGAATTGATTTTTCAGATTACGTTGTGTATATTATGTTTATGTCGTGACCAGATTGTAGACTTTGCCGTTTTACAAACAGGCTAGTTGTTTTGTAAAGTATACTCGTATTGTGTAAAAAACTATGAATTAAACCGAATCCATTCGTCCGTCCGTCCGATCTACTCGATTTTATTCTTAGTTTTTTACACTGGTAGAAATCGTTAATTTAACAAAATCTGGGTAAGACATATACGTTACAAAGTGTACCAAGCTTTACATGAGTATCCTTGTCTATGATATGCAGACAAGACAGTAAAATTCTTCACTGTTGTGGCGTGAGGTAGCGAAGTGAGCGTTGCAGTTATCAAATTAACTTTTGTTTAATAGCTTGGCGGAGAGCCATACATTACAAAAGAGAAAGAACGAAGAATTAAATAAAAGTTATCTACATTTTAATACAATATTTAAAAAGAAACTTTTATATCAGATAAGTACAGCTATTTTTCGCTTGGCTTGTAGGACTACGTTAATATCTGGGGCACGGTACCGGCGCCGCCAAGTCTATCATTTTTCCACCTAACAAAGTTTCATTCGTCACAAGAAATGAGGCTGCAAGTTTGTATAAGAGACGAGTTTCAAAAAAGCTTTTTAAGCGATCAGTAACTTTTATCATTATATTCTGCAGAGCAAGTAATTTAATCTTTGTCTACCCCCACAAGTAGTATGCATAAAAGCCCAGGGGCCTACTCAATGGTTAAAGTTTGGTTTCACTTAGCGTAATGTGTCAACTTCTGAATTGCGTTCGACCACCGAGATAGAGCTACAACTCGCAAACTACGGAACAACTCGGACTACGCCCGAACAAGTTTTATATAAACGGAACAAACGACTTGCAGATTTAGGAACTTTGCTTTGTCCATTCCTTAGTCCATCCCGTTCTTTTTTTCTATTTGGCAAAAAATATTGTTGAACTTTATGGAAAACTACTTAGACAGAACTGTATCTTTTTTTAGAAATGGGAAAAAGGCAGTACAGTAACCCCTAAATCCGTCCCAGTAGTACCATAAATTCAGGGCCCCATCACATTTATTGCAAACAATAAAACGTAGCGCTACTGCCACTCACTAGATGCCGCCGTAAAATAATAAGTGTTAAAGTCACGTTATGGCGTACTCAATATAAAAAATAATAAAAGAGGGTACAGCGTAGCTTGCCACATTGTAAAATATTTAAGTAACACATTAAAAACTTTTGAATTATTAGGAACGTAAAAACTGTAAAAATACTGGATAGCTTTAGATCTAGGTAGTAGCTAAAAGAGTAAAAGGTCTTGTTTTACAAAATTGACACATATAAATTATAAATCCTTAATCTGCTTGTGAGAATAAAGTGGGCATTGTCTAATGTTTTCCTAAAACACGGCACCAAAACTTTTATTTTTCCTTTAAAGCGACGAGCGAAAGACGAACAACAACAAAAGCTATTTCCTTCCCTGCTGCATAATACATTAAACTCTGAATTCCCTACCTGCTGGTGTAACGTAATGACAATATATTTTCTCCAACACCATTATCTACGCTCCATAACGCGCAAAGTGGCGTTCGCAGTAAGTAATTTTGACATTTTGATGCTGAAATTAGATGACATCTGGTATGGAACACTAAGGGAACTAATTTAAGGGTTAAATTAAATTTTGTGACTAATAAGTATCGTTATTCTAGGAGTAATGATAATTAAACATTACACTAGTTAATTTTTTTTCTGTTACTGCGAACTTTATGGTTGATATTGTTTACATAAGACATATTATTATCAAATCTACCCTCAGAAACTTTTGTGCAAGTCAAATAAAAAAACAAAATCAAAAGTCAAATTTTTGTTTTCTTAATTTTGATCATTTAAGCGTATTTGTCCAATGAAAACTTTCGTGTTTCACTTTGTAGTTTTCGCGACAGTTGATGTTGTTTAAACAATACAAGTACTTTTGCTATATATTTAGAGAATATGTGGACGTCAAAGAGCCATTTGTAGCTCGTAAAAAGGTTATCCTGCTGACATTACATATGAAACTGGAAATAATGAAATAGTTTGTTAAAGCTATCGATGTAAACAGAAAGTTCTTTTTCTACATTTGTCAAAATTCAAAAATCTCAAACTCAAAAACTACACATGATCAAAAAATTCTAATTATATATTTGAACTTAGTATACCATATGACTGTAGCATAGTCAGAAACAGTGACAATTTTCCCGGCAACAGATTCACAGTAAACCACTGTAAACTTAGCAATTTAGCGTTGGTTCTAAAGAGGTAATTATGAAATTTTCCAAAGAATTGATGATAATATATTTATTTATCAATGAATACATTTAATTTTTTCTACACACTGCGAAGATATACCTATAGACATACAATTTTCCATACCGACTGAGAACGTTGAGGACCCCTTATTCTGATTACCTCCCTGCAAATCGCCGTATTCACGTGACAAGCACTATTTCCAAATTACAACGATTTTTCTCAACTGTAGCAGTGATTCAATGCCTCGTTTGAAGCCTTACCCTAAGCTGACTGGCTACTGATGGCTGAAATTACCTTTCTGTTCCGAACTGTGGTTCCGAACAATGTATCTCATCAAAAAGGACAAATTAAGCAGCATCTGAGCTTACTGGCTGGCTTAACTGAGCAGTGTTTTTGATATTGACAAATTAACAATAACTAATATTATGTCGTGTATTTAAAGAGAGTAGTACCACCCTCAACAATAAGTTGAATAACACAAAACTCTTTTTCACCAAATAAACATTAATGGCTAACTGAATAAGTGATTAATTTACTTATTCCAAAATCTCAGCGCCCTCACGATAAATATCTCATAACTATTATTTCAGCAAGGCCATTCACGTTCAGTGACTTTTTATTCCCGAGATATCAGAACACATCCGTGACCCGAATGTCAATGGGAATATTATGGTTTATGAGACGCGACTGAAGAATAATAAAAAATACTATTTTGTTCTAAGATTCTCCATGCGTTGCTGCTAACCTTACACACTCCATGTCTACTCTGTGCCCATCAGCCTAAGCCTGGCTCCACGAATGACGCTGTGAAGAGAACTCATAAAGACACGAAGGGGATCTTATCTCGAGAATGAGGGTAGTACTGCTGGCAAACGCCCAACCTATTTGAGCTCTTTCACCAAGGAATAGGGCCTGAATCTGAAGCGGCCGGCGTTTTCCCGATAGTGTGAGCTTATGAAAAATGGGGTGAGTGTCCTTTTGATAAAAATGAGTGAAAACGTGAATTTTCAATTTTCATTTGTTCGTTTCAAACTTTAAATTTCTTATTTTGCCAATAGAAGCGCTTCAGTTTTCCAAGTTTTAGTCTAAAATAGATGGTAATTTTATAAGGAAACTTGTGAAAAATAACTTTACTTCTGACAGCTGCAGTGAGAAGTTTTTATTTATATTAGGGAAGCAGATATGTTTTTTTATATTGCTAGTTTTGAGCAAAATCATTTCCTATTTAATTTTAAGCGGCATGACAAGTTAAATTGTTTATGCTCTAAAGGGTATTACAAAATACTTGATTACGTAAATGAGAATGACATATGGGCATGTATAGATCCTCCAGCTCACAATTTTATTGTTGACATGAAGTGTAATAGAATTTAATATTTTATTTAAAAAATGTGTTGAAGCGAGTTTCTTTGGGCTCGACGTTTCTTCTCGCTTCGCAAACACTTCCCGAAACGTTGAGTGTACAAGTCCCGTGTGGTAGGGACTTTGTACTAGGTAGAAAAAAATACTGACGATTTAAAAGCATGTGTAAAGCATCTACTTAAATAAAAAACATTTTGAGTTTGAGTTTGAATATCCAAATGACATACGATCTCCAAATGAAACATTATTGAATTTTCGGGTGGTCCCAAAACTTAGTAGAGTTTCTGTGAGTGTTGGGTTCTTCTGTTCTGAGTTAGATAAATACGGAAGGAAATAACCCTTTGAAACCCTATGAATGATACAAAAAATACATGTAGTATTATACAAAAGTAACAACCTTATTCTTTTCACGCATATCGATAAAATGATGACTGGATTAAAGGAAACCTTGATTTTAAGCAGATCGCTGTCAAATAAAAGTGCCAGCGGGGCGTTTCCAAGTTCTAAGTTAACAAAAAGACTTTCATAAGTATCCTAGCGTGGTAATCAGGATCAAAGGCTTTGTAATCAGAGCCTCATCATCAGAAAGGTCGTTTTCAAGTTCATCAATGAGGTGGTTCTTGAGCGTCGAGGTTGAGAATGCAGCGTGGATAATCCAATTTGAAAGTTTCGTCAAAGCGAGTTTTTTTTGAAGTTACAAGTACTTCGATTTTTCTTTTCGCCGACTAGCCATGTAGAGGGCATTTTTTTCGGGTTTATGTGTAAGAAATGATTTTTCAATTCTAATAAAATGTATGTTTATCTGTTTCATGGTTCATCTGTAGTCAACCCGATTTGATTCATATGGTGGGAATCTGTTTAAGTTCCGTCAGACAGAATTTTAGGCAAATAATTTAGAAAAAACCGGTTAGTGTCATTTGGTAATGCCACCAAATTCATCAGCTTTAATTTTAAATGAATAAATAAAATATCCGGAGAAAAATCGTAGGTAGTTTTATTTTCCCGCAATTTTTATGAGAGTTTGGTACACTTATACCTTGGTTACAGTCGGCTCTGTTTAGGAATTATTTAGGGTAACTTTCGCACGACTCAGAGTGATTATTATCGAACGCACTCTACCCTACAAGATTATTAAAATAGGTATAAGTATAAAGATAACAAGTGACTTGGAAGGAACATTTTTTGTTTTCCTTCTAAGTACACCTGCGACATGAAACTGATTCCGGTTCTAGACGGTTATGGCCCGTCCAGACGATTTTATCACAACACCCTCCCCGTGACGTCATCAGCCACCTCCCCTCCCCTCCGTCCCCCTCTAATGGCGAGGGTGCAAGGTTGAGCCGACATCCGGAAAAACGGTTTCCGAAAATAAATAACAACTGTCAACAAATCCCGCGGCGTTTTGAAAGGGATTTGGATTGGATGCTTTTACACGAGATTTGAGGACCTTTTGAGATTTAATGACATTAAAAAATTTATGTTGTTTCGGTCGGTATTCATAGGTTTGACCTCTTGTACAGTGACTATTTATTTTAGTATACGTATGTTGAGCGTTTTAAGGTAAGGTAAGGCTTCCTATATACTAATAAGTTGGCTAATGATCGCTGATCCATTTGACTAGGGAATTTAACATTGTTTCCATTTGACTAGGGAAGTTGTTCAGTTTCATGAGTCGAAGCACCAGGTAAAATAGGGTCAGTACCTTAAAAAAAACATATACAGTGTGTAAAAATCCTACTCCCTATTTTATCCAGAAAGAATACTACCTAAACTGATGGTTGAGGAGGCTGTCTCCGAGCGTATCGGGGACAGTGGCAGTCGCTGCGGGCTCCGCAGGCCCTTATCCGGATGATAACCGGAATGCGGCTGCCATTCACCTCCAAACCACCACTTGTCCAACCTACCGAACAATCCCTGAAAGACCCTAAGGTGCCTCGAGCCGATCCTGAGCACCTTAAGCGGCTTAATAATAATAATAATAAACTTTATTGACAAAAACCACATTGCAATACATAGGTACAGTACGTTATGGAGTAAGTATATTAACAGTTAACAATTGGTTATAGTTTTTGGGATATTAATAGGGTACGCTGGTTTCCAAACTAGGGAAAGCCCTGTATCTCGGAGACCAGACCCCTTCTTTGCATATACATGAGTGAGCTTAAGGAACTATGTACTTAATATACTACAAGTGATGAGTGATAGTGATCAGAATGTGTGTTCAAAAATGTGGATCTGTAATGTACATTTTTATTAGCAGACCATTTTGTTTCCTAAGCTTGAGAATTCTTTACCAGTAAAAGGATCTGAGACATTTCCACGGGTACAAATGGAAGCTGAAGCGTTACTTAAAATTTGCATTTAACGAAGAAAACTTTGAGCAGGTTTCATTAAAAGTTCTTTTTTATGTCGCCTAGTTATCTTCGGGAACCAAGATATAAAAGCAAAGTAAAAACTCGACAGAACACTATCTTACATACAAATGACTCGTTAACGTGAATTAGTTAAGCCAACAAGGGTAGAATGAGGGCTTTCATCTTATCTTGGGTTAATCTACCACATGCATGAAGGGAGAACTAATAAGCCTATATCAGTGCACGGAAGTGCCCAAGCCAAGTTCCAGCGGAAAATTCGCGCTTACGCCCAGCGTCCGTTCGTTTGTTTTCTTGTAGGTACATAATTTATTAAAGGAAGGTGGTAAAGATGTCCGAAAAACTAAAAAAATAAGCTTATTTTAAAAATAATGCAACCGAAAATGCGTGGGCCAAATATAATTTATCTTGATTAAACTAATCGAGTAGCTTATGACAAATTAAATTGATGTTGTTTCCAATTAAAACATTATGTATTTTACTCAAAGACTTTCTTTATTTTTTTATAATAACTCACAACACACAGACATATTGTTACAGTACCAAAACCGAGAGTGCGAGAGAGACAGAATGCTATATGGGGATACCACATTGATCTCAACATTATATCTATGTTACATCCTCCTTTTTTTCAAAAAAACAAAAAGATAATTGTTCTTAAAAACACAGCATTTAACACTTACAATCAATTAGAAAACTTTTATGTTATATTTTAAAACAAGATTCAAACTTGTCATCTTTAAACATGATCAGTACAATAATCATACAAATAATTTGGTTTCCTGACTGTTCTTCCTGACCTTGTAACATAGTTACTTATTTCTCTCCTTTCACTCTTTTCAACAGCCTTCCTATCCGGAATATGATCCCTAACATTTATCTCCCTATTATCTTTTTCCTTACTCATACTACTTTGACCACTTAACAAAGACTCTTCATAACAATCCTGACTATTATTAAACACTTTTATTTTCTCCTGGTTTTTACAATTTATTAAGTATTTTCTGTTTCTGTAAAGTTCTTGACCAGTTTCTGTTTTAATTTTAAATGAGTTAGGTCTAATATCTTTTTTCAGAATTTCTGCATAACTATTAGGCTTTGTATTATTATCTAATAAAACTACTTTTTGTCCTTCTTTTAATTCAGTTAAGTGTCTAGTATTTCTATCATAGTATTTCTTTTGTCTCATTGCATTGTTATATAAAGTATCTTGAACTTGTACATTTTCAGAATTAGGCTTTTTAAAATTAGGCAATAGACCCTGCGTTCTTCTTCCCATTAGCAATTCAGATGGAGTTTTATAATTAAATTCCTTTGACAAAGGTGTATTTCTATATTCTAACAATGTTAAGTATTTGTCCTTTCCTTCATAGTCAGCCTTTCTAAATAAATTTTTTGCTGTCTGAATATAACGTTCCGCTAAACCATTTGATTGAGCATAAGTTGGACTACTTGTTTTATGTAAAAATCCCCAAGTACTTGCAAATTCTTTAAACTTGTAACTTGTAAAATTTGTTGCTCCATCACTGTATAAAAGTTCCGGAATGCCTAACCTGCTAAATATAGCTTTTAACACTTCTATTGTACTTTCTGGTCTTAAATCTTTTAATTTTAACACTTCAAAATATTTACTGTAATAGTCTACAACAATCAAATAATTTTTATCTTTGTAATGAAATACATCACTACCTAAATGACTCCATGGCTTATCAGGCATTTCTCTTATCATCATAGGTTCTTTAGCATTATTTTTCTTATATTTATCACATGTGCTACATTTGAAAACTTTATTCTCAATATCTCTTGACATAAATGGCCAAAACATACAAGATCTAGCCCTTGATTTACACTTTTCTAAACCCATGTGATTATAATGAATTCTTTCTAACATATCAGACCTTAATGAAAGCGGTACAACAATACAGTTGTTTTTAAATATCAACCCATCACAAACATACAAATCTTCTCTAAATGTGAAATATGGTCTTAACCTATTAGGAATTTCTTTAATATCTGGCCAACCATTCTGTATAAAATATTTTAATTCTTGTAAATCTCTATCTTTATTAGTTTCATCTTTAAATATTTGTAGTTTTCCTTCACTTACTGGTAATGTACTTATAATCATCCCTACCTGAGCCTCAATTTCTTCCTCTAAAATATTATCATTAGTTATAATGTTGTGCCTTGACAAAGTATCAGCTATCAACAAGTCTTTACCCGGTTTATACTTTACCACAATATCATATTTTTGTAAATGTAAACGCATTCGCTGTAACCTTAAGGGTATATCGCATAATGGTTTTTTGAAAATAGACTCTAACGGCCTATGATCAGACTCAACTTCTACCTGTTTACCATATATGTATTGATGATACCTAGAACATCCAAACAGTATCGCAAGAAGCTCTTTTTCTATTTGAGCGTACATTTTTTGCGTAGAAGTCATAGATTTAGAAGCATACGCTACAGGTAAGTCATTTTGCAATAAAACTGCTCCAAGAGCATCTTTTGAGGCATCAACCGACAACTTTACCGGTTTATCTACATCATAAAATTGCAATACAGGCTCTGAAATTAATATATTTTTAAGCTCTGAAAACGAATTATCTTGTTCTTTTGTCCATAACCATTGTTCATCTTTTTTAATTAACTTTCTTAATGGAGTACATACTTGTGACAAAGATGGTATAAACTTAGCCACATAGGTAATCATACCTAACAAACGCTGTAATTCTTTAACATTTTTTGGTTTTTCCATTTTAATTATAGACTCAATCTTACTAGGGTCTGGTTTTATACCATCCTTCGTCAGTAAATGTCCTAAATATTGTATTTCAGACTGTCCAAATACACATTTATTCAGATTAAATTTAATACCACTTTCTTCAGCTATTTGTAAGACTTTTAACAAACGCTCATCATGCTCAGCTTTATCTTTTCCGTAAATAGCCAAATCATCAACAAAAACTTCACAGCCCTCTACATTTTCAAATATTTCCTTATATCTACGGTGAAATACTTCAG